>JAXDDW010000015.1:5295000-5897500 GCA_034670385.1 Hoplostethus mediterraneus
AACTCCAGTATCACAGTCCCTGCCAATACTGGTGTTACTGGTGTGGGACTAGTAGGGTCCCCAATACTAAAATGTGACCCAACCTGGGTTTTTTTTAAATATGACAATAAAGTGCATTTGATCAAACATTTTCTGATAGAAAATGTTTAAAGTTAAAATACATATTTGCTAGAAGTCAATGCAGATGTTAAATCTTTAGATGGAGAAAAAAATAGATCACATGTCAATTGTTTGCCCATTGCCACCAAACTAACAGTCTACTTCTGCACTGTTAATTGCAAGTAATGGATTAGATCAGCACACTGCAAAAAAGTTGTTCAGTCTCATATTCAGTCTCAAAATCTTGTTTTTGATAAAGCCAGTGGGAACTTCTGCCAATGGAGGTGAGATAATTGCCTGAAATGAGAGGTTGACAATTTTTTCCCCACTTGTTTAAAGAAAGATGAGAAATGAGACTCCAAATGACTTGTTAAAGATGGGTATTTTTTTGCAGCGTACTGTCCGCCTACGGTTTTGTGCCAGAGTTGATAGAAGTCTGCAGACTGAAGCTGACCAAGGCAGGCCAGGCTTCTGCAGACAGATGCAGCGGCTTGATCAGCTTTTCATCATCGCTGGATGATGAATGTTTTATTCTTTTTCTCTCTCCAGCTCCACCAGTCCATCGTACCTCTCCTCCATCTCCCCATCATGCTCGCTTGAACACTTCAGAGTCATCTTCCTCCACATGCAATGGTTTCACTTCCTTCTACAGCTGTTTCCTTTTCTTTTTCACCATATCCTCCACATACTCCTTTCCTGGACGAAGGCACAGCTACGGCTCAATCCTTCTGTTATGCATTCAGGAGGAAGTAGTATGCCTTGTCCACAGCTTCAACGGCTTGCAGCGCTCTGCCTTGGTCATCCTGATTTTTGTCTGGATGGACCAAGATGGACAACACCCAAAATCTGTTTTTCAATTCCTCGTTTGTTGCATCTCAATCTGACACCTCAAAGATTGAGTCCAGCTTCTTAATCTGCTTAACCTCCAAATAAGCGCTTTGAAATAATTAATCTGAGCTATTTTGAGAAGAGGGCTCTCCTCCAGTGGCTGCCATCTTGACCCAGGTTTACATGTGTAAAAATGTGATGTAGCCCGGCAAGAAGGTACGGTTGAGACCTTACCACATCCTGGCAGCTCGATGGACCGCCATCAAAGAGGAGGTGAGGAAAATGCTAGGGCTTAGGCCAGATCCCAATTCACCCCTTAGCCCTTCCCCTCCGTTTTGCGCGTTCAGGTGAGGGGGTAGGGGTGTCCCAATTCTCTTGTGATCGAGGGGTAGGGCCAAGTGCGAGGGCTACATGTCCCTCCAAACGGAGATTTTTCAGGGGCACACTACAAACCGAGGGTTAGGAGAAATCTCCCAGAATGACCTGCGAATCAACTGGAAGATCATGGCGACCGCTACACTACCATCAAAGTGAACCACAAATGTAGTATTTTCTTCGTTAATAAAGATTTAAAAAATATTCTAACCGTGGTATTATCCTAGTTAAATGTCGTTTCAATGTATCATAGACATTTTCTTCATAACAAGCATAACAAAAGCATATGTCATCGATGACGTATCAGGGTCTTGAAGGGTTGTCCCATTTCTTAGGGAGAGATTTCAACCACTACCCCTTGTGACTCTGTTCCGAGGGCCAAGCCGAAGGGCGAGGGAGCTTCGAAAACGCACCGTAGGGGTGAAAATGAGAATTGAGATTCGGCCTTAGACTTATCAAGAAATCACACCCTGGTGCCCAAGCCAGGGTGATTGGGTGGGTGATTTTCATACATACAAATCTCCCTGTTTGAGGCATACCCGATACCACAAGTAGATGAGCTGATGGGCCCAGTCTGCTTCATCAGTACCCTGGTCTTCACCAAGGGGTACTGGCAGGTGCCATTGACCCCTCAGACCAAAGAGAAGACGGCCTTCTCGACTCCAGATGGCTTGTTCCAGTACAAAGTCCTTTCATTTGGGGTCCACAGGGCCCCCGTGACCTTCCAGCAGCTTATGGACAGCTTAAGGCCCTCCGCCCCCACACAGAGAGTATACAGCCGTCTATCTGGCCTCTAAATGTTAAAAGACCCTTCATGGTTTAGATGCAGCCACGGTGAACAAATTCAGGTACTACCTCTTAGGCAATTCATGCCTGTGGATGGCTATAAATACAGATAGGGATGCTAGGGTAACCTGCCGGTTTCTTGAGCTACAGGACTTGTAGTTTAAGGTCGAACACCAGGCCGGCAAGCTGCAGGGGAACGTGGATGTCCTGTCCAGACGTGGCGAGTGCCTCTGTACCTACGCTCCCCCTGCAGTGGCTTGGAGCTGAGGAGGGGGGGTGTGGGGGGGGGGGGTATGTGGTGCCCCAATATCCTTGGTGCTCTACTGAGGTGCTACAGCATGTTCAACACCATGGACAGAGGCCATACATGTGCCGGCAGCCACTCACTGAAGGCCAGCGGTTCCCAATGTTTGACACCTGGCAGTCCGCCTCAGCGCTGACCTAGTTCTCCAGTGTTTTAGGCAGCAGCCTCTTGGAGAAACCAGTTCCAGACTAACGGGCAACAGTGCAGCAGCGCAATAACGTTGGTGAGTCCAGCTGTCTCTGGTCCGCTGCTGTTTAGGAGACAGTTTTGACATACATCACACAGTTTCAGTACTTCACTTCCTGTGGGCAGAGACAATTTCCCAGCAGTGTCCATACCAGACACCAGACATCTGGGCAAACATGGTGGATTAGCCGGATAAGACAAGTGTATTTTTACATGAAAATCTTCCTTGAGCAGCTTTAAACAAAGATGCATGGTTTGGGTTTTAATGTCATCATTTTATTTGGGTCCTCTGCCAACAGAAGATTAGCGCCCCATTGCTAAGCATTGCTTGCCTGAATATATACATTCACTGTAAACAAGGTGGAGTGATACCATTTGAGTTTTAGGGTATAATTTCATGTACACCTTATAAACACTCGTCCAATTACAATACACGACTGGAAACCAATGTTGTATTATGAAATATAAATGTTATTCTGTGTGGTTCTCAGTGGGTCGAGCCAGGCACTAACACTGCCAGAGTTAGGGTTTGATTTCCACTGGGCCGCCCATGATAGTAACGCACGCACTCATAGTACTGTGAGGTCAACCAACCAAATGGCAGATGTTATGTACACTGTTTTTTGGTGCATCAAATAGAGAAAACTCTGCTAAACTTGTGTTTTTCTTCCTCCATAGCTGGCAGCGTTATCTCTCCGGGGCTACAAGCCTTAAACACAGAGCTGCAGGCTGGGGAGATAAGCTCCTCGCTGATAAGGACCCTTAGCCGAGCAGTCCAGCACAACCGAGCATCTGATGCAACGGTGGACAAGGGGAGGAAGCTAGGTGGTTAGAGCGCTTTCTGTAAGTGTGTGTGTGTGTGTCTTTTTATATAGGTGGATTCAACACAGATAGAGCAGTGTTTCATCTTGATTCAGAAATAAACAAAAGCGAAAATATGTTTCTGGCAGCATATTCTCTCTCCTGGTGGCAGAGACTAGAAATATTTGCTGCCCTAATTCAATATATTACTGGGACAAAGAGTGGCGTGATAGCGTGCATAAAAAAAAAAGTTGTTTTTCTCTCTGTCTTTTTTGTTTCTCCATTTCATCTGCACTTTTGCGCGCAGACGGAAAAAGTGGACGTCAATAAGCTTGCAAATCAATAGATGCACTTACCAGCTAACCATCATCATCATCATCAACAACACCGGTACTAATGGACCACTCTAGCTTAACGGATTGGCACTCACACACACCCCATGTCTGCTCATTGATGGTAACTGTAGCCTCCACTCTGGACCAGTTGAATTATTGAGGAAGAGTAAACAGGAAGAGAGAGGCTCCCACTGGGAAGTGTGAATGTGTGTGTGTGTGTGTGTGTGGGTTGGTTGGGTGGGGGTTGCTCCACATGTAGTGCTCCTTTACTGTCTCTTTGAATGCATTTTTACACACACACACACACACACACACACAGGTATAGAGGTATATCTGTGTGTGCTAATGCGTTGTAAGACTTCATTGTAAATGGGATATATGATGTTTCCATGCGAGTCAACTTGAAAACAGGATGCATATCTGATACTAATGCAATACTGTCGTACCACGCTGTGTAGAGCACCTGCGTCCCACTTACATCCGGTCTCATCTCGCGCAGATCAGATTCCCTGGTACCGGCAACTTGGCGATGACGACGTGCCGTGAAAGGATGGCGGGGTTGGCCTGATGCTGACGGGACGTTGGAAATCTGAGAAGGAACAAAGAGGAAAGGGAATCTCTTGCTGGATTTCCCCTCGTTGAGGTCTTCTTTCATCATTAATGTAAACAGGTTGATGATCAAACAGATTTGATCTACACTTGGCAGTGGTATATAAAGTCTTTATTTATTTATGATTCTTCATCAAATATATAAATAAATAATACGTAAATAAATCATGTTTTCAGAAAAGCATTAATTTATGCCCTTTTTCCCTTAAAGGCCCATCCTCAAAAATCATCAGGTGGATGATACTACTATGGTGTGGACTAGGAATTTGGGTCATTAAGGTTTATGTCAAAAGGTGGCTAAAGAGGACAAAATGACTTTAGGTGGGTCTTCATTTTTCTTTTTTATCTTGGCAACTTACCGTACATCTCCAGAATGTGTCTCCCGTAATGCTTCACTGAACTTATAGGTGTTGAGATTATCATAATGGAAATGGTGTGGGATGTTAAACCCGGTGTGTGTGTGTGTGTGTGTGTGTGTGTGTCCTTTCTTGCTGAATATCCAGAGCCATGCCAGACAGTGACACAGACGTTGCATAAGTCCACCGAGTGCATTAAAAGCATAAGGCCGTTCAAAATGTCAAACGGTGGCGGCACTTTGCCCAACAGAGCTCGGTCTTGAAGAACAAAACACCTCCTCTCTCTCTCTCTCTCTCGCTAAGAACAGAGAGCCATGAAGGTGGGTTGTGTGGGTTGATGGCGTGCGGAGGATAAAAGCATGGAGGATCCGTACACAATGAGAAACAAAGTGGTGATATTTTGCTCAAGTGTTGTTCTTGTTTGGAAATGTTTGATTCACATCCATTTTTAGGCCACTTATTGCCACGGATCAACTGGATTTATTATCAGAACAGACGTCGCAAACCTTTTAAGGCGGATATCAATATTTGTGAGGTAAATAGTAAGTAGTATCAAACTGATTTAAGTTAGAAGAGGGGTCTTTTAATGAGAGAAAAAGTCTTCCCTCTTTTTAATTTACTGTTGACATCACTGAGACACAAAGTAGAGCCATCAGACAGCGGCTAGGACGCAGACACACTTGCAGTGGGTGGCATAAACAGATCAATTATGTCTATGTTATGTCTTTGCTTAGCATCTCTGACAATATCTGGGTGAACATCAAGATATACTATGTTTAACCTTGCAAGTAGGACAGAGGGCATATGATGTGAACCTACCCGGCAACTGGCACAATAGAAAATTCATATTAAACCAGCTTTGGAGACAGATTTGAACTGATAGAAAGATATTCCAGTCCCGTCTTCGAGTGTTCAACGCTGGTGCAAGGCTGTTGCATCACTGTCAACATGTTTTCTGGGTACATCATATGAAGTTTAATTTTAAAAAGCAGTAGACTGAACTTGGAGATTCAGGCCGACGCTGGCAAGGTTGCTGGTTTCAACGTCCAAAGGGTCTGGGACAATCTGAGCAACACCTTCCTTCATTAGCTGCTGCTGAGTTTCACTTGAGCGAGGGATCTGGTCTGGAATCAGCCTCCATCTGCTCCAGCAGGGCTGCTCAGTGGAACCGGATGCTCCCATACTTTAGATATTGAATTATGACCGCCCCGAAATGAGCATTTAACTTTGTAGAAATGAACTCTTTTTATTCATAAGACTCAGCAGCCTACAGCTTTTACCTCTCGCTGATCAGACTTCAATTCAGGCCTTGTGTACTTCACACCGTATCAAATCCTTGAAACCAACCCCAGGTGATTCAGCCCCCGCATTTTCCACCTGAAACAAAGATGACTCATCTGTGGCCTCCTCCGCATTACACTTCTCCCCATGTCTTTCTTTCTCTCTGTTCTGTTCTTATGAAAGTACTGTAGTGATTGCCGCGCTGGCCTGAAATGGCCCCGAAGCATCCCCGCAGGTAGAGCTGAAATGAGCGCAGGTCAATCCACAGCTGCTGAAGTCACCAACAAACAGTGGTTAGTTCCTGCAGGCGTAACCATTTGCTCTGCACTGTCTCCGAGCTGCACTCGGTGGAGCTGCACTTTGGTGGCGGAAATTAGACGGAGAGGCTTGTTCTTCCACAGTGACTCAGCCACAGATGCGTTGTTGAAGCACTTGGTCAACAGGATCAGCATCACTTTACTCAACACCGATGGTGGAAGTAGAGCGCAAAGTGTTTTTCGATAGATTAGGACAGAAAAATGCTTTCATTTTCACATTTCTTTCAGCAGTGGTGGCCCTTACCAGCCACTTTTGAAGGAATAGAGGAGGACACGGACGAGGTTGTTACTGGCTGAGACTGTGAGAGCAGTTAAAGTGCAATCAGGTGGATCAGGGTCTGATAAGGGAACAGAGGCAGCCTGGGGCAGTCTCAGTCCAAATCCCAGCCCTCTAACCTTTCCTCTCTCTCCACTTACCCACAATTATAGCTCCGCTGGTGTGACCAGAGCCACACCAGTTACCTCTGACTCAAAGTGATGAGTGTGTGAGAAAGAGCGAGACAGAGACAATGAAATATTGTGACCGTCTGTTTGCATCATCTGAACAAAAGTAAGACACTCTTTTTGACACACCTGAAAGCAAACTGCAGGTCGACTCCTCCTCCATCTCGCCTTCCTTTTCTATCTGCTAACAGGAAACAACAGCACCACAAAATCAATACAGCATTTATTTATTTCAGAAACAGTAATACTGTGATCACTGCAAATGTCTTTTTCATACCTTTACACTTTACAAAGGAAAAGAATGCGGGACGTAAACAGTATTTGCATTTTCGTGAAACTCATCATCCGATTTTAAAACATTATCTCCGGTCGAAGCGCATCGCTCCATGTGCTCGTTCTTCCAAGGGGAGGAAACGCTGCGGATCAAGGAAACACAGGTAAGCCGTGACTCAAGAGCTTTGCAAAATCCCTCTCCCTTCACGTGACCGCTGACCTGACAACACTGGCTGACTGAAAGTATCCCTACAGCACACGTGGTATCCAGTGGGCTCTCGTCTCATCAGTGATACCTTGCAAAAACTAAGGTTGGATTTTTAGAGTGAACAAGGTTAAGCGCTTCCCTCCCTAAAATTCACACCGACAGGAAAACAAGGTACATTTAGACAAAATAGCACAGGAGTGGATCAATTCACACTTCTCATCCAAAACCTGTAAACACAATCCTTTATATGAATCAATGTGCAAAGCTTCCCTTAAAAACACATTATTGAACATAAAATATTACAAAACATCGGAACATTCACATTCCCTCGCGTTGTCCTTCCGGAGAGATGACAAGCAACTAAAGATGAAGGCGGAGAAGAAAAACAAGAGGATGTACCGAAACAAGTTTGAACATCCACAACGGAGGAACTGGCCTGGTGGGAAGGTGACTCAGTGTGTGTGTGTGTGTAAGTTTACAACTATATCTAATAGCCAACTCGATGCACACTTTTTAAAGATGTGAACAAAACATCTACACATTACAAAATTTGTCATTTGGCCATATGTCGTTGGAAATACAAAAACTATAGCACTTTCCATCTACGCTAAAATACCAACCATTATCTATTTGTGTCATGGATTCATCGTGTCAACATAGTTGTAGACGCCAGTGTGTATAGCGTACCATTTACAGTCAGAAGGGTACATACTGGGACAGCGAGCAGAATCACTTTTTTGCCATCGCCTCATCATTAGTGTAATGTGGATTTCACATCAAACGATAAGGCAAAAGAGCAGACTAAGTATGGGTCATTACTGGCCTCCTTGAGATTAAATATTGACACCAACCAGCGAAAAAGGCCAACTTTCCTCACTGACCCAATACTTGCTAATGACTGTCCATAGTTACCATCTATACAGACTGACGTGCTGCGACTGCAGAAGATTCTTAAAACAGAACCAAGGCTTCAAAACCTTCAACCCCCCCCCCGCCCAAAATAAGTCCACTCATCTCTGCCAAATTGCAGAGCAGAATAGAAAGGTCAGTTACAGTAAACGTCACATTTCTTTAAACTTTTTATTTTTTTTACATTCGGACCGGGCGCCTTCACTGTGCTTCGTTCCCTGATATGATCACTGTGCTATGGCTGGGGTAAAGTCATGAATTGAGAATTTTCCAAAACTGCAAATGTCTGCCATCAAACAATTCTTACATCCCTTTGATGGTAAAATATAGTGAATAAAGGGGATGCCATTATCGTGAACTTACTACTGCTGAAGCTAGTGACCCGAACCGACCCCAACACCCATGTTGCAGCGTTACGCACCTGCTTGAAAACAGCTTTGACATTTGGGAAACTTTTTGTTCAGTACTCGTATAGGGGCCAGCCGGTCTGAACAATATTTTTCACGTACCTGAAGGCAAAGACACATAAAAAACACACACACACACACACAAACAAATACAATCACATTCACTCCACATCCTCTCTTCCCTGTATCTGGAGGCTGTCTAGCCAGTATGGGTTTAGTAAAAATGTTCATCTGAACTGGGGAACGGCAGATGGCTCCTCATAACACCAAAAACTAGCAGCTTTTTGCTGGACCAATATTTCCGAGTCTACAGCTGGGGGATCGCAAGATGAACTTGATTAAAAAAAAGTTGTGTGTGTGTGTAGGTGTGTGTGTGTTACCAGGTGTTTCTTCAGCTTAAAGAAGAGCCCATTCCTTTCATCTGCTCCCCAGGTGCTGTTTCAAAGGCACGTCCATGCTCTGCCTAGCAATAAGTGACCGTAATAAGTGAATGTAGGCACGGCTGGATAGACTGATGCACATTCACACAAAGACAACACACACACACACACGCACACACACACATACACACAGACTCTCCCATGGGTGGCTCCCTCTTGGCATGAGTTAGTATTATCATCAAACCAAATATCAAAGTCATGTTAGTTGGACTTCAGTCGGAGCTTCTTCTTCTTGTTCTTCTTCCCAACTAAGAGCCTGACCCCTAGGTTGGGTTAAACCGGGGATGTTGTGGTATTCATTCACACTCACACTCACACTCACACACACACGATCAGCTCCTTGATCACAAAAACAAACTCTTAAGATTGCCTCACAAAGCCGGCTTCGGATTTTTTTCCCCCCCTGTTCTTTTCTGGAGTCCCTGAACTGGGCTCCCGGTCGGTATCTGACTGATTGTTAAAGAGGCATTGGAAAATACAAGAGTGGCGGCACATTAAAGAAGCATGACATTTCCACTTGTCACCACTAGAGGGCACTGAAAGCAACACAACGGCAGGCTTGGGCACCACAAAATACAAGATAATACAGAAGAAAAACCATATAATCAGGCTTTAGCCAGAATGAAGAAAGAAAGCCATTTAAATAATATAGCAAGTGACCCTTTCTAGATAAACTAAACACTGATGTCAGTTGTATTGTACGAATAGAACAACTTATTTATTGGAATTATAATACAAGGAAATAAATTACTCGAAAAAAGTCCCCCAAAAATATCTCTCATTTATTATCAGTTGGCTCTCAGCATTCCTTGAGATAGTGGGATGATGAGCGGAGTCCTTTTTCCTTCTCCTTTGCCAAAGCTTGAAGATGTTCACTGCTTCAGAGGAGAGGACTGTGGGCTCTTGTGCGGTGGAGGATGGTTGCATGGTTTAAAAACATTTTCTCATGTCAAACCACAGAGCAACTCCCCCTGTCTGAGAGGGAGATGGGAGTCATTACTTCTTCCTATTGCTTTTAAGACACGTACAATTGGGAAGAACCAAAGCACTCTGGATTTCAGTTTTGTTTTATGGCACCACTGCCGATGGCTTTTAAATATACTCCTCTGTCGGGTGGTTGGTTTGTGCTATCTAGAACTCGGCGATTCAGAGAAGAACAACAAACAAACAGTGTACAAAACCAGATCTCCATCCGCCGTGTCGGTGGCTGGCAGAGAAACAGCACAACGATCCCTTATAGGTCAGAAGGATGTCTGGTTGGTGTCGGGACACCAGCTTTGAAGAGAGGAAATGCAGCTCTACACTTCCTCACTGCATGTTAACGTGGAGAGGAAATGAAAATCCCTCCTGTGTCCTGTGGTCTTGTGGAGAGAATGAATGTGTGGTGTGTGTTTCCTACGGCAAACATCTAGTGTACAGTAGTTTTGTACCTCGCTGGCTCCTCTTTGAAGTCACCTGGATGCCACCATCATCCTCTACTTCGGCCGACTAACAGACTAAATCCCAAATTGGCGTTAAAAAAGGTGGGGCAGAATTTACAGATTAAAAAGCGTCGTCCTGAAAGAGAAGTGCATCCGCTGAGAGGAAATCGGAGTGGGAGAGGGAGATCTGTGTCAAACATCTCTGGAGAGGAGAGGAGGGGAAGAGCTTCCCACTTGGCGGTGATAATGTTTTGGCCCAAAATGTTGAGAGAAAGGTCAATTTGGCAATAGTGTGGTAGAATAGTACAGAGGTCAGTCCTTCATTATCTGATAGACAACATCCATTTTCCTGGAGTCTCATCCTGAGTAGTTTCACAGGGGGATTGTGGGATTGAGGAGACTGAGGTTGGAGGATAATAACGACCCCTTCACTTGAAGCCGGTGGAAGATGGATGGCAAGCAGAAATGGAAACTCATCCCTTTTCATGTGCACCGTTTTCTTAGTCTAGGTCCTCCTTCTGTGTCCAGACTATGTGTATTGAAATGCGTTTGTGTATATGTGTGTGTGTGTGTGTGTGTGTGTGTGTGTGTGTGTGTGTGTGTGTGTGTGTGTGTGTTTGCGCGTGACAGTCAGTTCATGTCGATGGTGTTGAAGACCCACTCGGTGAATTTCTTGAGCTTGGCAGCGGAGGTCTGCGACTCCTCCTGCAGTCTCTGGTTGTCCTCCCACAGCCGCTTGATCTGGGCCTGCAGCCGCACCTTCTCCTCGCGCTCCTGGGTGAGATGTTAAAAGGTTGGAGAGCAATTACATTTACACATTACACGTTAGGTACGTTTGGAAAAACAACATTACAATAACATTTTAGTAATTGAAAACTAAGACCACTTTTTCAGCAGCAATTCAACAAATTTGCTCAAGCTTCAAGTCTCCCCTGTTCTCATTCTAATACCAACAGAAACAACTGCAGATACATTGCTGCCTTCAGAGATGTAATCCACAGCACGATGTGCACCAAGCAAAAATAATGCATGTGTGGGGAATGCTTTCAGCAGCACACAATTACTTTAAGTATCCACTTTATTAGGTACACCTCCCCAATCGTACAAACAGTGTACTCCTGCAGGCAGTGAGTTGAATCAAACAGACAGTCAGGAGGTTCAGTTACTGTTCAACTAAATGTTGGAATTGGCAAGACACGTGTGTATGTGTGTATGTGAAAGTCATTAGTGTTTAGTTTAGCGTTCATTAGTGCAAACCAACATTTGCAATAAGCCGAAAGCAAAATTATACCTGTGCTATCCTTCCAGGGGCCTCATTTATAAAACTTTGCGTAGATTTCATCCTAAAACACTGCGTACGCACAAACCTCAGAATCAAACTTTTGTTATGTAGCACTTTTCAAAACAAAGTTACAAAGTGCTTTAGAAGACAAAATAAAAGTGGGAGACAAACTGATGATGAACAAAATGATAAAAACAATTTAAAAACAGTTTAAAAGTTATACAACATTGAGCATAAGGAGCTACATATGAAAGAGTAAAATATGCTTCGCCCCTTAGTTGTATTTTTGCCCCCTCTGTTTAAGCTTTATGTACCTATAGACAAATATTTCCATTGGTGTATGTCGGGGCGTCTATAGTAGCCCACTGAAACGGAGCGGAGGAGATCGATAGACAGACAGACGCGTCGCTTAGTTCGGTTTCTCAGCCTGCTTGCTTTTTGTGGTGGTAAATACAACTTTCAGCCCTAATTCCATTTCCCCTGTGAGGGAGGGAGGGAGGGAGGGGGAGAGAGAGAGAGAGAGAGAGAGATGCAAGCCGCAAACTGCGGTTTCTACTCCTCCTGCTGATTTTGACAGAATCGTTATCGTTCATAAATTCTCTCAGTGCTCCGTTCTTATGTGAGTCTCTGATTAATAAATGTATTCTTTGATTTTGAACAGTAGCATTATGTTGTTGTTATTTAGCCTTTCTGAGGCTGTTGCATGGTTAAATCAATGAGTTTTATTTCACTTCATCCTGGCGCCGCCCTGGTAAAATAATCAATAAAATAAGAGTTAAGAGAATGCCTTTTATAAAAATAGGTTTTAAGTAGTGACTTAACAGATACAACAGACCACAAACCCTGTGAAAGCACACTTATAAAACTATGTTTTTAAGAGGACTGAGCTTTATTTTGTGATCTCACCATCGGGCGTCGGTGATTCCCGTGTCTGAAAAACTTTGCGGTGAGCTCTACGCATGGGTGAAAGGATGCGTAGAAGTGCGCACATTTTACCACATAGGATTTTTCTATAAATCCCGACGTTTGCGGTAAAATATGCGTACGCACATTTCACCCCCATTAACGCCACAACTTGCGTAGCAACCTTTATAAATGAGGCCCCAGGTGATGTGGAGGAAAAGTAATGGTTGGACTGATTGTAACAAAGTCTGAGTCAGCAGCTGACAACGATAAGCAGAGCAGAACGAAAACTACAGTGACGCTACTAAACTGCTGACTTTGTGTTTTCTTTGGAACACAAAACAAGCTGGGCTGTTTTTTTTGTACCTTTTTACCGCTTATCCACTGTATGCAAATTAACCCACTGCTTTCATTTTTCATCCCTACTGGCGCCTGAACAGAGAGGAGGATGCTGAAAATAACCCCTTAGCAAAGCACAGAGAGGAGATGGTGTGTATGGAGACAAAAGTTATCTATACACCAAAAGGAAACCAACTATGCACGTATGCATGTGTGTGTATGTGTGTTTTGTTGTGTATGTGTATTCTCTCCTACCTTCTTCAAGTCATCTTGGAGCATCTTGACCATAGCTTCCAGCTTAGTGACCTTCCTCTCCAGCCCTATATGACCCTCACTGGGCAAAAGAAACAGAGGACCATTAGTACCCTTGGTTAAAGGACTACACAGACCTTTGGGGGGCATTGCCACGTTGGTCATCTTACCCTTTATGTGAAAAAAAGGATTGACAAAAAATTGCCAACAAATTTTCTTTGTTTTTTTTCAGTAGTTAACTACTTTTACCTATATAGTTGAGGTAGTTAACTACATATGTTCCTTTTAAAAGCAAAGCTACAGGCCTTTTCTTTTCCTTCTCATATCTCATAATCCAAGCCTCGTTTTCTCCACTCAGCTCATAAATTAAATAATTTGTTCACTGTTTTTGTTGCAATTATTTGTTATTTATCAGCAACTTTACAACAGAAGTTGTATTTCTCATTTTATGAGAATTAATTTATAATACATATTAACATCCAAGTGATGTGATAAGTCAAATAGAAGTTTCAACTGCGCTTTATGAGCCTGTAAAACAGATCCAGCCCTGCTTTATCAAAAAGTAATCAACAAGCCAGTTTTAGGTGCAAGCACTTGTATGTCTCTACTGTACCTGTAATCACCGATTATAACACCATTTGGGGGATTACAACCACGTAATACGGTGTGTGTTACCTGGATGAGGGCCTGGACAGTGGTGCAGACTGCAGCTCTATGTGGGGCTGCTGGGGACTGGAGGCACCACTTCGGTGATTTGAATCCCCAAACACAAAGCCTCTCTGGACTGGGGGGGGGGGGGGGGGGGGGGGAGAGAGAGAGAGAGAGAGAGAGAGAGAGAGAGAGAGAGAGAGAGAGAGAGAGCGATGAAAAATGAGAAACGTGACAATACATTGAACAAGAGATCTTTGCTCATGGTTGTGCATGTATTTAAAATCTTGTTGAGAGATTTCCCTTGAGAAGGTCAAAGGTAACAACATTAATAAAACAGATATATAAAAACAGATAATGTCTATGTGTGCGCATACTGGGTTTTTACTATGAGGTCCAGACTTGTGTGTCCTCACAACTGAAAAGGAGCTTAGTGAAATATCCCCACGTGCACACTAATCCAAATATTTATCATGCAAAAAAAAAAAAAAAAAAATCAAAGGTGACCAAGCTCTCTGAAGGAAGAGGCTGTGGCTGTGTCTATGTAGGTGTGGTTATGTGTGTTTCTCTCACTCTCAAAGGTGTTGGCCACATCCACCAGGTGTGTCCAGTCCAGGGGGCTGTCCCTGTCTGAAGGTGGCAGGGGCATCAGCTCCTGTGGAATGGGTCCACGCTGACGCTCCACCAGCTCCACCAGCGACGTGTCAGATGCAGACAAGTCACCTAGAAATGGAGAGAATGGCAAGTTCAGAATGGCAGGGGAAGTTCAGGGGAAGATCTGCCTTAAAATACAATTTACGTAAATATTATCTTAGACAGGCTGGGCTTGACAGGCTTGAGTCAGTACTTTAGTTAACTGTTGAAAATGACTAGATAATGGCTTACAACACACCCACTGAAAGCCTCAGTCCACTGAATGAACACACTGACATGAATGCACACATTTCCTATTCAATATTAGCTTTCTATACTCCTTCACATTTAGCTTACCCAAACCCAATAGACCCCTATTTCCTAATTTCTCTACTCACATATTTTCATAAACATATTTTCAATCAAAAGGGGGCAGCAGATACTCAGCCACTGCTTCAAGCAGCAGCAGATTTGCCACACACACATGCACACAGCTGCACCCTTCTAGTCTGACTCTCCCAGCAAGGTGGTCACTGACAGTGTTATCAGCAAAGATAAACCAGACCCTTAGCCTGGATGTTTAGACCCCATGTCCTGCACTGTTCAACTCCATGGGCAGAATGACCAGATAATATGAGGAATGAAGTATGGCTACCAAATATTAATAATTCTACTAAAATATTGGAATGTATGGCCTGAAATTTCCATCACTTCACAGCAAATATTATGAAATGCATTAACGACAAATCCTCAACTGACTACACCACAATTCAGCTCAATTCAATCAATTCAGATTGATTGAAAAACTTTTAACCGTGAGCTCATCTGTATAAAACATCTCTACAGTAAAACCCTGATGGCCTTGCTCCTCCCCCTTACCGTGGAGCTTGACACCAAGCTTGTAAGAGGGACGACGGAGGGGCACCCCACGGGTGGTGGGCGAGCGTGGCACGGTAGAGCAGCTGAAGAGAACGTCGGAGCCGAGCGCTGGTTCGACCACCGAGTCGCTCAGGGTAGGAAGCCTCTGGCCACAGTAGATGCTCTCATCTGACAGGGTGCGATGGAGCGAGCGACGACGGCTGGGAGGCTGGCCCGGTGGAGACGGCTGGGAGGGGGGGGGGAGAAGGAGGGATGGGAAGAGAGATAAGAAAAGGGGGGCTGGGTGGAGCAGTGCTGGTGAGGGATACGTGTTATCGTTATTTACCATTTCACAGGTTCTGATGTAACTATCCCTTGTGCTATGTGGGTGGGCACATGCGCACAAACCAGGCATGTCAATTCTATGTCTAGTCTATGTCAAAGACCCTGCATCATTTGCCACCAAAACGTCAAAACCTGCTTACTGGGGACAAAGTGGAGCAATGCCTGATGATGCCCATGGTGGATACCTGGCTTGGATGTAAGAGTGTGACTGACAGTGGGTCTTATTGGGGTTATCAAGTGGGCACCTCCCATCACAGAGGTTTGGTTGAATTAGACCCACGGCATCTGCAGAAAGTATTGTAGTAGGAAAGGTATCAGTGATGATCCGATTCAAAACAGAACTGATGCAACCAGGGTTAATCTAGCCCGGTTTGAATGGTCAATCAATAGTTATACTACTTATATACTACCAAAACAACAAGAGCTGTAGAAGCCTAGCTAGAGGCAGTACCTTGTTGTTTTATTTATTTAGTTTAAGGGTGAAATTTCCTTTTAATGTTTCTGTCAATAGGTAGTTTCAGTAGCAAGATTCACAAGCATGCTAGCAGTAGTACCTTGTCCTTGTGTCTGCGTGGTGGTGGGGGGCTGTCGGGGGCGTTGTGCCTCTTCAGGTCTTCCTCCATGGTGGACTTGGCATGGGGCTGGGGGGAGTGCATGTCCCTCAGGGAGGGCCTGGCCGCTGGGGTTGGAACAACCTCCACTCCACTCTCTCCTGGAGACTTCCTAACACACACAGACACACACACACACACACACTCGAGGTTAGCTAACCACAACCCTGTGATGAATAATGCCTGCAGCACTACCAATGTGACTACAATCCTTGGAGACTTTTGACATGATGGATGTGGATATTCAGCTTAACAGCAGTGCCTTGTATTTGATTAGAAACTGTTACTGCATTTCTGTTTATGTCTTTAGTGTAATATTTCCTTCAACCACAAGAGGACAATCAAGAAGTATGTTTATTATGTTGTCTATCAAAAAGGAGGTAGGTAGTACTAGGGTTAGAGAAGCAGACTTCCTCCCACTGACTATCCTGGGAGAACTGATGAGAAAGAGGACTGGTGTCTTTAACTGGTGTCTGCTGAGATAAGTAAGACAGTTACAACAAAGAATAAAATTAATTGTGTAAATCTATCAATCATTTCAACTTTTGGACTTGAGTCCAGCCTTACTTGCGTGTGTCTCCAAAGTCCACCGAGTTGATGGTGGAGCCGGGCTTCCTCCAGCCAATCAGGTACTTGGACTGAGCTCCCTGGCGGGGGTAGAAGCTCTTGGGCCCAGGGGAAACGGACGACTGGGAGGAAGGGGAGGTGGCTGAAGAAGAGGAGTCCTCTCTGGGCGAGCTGTGGCCAGAGTGCCTGGAGCTGAGGGAGGAAGAGGACGTGAGGGGTTAATCATGGTGGTGACGGACCACCAACAAGGAAGATGAGACGCCGATGTAAGTTAAAGTCATACTTGAAAGTTTGTTAACCCTACAAGGGATGGTGAATATTTCATATATGATCTTATAAAATCCTCACCTCACCTCAAATCTTAATTAAGATCTCCCAAATAAAGAACATATGCAAAAATATGATACATTTCTATTGTTAATTTAACAAAACTCACATCCCTCTGCGCAAAAATATGTGAACTGGCTCCTCCTGTAGCAGCAATGACTTGGAGTAAACTTCTCCTGTAGCCACTGATCAGTCTCTTCCTGGAGGGATTTTGTCCCACTCCTCCTTACAGAACTCGACCAACTTCAGGTCCTCACACAGCATCTCACTGGATTTAGGTCAGGACTTTGACTTGGCCAATGCAAAACACTAAACTTCTTCTTTCTGAGTCATTCTTTGCTAGATTTGCTTAAATGTTTATGATCATAGTCTTGTTGAACAGCCACTGTCAGCCCGGCTTTAGCTCTCAGACTGATGGCCTGACGTTCTGTTTATGAATCCTCTGGTTTCCCTGAGAATTCATGGTTCCCTAAATGATGTCGAGTCATCCAGGTCGAGGAACAAAAACAGCCCCAAGTCTGTCCAGAGAATAGATTTCCAGGAATCTTCAGGTTTGTCCAGGTGGTCTCGGGCAAACGTAAGACGGGCAGCTTCTTCCTGGCTACCATTGCAGGAAAGCCACTTCCAGCCCATATTCTTGCGCTGGAATCTTTTTGACATGACTTTATAACCTTCCCAGACTGATGCTCACTCACTACTTCTTCCTGAGGTCCTCTGAGGTCTCCTTAGATCACAGCATACTGTTTTTCTTTCAACTGCATGGTAACACCAAACTGACCAGGTTTCTCTCCTGTATTTATGGGAGTGACACAAAAACTCCTCCACAAAGATCTGGCCTTTGATTGGTTAACTTCATACCCAATTATTTAACCAGCTCATTCTACTACTACTACTTGAACTAATGCAAGAGGAGGTTCACTTATATTTGCACCTGCATTTTCATTTTACTGCATACACAATTTCCTCTAAAAAAAAACAACTAACTTTGATGAGGTAAGGATTGCATGGTAAAAACTCAAAATTACACAAGGGGTTCACAAGCTTTCAAGCATGATTGCATACAAGTGGCATCCCGGGTGCTGAAACCATCTTAAGGTAAAAGACATTCCTGCAGATGTAAAAGTTAAATCAGTGACAGAACCAATTAATATTGCTGACCCTGACAGTTATATTGTTTAGAGAAGGGCCTTCAACCAATCCCAACCCATGGTTTAGAAAACACTGAAACATTAACAGACTAAGATGGGGAAAGTATGTGAACCTCTTGGATAATGACTTCTATGAAAGGGGGTAACTGAAGTCAGGTGATCCTTGAGATGACATTCAGGTGTGGGTTAGAGGTGTGCTGTCCTGAAGAATTTATTGTATCTTGTGATTCTATTGTATCTTGATTTTCTATGTACCCGTTATGACTCTAGTTAGTAGGGCATGATGAACGGATCAGATCCTGGATGCACGCTTCGCTTCATTAACTATGTTCCTATATGGATGTGTTTAGATATAATGGAAGGCCTGTCTCGTGACAGAGAGGCCTTCACCCATGCTGCTGATGAGAAGCACTCTCACACAGAAGAGATTGTTCAGACTAACGATTAGCTTGACCTTTTAGATGTTTAGAAACTAGCCCCCTTGTCCTCCCTTTGCTTGATAATGTCTGTTGAGACGTTTCTCTGGCAGAGATCTGCATACCCTACGTGTACCTCTCTCCTGAGCGTTCAGCTTTTTGTTATCAAATATACTTAACTTATACTAAATCACAACAGGACTTGACTCTGAATCTTTAGTTAAACACTTTTAATCAACACAACCCCACAATGTTTGGTTACCAAACAGAATTTGCTCTCCAAAAAAGAGATCTGTTGGTGGAATCTGCCCCAGCCAATGAAATTTGATTTGACAAGGCTCATAAGACTGGAAAAGGCAAACAAAAGCATTTCCAAAGAGTTGGTCCTCAATCAGTCTGCAGTGAGACAGATTGTATACAAATGGAGAAAATCGCTGCTCTTTTTTGTGTGTTACTTGTTAAATCAATGTATTCATTTATTTTTATGACTTAGATGAAGATAAGACCATATTTTAGGGGTCATATATAGGAATGTACTTAAAAAGGTTCACACACTTTTTCTCACAATTGTACATTCCTGAGTTTATTACAGAAGGAAAGTTATACGAAAGTATCAACTACAGTCTAGGCAAACTTTGCCAACTCATCCTGAACTCTTCGCCTCGCTTCGTCCCCGCCACCCCCTTTCTGACTGAATTTAAAGCCAATGTTGGATAGACTCATGCACTGTAACTCTGTCTGAGGTGCTGAGGTGAGACTTGCTGAAACGGGGAGCTAGGGCTTCGAATTTCTCTGGGCTCCAGACATCAGTTCCACTATGCAAAGCTGGACAATGTTCCACATTTCCAGAAAGGACTTGGAGAAGCCTAATGTGGAAAGATAAGGGGGAGTCAAGAATAGTTCTGCTGTGGCTGGTTTCCAGGAAAGCCTTGTTGACAGGGAGGTGGCCTATCGTATGTTTCTCTTGGCCGAAGGAATATCGGGTTGAGTAATGAGAGTTGGAAACATGTCATAGATGTCATGTGAAAACTGTGTTGATGCATGACGAAGTGGATGAGGTCAGTTTTGGAGGATTGAAATTAGTTAAAGCTGCAATAAATAACTTACATGACATTAAAATAATAAATAAATGGCATAAATTATACATCATCAATCCGTGACCCTGTGTGTACATGCCTAAATCCTCATTTGCCTGAAATCGGCTTTTCAATGATGCTGGGGATCTTTTGGGGCAAATGCCATCTGCTGTGGGCACGGCCAAGCTGTAGCTATCAAGGTGAGGCTAGCGGCCACAGCAACAGTGCCAGAAAGCAGGAAGAAAAGACAGAACAGACAAAGTGTGGGTGTCAGACAGACACCCGTTCAAGAACACAGATGAACATCGCCATTGCCTTTAAATTGCAGCCTGGCTGCATTCACTGTCTGCTTCTTTGACACCTTAAGTGGCTTTACAGATGATGGGTGCCTCACCTTCAGGCTACATTGTGTTTCAAAGTAGACAGTGTTGGGGTGGGAAAAACCCACCCTGAGACAGTTCAAATCAGCTATTGGCAATGTACCTTGCATCTTAATCCCATGGATAAGTACAATGGAGTTTAATTCAACGATCTGAAACATCAGCAGTCAACCACAGGTTTGGTGTCAGTCCCTCAGAATCAAAGAACAAGGGCTTTTTCTCAAACCACCATTTTACACCAACGATCATACAGGGAGAAATCCATCATAGGAAGAGAAACAAATTCATCCACTGACAGCAGCCTCAATACTCCATAATGCAAAGCAGCCACAAGACATGTTGCATCTTGAGTAAGGGGCACAACTTGAACCTTTTCTCTACAAGACGCTCTTGCAATCGATATCTCTCTCTCCACCTACATGTAAAACCTGAATACAACAAGTCCCTGCCTGTTCTCTAGGGGCCGTGGGAAGTTTGTAGAATGTAGGAAATATGTAACTGAAGTAAACAAGGCAGATTGAGTGAAAGTGGATACAACAAAAAGGTAAATTACAACACTTCATCACAAAATAACTCCTGGAATGCATTGAACATCATTGATTGATGATAAATAAGTGTACCTGAGATTGCAATTTTCCTTTAAATCAGGACAAATACATACACATAGGCAAGGACACACAGACAGACCTGGAGTGTGATCCGGCATCACTCAGACTGTAGGTGCTGCTGTCCCTAACCAGGAGGTGAGTAGGTGGGCTCCGGCCCGTCACATCCAGGCTCCTCTCTCCTGGAGGTCCTGGGGACTCAGCAGCAGCAGGTGACCTCTCCAGCATCCTGCGGCCCCCCTCAGTGGGGCTGTGCCAGGGGGACGACACCCGTTCCCTGCCCTCCCTGCCCTCCCTGCCCTCCCTACCCTCCCTACCCTCCCTGCCCTCCCTACCCTCCCTACCCTCCCTCCCTGCACTGGGAGCCAGCAGGGAGCTGGCGCTGCCGTGGTGGGAGTGGGGGTGGGCGTGGTGAGAGGCTCCATAGGAGCTGGTGTCGATGCCACTGTCGGCCGAGGCTCCCTGGAGGTATCCTCCTCCTCCCAGGCCATTGGGCTCTGTTTCTCCCTGGTCCCCACTGGACCCGCCACCGGCCCCCAGTTCATACCACTTGTCGCTGTCACTGTGGCCCCCGCTGGAGGCTGTGCTGGATAAAGTATTACTGCTGGAGTGACCAGAGTAAGGTCCGTCCGACTGCCACCGCAGACAGGAGAGGAGAGAGGGGAGATGAGTTACACTTGAGGTAAAATCACTGATTTTATGGCAAATACGTTTTAAGTTGAGCAAGGAGCTTAATACAGTGCAAGAAAAAAAGCTGCTATTCTAGCCAGAGGGTTTGTGGACAATATCTATGAAAATCAATTATGTGTACACTATAAACAGATTTGTAAAAGAAAGGCCATGCCAACATTTTTATATCAATAGGTCACTAGGTTCCTGAGGGAAAAATCTCCAGCAATCTGCAAGATTAGAGAGCCAGGTGTGGTGTAAGCCAGTAGTAGAAAGAGGGAGACTGTAAGGGGGTGTAAAGCCTGACCTGGCTGCCCTTCTTGGGGGACAAGTGGATGACCTGCTCCTGCCTCTGTATGCGAGGGGCTCCAGAGTAGCCTGGACCAGACTTGGACACCGGGGCTTCTGAAACAAACACAACAAAATACACATGGTTAGGGTTGGTGACAAACACACACACACAAACCCTGAGGTACACTCAGACAACAGTTCACTGCTCATTTGTGTGTATTCTGCTACTACAGCAATCATGCTTCTAGGAGGACACCGCTGCCATCGCTTTCATTCTGCCTCTGCAGAGTGTGTGAACAAAAACCCAGTTCACTTGTCATCAAAAGCAACGCAGATCAAAACGATCGTCGTCCCCAGACAGTCCCAGACAGCTCTGTTTGTTTTGGGCAAGTTGTGCCGCATGAGAGGTTGTGTGTGTTCTGAAACCAAACTCAGGGTATAAATGGGACTGTTGTGTAATTGTCTAGATGTTATGCAACACGATGCACACAGCGAAGATAGAACAGGCAGTTAATGACCAGAGTGCCGTGGGAGGGAGGAGAGAGAGATGGTGAAGAGAGGTGTCATAATATCTGCCTGAGGTGAATCTAGTGGTGTCATGGAACGTAATTTGCACCATATTTCTTTATTACTCTGCATGGTCCTCTCTGCATACACCCACCCACCCACAGGGATTTTCTGCACTAATTAGGGTGGTTTGTGTGTCTGTAAGTGTGTGCATGCATACACTTAATATTTATGTGTGTGTACACCTGCATGTATGTGTGTATATGCTGTTTTATGCTTGTGAGTGAGTCATTTTGAACCTGCATTTTGGTTCTTTGGGATTATGTCCTCAAGTTTAATGTAGTTGTGCAATTGTGGAAAGATCATGCCGACTAGCCCTTTTTTTGCATCCCGCCACTCAACATATAAATCAACCACCTGCTTGCCACATTTCAAGGAAAAGAGAGAAGGAAGAGGAAGAGAGGAAAAGAAGTGCCTGATGGGGGACCCAACATACACCAGGAACCAGGAACACACCTTTTTCACCTTTCACCTTTTTCACCTCCTTTCAGACCAAAACCCTGTAGGGACAGTGTCTGCTGTCCTGCCTGCTTATGTGTGACAGAGATTGAGAGAAAAAGTGTGAGGGGGAGAGAGAGAGCGAGCTGCCCTCTGCGTGACTTCTGTTATTTCTGGATGGAGGATAGCCACATCATCAGTGTTGAAGATGAAGGGGTCAAGGGGTAAAACTAAGGGAGGGAGAGAGAGAGGGGCAGAGCCCTAAACCACAGAGACTGCAGGCTAGCCTGCTTAGAGTTGGACACTTGGCTGACTCGGGCTGAGCTGGCCCGGCATGCATCGTTCCACCCTGACCATAAAGTCATGAGTGCTTTAGACAACCACATAATGAGTGGCTAGGTCCTTTCTCTGTGATTGCGGCGGTCAAAAACAGGTTCAGGACATGGCTGAAATGAGGCTGGACAACAATAAACCAAAGCAACATCCTGCTGGGAATGAGACGAGTGGTAGAGGAGCTTGTAGTCTGTGAGGCCAAGCTGGAAAAAGCAACGCATGGGAGAATAGTGTCGAGTAATGAAGGAAATGTGCAAAAGAATGAAAAAGGTGAATGAGATGAGAGACAGGAGGAGGAGGGGGCGGGGGGGTTGAGTCGTGATACTCTTCGACCTTGAGGTGTGAGGAACACGCTGGAGGGAGGGAGGGAGGGAGGGAAGGAAAGGCACACAAAGAGTATGTTACACAACTGCACTGACAGGAAAGAAAGGCATTTCTCCGCTTTCTCTTTTCTGAAGTAAACCTTAGAGAAACAGAAGGGAATAGGAGGGAGAGGAGGGATGAACAAAGAAAGGAGAGGAGCAATGGAGAAATAATTTGGTTTGTTTTTTAGTACTTCAGGAAGGCTTACTTCTTGGGCACCTTTCCTTTCTCTGTGAATCAACTTTTTCTCTCACTCTCCCTGCACCTTTTGGTCGGTTTGCAGAGACATTTTAAGACCCTCTTCATGTTGAGCAGTGAATTGCTCAGCTAGTTGAGGAGGAGGAGGTAGAGGAGGAGGAGGAAGAGTAGTGCTGTTCACAGGCAATGTGGTTGCTGTCAGAGCCAGTAGCTCAGCACAGGAAGGAGCCGCCACAAAAAAAACTGCCACTGGCAGATGAGGAGGCACACAGACACATGTGTACACACACACACACACACACACACAGTCATACGCTAACAGATGCCAGTCACTTTGCACACACACAGCAATTCACCCACACACAAAGCCACACAAACGCACTCACTCTCACTGACAAACACACTTCCTGATTACCTTTCTGTCTTCTTCAAACACAGCAATATGGATGAAAAGGCATTTACTCCCTGCTCTATCCCTCCCACCCTCTCTGTGCAGTGTGTAGGCGTAACACAGTTTTTCAAGGCTCAAAGAACCACAGGAACCACAGATTGATGTGTATGAAGAGGCAGGACTAATCGCATTTATACTGCCAAACAGCCATCAGAAGCCAGGTAGAGAAGAATGCTAAGCCACTACATTCCCCCCTTTTACCACCCGAATTTACTGTACCTTACCCAGAATGCAATTACCATCGTTCCTGAATTTCTCCACTATATGCCATTTATGTGATTAAACCACTACATATAAGAGTGTGATTGAGTTAAAAAACTCCACCTGTTAACACCAAAGTGCTGCAGTAGCACATTGTTGTTGGAACTAGCAGAATCACTGAACAAAATATTTAATTAATGCATTGACTTAGCCACTATAGTTGGAAAATCATCTACTACTTCCTGGTATGTGAACACACCGTGCAGCAACCTAGAGCTGGTTCATGACTTGTGTAACTTCTATCATGAATACAGCAGTTATCTGCGACATCTGCAGGCCAAAAAGTAAAAAAAATATATCACTGGAAGTAGAGGGGAGCATTATTTTTTAAATTTTATTTGCATCTAATGATTTTCCTGCAAGAAACACTGCTGTGCATTGGAAAAACCATTCCGCACAAATGAACGAACAAACCCAGATGCTCGCGAGCACCTAACAGTAGCATTCACAATGGGCTATATTTACCTGCTGACCCTCGTTCGACTCCTCCCCCTTCCTCCATTCTTGACCAATTGGGAGTGGATTTGCCACTTGACCCGCCTTCTCCAACCACCTGTCTCTCCGAAGACATGGGAGAGTGACGGTTGCCTGCAAATCTGCAGTATGAGCACACACACACACACACACACACACACACACACACACACACACACACACACACACACACACACACACACACACACACACACACACACACACACACACACACACACACACACACACACACACACACACACACACACACACACACACACACACACACACACACACACACATACCAGAAAACAGTTTGAAACACATTACAGGCTGTAGTGGGTGGAAGTCATCAAAAAGAGATTCTCTCAAGTGCATTCACATGCGAGCACACACTATAAAACATGCACTATCCCCTTTCCTCTGACATACAAACATCCCTTTGGCACACACTAGCTATGTTTCCATCCAACTGTGAACAAATAAATAGGCTTCTTGAATGTAGTAGGGAGTTACTTGTTGTTGTCATTGTTTTTTCGTGTCAGCTAATGTTGGCCATATTTCATGTTGTCTGAAGAATAAACAGAGTAATGCACTTGGAGGTACTACACCAACTAATGACTATACAACCATGATGAAGCTTTATACATGGGAGAGACAGTACACAAGACATTTCTGGGATGTCGTGGTGAACAGATATTTGAAAGACATTTATTTAACAAATGCATTTCCATTGCTATTTATTGCAAAATGTCCTAATAATAAGGAAATAAGGAAAAATGTTAATTTTCCATTCAGCTTTTTTAATTAGATACATCATGATTTGCTTGGATGGAAACCCAGCTATAGATACACACAGTCCCTGTCCTCCCCCCTTCCTTACTGTTCGGGCATGGATTTTTGTCTCCAGTGGGCGGAGCCTGCGGATGCGTCGCTGGAGCAGGGACAGGTTGCTGGGAGAGCTGCGGTTGTGAGGGGAACGACCCAACGCCATGGAGGAGGCCAGGCTATAGCTCTCACTGCCTGGGGACATCCTGGTACACACACACCCCCACACACACACACACAGACACACACCCACACACACAGGAACTGGTGAGAATTTGTGAGCACATGGAAATGGAAGAACGAAACAGCAGATGAGATAAACAAAGCAAAGCATTGTAGAAGCAAAAAAGGTCCAAGTTGTTCCTTCAGAGGAAATTCCATTGATCCTCCATTTCCCACACAGTCTGGATAAAAAGAAACATTATGAATAGTTGCAGCTATCCCAAAAATCCCCTAAACTGCCGACTCTGACACCAGAGCATGCAGAGAAAGGTGAACTAAAACTGCAATGATCTTTATTTTCTTAGAGGCTACAAATGTAGAAGATTTTGCTGTACCTCATAAGAAATTAAAAAGGTAGAGAAACATAATCCTCAAGAAAGCAAAGCTAAAATAAGATGAGATAAGATGAAGCTTTGATGACACCCCGTGGGTAACTAAACTTTCAAAACTTTCATTCTGCTGTAGATTATGTCCTTATTCCTGTTGCTTGCCCCCTCGTGCTTTTGGCTTGGTGAGCACTGGTATGCTGAAATTTCCTCTGCTCCTTTTTATAATATAAAGTGACATAATCCCCATTAAACTGTAATCTCCGTATACTAAATGATTCAGAAATGTATCAGTAGTAGTTCAGTGTACAGTGTATGAGTATATCAGGGTGGAATTTTCCTTTAAGAGTTGTTTGCAGTTATATACAATACATAACTTAAGTTTACGGGTGTAGATAACAGAAATTTACACTTCTGCCCCCAGTTCCTATAAATCTTTATTCTGTGTCCTTTTATCTTGCTCCATTCTTCATTGTACCATCGGCAACAGTTATTCTATAGCATCATATCATATATATATATATCATATAATATTAGTATTCTATATGTATTTAATGACCCTTACCTCTTGGGGTCCAGGGGCCGGCCATCGCTGCTGACGCTGCGTGGGATGACAGCACCCCTCTCCAGCCTCTCGGCCGACAGGGTCTTGCCCACTGAGCTGCCAAGGCTGACGGCCCGGTTAGGGGTGTGTGGCTGGGGAGAGGCGGTCAGCGACTGCTGCGGGCTGCTGGACGTCCTCTGCCACTTGTTGTTGTTGCTGCGGAAGGGGAACTTATACTCGAAGGAGCCGCCGTCGCCGCTGCTGCCCTTGTACTCCACCACGGGCATGCGGTAGAGCTCTGAGCAGCCCCTGTGGAGGAAGAGGGGAGGGATTAAGTTTGATAAGGGGATGTGGTCACAAGTGGCCTCTTCTCTGTTCTATCATTTTGTGGAGGGAAACATAGATGGTACACAAACATCCCCCTTTCCACCCACCTGCGTGGCGTGGCGTCGTCGTGCGGCGGAATGATGACCACGCGCACCGCCACCGATGTCCGGAGCAGGTCAATCATCTGTTCATGGGTGAGCGTTGCGACGGCAACCTTGCAAATCTCCACCAACCGGCTTCCCTGCCGTAGCCCCGCCTGCCAGGCGTACCCATAGGGCTCCACCTAGTTGCACCAGGGTTTCATTGCATTACAGATGCTCTGACATAGTTACTACAACTTCTTGGCCAAAGAAATCATGTAGTAAAAAAATAATACTAATAATAACAACAAGGCAGCAGTAAACATGTCCTCCCCCATGAATGATACAGTCCTGACCAAACAGAGTCATTTAGAAAAAGCCATAGCGCAGTGGTGAGGCGCATCATTCTCCTAGTTTCGACAAAATCCCACCAACAGTGTCTGAGATACTACGTCCAAAGGACGGGTGAACAACCGAATGGAATGAAATTAAATGGAGCATGATACAGTATATTTACAGAAAAACAACTCCACAAGTTACTTTCAAATACCAAAACAATAAAACAATCCATTCAGCGAGTCACCTCAGCCACAATGCCCTCGTAGTTGACGTGGAAACCCAGCTGACCCAGGCCATTGCGACGAAGCGTCATCTCTGATGTCTCACAGCCCTTAGTCAGGAACTGGGGAGGTAGAGGAAAAGAAGAACATGAGGGCACAGAAGGATAGAAGGAGTGAAGGAAGAGGGGGAAGGAGATTGAGGGAAAGAATGCAAGACATTAGGGGGATATGGGAAAAAGTAGTGAGTGGTAAAGAGAAAAATGAGGGTTAACTGGTATGCAATCATTTATTTTCAACATATGTAAAGGTTTATGTTTCTCAGACATGTAAGTGTTCATCTCACATACAGCTGCGACAAAACGTTTGAGAAAGTGAACTCTTTCGAATGACCTGCATTCTTGCATAAATGGCTCCTAAAAGATGATCTGCCCTTCATCTAACTCATAACAATGGATAAACACTGTGATTTAACAAGACGACTGATATGGGATTCGGCCTTCTTGTGTTTCTCTTTGAGCAGTAGGGGCTTGTGTGGCCGTAAAGCCATTCTTGGCGTATGGAATGGGCTGAAACCATTAGGCCAGATCTCTCCAGGTCAGCCTTGAGCTCTTTGGATGTCATGCAAGGTTGTTTTTTATTTTTCAACGGCTCGCACCAACCTTTGATGGCATCTGAGTTCAATTTTCCTCTCACCACCATTCCCTGTGAGATCCTTAATTCAAAGAGCAGCAAACTTCTTAATAACAATAAAAAAAAAAATAGTCTGCAAACTATGGGAACAGGAATACCAAGGTCTCCAGAGAGGCCTTGTAGCCTTGTGAACGCTTCCGTTTGGTGATAATAGTTTTCTGACATCATCAGACAGCTCTTTTCTCTTCATTTTCACAGACGACCAGGGAAGCAGAACAGACCGTTTTATCACTTTAAAATGGATAATTGGTTCATTTATAACATGTGGGAACCTGCAATGTGTCATGGGTGAATTACCCTGCAAATGAGAATCTATTTCCTCCAGGTAAATGATTTGAATTATTCTAAAGGGTCCCAATAATCATGGCCACAACGTTTTTTCAATTCTTATTGTTTGATTATGTGCTCTTGTAAATTCAACAGATGAATGTGTTCACCACTTATTTTAAAAGATATTGTACATTATCTGCAATCCTGGCCAGAACTGTACTGTACTGTAGATGTCAGCAAATTAGGCATATAACCTGAAAATCAGTCAATAATTCTGTTTCACACACAAAATAGTGTGTGAGGGTGTGTTCTGAATGTGCTGCATGTGTATGGGTCTTTCAGAGGGGACAGGAACATTTCTCCTCCTCATCTCTTCAGCTAAAGTGATCCCTGATCCCATACGACTATAAATAAAGACAAATGAGGGTTTCAGCATAAGTTGTATAGCCCTCACTTGGGTCATGGACAGACAGACACGCACCCATACACATCCACTCAAGGAAAGCAGGTGTCTCTCTCACAGTGCCACTTTAGCAAAACCTCTATAAAAGCCAAACATCACAAGGAAATGTGAATAAATCATGCTGCAGACTGGCACCTGGGGTAAAAAAGAAAAAGAGGGAGGGTGTGGTAGGAACTGTTTGGAGGCTCTTCTGATGCTCTCTGATGTTTTTCAATGTGTGTGCGTGGGAGAGGAAGCGGGAGAGTGCAAGAATGAAAGAAAAGGGGACAGATACAGAGCAAGACAGAGAGATTGAGAGAGCCTCAAGTTCCAAAAAACAAATGGCCCCAAGGTTATTTCCCTTCCTCTCTCTGGCACCGAGGTCCAAATGATTGAAGATTAATGCCAGATGCATATAATGCATGAAACATGAAAGTAATGCTCTCCAAATAACTGTCTGTGTGTATGTGCATGTGCCCAAGTCTGTTTGTATGTGCGCATATGTGTAAATCAAAGCAGATAACAGATTTAAACATGGTTTTCATTTAAATGTATACAGGATAAAATCATCACACACCTACACACACAGACCCACACTCACACACACACACAATTTGAAGGTGGGGAGAGGCTGGGGAAATGGATGCATTCAAAAGCATCAATGATTACATAAGAAAAAAGCTTTTTTTTCTAGCCAGTTACCATGGAAACAACTGAGGAAAGAGCTAGTGCCACATCAGTGTGTGTGTGTGTGTGTGTGTGTGTGAATGCAATTAGGAGTCTGTTGGCCAGAGGTGTTTCTGAAGCGTCCGCCATGAGCTGAGCCTGATAATGAGATGGTAGCATTGGCATGTAGACACAACAATACTGTCACACAAGCAGACAGACAACCAACAGCATCCAGTAGGAGAGGCTGTGAAAGGACCGTCAAGGGTAAATGCTCATAATCAATGGCATCTCACTGCAAACAACAGTGACTTACTCCTTTGATCTGGTCTTTCAGAACTTCAGACTGGGAAGCTACCTTGATGTAGTCGATTACGTAGACCAGTGGTCTCCAACCATGTGCCAGCGAGAGCTATATGTACTGTAGGTTTTCATTCCAACCCAACGCTACAGCAGCTAATTTCACTGATTAGCTCCTCCTCTCTGGTTGAAGGTGTGTTAATCATGAGTGAATAATGAGTAATCAGTGAATAATCAGGGAAATTAGCGTGTGTAGTGTTTGGTTGGAGTGAATACACATAGCTCTTGACACTGAGCGGAGACTGCTGACTGAAAGTCAGCATATAAGGAGTTTGGGATTTAAACTGATCGCAGCGCCCCCATTTGGTACTAGGCAATGGGATCATGCTCGTTGATATTGAAAATCCATGTCACTCCCCTTGACGAACTAAGAACTATGTACAGGACACCAACTGATACTATTGGCATTCAAATTATCCAACCAGTGAGTCCTAAAACAAGTCATTCTTCATGTAAAATCCCTCCTTGCTCTACCTTATTGTAAATTAAATATTGTTTGATGATGATTATGATGATTGTCTAAGCATGTAACATTTTGATGTGTCCTCTAGTGTGTGTCCTCTAACCTCCAAGCGTTTGACCACCTCTTTGAAGTCCTCTGTGTTGTTACTGACACTCCTCAGAGACACACTCTCTCCCCGTTCGTAGAAAATCCGCATGGAGGCGGGGCTGCTCAGTGTCCAGCCAATCACATCCTTGGTGGCACAGTTGAACACCACGGCCTTGGCCTCCTGGTCCAGCAGGATGAGGAAGTCGTTGGAGATGGCCAAAAGGGCCTCCAGTTCCCCTCCGGTGCCGTGGTCCTCTGCGTGGACGGCCCAGGTCACCGCCCCCAGGCTGCGCAGCTCGGCCCCAGCGTACGGCCGGCTCTTCTCCTTCTTCTTGTGGGCCAGCGAGATGAAGGGGAACTTTCCGGAGGGGTCGATGGGCGTGCTGGTGGTGTGGCGCTCGGCCAGGTCGCGCAGGTACTCCTGGCGCGTTCGCGTGGCCATGGCGCGAAACTTGTGCGACTTGTGCGCGGCGTTCTCAGCGTTGATGACCTTGGCCAGCAGGAAGTCCCGGAACACAGAGGACTTGGGAAAGGTCATGCCCTCTAGGATCGGTGGGCCGAAGGGGGGCACGTCTTTGGAGCGGGTGACAGCCACACTAGGGAGGGAGGAGAGGACCAGGAGGAGGGAATGGGGAAAGGAGGGAGGGAGGAGAAATAAAGAGTAGATGGTCAATATCTAATGTGTCAGTATTGGATAATAATTGGGCCAACGTAGGGTAGGTGCTTTGCATAGGCATGACAAATGGCTCCCATTCAGGATCCTGTGGTGAAGATTCAGTTTTGTTACACAGAGTAAATCAAGTGTCAAGTCAAACGCTGCACTATTTATGTCACTGAGAAGACAAAAAAGTGTTGCCAGTTTTTGGCAGAGATGCGGTTTGAGATTTAAAACCATGCAGCTTGCTCAGTCCAGTACAGGAATGTAGGGCAAAGAAAAACCCCTGGCTTGTTGTATCACATCCCCGGACTGAGTGGAAAACATTCATGGGGAAAGTAGAGAAGGGGGCAGGCTTGGTCCATGTCTCTACCTCTCTCTCCTCTTAGCAATAGAACATCTCTGGTTTCTTGTCAGGGTAACACAACCAGAGGAGTCCTGTTCACAACCGTGACAAAGAAAGCACTGTATATGTTGTGGGTTTATAATATATATATCGAATAAAGTACTATTTCGTGGAGGCTGTGTGTGTGGTGCCTCTTCCTCCTAATGTTAAGTTCAGTTCTCACCGTGGCCCCCCTCCCCTCTCCATCTCTCCTTTCTCCTAGTCTCCTTTTTCCTTTCATTAAGTCCCTGGAATGACCATCTGAAGCAGTTCGCCCTGCCTGGTATGTCAGGAATTCAGCTGGGTGGCCTTGGAGAGGGAGGAGAGGATAGGAGGCTGCTATTCCTATCCCTTCTGCCCAAAAGTCTCAGAAAAAAACAGTTGAAAATATGGCTGAGAAAAAAAAGATGTGTGTGTGATACTTTGAAAGCAAGAAGAGGAATGAACATTTCTGCTCTGTCTAATGTCTTAGTCTAGAGCAGCTAGCTATAACAGAGCACCTATTGTGCTCCTTGGTGGCATTGCATTTGACTCACTGAGCTCTGTGTCAGCTCTGGCACAGGTTGGCTTCCCTGGCCTCAGCTTCTTCTTCTTCTTACTGACTAAATGAGCTCAATTGCAGACGTTCTCTCAGGTAATAATTGCCAGCTGACAGTGTAGTGCTGGAGGTCAAAGCCCTCACTCCCCACGCCTCCCTGCTGACACGCATCAACACGCGCATATGTTGACATTTAGAAGGTTTAATAGCTTTGTCTAATAGGCAACTGAAATCAATGTCGCCCACATATTTCTAAACATATCTCCGAGACATCCTGTCATCACTGGAGACATGCGTGGTGTTCAATTATACTTACCGTCCAATTGTTGACATCTCGTTTCTCACATTTCCGTGTTTGTGAGAGACAGAGGTAAGAGAAGAAACACCAGTTGTTGTTGAGATTGCCTTGGAGAGCGAACTTATTACAGATTGTGACGCTACAAAGCTGATAACAGAACAATGAGGTTGCCTCCAGCAGCGACTAGTGTCTCCAATTTTTGTTTACATTTCCCAAATGAATGTTGAATTACTACAGTCAGACCAAACAGATTGGAAGTAGCTGAGAGCAGTGTCCAGTCATTTTAATGCTTATGGTCTTAACTATGTTTTGCCATGCAGCCCATTTATTACCCTTGTTTATATGTAACTGGTTAAATTAAATCTGACCATGGAATCAATTTCTGATTTTCTTTTCAAATTGATAGCCTGATGAGTCACAAAGCAATATGTGGCTGTTTTTGTATAGCTGATAAATGAATCATGCAGGATTTTTTCAGAGAAGAATATCTAAAGTGGTTATAAGTAGGCTGAACAGGTGATTAATATAAAATGTGAACTTTTATTTTTCCCTATCACTCAACACATATGGGAGCTTTAAAAGCACTTGTACTGATCTCAAGCACCCCTGAATCAGTCAACAAATGACCTGTGACTCAGAGGACAGGGAGAAGAGAGGGAGGTAGAGGTAGAAAAATCAGAGAGCGAATAAGACAGAGCAAGTAAGAAAGTGAATGAGAACCAAGTGAGAAAGAAAGCGCGAGAGAGAGTGAGAGAGGGGATAATACAGTGGGGATTGCTGAGCTGTATGGCTGCTGTGTGACCCTCTCAGCAGGAGGCTTGGCAGTAAAAATGAAAGAACACAATCCTGTGGTTTCAGTGATTTGTGGTCTTATAAATATCCGATGTGTGGGCAGCTCCACTCACCCAGTATCCACGACCTGCTGCCCACTGAGCTAGGGGCAAGAAAGAGAACATGTCAATACCTATGGAGTAGGCGGCTCAGAGGTGTGTGTGTGTGTGTGTGTGTGTGTGTGTGTGTGTGTGTGTTACATGTTTAACTTCATTTGCGACAAGTTTTGAGGACCAGAAGTCCTCAAAAGTATAGTATAATTACCACTAAATGGCTTGTAAATACTACTAGTAGTAGTATATATATATATACTTTTTAGTTAAATATTAAATAGTTAAATGACTGCTCCAACTCTGCCATGAACAAAAAAGGTTAAAAGTTATATGAACATTGATTTGGTATTCTCTTGCTTTTGATCATAAATCAACTAGATCCTGAAAGAGAGATTTAGGGTACTAATGGTGGAAACTAACATTGGAATTAAGATTATTTTTCCAAGGTAGGTTTTCTCCAGCTAATCACAGCTCATCTTAATTTATATTCACTAGTAAGTATTGGTAATTAAAAAGTAACAATAAAAGTATTAAGTATTAAGGTTCATGGGGTGACTCTTGAACAGCAATAAGACACCCAAACATCAAACACAATCTACCAAGGCAGGTGTTCACAGCCCTGGGAAATGATAGGGCCGCCATGTTCCCAGCAAATATTGAGGTTACACGTGAACATGTTCAGGTAAATAAATACCACATTCAAAACGTTCACTTACTGTGAAAGAAGACGAGTCCTCGTTAGACATTCAGTTATTTGTCTTCACCAGACACATATGACATTCATGGAAAAGTTCTGAGAGCATTCTCTCATTGAGACAATAAGCCTGTGACTAGCATGCCTTGCTTGTAAGGAGAAGCAAGAACAATGTTAACAAACCATTTGAGGGAAACAAATATTAAAAAAATATTTTCTCACAATGTGACAAGTGTCTGGTGACAACTGTACAGTGATAACATATTATTTAAAAAAAAAAAAAAAAGAACCATACAGGATTTTTGACAGTAGCTTGGTGACTAAGGCTCAGCTACTGTATTACTACTCCATCAATCATCTCAACACCTTTTGCAAATTGCACCATTACACACTTCATTCACCATCATAACTGAAGGCAAAAAGCATGTCTCCCTGCCCAAGACTAAGGGACAAGGGTACTGTTAAGATTACTGGATGTCATGTCAACATACATTTGGACAGCATCTGTGGAGACTTTACTTCATAAGGCAGGTTTCCCAAGTAGTGGGGATTAAAAGGCAATTATGCTCAATTAAGGACAATATCAGTGCACAGTGCTGGCCTGTAGTGTTACAGCTACAGTAGCCAGTAAAAACCACAGGAGACCTCAGGCCAACTACAAGCAGACATAAAAAGACATAAACATGAGTGCGCGCACACACACACACACACACACACACGACAAAGGTGATCAAAGACATTTAAAGCCGTCACAGGGTAACACACACCATTACCACTCTTTTTTTATATGGCTAATAACTAAAAACCTACCTTCTGAACATATCAAATAAATTAGCATTCAAAGATTAATTCTGAAAAGACAAGAAGTCCAACAACATTGGTAAGCACTACTCAAATCTAATACACGTGCATATAAAGTACATACTGAGAGTGAATTACTCTCAGTACAACACCAGGAAAGTTCTGCACAATTTGGCGTCGTTCTACAGCTTTTAGGCAGGTGAACAGGAAGTTAAAGTAATCTAGGCGTGAGGGCACAAAGCATGTACAATTCTTTGTTTTGCTAAAATTCAGGATTGCAAGGTATATATATACATTTTTGCAATGTTCCTAAGTTGGATGACTGTACTAACTTTGTTGCTCAAGTTTTAAATTTGGATCAAAAATAACACCAAGGTTTTTGGAAACAGGCTTAACGTATTGGGTTAGATAACCAAGAGACAGCAGAATATGATTAGAGATGCGTTCGGGGTGTTTAGCTAATGGAATTTTTGCGACATCCAGTCTTTAACATCAGCTAAACGTTCGTGTAGTGAGGTCAACTTATTTAAATCATCAGGCTTTACTGACAGGTACAACGGAGTGTTGTCAGCATAGCAGTGAAAGGAGATGCTGTGCCAACAAATAATGTGGCCAAGAAGGAGTGTTATGTTACTTTCCTTGACAGTTAACCAGAATCAGTAATTTGGCGACGTTCCCTAAAACAGCGCTTTTTCATTGTGGCACAGTTTTTCCCTCGTCTGGTCATCATTGCCGCAAGCCACACAAACCGAGCTGGATTTTATATAGAGAAAAGAATTGAAATTAACAGTTATAGGATAGTTCTAATTATAGTTAGTAGGGACCAATGGATCGAGACCAGGAGAGGCTGAACACAGGGACACAACTAAAGAATGTTTATAATTGAAAGTAAGCTGGATGCTATGACGTCCGTAATTATCTACAGGACTGGAGGAAGCTCTCAGTCCTTAAGTTCCTGCAGAAAGATTGGTACAACCTGACTGACTGTGACTTGATGAGGGCAGAGTATATTACTTGAGAAGGTGGGGTGACAAATCTTAGCTTTGATATAATTTGAGACATTTTAATACTTGCATCGTCTTACATTTAGATTCTTTCAATTTAGAAAACTACGGTGTTTTCAGATGAGAAGCTCAAACCCCAACGGCGTCAGAGGTAGAAAGAACCCAGACACCCAAACCGAGGGCTGGAATTTGGTCCCATGTTGACTCTTTAATAGGACTCTGTGCAAAGCCCCCTCCAACCCAGCTGTAATGATGCATTTGGCAGGATCCTCCGTTGTGTTTGTGTGCGTGTGTCTTTGCTCAGTGACGAAGCAGCCCCATGGGGGACAATTAAGACCTCACACACAATGTGCTCTGACAGCAATTAAAACACCCATTAGTGGGAGAATGAGTGAGAGTGAGAGAAAGATAAGAGAGTGAAAGAAAAACTGACTTGAGATGAGAGAACAGAGGCACACAAACAGTAAATGAAAAGTCCTTCACAGCTAAACAGTTTTTTAGAAGAAACCTTGGAAGAAAGGCAGGAGGTTCATTATTCCTTTACAATAATTCTGGGCTGGCTCATTGTATTTCATCTCATACATCTCTGACAATGTGGTAATAATTTGTGTGCAGTCTTGAGAAGTCTCTCAACAGCCTACTCCATCTGCTAAAAGAAACATGAATGCTGCCCAGAATGAGGAAATTATAAAGCCAGTTAGAGATGGATAACTTTTTGAGGCAAATGCCAATTAAGCAATGTGGCTTTCAGTGGTGAACAACATAGTGGACTATATCAAATATTCTGTTGATTGTTGATCTACATTTTCTCAAATGTTACCAACTGAATGTACCATCGCTTCAAACAGCCGGGCTGAGCGTTGCATATACGTATATGTGTGCGTGAGTGTGTACAAGGGTGTGTGTATATGGCGTTAGTGTGTCTCACCTGTAGGAGGTATTGTCAGAACAGGGGTTGTGCGTGCGCACCACCACAAACACATGTTGGAAGTGGGAGCGAATGTTTTTGGGGGTGAAGGGCAGCGCCCCGGGCTCCTGGAAAACGATGGTGACGATGTCGTTCCCTATGTGGCGCTTCCGCAGTAACTGGGAAAGCACATAGAAACTAGAGTTATGCATTAAGCAGCCATCACACTGCAGACCTTGAAAGTACTGGGCACCATGTTCCCGACCCATACTTAGCAAGAAGACTACCTAGCAATTTCTGAACAATAGAAAAGCCATACAAAGCTTGATGCTTTGAGTTTAACTTGAAACAATTTACAATGCTGCACACTGCACACAGCAGCATTCTTTATATAGCATGCTGCGGGCTGCACGCTGCTTTAGCCATGTAGAATGAGTGAAATGAAACTAGCATTCACGATACTCTTTGCCAACATAGCATGAAAAGTAATTGTATCATTTCAATATGTCCTTGAAATAAATTCAGATTTTCATGACAATCTTTTCTGGGGTAATCAATGTTTATGAATATGCGTGATTCTCCCAAAGAGAGTCAAGCATAATGCGTGATGAAGCCAAACAATACATCTTGGTGCTGCTTCATTGACAATGAGCTTACACACCCAAGACAGCTTTTTCTCATAGTACTGCTAACAGTTCTAGAGAATGTACCCATATAACTGGAAACATTTTTTAAATTGTAAATAGAGCAAATAAAAATGTTGCTTAATTCCATTACCAAGTACAGCTTTAAATGTCTTGGTTTTAAAAACTACACATATACACAAACCTAGAGTTTTATATCAACAGTGAACCATTGCTCAATGATGTACCTGCTGTTTGTTGTTGGGTGTGTAGGGCAGCATGGTGGACACATGGAACATGATCTCGTAATCCTTGTAAGTGGTGTACAGGGAGTGGGTGCCCGTCGAGTCGGCTGGAAGCGAAACCATAACAGATTTAATTTGACACACTTTTTTATACAGGGAAAACACGCTGATGAGGGGATTTGCAGGTTTCACAAGCCAGATTTAAGACTATTTAAGACCTTTTTAATGCCACATGGAATTCAATTTAAGACCAATTAAAAAATCTAGCTGGCAAAAGCCTATTTCTGATTCAACTTAGGTAATGAAAGTTGAGAAATTAAAAATATAAGAAAAAAGACACCAGGAAATTATTTGTTAAGGGACATGAAGTTCAATTGTGTCTAGTAAAGCAGACAGGATACATATTACTACTAACCCTGTTCTGTATTAACCTAAGAGTGGATATGCAGCAAGTGACATCATCCCCTCCGTGACTGCCAGGCTCCAGACACAACACCCCAGCGCCTTCCTAGCATTCTCTGGGGATTTCTCTGCCTCTCTCTCCTCTACACTGCCCACCTTCAAACAGTTTGTCAAGTGCCCTGCCAGGGAAAATAAGACTTTAGACTGGCTGTATGCCAATGTCAAGGAGGCATACGGCTCCACTGCACTGATCCGACCACAACCTGGCCCACCTCTCGCCCCTCTACAGGCTTGTTGTCCAGCGGCAGCCGGTGACCACCAGGACAGTGAGAAGATGGTCACCAGAGGCCAACAAGGCTTTACAGGTTTGCTCTGTGAGTTGCATGGGGAGGACATTGATGTTCTCACTGACTGCATTACGGACTACATTAACTTTCATCCATTCATTCGCGATGCCTATTTTATAAGTACTTTTTTTTTTAGTATTTAGTTGTTTAGGCTTTTGTTTTTTGTATTTTGTACCGTGCCTTTGTATTTTGTACATTCTATTCTGTACATGATACTGTTATGCTGCTGCAACCCCAGACTTTCCCCCTGGGGATCAATAAAGTATCAATCTATCTATCTATCTATCTATCTATCTATCTATCTATCTATCTATCTATCTATCTATCTATCTAAAGCGGAAAGAAGTCATTGCATGGTGAAGAAAATTATTTTTAAGACCTTAAATTTCAATAATAACACCTTTCCAGACTTTTTAAGGACGTGTGGACACTGAATAATATTCTCTTTTACAACAGAGCCCTGTGCACAAAAGGCTTTTAAAAAAAGAGCAGCACATAATACCAAGATACATTTCAGTGAAGGTGGTGCAGTTACATCAGCAGTACCTCAGAAATGCTTAAAGAGTTTGTTCAATTCCATAGAGAACATAACTTCTGGAACTCAGTTGAAGTCATTTCAGTTCATTAAGAGGTACAATATAGGCTCTGTAATTCATCAATGGCAAATACCCATGGATAACTCCATCATCGCTAAACATTTCTGTCACATAAAATGGAAATCATCTCTGATACGGTAAAGATGAAGTTAATTTTACGTGCGAAAACATGACTCCCTGCACGTTATATCATTTCCACGTCATTGCTTGCATCGTTTACGTCCAAAACTCAGTGTTGTTGGTGCTGACTACATTTTGGCACTGGTTCTCAGATATCTTCTGCCCACCCTCGCTCCCTCTCATCAGTGATTTCTCTCACTCGTCAGCTGTCTGTTTAAGCTACTATCTCTTTCTCTCCCCCTCTCTTACTCCAATTCTGTCTAGGTACCTAGATTAACTCAAGTCTATAGGGAATGTCTATGTCTGGAAGGGGTGTTTACTTTACTAGAGGCAACTAAACCTTTAACCCTATTGCACTTCCTGCAACAGGTGACTGGGGCGGGTTTCGAAGGAAGGGAAAGGGAGGGAGTTCATTGAGAGTAGGAGAAATATCTAAAATTGGGTATTAATATCAGACAATTTCCCTGATACTAAAATACAATACCAAAAGCCATATGCAACAAGCCAGAAATCAGAGCAACTTAGTTTTTAGGAGAGAGCCGAGGGACCAGAGAAAAGGAGGAAAAGCCAGAGGGGGTAAAGATAAAAAATAGTGTTGGAAGTGGAGTGAGAAACTGTTTAATGTCAAGTGTTTATTCTCTTTCAAGGGATTTATTGGTTTTGAGCTCATGTTCATGAATGTATATAGGCATGAAGCATGGTAATATATATATTCTGTTTAAAAACAACAAATCGAAGAAGACAGGGGCCTCTCTGCCATATGGGTCCTGATGCTCCAGCACTAAAGGCATCTCTGGAATGCAGGTCCTGCAACTGTGTGGCGCCTTAGCGTGAGTCAAGAGGTACATCTTGGTAGAGAACAGTGTCTAGCGGCCGGACCACAACAACATGGTCATAAATCCAATATTGAAAAGAGGGAACTCATTTAAAAATTTTTCTTTCACTGGCATCAACCGTTCTGTAAAAACAGGAGCTGGACACGTCTTTCTAATAAACTGGATGCTTAGTATGGTCAACTCTTTCTATCCTGCTGTATATAGGAACTTTGAACTATATGCAAGGGGAGAGGGGGGGCTCTTGGTGAGACCACATGACGTAGAGACTCTCAATTGTCATCCAATAAACCTTTGGCCATCATATAAGGTTTCTTATATGATTTTTTCTTAACCGTTTTTATTCTGATATTTGAATTCCATGTTACATAATTGAATGCAAACCTTTAATCTGGTAATAGTCTGGGGTTCTTCCTTCACACAGGCATTGATTCAAACTTGCTTCACGGTTGAACTATCTCTGTACTTAAGTATATGAGGGTAGTTAAGATAATCAGCATCATATTTCCGCCTATTAAAATTTAGGTTCCTTAAAATGCCAACACTAAACTCATAAGGGTCAAGAGAGGGTCTGTCAGTGTAGAGGACTCAGATAAAGTGGATTAGGTGGTGGCATGAGGACTTTCATAGTTCTGGTATGTTTTAGCCTGTGAAGTGCCAGAGCCATTCTCAGTGGGGTGCTTTTAGTCAGGGGTCTGTTTTGAGTAAACTTTCCAAGCAAAATCAGACCCCTCTGAAGATACCCAGCAAACATTTTGACATTGATTAGATGTTGATACAACACCAACATTGAAAACCTGCATAAATATAGCGCCAAAATGAAAATGAGGACAACATCCGTAGTCTCCCACAGCTGCATCCATCATTTTGTGACATCGGGGCCTAAATATCTCTGCACACCACATCCATTAAATGCTTTCGAGGCAACTAAAGACAATTCCTACTTTGTGTGCATGCATCAGTGTTTCCCTTACAACTGTGAACCACCCTGACTAACAATGTCAGTGTCACAAGGTCTGAATGCTGTTTCAAAGGTATTTCCACCCTGCTAAGAAAACCTGTGTGTCTGTCTGTGTGTGTGTGTGTGTGTGTGTGTGTGTGTGTGTGTGTGTGTGTGTGTCGTGTGTGTGTGTGTGTGTGCGCAATGCATGTACATACTCTTGGTGTCCAGCTGGGCGCGGTACTTGGTGAAGCCTTTGAGTCTAACCCTCTCCCCCAAAAGATGGAGGAACTCCTCCAGTGCAGGACCGGCAGAATCGTTGTTGTACATCTCCTCTTCGCTGCTCTGGCCTGCCATGCAGTACATCACCCCCACCTTCAACTGGAAACTCAGCTATGGAGAGAAAAGATATATATGATGGTCTAATTATTAAAAGTTATTTACTTTTGATAGTGAGCTTCCTCCTGTTTATACATACTAGTTTCACAGCGTTGGGACTAACAGTTTTTTCTTGAAAGGACTCGATTCATTGCTCCACATAATAGTTCATAACTGACACTGAATGGGTAAATAAACAGAGAGTTTTAAAAGAATTACAAACAACAGCTTTGTTCCAAATAGAAATAATTGAAAGAATAATAGAATGAATAGAATTGAAAGGATGCAGCCCGGGCCATTTACATTTTTGAGATATGGAATGATGAACAGCAGGTATTGATTTCATTTCACAAAATAGACATAGTGGCTTGAAAATCTTTCTTCCTCTTTCTTGCCTCTGTCCTCTATATTTGCTCTCGCCTTACCCCCTGCTCATCCAGCTTCATCAGCTGCTCGGTGACCTTAGGCGTGTTGAGTGCCAGGCGTAGGCAATGTGCATTGAGCTCAGGCACGAGGTACTCCAGCACGTCCTTGAGGGGCAGGCCTCGGGCCAGACCATGCTTGGAGGTGGAGGGCACCACATCCTCCAGGATGGACCCGCGCATGGTGTTCAACTGGGAAAAGCAAAACCAGGAGAGAAGAGAGAGTAAATGCAAGAATTAGGACTGCAACTAAGCTTTGGATTAAATACAAGTTGGATAACAGAGGAACTAATTGTCATTTGTGGCGATATTGTGAGATATTACCCTGCATCTAGCAAGGACTGAGAATGAGAAAAGGAAAGAGAGGATGTCAAACGGGGACAGACAGGACATACATTAGCAACCACAACTTATCATGATCCACGGTTGCTTGGGGCAGCTCACTAGTTATCCATTTAGTGTTGTATTAGGCTCTTGATTATTGTCAACATTTTTGCACTGACTCAGAGCAAATCAACACACTGTGGCAAAAGGGGATTCTCCATTTTGAAGAGTCTGGAAGAGTGTGTTTTTATCTTTAGAGCACATAATCACACAAAGCACAACAGAAGCATGGTCACACAGTGATCTGAGCAGAATGTGTGTGGGCTTTGCTGCTGCTGCTGCTCAGCTTCCACTATGGACACTCTTAGGCTTCGGGCTAAAACAAACTCAAGGAGGTCTTCCATGAATAAATCAGGAGGAGTGTAGAAGGACCAGGGTCTGTATATCTAACACGGGTAAATAAACACAGCTGAGTGTCTGTAGTGGTCCTACGGCTCTCATGGATCACTGATAAGTCTTCACATAGTGTTCGGTAAGACCTCTGTCGGTGCGAACACCCTCTGGGTCAAACAATCTAAGAGGGAAGAGGCGCTCTAGCTGGTGGAGAGAGGACAGTGGCTCACCTCTGCAGACACTGGACTATTCTCGTCAATGCCATCACATCCCACTCACTCCCACGCCCACGCCCACGCCCACGCCCACACAGACACACACACAGGCAGACGCACAGGCAGACGCACACACACCTGCCCAGCTCTCTGCTCTGAAAATAGCAATTAAGAGAGAAGAGAGGAAGGCAGGAGGAGGGAAGAAAATAGAGAGGAAAAAACAGCACAGTAGGATGTGTGTCATCCCAAGAGATTGGAAGAGTTATTACTCATGGGGCGCTTCTATACGAGTGATGCTTTTCCCTCTCCACTCAAATACCTTTGGCGTTATTTTAGTCTCTTTTAGCTGTGAAATGGCACAGCTCAGTCCTTCACAGGCGAAGGCTGACAGAGATGGTGGGTTGGCGTTTGGCTCAGGGGACTAGGACATGCTTCTCTGTCGCGTCGCAATGTGTCGATAAGAGGAGATGGCAGGGAGGGCTGCAGGGATTTACAAAAGATTTCTTCGCACTGCAAACTGCAGATTGAGCATAGGGGAGAGACAAGTGGGAAAATGAGCTAATGAAATCCAGCGATCTCAGGTGGAGTGGAGGAATGGAGGGGGTGGCATCTAAGGTCTTGTGGAAGGCACATCTGACAACTTTGAGATCAAACTTTTTATCATGTCTTTGTCCAATGATGTTTTAAGAACGCAAAGCGACACATGACTCCACATGCTAACGCCTATATCGTTTGAACTTATAATTGCCTCTCTGTGGCAACAGCCAGTACAGAGTATGCTAGGTTTTGACACATTTCTAAGCGTCGCTGAGCATTCATGGCTCCATCTTCAACAGCTGTAAATACATCTCAGTGAATAGACAAAAAAAAAAAACACACACACACAGGAATCAGAACTGACAAAGACAACATCTGATGAGATGTAACGAGAGCGTGCATTTGTGGCGCCGTACCTCGCTAGTTCTGAAGATGACCCTGTAGTTGTACTGCTGGCCATGCTCCTTGTGCTCCTCCAACTTCTCCCTCCTCAGACTCACTGCCACTGGTCCCAGGGTCTCATCCACCCCCAAGTAGTTCCAGTGCTCTGAAGGAGGGATGGGATGGGATGGAGGATAGAAATTGAGGAAGTGGGAGAGAGAGGAGGAAGTTACAGCAAGGGAGAGAAGCGAGGGAAGAGGGATGGAAAAGGAGAATGACACATTTTTTCACATTGCATAAATGCAGGCCACAACCCCTTTACAGGTGAGAACTACATATCTACTGCATACCACTGATCCATACCACCCCAGTTTGCTCACCTCTGAGGTAAAAGTACTTGCGGTAGTAATAGGCGCCAAGGTCAACGTGTTCTACAAAGCATCGCTTGGCCCTGTCGGCATGCTGGCCCTGGCCATCCTTGGGGGCCTCCAACACAGCGACGGCAGCGTTGGTGAAGTGGGTAGTGAGGGTGGCCTCAAGGGGTCCTTCCTCTGTACCACCCGAAGAGCTGCTTGAGCTGCCACCGCTGCCTATGCTGCCCTGCTGGAGGACGAAAGACAAGGAAGAGTGACAGGAGTACTCACAATCACTATGAAATCTTTAGAACATCTTCAATTAGCCTTTGCAGTGATCTCCAGTCTGGGCGTTTTCAAAATGGCCACATTCATTAAGTCATTCAATTTATCTTATTAACATCATAATAATCCTCTTCTTGCCCAAAGCCTACCTGTTTGGAGGGACAGATGCTCCTCGCCCCCTCTCCACCAATCTCATTCCTGAAGCAGGGACAGCTGAGCACCAGGTCATTGCTCTTGTCATCGCCAGGGTCCAGGGCAGGGTTTGTGCCGTGTCCTCCTCCTGTCCCTTCCTTAGTGCTCAGCTCCTCTTGTGAGCCACAGGGTGACCCATATACTCCACTCTGATTGGAGGAGAGGGAGGAAGTGGCCGAAGCAGAGGCAGCGGCAGCAGCAGAGGCACCGGTAGTGGTATTCTTGCGTTTGGCCCCAGATTGTCGACTCTGGACAGCCTCATTGAGGTCAAAGAGCAGAGACTGGATGTCAAAGTGGGCAAAGCCTTTCTGGCACACCCAGGGTTTAGGAGAGGGGCCACTCTCGTCACCTTTGCCCCCATCCTCTGCATCCGAGCCAGCTCGGGATGAGTCGCCCTCCACCTTGACACTACGCAGCTTGCGGAATATTGACTCTCCACCTGTCTCAGACTTTGACCTCCTCTTCAAATGCTTTTCTCGTTCCTTAAGGCGGCTGGCGGGGCTGCCTCTGGCTGGACCTAGGGGCCCATCGGGCAGGTCCAAGGCAGCCTGTTTGATAGGGGCCACAGTAAGGAGCTCGCCCAACCTCTCTGGAGCTGGGCTGCGCTGATCGGGGGCCTCGGAGGACTGGTAACCCTTTAGCATGTCAAAGAAGCTCTCTCCCGACACCCCATGTTTATCTATAGACGAAGTGCTGCCATATTCGCGGTGCATGGGTGTCCACCCTGAGAAAGACCAGCCCTCGCTGCCGTCCCCATCCAGTTCACTAATGGTTATATCGCTGTTACTGCGTTGGCGGATACGCCTCATGCCTTTGCGTGGTGAGCCCAGATAGCCATCTGGTGACAGGAAGCGATTGTCTTTACCCTTGCTCTGCATTTTGTTCTTCAGAGTGTTGTGGATGTTACGCAGCATGGACGAGTCTTGTGGGCTAATTAGGTGGCCTAGCTTGGCTGACAAATTACTGTGGGCTGTGACGGCTGACATCCCGCCACCTCCTCCTCCCCCCCCTCCACTTACTCCTCCTCCAACTCTTTCTCTTTCTCCACTTCCTGATCCTGAGGAGCTGGTGTTAGTGGAGCTGGGCGAGTCACTTTCCACAGTGATATGCCAAACACCTCCTCCTCCCCCGTCCTTTCTCGGGGGCCAGTCGGCCACACGGGCACGGACCCCCATCTTGGGGACACCAGGGTTGGTGCCTGTGGTAGAGGAGGAGGAAATGTGAGCACTCTCGCTGCGGGGTGGTGGCGCCCCGCCGTTGGGCAGTCGCAGACGGCGGGTGTAAAACTCATCGGTGGCAGGCACTGAGCCCCCAACAGAGCGTTCTGTCTGGGAACGCTTCAGACTGGTCATGATGGAGCCAGGAAGAGGGTATGGGGAGGGGGATTGAATGGGAGAGATAGGGGTGTGGGATGGGAGGGGGGGTGGGGACTCAGATGAAGGTCAGCATTCCACCCACTGAGGAGAGGAGAAAGAATCTCATGGACACATGGGGTGCTGCAGGAAGAGGAAAAGAAAAGAGAACATATGAGCAGGGCTAATGAAAAGGAATAGAGAACCAAGGTTGGTAGCAGTTAAACCTATGAGTCTCCAGTATTACAATACATCTTCTAAAGCTTTTGCAATAATGATGAGGTGGTTTATACCACCTACTAAAGTACTGGGCAAGGCGACAAAAGTTATCGTAGTTATGATTATGAAAACATTTACCAAAAAAGTTTGTGTACATTATTTCTTGCTTTTACTATACCTATTAAGCTGGAGCTTAATGGAGAGAAAAGGGATGAGACAGTAGAGGTTCACGGTGGTTGGCGGTCTCTAAAAGATGGTCTGCATTGCGGCCACACTAGAATTGAATTGAACTCAATCTGGAATGGACCAGCTCAGCAGCTGAGAAGATAGACAGAAAGAAGAAAAGAGAAATAAGAAAACAGTGAAGAGGATGGGAAGAGGAACAGAAAAAAGTATTAAGAGATTCAAATTCTAGAGATTCTAGAAACCCTCATCTCAGATACTTGGACTGCTAGTAAAGTACAGTAAACAATGGGAAACTACATCATTATCAAGACATGTAGAAGCATATTCATAACATGGACAAACAAGCAGTGGTTAGAGAGACCAACCAGAGAGACCAACTGCAAGGTCACAGGTTTGATCACCAATGTTTTTAAAAACAGCCACGACATTGAACCTCTTCCTGTTAACTACTTGTAAATCATTCTGGAAAATAATGTCAGCTAAATGCCTAAAATGTAAAATGTACTATATGAATGGATAGAATCAACATCACCACATCTACATTAGGGGTGTATGCCTTTCATGTGTATGGGCACCACAATAACCAATTGACTCTTTATTTCACAATTAACAGTTGCATGTGTAAGTTAAAATACTACTAAACATACTAAAAGGAAAGCTGATTGAAAGTGTAGGTATGCCAACAAAGTTCATTAAATCAATCAAAAATAATTTAACACTAAGAGAGCTGAGACAGCAGAGACAAGAGGACAATACTTTAAAAACTTAAGATACAATACTTCAGTAACAGGTTAGGCTTCTGCTTTCTGCGATGGTGAAGTAGCTCGCTCTTTTAGACCACACTGTGTCACCATGGTGATAAGGTTAGAGACTTATGCATATTTGTGTGTGTTTACAAACACAACCTCCTCTGTGTATTGCTCTCTAGGTAATGGCCCGTGACTAGTACAAACTATCTGCAGCAGCACTCTCCTCAGGGTGATTTAAGACAAGTTGTAGTTGTTCTGTAGCTGTAGTCCTTCAAGACCATAGCCCAGTCAGAGAATACCAGAAAAAGACAAGTACCTCTCTGCAGTCCAAAGGCAACACAAATCGAAAATAACAAACATACAAGCCAGAATGTCTGACTATTCACACCCAAGACACTGGGTCCAATGTGCTGCGTTTTGACCATCTGTTCCAACAACAATCCAAGGGGCTTCGTTTTCCCAGTCTGCAGGCTTGGGGCTGGTACTGACTGTGCTACAGTATCTCCTCCCCTCCCTATTGGTGAGTTGTACAGCTGTTTTAGCGGCATAACATCCTAGTTTGGGCTTCTGTTTGGCTTGAAACACCAGTGTCATCTATACATATCTCATCTGTGGCACACCGCCACAAATTGAAAAGTTGGTCAACATATATAGAAACTGATGTAAAATCCATCCCTAAGCAGTGCACATCACATTATGTTTTCTGTCACACCAATGACTAATCTCACTCAGCCATTGATTGAAAACACACCAACCGCACAAGCCTTGTTTCCTCATCCGCTTGAGTGAGACGGACAAGGTTTGACCTCCAAAAAAGCTCTGACAAAATCCTGATATTGATCTGACAACGGAAGGGAGGTTCTCTTTTTTTTCAGCAAACTCATTTAATCATCTTAGACTTTTTAACATCATTGCAAACACATTTCTGTTAAAGCTACACAACAAGGAAGTCCCAAACAGAGTGTTTGAACACTTGATATGAGACCCAAAAATGTACAGAATACCAAATGATATAAAGCCTTGCGCAATCATAAATAGTAGTATTTCTACAAACCCAGGCAGGGCAAGGCTATTAATCATTTGGTTTAGTTTTTTTAGGACTACATTTTTGTCTGATGTTTGTTTCATTTTGAAAAGAATCGGAAGACTGAAGAGTTCAATACATTTTCTCTCTCTAGGTGGAGGAGAAAAGAAACGGCTCAGTGGATGTCTATGCCTGTGGTTCTTCTGGTGATGAAACATGCTTCTTAATGATCCACTGACAGGCCATTTCCGTCCTCCTGGCCCCAGCCCTGGCTAGTGACTGGGGTCAGAATCTGTCGAAGTCCCGTGTAGCTGTGCTGAGGTAAATGGAAAGGGCAACAACAACTGGCAGTGCTTCAATCATCAGACAGTGTTTTGGCTGAAATGTGGAGGATCTCAATCTCTTTTTTTCAATTTCTCCATTGGGCTAACAGGCTGTTTCACTGATAAGAGCTCTCAGCGCATGAGTGGCTTGCTCATTCACAACAACCAATCAGAGGTCTCATCACAATAAAGTGAGTGTGACAGATACACTGTGGGCGTACGCAGTCTCACAATGTGACTGACTCTGGAGCTGATCATGAGGGGCTTCTTGCCATAAAAAAGAGCAATTACATGGTAGTCCTTCAAAATGTCACTAACAAGAGACAAATCAGAGACTAAAATGGTTTTCCACTCCTCCACAAAAGAACACCAGGATTCTGCATAGAAGCTGCTTAAACTGCACAATCTGCTCTGCTTTGTCAGAGGAAAGGTTACCAAACTAAGCAAGATGTTGTTATTTGTAGGGATATCTGAAAGTGGATTTTTGGGATTTTGTTTTTGTCTGCACAGAACAACAATTTTTAGTGTGCTGCACAAAAAATATAAATCATGTTACTCATTAATTGCTTTGCTGGTAAAAGACGTGGTTATTGATTGGCTCTACAGTATGTAAAAATGCAGCTGGATCATTGTCATAATCAACTCAAATAACCGACAGTGTGATTGAACACTAAGTTATCATGGCACATGCCCCCATAATTCTGGAGGGCAATATGAAGAGGTCAAAACCAATTAGGTGAGTAAACTGTTGGGCAACAAACATGGTCAATAATACAGTTATAAACACTGCCGTAAGCGAGCTCTATTAGGTATAAATTTACCAGATCAATCAAAAAAAATAAATGGTGATTTCATAATTTTTCTATGTGATCCACGTAAAATAACATCAAGTAGAAAAAGGACAGAATTGGTATCCAACTGTAGCAACACTAAAAGCGCCGCCCACCAGTGTGAGCCAACGTGTGACTCTGAAATCACACTCAAAAATGTCACTCTCCCCTGTATCCCAGCAACCACCTGCAGAATGCCTCTCTTTCTTTGCTGAGAATGTGGTGATCTTTTATGAGAGATGGAGAGACAGAGAGAGGAAGCGGTGGAAGAGAGAAAGAGTGAGAGAAATGGGTGAGTAGAAGATTATGAGGGAGGAAGTGAGACTGGGAATTGAGAGGAATGAACGTGGTGTGGCGTGACCCTCTGCAGTCACAGTAGGCCAATTACCCTCATAGATACCCAGTAACCTTTACAAAGCAGTGTCTAAATGAGGCGGGTTGCTGAGGCAAATATGTACCATCAATGCTTAATGCTTCTAAGTGCTGCTGAAGTTGTCTGCTGGACTGCTCAACTGGAAACTGATGTTAACAGTGGGACTCATTTGCATCTTGCAGATGACGGTGGCTGGGACCACAAGCGTGAGCTAGCACGAGACCATGCAATCGTAGTTGGAATGCCATAGTGAGGCATTTTTATTCATCAATATAAATCAACTCTTCAAATGCTTTTTTAAACACTTATTTGATTTTGCCCATTGTTTATTCTTTTATTTGTTTTTTAATTTTATGTAATTATTTTTAACAACTGTTCTTTTGAATGCATTTCATTCTAATCTCTATTCTAATATATTTTACTATTCTCGTTTATACACCTTCCTGCAAAAAACTCTACTCTTAGATAAGTGCTTTCAATTCAAGTGTAGTATTACTATTATTATCATCATTATTAGAATTGGAGAACAATGAAACTGGAAAAAGTGATGTACAATGGGAATCCATCATATTGAACTCATTGTGAATGTCGAAAGCAGTGATATGTGAATGCTGGGTGACCACCATCACACCGACATCATAACCACCTTGGTTATGATGTCACATAACCACATAACCACATCATAACCACCACCTTGGTTATGATGTCATGCAGGATTTCCTCACCGAGTGATGTCACAATAATGTAATGGAGAACGGTGCCATTATGATATCACAGAGATGTGTGAAGTAATGATGTTTGGCGCATGTTTCCGTAACAATAAACCATGTTGCGTTAGATTTATGACATCATCAAGGACACTTTAATAATGTCATAATCATGTCATACAGTATGTATAATGTAACATTTCATCATGATGTCCCCAAAGAATCTATCATCATGAATTACATATCTACCATCGTTCAAACAAGCCCTCAAAACCCACCTCTTCACCTGCTAACCCCTGTTCCCTTTCTCTCCCTTCCCTCCATTCCATGACTTGTTCCGTACAGCTTTCTCTAGTTTTCTTTTTTACTAAAATGTTCTGTTTGTTTTGTTTGCTCTTTTTTATGTTTTTTGTTTTGTTTGTTCTGCTCTCCATGTAAAGCGTCTTTGGGTACTTAGAAAAGCACTATATAAGTCCAATGTATTATTATTATTATTATTATTATTATTATTATTATTATTAATATTACATAGACCTTACACTTTACAAAGGGTTTATATTTGGTGTTTTCCCGTCAACCCACGATCCTGATGTTGCCATCATGCAATTACTGAATAAAAACACCACGGTACTCAAAGACATAATCTAAACAAATCCATCTCCCTACTTTCTGCCATGCTGGGGTCTAAGAGATTCAAGGACCATTCAAGGAAAAATGAATGGTTAGTATGTACAATCAACATCTGTGAGGAATGAGGGTATATGTGAGACAGTAGTCTGGTGTATTTCACAATTATGGGCTTATCAGAGTGATTCAAAACCATACAGCAACTTTGACACTTGGTTTCTAAACTGCAAGCATAAACTCTCAATGTAAATCTCTCATCTCTCATCCTCATCCTTGCCATTGTGATGCTACTTGACTCATACTTGACTGTGGTGAGGCTTTTACCTGAGTTGGAATGAACACTCCAACTCTACTCCAACTAGCGAAGAATTGTTGGACTTTGTGCAACCGGCATAAGTTGTAAGTTCCACAATATTTCTGTGAACCGCAATATCCTGTTCTTACTACGGTTTGGAACGTGTCCGGTTGTTACAGTCTTATTCTAAGGTTGCTGTAAAGCAGCACAGGTGTTCCAGTCTGGGTGGTGTAGGACTGTATGAATCTGCTGCACAATGAGTCACAGAGTTGAAAATTATAGAGCAGACTGGCTGGCTGACTGAATGACAGGGGCTAGTGCTGGCACATAGAGATGAGAGAGGGAAAGAGGGAGAGGGAGAAATGTTGAGAGATAGTGCATGTTTTAAACGTCTGTGTGTGTGTGTACTCGTGCATGTGAGCAGTGAGTGAAGCGTGGGTACAAAGACCGAAGGCCAAAATCATCAGTTTTCTCTTTCTAGTGTCAGAAGTACTATAATTTTGAACTAGTTAATATTCCTAGACAATTGCAGAGTGAACCAGTTCTCAGTATTAATTAATCAGCCTCCATTGTTGTAGAACAAAATGGATGGTTACACTGGTGGGTAGGAAAGTAAGTAAGTAAGTATGAAAAAGAAAGAAAGAGTTTAGAGTGTTGTTTCACCAGATGTCAAAGCTTTGACCATTAAACACCTGTCACCAGACAGACGACATTAACACACTTTGACTGGGGAGACACTGACTCACATTTTGACAGCGTCTCCTCACACACCTGCTGCCAAGGTGCTGTTGGTCATGGGTGTTATCATTAAGAGGTGTATGTGCATGTGCATTTGTACATGTGTGTGGGTACCAAGGCACAACAGGTAGCGAAAAGAGCCACAGGACCAGAAGCACCAAAGAAAAAATCCAGACTATGACTCATGCCTATAGTGTGCACCCACAACTCTCTCTCTTTCTCTCTCCCTCTCTCTCTCTCTCACTCTCACTCAACAAAAAGACCAGAATGATGAGGGATGTTGCATAATTCCAGCAACAACAGCGGCTTGTTTGGAACAGAAGAAGAACTGGGTAGTTATCATGAGTAGCGACACCCACCGTGGCTGAACAGACAAAAGAAAAGAGCGCCACCTACAGAAACTCAAAATTCAACAGTGTCACAGTCCTGGACACACTGTTTGACTGACAAGTGATCTCTGGGAAGTGCAGTGAGAAACACTACAGCGATAACCACTTAGCACCAAAGACACCACCAAAATAGGAACAAAAAAAACAAGAATCACACGACTTGCCACTTTAATGAATGGAATTTAAGTTATTTCCATCATGTTGTGTGTGAAATGTAATAAAATACACTGGCCCAGTGTTATTAAATGCTATAAAACCTTTTGAATCTCGGCTTGTGTGCATGTGTAGATGAGGAAATAGCAAACGAAGACACGCAAGATAAGGGAAGATAAGGAGGAAAAAAATCAAACATTATTCTCTTTGAAAGCAGCCAGGCGGTGGGCAGTCCAAAGTGTCACCGATTCACCTGAGAGCCTTTCAAAGTGAAATTGTAATTGTGTGGAAAGATAAACGGGTTTTTCGCTGTTTTTCTCTCCCCACAGAGTTTGGCAGTGGGTTGGGGTGGAGTCTCCTCTCAGACTCATTGAAATGTAAAAGGGGCTTTTTTGGTGCTCTGAAGTCTGCTGTTGTTGTCTTTTCCTTCAGAGTGTGAAATTGCAAAGACGTTCCACTGCACACACCCCCATATGCCCAGCTATCACAGAACGGCAATGGGAGCAATGGGAGGAGATGGAGATGGGGATGGAGAGGGGGGTGATGAGGAACGGGCATGTGTGTTGATGGGAGTGTCAATGGGTGTGGCTGATCATGGTTACAGTTGAGAGTAACTGGTTGTCTCTTAGTGCTTAAGTATATGAATTTTGCTCTGGCTCCAGATGTCAAATAGGTTCAGCAGTTGAATATAACCTATGTCATACTCACAGCTAGATTTATATATAAAACAAAGCATATCTATAACAGTACAGCAATAAACTGTCATAGGCCCTAGGCCACATCTTAATGTACAATAACAGCAGAGTGACTGAAAAATATTTGGCTATGCCTTGGTGTTTTGTATTTAAATCTGTAAAATTGCACTAGAATATTAGTGTCACTCATGAGATCTTTGTCATTTAATTGGCTAAGTTTGCAACCTGCTCTTTGGCAGACTGACTAAATGAGAACTGGGTGTGCAGGGCGTAATCTAATGGGGAGGAAAATAAACAGCACAGTGCCCAAAACTCACACTCAAAGCATCATGAGTTTGAATACTGCATTTTTTGTGATTCCAATGCAATTTCAAGCTTTTCTTGTTGCTCTCCAATGCATGTCAAACAAATAATCTTAAAAGACAGATTACCCCAAACTACAGTGAATCTCTCTCTCACACGCACGCACGCACGCACGCACGCACGCACACACGCACACACGCACACACGCACACACGCACACACGCACACACGCACACACGCACACACGCACACACGCACACACGCACACACACACACACACACACACACACACACAGGCATGAAATCTTCCAACTACTAAGTCAAAAGGCCAACATTAACAAAACCCACTTGATGTTTCAGCTTCCCATGCAGGCTATGGAGGGCTGCTGTTGCTGGTGGTTTGACCATAGAAGCTGGCTCTGGGCCCTGTGGTTCACCATGTCCCCCCACAACACGGCCTTCAGACTCTTTCCTTTTTCCCTCCCTGTGCTCTCTCATCTACTTGGCTAGTTAGGTTGCTGCATTCAGGGCAGTGGATCTACACCCATGAGTTGAGCAGTGGTATAAGGGTATACAAGGGAATGTCCACCTCTTAAACTGGGTTTATTAACCTTTATAAAATGGATAGTAGGATTAGATGGATAGAAGATTATTAGATACCTGATAAACATACACCTTTGACCGCAAAGCATACTGAATTTTTGCATTTACTTTTTATTTTACAATTTACAATGAGGTGTAACAGAAAAAGCAATAAAAAAATAAATAAAATTAAAAAATCCATGTCAAAATTTGTTGTGGTAACACACATTTTTAAGCCAAATAATAATAATTTTGCTTTGGTATTTTGCCATTATTCCAACATTTTGACTTTGCTCCAAACAAGCTGTAAACCATTTAGAAAGGTTAACGCATTGACCAAAATCCCCTTCCCCCTAATTCACAGCTATCATGATACCTGCTCTTTGAGGAAGAGAGGACAGAGATAATGGGAAAATTAGGAAGAGAGAGGGAAGGTGAAAGAGGAAGTCAGGATAAGTGCCACTTCATGTTTCAGGGTGGGTGACAGTGTACATCAATGACACAAACAGCTGTAGCCTTGCCTACATCACGTGTGTGTGTGTGTGTGTGTGTGGTGTGTGTGTGTGTGTGTGTGTACTATTCCAGCAGCAAACAGTTGAAAGGATTGATAAACACACCCGCACATTGAGAGCATGCACAGGAAGGAAGAGTTTACCGCAACATGAACCACAGGGGACTTCTTCTCGTATGAGTCTTTGTTTCTTGTGTTCAGCAGTACATTTTTATCAAAACCACAAACCTTTTTCACAGCAAGACAACAATATGTGTCTTTCCCTCTCAGTCTCTCTCAATCATTCACACAGACACGGACAAAGACACACAGAAACCTCCTTACCTCCCACAACGCTCACACTATCTCCCTCCTCCCCTGGTACAATGAGGCGGTTACAATTATTACATATCTAAATTACATTATTAAGTCAAATAACAAATACATTTATACAGCAGCTGCGACAAAACAAGCTAACAAAATGCTTTACAGAACAACAAAGGACAAAACAAGTATTGCACTAAATCATACGAAATTAACGGGTCTTAAATCTGACAGATTATGATCAAGGATTATTATCACCATCATTAAAATATCAGTGACAGACTAGGAATGACTCATGTCTTGCTCTGCTCTACTGTAGGACAACAGAGAAGATGAGAAAGAACCTATATGTGATGACAATAGCAGTGTGTGTGTGTGTGTGTGTGTGTGTGTGTGTGTGTGTGTGTGTGTGTGTGTGTGTGTGTGTGTGTGTGTGTGTGTGTGTGTGTGTCTGGAGTCATTGAGTAGAGCGACAGGATTTGTTGTTAGTGAGAAGGCTGAAAAGGCAGTGCTGTAACGACATATTATACAGAGCCTTACACATTGAGGACAGGAGAACTAGGACTTGATCTCTTGGAAGTAACATATTAGCAGAGGTACACCGATAGTATCTGTAAGTATCGGATCAGCGTCAAATGTTCCAGTACAGATACTTTAATGTCATGCACCTTGCACAACAATGTCAGCAGCGTGGCAATTCTACAAAGTTAACAAGGAGGATAATAAAACTTCAAAATGCCAGCTGTGTCTCGTGGGGGGAATGTAGCCTATTTTATTACTTTTTCATTTGAGGATTGTTATACAATAGTCAATACATAATGTGATCATCACACAAATAAATAAATGCAATGGATGAATTTGTCCCTCTAATTGCTTCATAACAGGCCAATAGTCGACAGCCCATGAATGACTTTGGGATTGCACAGAAAAAGGTTGAAGCTATGCAGCTCGCTTTTTCACTATTCTCAATGACCGGCTCCAAACATACAGTTTGATATTTGCCAACATGAAAAATCAAATAGAGAGGTACTGGTAAAACAATTACAAGAAGACAGACTATTTTCATTCTTTCTGAACCAAAGGAATTTTCTGACCTCAACATGAGTCACTTGCCACCCTGACTTACAACACGTTCACACCAAGCATGTTCAGAATGGTTTATTCCTATGGTTCGGTTGGCTGGATGCGAATGATGCCATTTCCGGTGGCACCAAATAACCGCACCATGACCACCTGAAAATGTGGGATCTCTGCCAAAATCAGTTTACCAAAACTCCAATAAACTCTACATTATGTTACTCGTGAGTCCACATGACTTTTGTTTACAAAGTCACATACTGGTATTTCAGGAACTTCTTAGATTAAAACGAGGGTCATTTATTAGTAAAACTAATGATAGAGAGACCTGTCCAGCCCAGGCCAGCAACATATCAAATGACAGCATGAGTCCCTGTTGACGCAGAGTTTAAATACTGTTGATCCTTATTCAGCCAAAAACGAAAGAATGCGCATTACTTCTGTGCTCTCCACCATCAACTTCGCCCTAAACCAGATACCACAGGGCAGTGGTATCTGGGTCGCGTGAGCTTCAATGAATCAGGTCCATATAGCCGATTGCCCCGGCAAGGCGCTAATCTATTATTTACGGAAAGCAGGGGGGTGGGAGGGTAGATAGATGGAGCGATTTGCCCCATGGGCGTCATCTGCTATTTATAGGCTGATAAGAGTTATGTAACTACCTGTTATCTCACAGGTCAATACGTCACAGCCCACTCATTACTGGAGCCAATGACAGAGCAGTGCAGGAAGGAGGAGTGGTAGACAGTGTTTTCACAGGGGACCACAACTGGCTTGGATATAGCGCAAATAGGTAATGAGTTTTCAATTGTGTTTTCAATGTTTAGTGTTTTTTACAATAAAGTGTGTTTTATTTCCTCTTCTAAATCCTGCAATGCAATATCACAAACTTTGAAATGCCATTACTGCTTCAACACCGGCGTATTTTAGATGAAACTTGGAGGGATGAAGCATCTTGTTATTCATTAGCTCTAGGGGTGCCTGCATCATTTGTGGAGGATGACATGTTTCACTTGGTGACATCTTTGGTGCTAAGTGGTCATTGCTGTTGTGTTTTTGCACTGCACCTCCCAGATATCACTATCCAACAGTGTGTCCAGTACTGTGATGTCTTCTTCCTTAGATTTTCTGTTGATGGAGTTTGAGTTTCTGTAGGTGGCACTCTTTTCTTTTACTGTTCAGCCATGGTGGTTATCGACTGCTTTTTTGCTCATGCAAAAAAATATATATTCTCACTGCTGCTGAAAACACTAAAACACATCACTTCCTGTGCATCAGGAGATTTTTACTGAGAAAGACAGCAAATGTTAAAACTGGCTATAGGTCAGTACTGTGTTATATCAATCAACGACAGAGCAGCAAAACTGACATTTATTTATGTATGTTATGTTGGTACTTATTATTTCAAACTGCAACACCTACTGGAATTGATCCTGGAATGGGCATATAAGCAAACCAAAAAATAAAGGTGGGGGATATTGATTTGAGGTGGGGGAGAGCCAAAACAGTCTTTGTGAAGCAACTGAAGGGCATGAGGATTAAAGTGAGAAACGAACTTGCTAAGAGTGCGTGTACTACACGGCTAGCAAGCAATTCTGTTCTTCCTCCTGAAGCAGACAACTGAAATTTGCTGACATTTACTGTGACACGGCTGCCATCGCACCTTGCTCACACTTGGGTGGCTCTATAGGAGAATAAATAAGTAAACAGTGGAGAACACACACACACACACACACACACACACACACACACACAAATACACACACAAATACACGGAAGAGAGGTCCTCCAAAAGGTTCCATTCCATTTACCGGAGCCCTGCAGTGTCTAAAAATAAGCAGCAGAGCCTAGAAGAAGCCAAGCTGCGGACAGCATGTTTTAAGGGTATTGATCTGCAGATGGTGGGTGTTTTAAGTCCTATTCAGGCTCCCTAGCTTTAGAGGGATTTGGCAGTAGAAGCATGGCGTGTGTGTGTGTCTGTGTGCGCATGTGTGGTAGCTTTTAGGGACTGCAGGTCCTTTGTTAAATAAGCAACATTTTAGAGTCGAGGTGGAAATAGTTGTTTTTTTACGCAACTTTTTAGCTATGTGAACGTCTGAGTTGAGTACATGATGGTTTAGACATTTTTTTGTGTAACAGAGCATGCATACACTTTGTTATGCTTAGTAGTGTAAGTATACAGCATATGAGCTCTGGCTAGCAGGCAGTATCAGTATCACACTACATCAACACCATGCTCACCTACATTAAGATGTGAAGCAGTAGCTACTCACTTGAGGCAAAGAATCTCTGGATGACTAGAAACTACAATGAAAAGGTGTTTTCATCATGAACATTTTATTTTTTCATATTCCATATTGAATGAAAAGCGCTGTGACTCCGCCAATTCTTCTCCTAACCAGGTCCCATCTGACCCCAATTATAGCACAACAAATCAACCACAACACAGACAGTTATTTTGTAGGCTCGATCAATAGGAGAGAGGCATCTTTTCTATTTTCTACCTCTGCTCTTCTCAGCGTCTTTCTACTATACAAAGAAGAGGATGTAACTTATCCCGCTACAGCCCAATTAGAAATGCCACTCATGCCACTGAGATTCTGAGTGGTCAGAGGGAGCCATTTTCCCACTGCAGCCTAGCCTCAAGGTTATTAAAACTTTTCCAGCTTTGAACCCAAAATTTGCAAGTTTTCAAAAATCTGTACTCAAGTGTATCGCTATGCCCGACTCATGTCCAATACATCCTGTTTTGTGGTGAGTGTCTGTTTGTGTGGTGATATAGGAACTGTAAGTGAAATGTGCGATGAGACCAGAGAATACAAAAATGAAAAAAAAAACATCCAGACAGTACAGACAAATTATGTTGAAACTCTCACCTAATGTACTAAAACACTATATCGTGTTTGGTGAAGTTGCCATAAGTTGCCATAAACTGGGTGTTTGGGTGGGTGTATAGTGTGAGGAACAAGGCAGGGTGCAAAGGTGTGTGAAGTGCAGATCGTAAAAGCACATGTCTTCATCCGCTCTATATTACCTAATAAAGCAAAATACTATTCCAATAGTAAAAAACACTCAAAGTGGATGGTTCAATAAGCTGTTTTCTAACAACAGCAATGAAGCTGCCTGGACCTGTAAGAGCCACCTCCGCACCAGCACCAAGACCCTCTAATTTGTGCCAATCAGATGACGCCAAACAGCCATTTGTTGTGGAATTGGGCCCCAGCACACTCCCCTCCTCATTTCACATCCACCACGGACCCTAGCAACACACTGGCAACGCTGCACAAGGAGGCATGGAGCTCAGGGCGACAGAAATAGCAGAGTGGTGAATAATAGAGAAAACGAGCGGTGGTGTAATTAACATGGTGGCTGGGGGCTGATGTACTGTAGAGAGACAGAGAGAAAGGCAGGGAGAGAGAGAGCAAAGAGAAGGAGCAGCAAAGGAGATGGAGAAGGGATAAGAGTGATAAGAGTTAAAGGAAGAAAAGACAGAAATAATCAAACTACATAACTAAAGCCTCCTCAGTAAAGCTGGAGAGTAGGGGCACTTAGTCCAGAACCAAATATGAAGCTTTCTCTGAGGACGAACAGTGGTGCTATCAAAATTATTTTTATAATTTATATTTTTTCATTCTCAAATTGCATGATGAAGCTCTTGATAGCAGGACTAACAGACACACTCAGAACATGTTGTACTTTGTGTCTGAAAAAGGTCAAATGTAAAAGTTGCAAAAAGCTTATTTTCCACATGCAAGTCAAACTCTGATAGTCCTCGTGAACTTAGGCCAAAGAAATTCTGAACTGCCGTGATTAGCTAGACCAAGTCCAAGTCTCAGTAACTCAAGGCTCACTTTTATTAACTTGTAATGCATCAGATATTTGGGCTCATGCCGAGACTAGTCTACATAGCAAATGTCTAGTTATCCCTCGCCTTTTAGTCACAGCACAGGTGACTTCCTCGGCTACACTGACAAAAAAACACTGATTACAGCCTTCAGAATAGAGCTACAGATCTGCAAAATGGCGCTGCTCTGTGTGGGCGACAATGTACTGGAACGGCACTGCGGTAAGTAGAGAAGTGAGGAGGATTGAGAAACGAGAGCAGCTCGTTCTTGTGTACAGCACTTGTGTGGGTTCTCTGTACGAGGAGGACAGACAGACAGACAGACAGACAGACAGACAGACAGACAGACAGACAGACAGACGGACGGACGGACAGCCACAGAGAATGACAGACAGGAGGAACAAAGACGAAAGAGGAAAGGAAATAAGAACAAAGCCACAGTGGAATTCCACAGATTCCCAACTGGATTCTCAATCCTAGCCCCAAACAGAAATGCATCAATGTGAAAAGACGGTTAAACCGTGGGTTAAGAGTCCAGTTAGCCGCTGACTATTCTCCAATATATTGAACCATGGGGTATATTAGGCTGGGAAGTGACCGAAAATGAATCGAAATCAACATTTAGAACCTCTCATCGACTTAATCTGGCTCATGTCGGTTAATTCGGTTAATACTTTCCCCAATACGTGCATTCATGAACTGTCCCTTTAAAAAAATACTACGTCGTGTTCAGTCATGTGCCTCCGCCCCGTCCGATTAACGCTGGGTTCAGACAGGTTTTGACCGTTCAGACCGGCCGCACCGCGGCAGGGAGCTCCGCCAGCTCACGCTCTGCATCGATACTTTCGCATCTGGTCTATTTTTTCTGCGAGCCGCGACTGTGTCAGGCCGGGCAGGAAGTCAGACACAGGAACGGCATAGAGCCATAGTCAATTTTCAAAATAAAACACCCTGTATAAAATAAATAATCGTTCATTAATCGTAATCGAGGTTAAAGTTTGAAATAATCGTGATATTGATTTGAAGTCATATCGCCCACTCGGGTATATATATACAGCATGAAAAGGAAAATAATCCGAGCCCTTTGGCTCTCATGATGATCGTAGGAGGGCTGACTCAAGAGACGACCAGAAATATAATTTGAACGACACTAGATGTAAGATGTGACAGCAAATACAGTTTACACATTATTGACACCCTTTTTATTTTATGCAGGTAATATAATATCTTCTGAAATAACTTGAAATTGAAACTCTGTTTTATTTAACAGCACATGATCAAACAATAAGAATACACAGTGTTTCCCATACAGGCTCATCTGTGGCGGCTGTGCCACCACAAAATAAAAAAAGGTTGGTCAATGTATTAAAATTGATCCAAATCGACCGCTAATGCTGCACCTAAGGGTTGTGGGCCACGTTTTGTTTTCTGTCACACAGACTCATCTCACTCTTGCTGTTACAAGCTGTTGCTTGTAAACACACTGCACGCACAAAGACAGACATCACCTCCTAGACAGACAAGGGACAAAACCTGATATCGACTCGACAATAGAAGGCAATTAACTGGTTTTCTCCAAAATTGAACTTCGGATGTTACCTTCCACAAAGTGACATTACTCCAGCTGCTAGTGGAGTCTACATAACAAGTCACATTATACATCAAGTGGAAAAATATTTTTTTTCTCATGCATTGAAGGTTTCAGATGAGCCTCAGATGAGCATCAATTTTGAAACCATAAAAGATTCATTTTTATCATTATCGTTTGAACATGTACTGTTGTAAATCGACAGATTAATGTAGGAAGACCGAAGGTTGTTACAATTTCCAATTATTTCAGAAGATATTACATTATCTGCATTAAATGCAAGGGGCCAGAACTGTAAATGATAGGTTTTAATACCAGAACAGGGGAAGGAATGTGGAGCAGAGACTAATGCCCACTGCAGGAGATTAGCTTCCCATACCTTGCATAAAAAGTGTGTTTGTGTGTGTGGCCTTGGTACATTCCAGCTTAAACTACATCAACATCTATTGACTAACAAGTGTTTGAGTGCTTGTATCCCATCTTAAAATCTTTTCACTTATTTCTCTTGTTTTGAAGAATTTCCTGGAAACAATTGGCACCATTTAGAGAGATGACCATCATGTTAAAAAACAGGCAAGTGAAATGATCTCACTCTACTGGACGGCTGAATTTTGTTTTAGAGTAAAAAAGAAAAATATGATTTTCCAACTAAATAAATGATATTCTCATTATGATGGACATTTTTGCAGCATAGGCCAGCAGTTGGCAAAAGCCTCAACTTTCTTTTGGAAATGCAAGCTTTAATTCAGGTGGCTTGTGACAGCAGCAGCACAGTGCAGTTATTGTGCAATAGGGAAACCCTGTTCCTTCCTACTGCTTTCCAACCTGGGGCTCTGCCAGCCTGTGCTGCAGTCAAGGAAGCCATTTCAGGTTCCAACGGGAAGCACATCTCAGCCACTTCCTGCCCCCCTGGAGGAAGTGAGAGGTCAGAGAGGGGAGGGGTGAGCTGGTCACACCAAAGACTCTAAACTGTGGGTGTGGCTGACTTCCAAGGAAAACTAAAACAATCTTAAAACTGGTCCCACAATAGCTCAATTAATAGCAGGGATATTCTGCTGAAATGTTAGGGTGAGTTCACACTACTCCATTTTTTTGTTAAGAAAAAAAATAAGTGCCATCTCAAACACTTGTGGGTTGTATGACGATTGGTTTGTTACTATTAGGACTAGCTGGAGTAGCTGCCACTATCAGCAAAGTTAATCTACAATTTTACAGAAACTCGCAACACATCCAATGTGCTGACTCTTTCTATTCAGGTTCAACCAATGCTTTCTTGATTTTCATTCAGGTTTCTGCTGTTCTTGTACACCATCAGCAGCCTGAACCCCCGCCTCTTCTTCAGTGTGACTGGTCAACTCACAAAAAACGTGGTGTTTAATATGTGCACTCTTTGAGGATGAAGGAACTGAAAAGACTAGACATCTCACACACAACTGGCTTTTACAGATGTTTTTAGTTTTGCATTGTAGCAGCACACACATTTAGTGATAAGTTTGAGTTGAGCATCACGCACTGGACAACAAGGTAAAGACTTGGATTACAAACTATGTGAGTTCTCATGCCACACCATCTCCTAATCTTGTGAAACACCATCTCTCACACTCCTACAGCACAGAACTAAAACAAATATAGAGGTGAAGCATTATTCGTTCCACACTTCCTGTATTTGTTAATCTTACATTCAACTCCCACTGGTTATTGCCGACCTGCTTCAGATTAGAGTTGTTTAGTAACTCACACCATAGGAGGATATCAACATTAAAGACAGATTTGAATAGTAAAAATCACAAACATTTTAATCATGACAGTGCCAACTCGATTGGGAGGCAAAATCCTGAACTCTCACACACTACAAGATCATCTGTACAACCATCCCAAAATAAAGCAGACTGTCTGATCTTGAAAATCAGTCTGATGGCAAAATCATGGCTCGTGTAGTGTGACCCCAGCCTTAAAAGAAGCCACCCACAGTTCATTGTTTCAAAGCAGCAGCTTTCTGTCCACCTTTCAATCACTCCCCATTCACTTTACTGTAAAAAAAAAAATATGGTGGCAGTTTGAAAAAAGAGAACAGTGTGAATACACCACATGCTGAAAAAATGATTTGACACTGGAGAGCGCTGACCCACTGTTACTCTGAGGCCACTGTCTAAACTTATAAACTGCAAGACGTCCCTGGGGTGGAAAAGAATAAATTGCATCATTTGTATTGGAGCTCCTGCTGACAGGTAGGCCACAGTTCTGGTCCAATTAGAGGAGGAGAGGAATGAGGCAGGATGAGGCGGGCCACCAGAACAGGCCTAATGAGGACGTGGTACGATTGCTGCAGTTGGGAGACCCACACACTCATTTGTGCCCATAGCAAGTGCATTTGATTGGTCAGAATGAAGTGGCAGCGAGAGCGACAGAGAGATAATGAAAGCAATACAGATTGATTCCTCACTCAATGTGAGCGCATGTGGGAGGAGAGGAGATGTCAAGAGTGAAAGTGGGAAAGAGAGAGAAGATACAGAAAGTGAGTGAGGTAGTAAATCAAGCAAACTATCCCCTCACCTTCCTTCATGTCTGTGGTATAAACAGAGCTGGCAGAGGCTGCAGAGGCGAATGAAAGTTCCTAATGATACAAACTCTAAAAGCACTCACTACATACAGCTAAGCCTATATTGCAATCAAGGTTGTGTCAAGGCTGTGCACCATTTACCAGGGCCAGAACATAACCTGGCAAATGGGCAAAACATATGGCGGTAAGGAACTTATTCCTTTCAGCCTTTTAATGGCCAAGGTGGATTTAGTAATCCAATGAACTGAATACAGGGTGTACAGTTCATTCTGGCTACCACTAACATCGCTGGAGTTCCTGTGAGGAATGTGATGGTGCCACTGTGACTGGATGTCATCTCACCTGACACTCACTGCCAGTGCTGGCCTCTTCTTGACTGAGGGAAATTTCATGCCACAGTGCTGTGTGTGTGTGTGTGTGTGTGTGTGTGTGTGTGTGTGTGTGTGTGTGTGTGTGTGTGTGTGTGTGTGTGTGTCTCAGTGACTAACAGTATACGGCTGTGGGTTTTATGCGTGTAACCCTGCCTCCCCCTGCAACTATTCCCACAGATCATTGCTGTATGAATGTGTTCTTTGTAGGAACTTCCTTACATATTAAATTCTTAAGTGGCCTGTCTTAGTTGGTATTTTTTAAAGGGAAGTTTTAACCCAAAGATGCCAGGCAATATATTTTCTATATTTACAGTGTCATGTCCAAAGATACTACATCTTCAGTGGGCTTGAAAATGAAAATGTCCCCTTATGCCTTTGCATTCAGCATTTAAATCAGCACCAAAAATGTCTTTTGGCTTCAAAGGCTTGAAAATGGATTCCATTAGCATTATTGTGCGCATTAAGGTTATGAGACCACAAATAATCAATCCCCAATACAATCCAATACAATCTAAGCCTCACTGAAAGCCAACTTGGTCAAATATATGGCATCGATTTTAAAAAGATTAAAAAGCTGTGTTTTTCCTCTCCTATCTGAAATAGGAGAGGATATGGGTCTGTGGTTTGCTATAATCCTCAATAATATATTTTCTCAAATTTACTTCAAGCCACCTCTATGACCGTATCAATAAGATTGGCCAAAGCCTGGTGGGTCATGTACTTTTGAAACAGTCAAGATCTAACACTGCTAAGCACCGACAGCGTTAGTAAACTACAATAACAATAATTAATTTAAGCTAACTGAATGGAGAGACAGTTTGAAAATAATAGTCAGCTAATGTTGCAAGGCCATCAGCTAGTGCCTGAAAAAAAAGTTACTGTACTCGCTGAATCAAACGTCAATAACAAGCTGATAACTCACACACCAGGCTTTAATTTACTTCATTCCACCAACACTAAAACCTTTTCACTGTTCAGTACAGCCATGCTCAATGGTGTTATGTGGGGTTTTTTGTCTGCCTTTCAGGGTCTGAAATTAACTTTCTGGTTCTAAAAGATGTACCTGCCAAGAAGAAATCTTACAGGCCAATATTTTTTTTTTATAGAAATGCTTACAGTACTGCTTCTTCTGCTCATTAAAGAGACAAGGGCAGATTTTGAGTTGGAATTTAATTTAAAACGTGCTCACTAACATATATCATGTCTCTTTTCTTGTCTTCCTTTTTAGTTTTTCTTTGTTGGCCTCACACCTGCTGCTTATCACATGGGAATAACATTAAATTTTAACTAACATTAAACTAGCTAAACGTTCAGGCAGTGGAGAAACAGAAGTGTAACGGGCAGCCAATCAGGATTTGTTTGATATAGAGCCATTGTTCTGCCTTTCTCTCTGTGTGTGTGAATGTGTGTGTGCGTGTGTGCGTGCGTGTGTGTGTGTGTGGGAGGGGAGGAGAGTGGCATTGTTGGAGCTGACTGGGGAAGGAGGAGGTGTGAGTTAGCGAGCAAGAGAGAGAAAGAGTGAAGCGTTTACTGGAACACAACATGGTGTTTGAATCTCATAGATGAGGGCCTAATCAACACTTTTCATCTGAGAGGGGATTACTGCTCAGTTTCACAATCCATATACAGTCATGCTTGAAAGTTTGTGAACCCTATAGGACGTGGTCATTATTTAATATCGAGGAATAACCTTATGAAATACTTATCTAAACCTCAAATCTTAATTAAGATATCCCAAATGAAGAGTATGCACAAATAAATGAGATATACTTTCATTTGTTTATTTAACGAAACTGATTTATTTAACAAAAAATTGTGAATAAAATATGTGAACTCTTTCAATAATTTTAGCAACAACGACTTGGAGTAAACTTCTCCTGTAGCCACTCATCAGTCTCTTCTTCTTGGAGGGATTTTCTCTCGAGGTCTTTGAGGTCTCACATGAACAGACACTTCAGGTCCTGACACAGCATCTCAATGGATTTAGGTCAGGACTTTGACTTGGCCAATCCAAAACACTTAACTTCTTTCCTTGGTATATTTCCATGAATGCTTAGCTTCATTGTACAGCCACTTGCAGCCCGGCTTCAGTTCTTGGAATGATGGACTGACGTCCTTCTGGCAAACTTAAGACAAGCAGCTTTGTTCTGTTTAGACAGTAGAGGCTCTTCCTGGCTTCCCTTGCATTCCCTTGCAATTTCTATTCAGCGTTGTTCTTATTGTTGACAGATGCACAATATCATCAGATGCAGCAATGGAGGCTTGTAGATCTCTGGTTGTTATTCTTGGGTTGTTTTTTTAATAGTTTAAATATTTTTCTTGTTCATATTTTAGAAGGACATCCATGTCGCTGTCATATTAAATGTTCTCTATTTGTATATTATTTGTCTCACAGTAGACTGATGGAGGCCAAATCTTTTTGATACGTCTTTATAACCTTCACAGACTGATGCACGACTCTCTCCAGATTTCTTTTTTTTTTTTAAATGCCCTTTCTTAACTGAAATAAAGGATCTACATTTACTAGTTTCATAAGGATTGTATGGTAAAATCTCACAGCAGCTTCACAAAATGTCATGACTATGTTATTCCTATGGTCTGGAACAACCCAATCGATACCTGTTGTGTGATTTCACAGAATCAGAAGAGTTTTCCAAGGGGAAAAATATACTCTTTCTCCCCAGAAAATTCCCTTGCTTCCTTTCACAATTGATTCTCTATGGAGCAGCTCCAGATTTTATACAGTTGACATCATTGCCCCAAGCCTTAGTTCTGACTAGGAATACAAAAATGAATTGGACAGTGACCATAGGAAAAACACATATACAGTGCTGTGAAAAAAGTATTTGCCCCCTTTTGGATTTTCGCCATTTTTGCATATTTTTACATTTAATTTGCTCAAATCCTTTTGAGGGCTCAAGTATTTAAAGTGAGTCTGATCAAAGAAAATGACCATTAGAGCCATAATCTCCAAATGGAGAAAAGTGAGTCCAGGAGTGGACCCTGTGCCAAAATCTCAGCGTGAAATCATCCAGGAGGTCATAAAGGACCATAAAACAACATCCAAAGAACTGCCGGCTTCTCTTGCCTCAGCTAAGGTCAGTGTTCATGACTCCACTATCACAAAGCGACTGGGCAAAAACGAGATTCATGGGAGAGCAGCAAGGCAGAAACCACTACTCTCTAAAAAGAACAGGAATGCTCGTCTCAAGTTTGCCAAGAAGCACCTGGATGATGCCCAGGACTCCTGGAACACTGTTCCATGGACAGACATAGGTCCCGTTATGTCTGGTGAAAAGCAAGTACAGCATTCCACAATATGACCCTCATACCAACAGTCCCCAACATGGTTTGGGGATACTGTGCTGCCTCAGGGCCTGGATGACTTGCCATCATTGAAGGAACCGTGAATGCTGCTCTGTATCAGAGAATTTTAAAGAAGAATGTCTGGTCATCCGTCCGTGAGCTGAAGCTGAAGCTGAAGCGCAGTTGGGTCATGCAGCAAGACAATGATCCAAAACAAACAAGCAAGTCTACATCGGAATTAAGGTTTTGGAATGGTCTGACCTAAGTCCAGACCTAAACCAAATTGAGGTGCAGTAGCAGGACTTGAAACGAGCATTTCATGCTCGAAAACCCACAAATGTTGCTGAATTAAAGCAATTCTGCATGGAAGTGTTAGGTTGCAGTTATTGCAGCTAAAGGTGGTACAACCAGTTACTGAGTGTAACTACTATTTCACACAGGGGCAATGGGTGTTGTAAAACTTTGTTCATTAATTGGGACGAAGCTCTCACCCCACCACCACCCCAGCATCCACCTGTGGGCTCTGTTCTTAGGCCCCCTAGGGGATTACTGCCGATCATTCCCTGCCTCACTGAGTTGGCTGCCAGAAATAAATTAAATTTAAAAAAAATTTAAAGTTTGTGTTGTTCACTCAGGTTCTTTTTATCTATTATTAGATTTTGATTGAATATCTGAAAACATTCGGTGTCAAAAATATGCAATAATAGAGGAAATCAGGGAGGGGGGCAAATACTTTTTCACGGCATTGTACATTATATTGAGTGGTATTGCCTTTTAACACAAACCCAGGGATGTAGTGCAGAGTAAACCCACCTAAACTCAGTTTACCCAACTTTTAGTTGCACGTAATAATTTACCTTGCCTTTTTAGGCTAATATAATTCTAATATTCTATAATTCTAATATTATTCATCCTAGTATGTGGTATAAAACTGATCTATGCAATATGAGAATAGGAGAAAAAAACACAAATGAATCCTTTTGTGAAAATACAAATACATTTTGGATCATATTGGTGGTAATTTACCTACCTTTATATTAACCACTACATCACTTCACAAACCATATTGGGGTGAAACACATAAACACATAAACAAACACACAGGAGGTTTGATTCAATAAACTCTCAAGAAAACAGATAATAGTCTAAAAACAAATATATAGAGGAAAAACACGGAGGCTGGTTATTTGTGGATGAAAGGATTTGAAAAGACCTTACAGCGAATTTCCGACAATGGTGGTGACGAGGATGCAGACTAATAATGATGTTCTTTCTCCAGTAACAACGCTATAATACAAGGTTATTCACTGCAAGAACCCCGGAGGCTTTTCAGGAAAGAATTTGCACGACAGTAACCCTGACAACGGCTGTAACAGTGCTGTATGGTAAATGTAGCCCATGGTGAACTTCCTAGCTATAACAGACCTTCAAACCCAGTAGCAGTAGAGAAGGATGGATACTCACTGAAAATCCCAGTATTTTGCCAGTGAACCACAGATGACGCAGAGACTGGGGGGCTCTCTGGTGGATCTGAAAGACAGGGAGAGTTTTTTTACTTAATAAATGAGGAGCATGGTGTGAAGTTAGCCAAATTACAATTTGAAGTGTTCACCTGGCCCAGAAAGGGCACAAAGTCTGGCTGGAATACAATCAATCACCATCTTCAAACAGCCTACAGGTTAAAGAAGCCGGCTTGTAACCTCAAATTCGCCGGTACAAATCGCCAGATGTGGGTGGAAGAAAATTAACACTCCCTCAAAAACTACTGTCAAGGTGCCCTTTGGCAAGGCACTGAAACTCCTGCTGTGATTGACAGCATTTCACAAAAAAACAGATTTAATGGCTAAATAATAACTGATTTGTGAAATAAAAAATTCTATTGCTCATATGCAACAAAATCTTAAGATATTTGGGCTTGAACCCTGGCAACGCCACTTGCTGCTATATTTGTTCAATTATTTTCTGTATCATCATCATGGCAATGACTATCATCACCACCATAACAACGCAATCATCATCATCAACCCAACCACCATCATCAACCCAACCACCATCATCAGCCCAGCCACCACCATCATCATCATCACCAGGACCATTATCTTCACCAGCACAAACATCATCATCCTCATCATCACGACACCACCAACCCAATCATCATCACTATCATTATCATCATGTTCAGAGAGGAAGCTTCACAGCAGTGGCTTCTCCACGCACTGTGGAATATCCCTCCCTGGGATACTCAATGCAATAGTTCCCTTCAGCGCCTACAAGCTGGCTTGGCCATATGGAGGCCCTGCCACCTACAGCGGCACGACAGGCTCGGCTGACAGGCTGGCTCTGACAGAGACTAATGGAACAAATAAATAGACCAAAATAATACTGCTGGAAAACCTGAAAGAGGTTCACTGAACAGTCAGAGACCTGCTATAATATCATTATGGCCTTGTCTGGGCGGAGAGGAAGAGAAACAAGAAAGACAGAGACAGTGAGAATGAGAGAGTGAGATGTGCAGGTGACATAAAAAGAGTGCTGGGTCTGAGCCAGCCATGTGTGGACAGCATTAAAAACTATCCAGTCTCTCTTGTATGCACCAGATTATCAATCACAGATTCCACTATCCACTGGTCTCCTCCCTCCAACCCTTTCTGTTTAGCCTTACTCAAGTTTCCCTACGTAATTTCCTTGGTGTGGGGAACCAATAGCTCCAAAGGAAACTATCTTTACCAAACATAATAAAACAAAACATATTTTAAAAAGATTGAAGTCCTTGGAGGATGTGTTATCTTAAGTTTTTTCTTGCTTCAAAAAGAGGCTCAGGTAGTGCCTAAGCACAGACAGTCTGGCTTTTTCATCACAGCCAACTAAACATCCAAACTCACTGTATTCCAATGTTATGCTTTTATAGATACAAGCTTTTAGTGTATACTAACATTAACACTGTCCTAGTTGAGTTCTTTAGCTTTTTACATTGAATTTGATTCATTTTTCCAGGACCAGAAAGCTTGTCAGACTTGTTCCCAACAGGGATCTGTTGCCGTGATCTCTTACTTTAAATGCATGAAAGATATTTGACATTGCCATCACAATTTATGTTATGTTATGATTTGTTATTGTCATGATAAATACATCTTTAGATTGAATCAGATGTCACTATGCTAAGGCTAGGCTATGTCAGACTTTCCGAAAGTGTTTTCCCCCCTTTTTTCTTTTGATTTATTTGGGAAACAATAAATACATTATACAAAGTCTTCAACTGTTGAATTATAGCATACAATAAAAAACAAATAAAGCATAGCTGTTGCATGGTGCTGCAGCAGTGTTCACAGGAGGGTATACCAGCTAGAGGGATCCCTGCCCGTAACATTACAAACGATAACAGTACAGTCAATACAGTAGTCATTTAGCAGACGGATGGGGATGGAACCCACAACCCTGAGGCTGAGAGTCTCGTGCTCTACCGACTGAGCTGTCTGGGCCGGACTTGACGACTCGTATTTTCAAAGGTTGAGTTGTAAATTGTACTCTTCTTGTTATCAATAACACAACTTTTCCTATACGCAGTTTACTTTGGCTCACCACCTGTCGCTTCAACTGACCTCCTCTCCTGTCACTACTGACAAAATGATATGTGCCCTCTGTGGGTACGACTTTATCGTATCACAATCCACTCGCTAGGCTTTTATTTACAGGCATTTTCAATTTGACTTGAATTAAGTTTTAAGATTTGCAAAGGCAGTTCAAAATTACACTTAGCTGGGCCACCCAAGATTTTACAATGCAAGAAAAACCCTGCTCTCTTTAAAGTCTGTAGACAAATCTCCATTATATGTCATTTCATGATGTATTCATTCATTCATTTTCCATACCTGCTTATTCCTATTCAGAGTTAGGGGGAACTGGAGCCCATCCCAGCATGCATTTGACAGAGGGCAGCATCATTTCACGATATAGCTATATAAATGTCTTATTCACAATCCTTCTCTTTATTCCAGTGAAATCCTTAAGGCGTACTGATGCATTTCATTATTTCACTTCAGGGTGGGTGAATTATCCAAAACTACTTCATCTACAAGAGAAAAAGTTGTTCTTTATTACTGGGTAGTTGAGGTAACAGAACGTTATTGTTCCTACTGGGAAAATGTTGGATTATTACAACTCACAGCACAACATATTACAGGCATTTTAATTGGTACTCGGTAAGTAAAGTGAGTTATTTCAGCAGCAGCGATGGTAGGCACTTTCTATCACTAACTGTAGGAGTCCTGGGAGTCAATATGGCAGCATCAACAGAACTTATAAGGTCTGCTTGGTTCAAATTCACTGATTCACTGTATCATCAACATCTTTTAGCTAGCCACTCATTAAAGTAGTTGTTGTATTGATATACATTTATAATGCTCATACCATGCTTGTGAGGATGGGCAGCAAAGGTAAGGACACATATTAAAACAATAATAATCACAAAGGTTACTTCAAACCGAAATGCTGACAACGAGAGTTGGAGGCAAAGGTAAACAACAGTCCAGTGTCCAGTGTCCAGTGTCATGACAGTAAACACAGGCACTTTGGCACCAGTTTCTAAAACACACACACATTTCATTTCCTCTCCACGGACACTGGCTGAGTTTCCTGTATAGAGAACTAGGGCCCGCTATTTATCATGCTAGCCCAAACTCATGGCAGTGATTTGGTTTAGACAGGTCTGAAAAACAAATTCCTAATAGTCTAGGCATAGGCTTTTCAATATGTTCAATGTATGAGAGAAAATTAATTTTCCACTTGTTGATGTATGACTACGTTGAATATATAGACTTCTCGAACGAAAACGTTTTTTCTCCAATATTGAACTTGGATGTTAACAAATCTTCCGTTGTCAAGTCGAGTTTTCTTTGTTGCAACATTCGTTTCTGTTTTGTGGCACAGATTATCCCACATAGCCTGGCTTCTCCACTTCACACTTGCCTGGATTTGGATATTATGTCTGTCTGGTAAAGTAAAGTATCAATGTCAAATTCATTCTGAGAAACATTCCAATTATGTAAACTATGCACAGGCAGTTCTTGATTTCTCTTAACTGCAATACATTCTTAGTGCAGATCCAAGGTACATTCCACCCATTAGTCTACTTTAGAGTTGGCTATAAAGCAAAATCTCGTAGAGCGATCCAATATGCCACAGAACACTAAGATTAAGAATAACGTGTACATTGGCAAGACTGTTGTTCGGGCACAGCTTCTGTTAAAAGACAGTAGAAATACAAATCATGCTGTAGCATATTGGATCCAGACAGAGCATTAACTCAAGTTGCAGGTTGTAAATAGATAATGTGCAGATGTCTAGCTGAACCTTTAGGAGCTACTTCTCTCCTCAATCAGTCACTGATGGTCATGGCTCCTTCCAATTCAGTACAAGTCCTTATTAGGAGTCCTTATTAGGACCAACATTAGAGGGACCAGAGAAGACACTGCTTCTAATGCATGGGTTATTCAAACAGATCTGATCTCAAATACCTTGTGAAGAACCTTTCTCCAAAATAAATAAATTAATAAAAACACATTGAAATGCAGTTGTATTTTTAACAACTTTACAATGATGATAATGCACAATAGCCTAACTTTGTTATGTGAGTTGAATATGGCTGACGTTAGAAACAACTGAATGACAAAAGGCTGAATATTTAAAAAGAATGTGAATGACTGAGGTCTGGGTTCTCTACAACGGAGAGGTTTTAGAATCAATGTAAGTTCTGTGTTTCGAACACAGTTTGGCTAATTCTTTAGACTTTAGGACCCAACTGGACGGTTGCTAGGCTGGCCCAGGCCTATGGTGTGTCATACATTTATTGTACTAGTTTCCTCAAAAGACTGCTTTCAGACACTCAGGAACAAAAGATGGACGGCATGAGAGAATGGAAATACCCCCTCCACAATGAGACACTTTTTCCTGTTCTGGTCTAATCATAGTCTGATGAAAGCCTGTAACTGTAGCTATGCAGACAGGGGGGAATTAATGGTCTCAACTCTTGGGTTTTATATTCTTGTGTTGATGGGCGCACAAAGAATTCAATTGATATGGATTAGTCCAAAATACACCAATGTAAATGTTGTTTTTTTTAAACATAAAATAAAAAAATAAAAATATAATAAAAATAAAAATACCAACCCCAAACCCCAAATTAAGGAAATGTACCACATTGCAGGTTTGACTCAACCAAGTACCAAGTGCCTAGTAAGCAGCAGGTATACAGAGGGAGTTAGGAAGCATACGGTATGAAGCTCCAGGAAGGTCCATGGGGAGACTCGGAGAACTTCGAGAAATGCAGTGCTGGCATGGTGCATCAAATTCCTGGAGGCTTCAATTTCAAAGCCAGCGTAAGCAGCTTTGTTTCTTTGCCACATATCCTCACTTTCTGCCCGTCCTAAACCTGCCCTCTGTGTCTTAGCCAGAGCTCTCTACCAAGCCTCCGCTGCCTGCTTTTCACATTCCTCAGTCACAGGGACATAAGCCTCGGTCTTCCTCTCCCACACTTTTGGAAAAAATACTGATAGGGACTGCTGTATCAAATCTATTTGTTGGGTAAACCTTCCTCAGAGTGGAGCCTGAATTAGGCCTGTTTTTAGTTGTTGTTGCTGCTGCTATTCAGTGAGTGTGTGTGTGTATGCTTGCATAGACAATCAGTGAACTCTGACTGGCCAAGCTATTCATCAAGATCCTGACTGAGCCAGGAGGAGTTTGCCCAACGGCCACGAAAGCCTCCAATCTACTGTCATTGTGGCAATAGCCTCTGTGCATACCAGTGTGTTAGCCAGTGTGTGCACCTGGAGATTTTCCACACATCTGTACATTCTAAGAGGTCCAACTGTGACAGGATGTGAATCAGTGACTCTGGTGAAAGCTGTTGAGTGTATGGATGTAAATCACAACAGGAGCAGAGGGTGACAAAGTGCCACGGCAGCAGTAAGGTCTTCAGCCAGGTAACAATGCCATCTTTGCTAAGGAGATGAGCAGAGGAGAGGGAAAGAGGAAGTGGCTGGGAAAGAATGAGAGAAAGCAAGAAAGTGTATGTGAGAGTGTTTGTGTGTGCCTGCAAAAGCCTGGGAATCATCTGTGTGCAGAGGGGAAATGGGAAAATGTGGCGAAGCAGTAAATGCGTGACCGGAGTAACGGAGAGTAAATCACTCCACTCCTCCCCTGACAGAATGAAACTCCACTGGCAAGAGAGAGAGCGAGAGAGAGAGAGAGAGAGAGAGAGAGAGAGAGAGAGAGAGAGAGAGAGTGAGAGAAAGAGAGAGAGAGAGAGCGACGGGGGAGGCAGAGAGAGGAGATGCAGTGACGGTGGAAAGGAGAGAGATCTGGGGGGAAAGGAGGGGAAAAGGCAAAAGAGAGCGCTAAAGATAGAACAGGATTAAGTGAGAGAGAGAGAGAGAAGAGGTAAGGATGAGTAAAGGGTGAGAGCACGGGTGTCAACTTCAGTTCGCAAGTTCAACCAGGGAAACCTTTCCCTTCTCTCCCTCTCTGCCTCCCTCTCACCAAAGTCTCCCCATCTCCCAGTAAGCGCAGGCAAAGCACAGAACTTCAGGGAGTTAGGGAAGTGTGTGTGTGTGTGTGTGTGTGTGTGTGTGTGCGTGCGTGCGTGCGTGCGTGCGTGCGTGCGTGCGTGCGTGCGTGCGTGCGTGCGTGCGTGCGTGCGTGCGTGCGTGCGTGCGTGCGTGCGTGCGTGCTGATGACCAGCTGACTTGCCATAGCTCTCTCTAACAAGCCACTGTCATCTGGCCTGAACACACATAACTGTTCAGCAATTAAGGTATCTGTGCTGTGGCAATAACCAGTAAAATACAAGCCTCCTTGGTCATCTCAAGTGTGCATGTGTGTGCGTGTGTGTGGTGCCTATGGGAAGCCAAGGTAATGAAAGCTCTAAATCACCACTACCACATCCCCAGCCTCAAAGCTCATAAAACTCCAGCCCTCGATGGTCTTGACAACAAAATGGGCTGCTTTCGCTTTTCATCCTCCTCTCTCAGCCTCTTACCCTCTTTCACACTATAAACAACGGGCAGCGGTAGCCATGGCATAGCAGAGTTGCCACAAAACCTTTTGCCTCACCTTTCTCCCGTCACATTTATCAGCCAAGACAGAGAAACCTAAGCAATGCTGGTGAATCCTAGCTACATCCAAACACATTCATTCCAACCCCCCCTCGCATAGATCTGTCCTGAAGCGTCTTCATGAGGTAGGCTATGCCATATTGATTTTGATTAGAATCAACCCATCTTGATCAGTTATCTTTCAACCAATATGCCTTTCCCCTTTCTGAAATGTATTGTATATTTTTTCCCGTCTGCAATATATTCCCTGTTGACTACATGTGTGATGTACTCATGTACTTCATCTACATGTATGCGTATATTGATGTAGTTATGTAGCTTCAGACATATTAGATTATAACCTGCCAGTGATAGCCACTCTTGTGATGTATTTTGTATAGTTGATTGATTTGATTTGTGTAAATAGTATAACAGATGGTTGAACTATGTAAAAGAGAATGAGGACACTCCTCCTTGCAAGTGGATCCACCCGTGTGCTTCCTCTTATAAATCTGATTTCTGCCATATTCTTGTGACATATACAAAGTATTATTAACATGGAATGTGACATTACTCTGGAAATTAAGTCTGGATATTTGAGTCGACGCTAGCCAGAGAGGTAAGCCGATTTATCTACCACACACGTTTCCTTGGCAAGGCAGAACAGCTCATTGACAAGACAAGCTGGCACCCTAACAAGGAAGTAAAAAATAGGGATGAAAGAAAAGTGTAGGCTAATGCTTTTAATCTTGACATCTGAAGACACAAGCCTGGTACTTATAGCAATTAGCACCGTGGTCTTGTTCTCACTCTTCTCTTTGTTGATGTTCTCTTTGCTGACACAATACACAACCTGAAAGCATCAGATGGAGTCCCAGGTAGCATCATTAACAGACGATGCCGAAAGCAACGACTGACACGTTCTGTGGGCGGACAGCTAAAGTTAACCAATTGAGTTAACAGCAGAGAGTCGTCTACAGCAAAATAAAGGCCTAAACAAATTTATGTGTTATAACAATCAATCAGTCCACCTCCGCCTTGATTAGTGGCACAGTTTATGATTCTTCATAGCTAGCTACCCGTGATGAATTCCACTGGGATCAATTCAAGTAAAAAGTAAGGTACAGCATACAAATTCAAATTAATCTGGATATCATTGTAGTACTAGCAAACGATTTTTACCACAGCAATGTTACACAGCGCCCTGGTAAGCAGAAAATAGTTGATACTGATACTCAACTGATACGGCTGATTTTTTTTTTTGTCATTTTGCTGTACTGCTTTAACCAAGAATCCCCCATGAGAATGTAGTCTGTATTTTTATCGATTAGTTTTAAGCCGACTAAGAGGTGAACGGCTGCCAGGCCATCGGTCACCAGGACAGGAGACAGATTGACAAGTGCATGTTTAATGGCCGTGAGAAACATTGTGCTGGGATCCCTGGGTAATCGCTGTTGTAAGGGCAGGGAGGGAAGGAGGGGAGGGGCACAGACAGCAATCCCTGCGACACTTTGACAGATGTGAGGCTTTGCGCCTCCCAAAGGGGCACATGAGAGAAAAGACGTGGGCCTGTTGAATAAAAGGCGCTAAGCTTACTGTGGGGTGCCCACGGCCCTGCGGCCCACAGCCAAAGGAAGGGTCAAGCCACTGCCTGACTACAGGCATCTGGGGCTTTTCCTGGCAAAACAGAACAATTAAGTGCGGGGGCTAGGTCTTCTTGGGCTTCACCTTCCCTTCCCGCTCTCTCCTGCTTATCACTCTAATCCACCTCAATCATTCTACTAGTATTTCTCTCTACTAGTCTTTTCTCCCCTTCATATCAATTGTTTCTTGCACTTTTACCTCCTCATCTCTCTCCCTACCCCTCCCTATTTATACCTCTCTCTACTCAATCTTTCTTTACTGATTCTCTCTCTATGCCATTTTTTCCACATCTACCTTCCCTTCTCGCATCTACCTCCTGTCTCACTGTGTCAACTTAAGCGTCTCTCCTTCATGTCTCTCTACCTCTTTCTCAACACAATCTCTCCTCCACCTCACCCAACCTACCCCTCTCTCTTCATCTCTCACTCTCTGCCCTACCTCCCCCTACACTCTCAATCTAAACTAATCTCTCTCTCTCTCTCTCTCATGTTTCTCTACTGTATCTTTCTCTACTGTATCCTTATCCCCCTCTCTTCCTCCCTGCAATTGCTTACCCCCCCCCCCCCCCCCCCCCCTCCTTACTCAGACTGAAACAGAGCTGCAACGGAGGCTTTGGGTGCAGACAGACAGAGCCAGAGGCAGAAGTACAGGAAAGCACAGGAAACCTAGAGGGTGCCTACTGGTCTGTCAGTGCCTGTCAGAGGGGCCTAAACCAGTTAGAGGAGGAAGGGGCTGGGTGGAGGGGAGCCGGCAGAGGTGCAGTTACTGTTCAGTGCTTTCAGGCGGTGCTTTACAGATTGTTGGTATACAGTTTTATCCATCCATCACCCCAGGCTTAGGGCCCGGGGGCCTGCCAGCGTAGTTTTAGTTTTTTCTCTTACATGTAGTGCACACACATACACACACCGGCGAAACATGGAGAGTATCCCTCCTTACCCTTGAATTCAACTTAACACATTGTGTTGCATTGCTATCAGCGTTGTGTCAATGCGATATTCTACCTGCTCCAGAAGGGGCCTTGTTTTGCAAGAGAAGCAGAGACGGAAAGTATCTATCATATTCATTGATATGCATAAGTATAGTTTTGCTATATTTTTGCTATGTGCAGAAATGTGAACAAAAGCTGAGCTAAAACAAACTACAATACAGCCACAAACTACAGCCAGACACTAGTATAATAGATTGCGATCATCCAACTTTTTGGATTATGTGTCAATACACCAGAACACAACTAATATTATTTGTCATTATTTTAATGCACTAAATGGAGTCCTTCATCAAGAACCCTAGCCTCTGCAACTAGCGCTTCTATCTGACACAACCCGAGCACAACATGGCTAATGGCAGCTTTCAATTTCAAAAGGAAGCAGTCTCTCGATGGCCAATGGCTGATGGAAATGGCTGATGTCCAACGGCTATGGGGGGGTCAGGTGTGGGTTTCAGTCCGTGTCCACTCGAGACAAACCGCTATGATTTGGTGCATGCGAGGAAACATCTGTTTTGTGTGTGTGTATGTGTGTGTGTGTGTGTGTGTGTGTGTGTGTATTTGTGTCTGCCTGTCAATCTGTGCTACCAGAGAGCCACAGGGTTTAACTTAACCTAATACATATATGTCTCTTCTGCTCATTGCAGGGGTCTCTGGGGGGCACATAACGAGCTTTTAATGACTGTGACTCAGATATGGGCTGTATAAATAGGGCTTGCCAGTGTAGCAGGATGAACAGGCTCCTTCCTGGAAGACACCTGCAGTGTATTACTCCATCTCCGGCTCTGTTCTACTCCCAGACTCTGCCAAAAAACACACCAGCAGGCCGGGGAAATTAACAGTAACTGAGTCTTCGCAACAGATCCCCTCCGCAATCACTCTGAAACACGCTGCCAACATGAAGGGAGAAAATATTGTGCGTTGGTACCAGTCTCAGCTGTCATTTTCTACAGCACATGATGAAAGGATATTTCTTCTTGGTGCATTGCTCCATTGAAGAGCGGCACGAGAGAACGCTAGAGGAGGAAGCTTAGGTCATAAAAGGAGAGAAAAATGGCTTCTAATTACCATTGTTAGAACCCGGCATTATCTTTACACTGCACTGATTCTGACAGCACAACAACTGTGCTGCCATGGCAACGCCGTGGCGGTCCGACGATATGTTGGTGGTGTTTTTTGCCTGTTTCAATTAGTCTACGAGGCTGGCGGCTGTAGACGATTGTCGGCAAAACTCCTCACAGCTGGTCAAGCGGTTACCAGGAGAAGGGATGAGAGGTCAACCTGTTCCTGGTAATCAGGCAGTGGCACAAGGTTAAACCGCCATGGAAGTACCTTTCCTTTGTCCAGATGATAATAGTACAAGACTGGGTAACCTGGGTAACTTGGGTCTGGGTTAAACAAAAATAGTAATAGAACAGTGTAGCTTTCATCTTGAACCCTGCTGCTTAGGTGGTGGTATGGATCTGCTTTGTTTAGTACAGTAGCCCCTTTGACCAAACCCCCAATCCACTGGCTCTACTCTAAACCAACCACAACTAGTCTCAATGCAGATGTGTGGCTGCAGTTCAGATTTCAAAACAAAACTGAGCTCTGCTGACTAGACGCCACTCAGATGTTGCTAAATGTGAGCATGTGAAGCACTCCCACTGGATAAGAAATTCGCCTGTAAACTGCCGTCTACTGCAGTTTGTGCTCAGAAAATAAACATGGCAGGGTTCATCTGTAAGGACATACACTCATACAAAGACAATGCAGTGTTTCCCATGCATAGGCTCGTCTGCGGCACAATATCGGTACAACCACAACAAACTAAAAAGTCAAATCGAAGACTAATCTCACAAAGCTGGGGTGCTTACTCAGCTGTTGCTTGTGAACACACTGCACCACACACCTTCTTTCCTCACCCACTTGTATGACAGATATCACCTAGGTCAAGCACGCAGTCTGAGCTCAAAAAAAGCTGTCTGATAAAAACTTGATATCGACTCAACAACATAAGTAATTGTAAGATAAGGTAAAAAGTAAGGTAATTGTTAACTTATTTTTCTCCAATATTGAACTTGGGATGCTACCGTCTGCGAAGTGACATTACCCCAGCTGATAGCTGAGTCTACATATTCACAAGTGAATATTCTTTTCTCATGCATTGAATATTTCTTCCCTCGGATAATCAAAAAGTATTTGAGAAGGAAAAGGCCTCAAGAGGGGGAAGAAAGCCAAAGCCAAAAGGGAGTCAGTTTTGTCGGTGCAAAACATGCAGATTAAACCAAATAGTTAAAGCCCTAAACTCCACCAGTTGAAATTAATTGCTTTCAGGAACTACAAAGGATAATTGAGCCCTGACCCCAAGAATTTAAATCAAATAGTAAGATTCCCAGATTCCCAAGTGCTGATTTATTTGACTACAAGTAATTAGTCTGGCCAGTGTCAATCTGATCACTGACCGGTAGCCCAAACCTGAACCCATTCTGACTATTGCAGGTGGACACATCAGTTAGCTTGGTTGGCACCACTTTACCAATGGGCTAAACAACACAGCACAGCTGGGTTCATCTGATATTATGCAACGCAGCACCACCCCCGCAGGCCCTCTTCACACCGCCCCTCTCCTCCTACTCCTACTCCGCCTCCCTGCCTCCCACTAGTGCACCGTTGGCTATTTGCAGGCAGAAGTGCGCTGCGAAACACAAGTGCTCCAGCACTGACACAATCTGTGGGGAGATGTGGGGAGGATTCAGCTTTGTAAAACCTAAGAAGTGATAATAAGATGAATTTTCAATTTCCAATTTCTCTTGGAGAGAATAGTGTCCAGTAACACAGGCCGCTCGGGCTATCATAACATTATAAAGGCTGCTAAAGCCCCAACAACTTCTCTTATACTTTCAACTGATTCAACTAGACAGTAGCCTGCTTAGACGTAATGCTCAATTCAGTTGCTGGTATGATGTGACATTACTTGGCTAAGGACATGCATACTGATTTAAATCCATAAAGATGACAGATGAGGCACGAGGGTTTTACGCAGCACTGATTCCTCTAGTGATTCTGATTTTACTTCCTGGACCCAAATTGTGTTACTAAGCAATACTAGCCAAAAATGGAACTGCACTCGTTGCCAGGCAACATTAGCTTATTGAATCTCATGTCAGGAAGCATTGAGAACCGAGGATTTGGTAAAGCAATCTATATTCCTCTCATCTTGGTTATAGCCAGTTATGTCCAACTACAGTGCTGCTATTCAAGTCCTGATTTCCCAATACATCTCTAGACCTGATTTCGGAGAATGATCAACATAATACTGCACACTTTTGCAATTTGAATGCATGTTAACAGTTGCAGGAAAACCAAGCCAAGCAAACCCAATGATTATTCAGTCAAGGTTCGCTCACTCATCCACAGTATAACAGCACCAAAAGAAGGCCACTTTCTTCAAACCAGTATGGTGGTGGTGAGCACATAAAATAAGGAGAGCAAGGGAGGTCGAGTGAATCCCTTCATTTCAACTCCTCCTCAACCATGCCTGATTTCCCCAAGGACAAGTGCTTTATGAGATGTTAAAGGCTTTCAGGGTGGCAGTCACTTCATTAAAAACAACTCTGTAGGCCCTCATCAAAGATATTTTAGTGCGAAACTGGATTGCTGTCATTAGGAAGTAGTGTTAGGGCAGTCAACTCTCCCTCACTGCCCCAGTTGGTTCTTAATGACAAACAGCAGCTCGGTTGAGATCACACAGCTCACATCCATAAACCAGTGATCAGGCTTTCCTGCTCACTGTTGGACAGAGCAAGCGGAGGCATTAGCTGGGAGTTTTCAGGACACCGCTGGCGCTGATCAAAGCGCTGGGCGGTGAATCACCCCCGATGACCGTTTAAAGCACTCTAACACCACGGAGCGGCCCACTCCATTTGAGTGATTGGGTAACAAGGCAGCGTGGTGCTCCGAGTGATTCAGTCCCCTTCACGTATGTGACCACTGAGACAGAGGGGTACTTTGCGGGGGAGGGGGTTGTAGGGGCAACAGGTGCGGGAGGGTGAGAACCAGGTCTGTTTCACAAAGCAAACATCACCATCACTTTCCTCCCTGAGTCATGGGGTGTTTCAGGATTATTGTATTGTTAAGTATAGCAGAAGGTTTCTGGTGAGTGTCTACTTTTGAAGATGAAAGGCTGGTATTCAAATCCTTGTGCTATCAAAGTGTTGGGAAAGAATAATTAGAACAATAGAAACATATTCTAAAATGTAGACATGTAGGCATTATTTTAGCCTACACCAACAACAAAAGTTTCCTCAATACTCTTGGTCCTCTTGTTGCGTGAGTCTTTTTGATTGGAAACAAAAGCATGACTGACATTTCCCATCAGCCAGAATACAAGCTGGGCCAAAGTTAATAAGCTATAGAGTATACATGGGTATGGGCAGCATTCACAAACTGAGACCAAGGACATGGTCAATTGGAGTTGGTGCACCAATGTGTGCAGCCCAACAATCCTGCTTGTCCAAATAATCATTTACCAGCCAGTTCAGCCCTGGGTAAATGTTTTAAGACTAGGAGATACACACACACACACACACACACACACACACACACACACACACACACACACACACACACACACACACACACACACACACACACACACACACACACACACACACACACACACACACACACACACACACACACACACACACACACACACACACACACACACACACACACACTATAGGGAGGGGCGGGGCAGAATTGGGTAGTGGGGCATACAGATTCCATTGTACTTCAGCATGTCGAGTTTAGCTGAAGTTGAAAACGATGAGGTCATCCCTATTGTGTACACACGGCTCTCTCCCACATTCCACTGCATGCCAATATGGCCCATTGGCCCAGTAAACAGCATGATGGGACGGACCTGCAACCCTCTGATGAACTTTCACCAGATAATTGGCCTTAAGCAAAGCCAGAAACCTGAAAGGTATTAAATCCAAAAGGCCATCACCTTATATGCCAAAACATTCTCCTTCTTGGATGAGCAAAATGAGCTGAAAGTTGCAGTGAGTGCTACAGATCATGACAGGCCACTTTCCTGTTTTTGTTGTCTGCTTCCACCACCTGCAACCCAGATGTTGTAGGTCTGTGCAAGGTGACCTAATTTCTCTGGTTTAGAAGCAAATTGTCTACAGGTCCAATTGAGCCAGTCCAATCTTCTAGCCTAGTTTGTCTGCCTGTGGCGCAGCCACTGGAATCAACAGAATCATGACTGAGGAATTCACTACTATCAGCGTTATGTCTGGCATTGTGTCAGAGCATGGATCTGCAAGGCAGGAAGAATATCGGAGGGGTCAGCCAAAAGATCCCTTTTGCTGCCATGAATAACGCAAGACGAATTCATGTGTTTATCATCCCTGGCACAGAGCTAGGACCTCCTTGGAACCCACAGAGCCAGGCAAGATGTCTTTCATTACAAGGATTTACCAGAGCTCTTTTCTCATTGGCATTAGTGAAGGAGTGTTAGAGTGGACCTGACCTGACACCAAGGCCTGAAGATACATTTAGCCTTGTTTTTCCTTTGGCTGTTGTACAGTGAGAAGACTGATAGCCGTTCTAAATCTGTATGTTCAGTATTTAGTGGCCCAAAATGCTTTTGAAATCATGTAAAGGTAGTCAACTAAACATAGTATGCTAAAGAATTAGCATGCCTTATATTGAACTACGTAAATAGTGCACACACAGATGTGAACTGTCACCAATCTTCTTGATGGACCACAGTGAGTTAATCTTCCTTTAAAAACTGTCTGAGCACATCTTTGCCTGAGATGTGTTCTAGGTTTTGGTATCTAAACTTGAACCCTACAAAGCAGCCGCATTACAAGAAACATCAACACAGCCACATGATTATCCATTTGGTCTGCTGAGGCTTAGTGAGGCATTACAGCTGTGAAACCGAATTCAAACTGACAATGAAATCACAGAGACTGTCAATTACAGCACACTTAATGAATCAATTTCAAGGCTGGGAAACAACTCGAAAGCCCATTGACTTTAAAGCCAACGTTTTCTCTCTGAACCATCTTGTCAGGCTGCGGTTGAGAAGACAGCATCCTTTATATCTTGCCACAGTCACATAACAGGCAGCTGTATCAAGGGTAGCTCACATTATAGGCGTGTATGGAGAAAAGTTAAGAAACAATTGCATTTGATCAAAGGAAAATCTGGTACAAAACATTCTGCAAACAGGAGACAGGTTTCCCAACTGCAACAAGTCAAGATTTCCTTTAGATCACAGGGGCTGCTCCATCCAGCAGTGATGAACAATGCCCAGGACATAACGTTCTTCAATCCCATGCCTCAGTTTCCTCTGCTTGTGTGAATTTCGTCAGTAGAGGGTCTCTACAGCAGCACACAAGGAAAGCAGGGTCTTTTTAAACAAATCTTGGATGTTTGGTCTCTTGGCTCTTCCTCGGACCACAACATAGAATCAAATCCAGTGTTGTCAATACATTTTTTACTAATTCTAAGTTTAAACATTTGATACTACTAAGATACTGCGACAAATAAGAAAAACTATCAAGTTATGTCACAGAACAACAGTCACTGAGATTCTTAGCCATGTTACTTGTGATACAGCTTTCGTAAAACTTTTGCACAGGGGCTTTGGGGTCAGTTGTGTGTCTGTCTTTGTTGGCTCTGTAAGCCAAATAGTTCATATTTTTCTCCTGGCACCAGCTCCCCTGACTGCAGTTCTGTCTAGTTCCTTCTTTCTTCTTTTAACTATTCCAGTACCATCTGCATATATATACACCCTCTGGAGGTGAAATGGACTTTCATCTTGCAGAACTAAATTACATGATAGTACTGAATGACTATATAATCCAATATTGAATTCAATCTTTCGCAAAAGGTACCAAAATGGTATTGAAACTTTGTTTATTGTGACAACACTAATCACATCCTGTGGTCCTTTGCATGTATAGGTGCACAAAGGTGCACAGCATAGCCTGTGCCACATAATGATCAGTCTTACAGTGAAGTCTTACAGTAACATCATCAAAAGGGAAATTCTGGAGCTGCTCTATTGACAGTGAATATCAGATCAGATTCATGGACCTCTTGATATTACCTTGAGTTATTTTACAGGGCTATGGGCACATTTTCTGTTGTGCAAATGTTAGAATTACCATGAAGTAATTACTTGGCGATTAAAAAGCTTTAAGATTAAGAGATTAAACAAGCATTCTCTGAGTGCACAAAATCCACTTGCACTTCATTGTCAATGGAGCAATGACATAAAGTGTTCATATAACAACAAAGTATATACAATATACAATATACAATATATCGATATTATAGATATAATTTTACTGAGCGATATGAAAATTCATAGAGATATTTGGCTTTTTACATGTTTCAACGTTATTTTTCATTCCCTATCGTTCCCTGTGCACTGTCACCACCTACAAGCATTCTCCAGGTCAAGCTTTAGTAAACTAAAATGGCTCAGAGTGGAGAATACTCATTTAGTGTTCATTTAGTTCCAAAAAGGAGTCATATCATATCCGCTATTTGGAAATACTTCAGATTTAAGCGGTCAGGCACAGTTTTCAAGCCTGTGCCTTATAATTGAGTTTTTTCTTTGTACTTAAAAAGCTTTTTATGTTGTTATTATTAACTTGCACTACTAGCGGGACCGCGACAGACAGAGACTAAGGCAGGAGCGGAGAGTTAACGGGCCAACAGGTCGCTTGATTTGCACCAGCAACATAAAGGCCAGCGCACCTCCTCTCTGTCCCAGCAGGCCAGCCGCGGAGCACCAGAGCTGCAAACCTGCAAGAGCTGCCCAGTCGGGGTTGGAGCTGAAAGGCGTCCTGGAAGCCTAGCGGGCTGGCAGCTCTGGTGCTCTGCGGCTGGCCTGCTGGGACAGAGAGGAGGTGCGCTGGCCGGGAGAGACGGAGTCGTCAAGACGAGGCCTTTATGTTGCTGGTGCAAATCCAGCGACCTGTTGGCCCGTTAACTCTCCGCTCCTCCGGGAACATGGTCGGTCGCCGCTGCTGGTCTCGTTCTCTCCGCTCCACACGTCAGACTCAAGCACTCAATCAGGCTCTCACTCTGACGCACTCCCATTCACACAGTCACACACAGGTTAAAAGGGCCTGGCTGCAATCGGCCTTAATTGGCACTGGTACTGTATCCAGGGAGAATCAGTCCACTGACTCAACTCTCTCCTGGATCCAGCATACGTCTCACCCCCAGTCTGCCACATCTACATTTTGTGCTTGCTCTTTTTGAGCTTGATTTAGTTATTTGATACATTTGTTAAATTCTGACAGCACTTGTTATTTTGAAAAAAACAAGTCTGATTTGAGTGAATAAAGCATGTTTTACTTCAATGTGTGACTTTGTATGTGGTTATGACCTTAAATAGAATAATTTAAGCTATATCGAGATATATCATGTATCGCCATTCTACCTAAAACATATTGTGATATAATTTTAAAGTCACATCACCCAGCCCTACAACAAAGATAAGATTCTTGGTTCTCTAGTTTCTAACTTACTTGTATAGGTTTACAAACACTACTACATTTTTTAAGAATAAGGTGAATTCTCTTTTAAATCTTTGCTGAGATAGGTCCAGGCTACGTGGCCCTTCAGATTTACTGGCCTATATTTCTATAGGGTGAAATACATGTGTAATTGAGTTGAATCTAACACTCAGGGTATATCCAAAACAATACATCCCAAGAGTTGCCCCTGCCCTTAGAGCAGTGCCCCACAGATTCTGCTAGTGTAACCAAAGTCCTGGGTATGTACAAAAGCAAAACAGTGACAACGAGGGGCTGATCTGCTCTCAAAGGGAAACTGCACTCGAATATACTTCATATTTGACTAAAAAGGTGGCCCCTCAAGGTCAATAAGTTGAGAAACCATCAGGCTTATATATTAAGTCTATAGTAATAGCAACTTGTATGCAAAGTACCACAACTGATTCTTGGCAGACAAATAAGCTCAAATTACCAAATAATAATTCTAGTTATGCTAAAAACCTCAAGCTGTATGAGAAATTCAATCTTGCTCCAGATTATCAAAGATGAAATCACATCTTGAGTGCTCAAATAGCTTTGTAATTTCCTGACTAATGGCTTGCATAAATTTCAGTTTTCAGCTTCACACACTCACTCAATGGCATAGGGGAGACAGCAGCAATTCACAAATTCAACAGGGTCAGAAAAGCACATCCATCACCAATACCAGCCTAGGGAGCCAACATCCTTTTAGTCAGCCAGTGAAGAGGAAATCTGTCCTGCTCAGAGAGCTCTGTCTGCCTGGAAACAGATGGCGAAGCAGTTGGTAGGAATTTCAGCAATGCTCCCATACATGTTTAGGAGTGAAAATTTACAGTTCTTGTCCTCAACCTAATTCACAGGATGTCATCGTGGAATTAAAATAGAGGAAAGCTTAAGAGAACCTCAGAGAGCAAGTCTATGAAAGCCAAATGATAGAAAAGAAAGAAATTAAGTGAATAGAGGAATAGAGCTAGTCTGCAGAAGGCAACTAATTCAACTAATTTAAGTGAAAGTAATTCAAGAGGTTTCAAAGCTTCAATCATGTGTATTCATCAATAGTGAATAAGAAGTTCTGTTTACACTAATGTTTTTGTCACTTCCGTCACAAACTTTCAATGCACAGGAGAAAATGTATCTTCCACTAGATGTATGATTATGTGACTTGTTGAATATACAGACCCCACTAGCAGCTAGGGTAATGTACAGTAACATCCCAGGTTCAATTTGGAGAAATATGTTAGGAGATGAGTCTCTGGTGTGACAGGGAACATAATGTGAGGCGCACCTCAGTGTTAGAGATCGATTTAGATCAATTTCTATACATTAACCAACATATGGGAAACACTCAAGTTGTAAGGTTATGGTGAGTTCATCTTTTCACAGACTCTTGTTCAAATAGGCTACTATTGTGTTATTGTTACATTTCTCTCTTTGGGTCCAGTCATATCAATCTACTGTATTTGAAATGCAGGTTCCCACTTGCCAATCCACTGTCCTTAATAGTCTAGGTTAATCATTTCTACAGTGTTATTATGACAAGTGTTTGTCTTCAAGACACTTTTGGGCTACCAAAATTCACTGACCATTTTCACCACCAGGCCAACAAGAATGGAACAGCATCTCCAATTTGGCAGGTAACTGCTTGTTAGTCTTGTAGAGCCGATAAACTCAAGATTCTAAATCTAAATGTTTTAGGCTTTAGCATTAGGCTGCTGGTGTCAGTGTCACACCCTGGCTTGTACTATATAGTCCTAGCTTTTGCTATGGAGTTAAGCTGTGTTCTCATAATATCTAGGCTGTTCGCTCTCTCAGGGCTCTCCATCTGTACAGTATGTTCCTTCTGTTTACTTCTGCATGGATTAGCCTGCCTAGTCATTGTTTTGTGATGTTTTTATAGATTTCTCGCTCATCTGTCACAAATGAAATCTGCTTTTTTTTATAATCCACACTGCTTTCATGTGCCGTAATCCCCTCTTCCAGCCCTAATTAAGCAGTTACTTTGCCAGAAAGAGAATGAGCAAAAAAAAAATGTTGAGAGAGAGAAAGAGATTCTACACAAGGAAAACACAGCTTTTAAGTCCTTCACCTCGGGTGGAATGGTTGACTGATGGGATAAAATGAGTTGCTTCACTCTTCTTCTCTTTCCATCTCTGACTGATATGAAAGACATACTGGAAGCATCAACAGGGTTTCCGTCTCAAAAACTAGATAAAAAGAGACATGCCACTTCGTATATCAGAGACACAGCGAGGGCTGTTTGGCAACTGAACTCAATATACTTGCTTGTACTCCCAGTGTGTCAGAGCACATAGGGGTTTTTTGGATCAGATGCTGATAACTGTGACTCAATAACATTGTTTGGGGAGAATGATTATCTAAAATATAAAACATCTCCTGGGGAAATATCCTTCAAACTAGGCTCTAAAGGAATGGCTTGACTGAGACAAGCCATTCTCACCACTAAGACTGATTGTTATTAAATAAAAAAACAATCATTTGAGCATTCTACAACACGCTTACACTATGTTTTCGTGCAAATGTAAAATCTTGCTGCACTGATATATCAGTTGGGCCCTGCTGAGTATGTTTATTAAATCATTGTGCCCTACAGGGTGATCTATTCTCTGTTAAGTGTGTTTCTTACTGTTACTTCTCAAGAGAAAGCCCACCCTGAGACATTAAGCATCTGCTAGAGGGAGCTCACATTCCAATCTCCTGCATGCAGGGAGACAGAAAGAAGGGGAGGGAGAAAGAGGAAAAGGGAGGCAAGAAGTAGAGAGACAGAGAGAAGATGGGAAGGAGGAAGAAGTGAGGGACATAGACAGAAAGAGAGATAAGGTGAGGGAGATGGAAAGAAATGATGAGAATGTCAGAGTTTTGGCTTGTGTTCCAACACAGGAAGGAAGCAAGACGAGAGGAAGAGGCACTGACAGTGAAGGGGGAGGGAATTGTGGAGAGGTGGGGGGTAAAAAGGAAGAGACAGAAGTGAGACACAGAAGGGGAGAAGAGGCAGAGATGCAAGTATCGGTGGAAGAGGAGGGGCAGATAGTGAGGCTGGTGTGGGGGGGTATAAGCCTATAAGACTAGATCCCCCATTTTCAGTCAGTGCTAAGCATTGCATGCAAACTAGACGGGGAAGTTCGAAGCTGGCGAGACATGAGATTGACATGTCCTCTTTTTCCTGACTTTGTGTTTGCCAGTTTTCCCTCTATGTGCACTGCCAAAAATCTTGCCTGTCCCAGTTAGGCCTAGGCTGCATGTTTGAGGCTTTATGGAAGAGTAACCACAGCGCAGACACAGTGCAGCTGTAACAGAATTAAACCTAATGATTTGGCTTGTAAGCAATAAGTAAGTCATGACCCTCAGAAATTTGAAACATCAAATAAGAACCCATAATATGCTTACGATGGGACAGGGTTGAAGTCCTTTCCAAGACAAGTTTTACCCAAACTCCAGCTGCTTAATCCAGGAACACCTAGAGAGATGTCTCAGCTGCTCTACATCACAAAAGCTCCTTGAAAATCTTTCAGCTGCCAGTCACAAACCCTGACATTTTTCTTCTCTCGTTTCTGTTCTCCCATCTCCTCCTTATACTTCAGCAGCTACATGTGTTATAGAACATGTGCGCAACCACCTACACACTCCCTTTTCAATAGCCTACTTAATATTGTAAATGCGACACAGCCTCCAGATCTGCTCAGCCTTGGCATTCAGACGCACCGACGAGGGAGGGCTGATGGCACGAGATGTTCAACTGCTAATTGAGCATTTGGGTTTTTTGACGCAGTGGACATAGCAGCCTTCCAAATCAGTCAAAATGCGGTCTGGGTGGGACTGAATGTCTCGTGTTGCTGCTGTGTTTTAAGTTGAGAATTTGACCCACCCTCACCGCCCCAGCTTAATGAATAGTTGTGAGATCTCTTTGACGAGTGCATTTAGGACCTGTCAGAAAGGAGGGGAGCAGTGTGTGTGTGTGTGTGTGTGTGTGTGTGTGTGTGTGTGTGTGTGTGTGTGTGTGTGTGTGTGTGTGTGTGTGTGTGTGTGTGTGTGTCCCCTGGAGGGCTGAGGCTGGTAGCCCGAGGACAGACTCCACAGGTGGAGATGGCAGCAGTAACACACAGATAGAGCAGCCACAGGGGGGCCACTTACAATGAAAATCCCTCTCAGGGTATCATTAAGGAAGAACAGCACCCAACCTAGAGGTCCAACTATACACACACTTAGTAAGTAAGTTTACGGGTGCCATGGGGGAGGGACTTTCTGATAAATGGAGAATTCTAGCCTCTATAGAGAAGGCTAGGGTGTAGTGGTAGTAAACCCATCTAAACTCAATTTACCCAACTTTTTATTTGGGGAACAGAGTTTACTCACACTCAAGTTTACAACCGATTTATAATGGTGGTTGGGACGCCATATGATCAACGGCTGGAGGTCATAGCTTACCCATCTTGTTATTTACCACTACATCACAGTCGATGACTAAATAGATGTAGCAAGGTTGCATCACTATTCAAATTTGTCTAGGTTACTGGAGCCTGATGTAGCAGCCATTTTGATTAATGAGCTTGATTGTGACTAAGCTTTGGTTGGAGCAGAAGCTATCCATTTGAAGTTTGATTACCTGCAAGTAGCTCGGGGTGCAGTGCTCTCTGTAATAAACAGGTGTAACCAAACAGTAATAATAACATAAGAACTTTGAACCCTGGTACATGATCCCGACCCTCCCCAAAAAAACACAATCACAACCTTTTGGGAAGCTCAATGTTTGAATCCACACATTGAGAGCCAGGACGATCTACTGCAAATAACCATACAACCCACACAAACGGCAACAGTGCATGACAGTATACAGCAAAGGAACAGCAGTGGAAATATGATCAGATTCCTCTGCTAAGATGCCAGATCTCACTTCGTTATGCATTACATTGCCGACAAGTGAAAGGTGGGCAGCGAGGCTAAAAGGAAGGGAGGAAACCAAAAGATTGGCTGCAGCTAGCCATCCCAATTATACAGCCGTTACGGAGAGACAAAACCAAACAACAATTACCTTTATCTGATCGTCATTTAGCGAGGTTTCCTGTTTCTTTAAAAGCAACTCAGGTTCGCTGTCTTAATCATAAACTGGCATATAAGTTAGTGGGGTAGCGTTACTTTCTGCGGTTCAACACCACTACTAGTGGACAGTGTGAAGGAGGGGCACAGAAAACAAAATGTTAATAGGAGGCAAATACACAAAACGTTTAATTTTATAAACAAAGGTCAAACTAACAGCCCGTGGAAATATAGCAAAGATATAGAATAAAGAATAAGCCGGTGCAGTAGCCGCGGCATTCTGACAATAACGTTAACGTTAGTAACTTACTGCTAGCCAAACTTTTCACTCAAGTTTGCTCCTGGAAGCGTTACCTGAAAGCTTTGCATAACATAAACATTTCGCCCTGGCTAACTAAATGATTAAATACGTTACTATCAAATGAATGGTCCAAAGCCGGACTCGTGTCGTCAACCAAAAACTAACGGTGTCGACGTTATCCAGTCACCTAGCTACACCGCCCGTGTCTCAGTGTCTAGAGCATCGGAGAGAAAACAGCGCACTCACCTTTATTAATTTCCACCTCCTCGGCGTTTTGCAGAAAGTAATACAACGCACTCGCTGGTCAGTTACTGGCACACACACACGGCCACTGGCTGGTCAAGACAAAACGAGTCGGCTGTACAAATTTCACGGTAAAAACCTTCAGGGCTCTTCACCTCTGAGTCTGTTGTTGTCTGTGTGCTCCAACGGCCGCCTCACGGTTTGCTCAATTCAGAAGTTCATCCAAACTTGCAGCGGTTCGCTCCGCCTCGCGAGGATGAGGTCACCGCTACACAACTCCTCGGGGCTCTACTCTCGCGATACGGATGAGAAGCGCTCGTGCTTGCGGATGAACAGATTGCGCAGTCTCGCGATACGGACGAGAGTGGCTGTGGTTGGAGGTGATCAGATTGCTGGTGAAAAGATGGGAGAGAAGGAGAGCGTTGCTCTGGCAACAGCCTCGGATAGCCTTTTCCGCCTTTTCCTCAAGCAACTGGTGTTTGTGTGTCAGGTTTGGGTGTTGATGAACAGTGCAAGTGATGTAACCCTGGTAGCTTGCGTTGCATCATCTGTTGCACTTGCAGAGTTTTGCACCCAGGTGTAGCAACAAGCCTGGATTTCCAAGCATATAGCAGGGGTGCTGCTAGGAGTTCCCACATGTTTGACTTAATACAGTTGCATCTCCCCTTGCACCCTCCAGTTTGGGGCCCCCTGAAAGTGCTCCCACCCCCACCCCCCTACCCCCACCACCACCACTAGTGACAACGTCTGAATGCAGGGCACATTCCTCAGGATCTCAGACCACCAAAGTCCCCAAACGTTCCACATTTGCTGTAAAAGGCATCACTTCCTGTATGTCTTTTCCCAGGAAAGACCTACCTGACATCGGGTGTTTAGGACAGCAAATGTAAAAGCTTTCATGATCTGGGTATAGGTTGAATCACTGTTGTGTTATAGCAATCAGAGACAGTAGTCAAAAAGAATATTGTGAATAGCTGTAACCCAGTTCTCTGTATTCTGTGCCCTTCTCTGAGTCTGTCTGCTGTCTATCTCTATCTCTCTCCACTCTGCTCTCCATTCCTGCTCTCTGTCATTATCAGCGCTGGTTTCACTACACAATGAAAAGAAGTACCACATATTCTCTCCCTCGCCTTTATCTCCACTCTCCTCCTATGCAACCATTATTCTAAAATGTCACCTAGGATTACATGACAATCTAATAAATACAAAGGGGAAAGAGCTTAGTCTCATTAAAGCCACTCTATTCCAGTAGCTCCATGGGTCTTACCACCACCCACCCCATTCTGTCATGGGGCGGATATTTGTGTGGGTGGTTTGTATTGTTCTCCGGTGAAAAAATTGCCTTCCCAGGATTATCTGAAGTAGTCTAAGTGGTTTAGCCACAGAATGAAACTCAGTATGGATTAAAGCATCGAAAAGACACATCTCACACAACCAGTGGCACCATCCTGTTTGTTGTGCCAATAAAACACAGCACCATCAGTCTCCCGGGCTGGAGAAAACAACCTGAGGACACTTTATTCACCCTACTGCTGGATTAGAAGGTTTATTCTGCCTGAAAATTGTCTTATCACCTTTTATTTATGGGAATAATGCACTAAACTCTTTCTTTCACATTTAACTATCATTAAATCATTATCAACTTAAAATGTGAATGGTACATTTCACTCAGCTAAGGGTAAATCTATTCAGGTGAAAATCAAATAGCAATGAATAGTGCACTGACCCTGCATGAAATAACCACAGAATTAATGTCATCATGTTCTATGTAGATGCTGAGTAAGGTTATTACCACCCCCATAGCACAAAAAGATTATAATATATCTGCAGGGGGTTGATGGGGGTTATTTATGAATACAATAACTCAATGATTACAGGAAACTACCTTGCTGGCCCTTGCTGGCCCGTATTGTCTAAGGGAGAGTAAGCTAGAGATGGAGAGAGAGGGAGAGAGAGAGAGAGAGTGGGAGAGAGAGAGTGAGATTGAGTGGAATTCCAGGCTCGGTTGCCCCTAGAAGCAGAGGAATGAAAAGAATGGGCCCCATTCACAAAGTTCCACTCAAGCGGCGCTCCTACACTAATAGAGATTGACATGAAGAAAGGCGACAAGATGTTTTCACATACACTGGGCCTTTGTCCCGTACGCTAAGGGGCGTAATGCAGACAGTGTGTTCTGAAAATAGACAGAATTTGACGCGCTTGTGTTCCATACGCGGCGCGAGCACAGTGCCTCCGAACGAAGCGTGCGCGCAATTAGCTTGCAGCGGCGCGTTGTTATTGTGAGGATTAACTGGTGGGGTTTATTCGCTCGGCTGAGTGATCGGCAGGCGTTTTCGGATGGACGTGAAGAAGAAAGTCAACTGCTGATGTTCAGTCATGTTGCTGCTTCAAAATTATGAGTGGAGTGTTCACAGACGGAGAGTTGATCCGCAGCCCTGAAATCCTGTCAAAAAACGACGGAAAGCACAGAAAGAAAGAAATATATTATAGGAAGATATTTTACAGTTATGTCCCGTGCATCATGAATGTGGTCATCAATGGCTGCTAACACATGAGATATACATAATACAACAAATGATAGCCTACAGGTATAGAGGCTGAATAGAATTTGCACTACTAATATGATTAATAAGAACAAATAGTAACAGCTTTACCTATGACCCTGCAAAAAACTAGGCCCAAAACCTAAATTACCAACTGACCACTGCTACACTCACACTGATGGAAAAAGTGACAGCTGAACTATGAAAATTCCTCATGAAATTCACAATGAAGGGATTATTAATCATTACGCCTTCCCAATCATGTTGTAGTCCCACCAGTGCGAGTGTTTGAGTCAGCTGCTGGAGGCATGTGGCCTGGCATGCAGGCTCACCTGGCTAAGACAAATACACCACTTCACAGACAAGCCCTACAACAGTCAACTTCATTCGAACACACCTTAAACTGAGTTGAACAGCGGTTGCTCAAACAAAACACCGAAAAGGCAAGGCAGGGAAAATCGTCTGTTATTTACTGTGTGTGTATATTTTACGGGTGTGTCGGTACCAGTGTGCCAGCAGGATATTGAATGTACTGCATGAAAGAGGGAAATGAAAAGGTAGGCTATTCAAACTCACCACCTCCCCTGAGAATGATCTTTCCTCTCTTCTTGCACCTTTTATAAACCATTCTCTCTCTCTATTTCCCTGTCTTTTAATTCATTATTTGTTTTCTTGACTCACTAATTGTAGCTGAATTTCACCCTTTTAAAACTTCACTTCTGCTCACTTTTTTCTCACAGGGATGTAGTGCTCTTAAAGGAAAATTGCACCCTCAGGTACTCTTACACTGTTATATATCCTCAATCTGTGATGTTCTACACATTCCAGGAGTTACTTTGGGATGAAGTGTTGTAATATACCTTTTTGGTGCATTCACTTTCCCTCGACCTGCCTTGTCTTCCTCTACTTCAGGTGGCGATTTCCTACATTTCCCAGAAGTACGTTCAGCAATCCCTCAAGATCTTGCCTTGACTTTTGCATCTAGTCGCGTTGACGTCACTTCTGCCTGCCTCTGGTTCACTTCTGCCTATTCTAATACTTTACAGATCACTTGATATAAGCAAACTAACCGTACGCTTCCAATTCTGCAAAAAAAGAGGTGATATTTATTCATTGACTAGCTCATAAGTATGTCATTTTGCATGCAAAGTTTTTCAATAAAATTATAGAGCTTAGTCCAGAATGTCATTCAACACAACATACTGCCATTTCACTTTCGCACACAAACAGTTGTTTTGAGTAGCATTTAGTGATAGTAAGTTGCAAAAACTGTAGCCAACGGTAGTCCTATAGTCCGTATAAGTCTCCAACAGGCAACTCTGGTCAAATGCTGTACTACGGTCGGTTGATTATTAACTTCACTGAAGTTGCAATAAAAGAAAGGAAAGAGGATTGGGTTTGCATGCAAGTCTCTCGCTTGTCCCCTTGCTAGGTCTGGAAAAAAACAAACATATTTGAATGGCATCTCCACATTACTCTGTAAAAAAACCGAGAAAGAACAGAATGACCAAAAGACATTATTATAGTCACAGAGGGAATATTTCAGACCATCTATATCACTGTGGACACTTCTTTATACAGCCCTCTAATTAATACATTAAATTCATGTCCTATGCTCATGATTCTATCAACCTATGATGCTTTGAAAAACCTTGTATGTACAATGCCATGGGCGGTTATCAGTCAAAGTACCGACTGTATTTTGAGTATAAAATGAGAAATAAATATCTTCAGTTCTGCTACAGGGCAGTGGAGTCACGTTGCTCTCAATGTTTCTCTCCAAATCACTATTGAGAATACTTGAATAGGCTATTTGTTAGAATGTACACGCAGTCCTATATGGATGAGTAGCAGATTACAAGCTGCATAACTGCCCGTGTTAGCATAGTCCAGAATGTCATTCAACACAACATACTGCCATTTCACTTGCACACATAAACAGTTGTTTTGAGTAGCATTTAGTGATAGTAAGTTGCAAAAACTGTAGCCAACGGTAGTCCTATAGTCCGTATAAGTCTCCAACAGGCAACTCTGGTCAAATGCTGTACTTGTATTACGGTCAGTTAATTATTAACTTCACTGAAGTTGCAATAAAAGAAAGGAGAGAGGATTTGGTTTGCATGCAAGTCTCTCGCTTGTCCCCTTGCTAGGTCTGGAAAAAAACAAACATATTTGAATGGCATCTCCACAGTAAACTAACTGTACACTTCCGAATCTGCAAAAAAAGAGGTGATATTTATTCATTGACTAGCTCAAGTACGTCATTTTGCATGCAAAGTTTTTCAATAAAATTATCCATGGGGAAAAAAGCACACCATCAAACAACAAAATGGGACCCAGGAATGCAAGGTACATCACTAATAGTTGTTTTTCTAATAGTGTTAAAGTGTCTTTTTCCTTTAAATTGACTTATCTTCTGTGGTTCATCATTCCAGCAGTGTGCTTGATCCACCCACAACCCCATTCCCAATCTGGGATTAATGGAGTTAACAGGCAGCTCTTCGCAATCGATAATTGGCCATGGAGAAGCTTTGCCCTCATCGAGAAGAAACTGCACTTATAGGCATTGATATATAGCATATATAGTGTTCTCCCTCTTCTTCCACCTCTATACATGGGAGGTTAGCTGTATGTGGTACAGAGGCAGCTGTTTCCTTAGAAGAACATGCAGGGTTCCTAGCTGCCTGCACTTTATGATCCTGGGAGTCACAGTCTTGCTTTGTAGAGTGCAAAAACTTATAGAGTAGTCTTTCAAGATATGTTTGAAAAGGCAGAAATTCAAGTTCAAACTGTCACCCGCTATGTTCCTGTTTAGCACTGTATGCACACACACACACACACACACACACACACACACACACACACACACACACACACACGCACACACAAGAAGAGCTGGAGCAGGGTGACTCACACTGGTGTGAAAACGCAGCGGAGAGGTGGGAGGATGACATCACAGCACCCTGCAGAAGAACAAATACCTTGGAGTTGGACCCTGTTCAAACGAGCATACGCGCACGCACACACACACACACAGCAACCCCCCCCCCCCTTCCCTCGCCTTCTACCACCACTCAATCACACCGACCGCCCCCACCACTTGTGCACATACTCACCAAACTCTTCCTCACCAGAAATAACACTGGTTGTCCTGAGGAGACATTTGAGTTAGCTTTGTTTTTGACTTTGTTGCCAAGCAAACATGGGGAGGAGGGGGGTGGGGTTAGGGGGGGTGCAATGGTTGGCCAGGATACAGCCACGCTCTGACAGGATTTGGGGGCCGAGGTTTGGAAGGATAGATATTAAGAGGGAGGGTACCATCCAAATGAGACATGTTGTGAAGCTCCAGTGTGTGTGTGTGTGTGTGTGTGTGCGTGCATGCTTATGTGTGTTTACCCCCTCCTGCTTGGGCTGAGCTCCAGGCCTCGGGATGATAGCAGAGGTTAAAAGGAAGTGTGATTAATTGTCAACCTCAGCACCAACCCCTTCAAGCACATGCACATGCACACACACACACACACGCACACACAAACATGCACAAACACACGTATACAAACACAAGAACACTCACACGCTTAGTGTTCCTAACGCGATTGCAGGGAGAGGGCTGGATTAACGCTTGATCTCTAAGACGGGTTGATGATGCGGTGATTCACTGAAGAAAACATGTTTCATGATGCTTCCGACAAGCACTGTCTTCTCCGGCAATGATTATAAATAGTCAACCATTCTCCGAGTCCAGATATCACGGTTGCTCTTATTTTGAAGGATAAAACCCACGCACTCGAACAAAAACACATGGTACTTGACAGGTGATGTCAAAGTGATCAGGTGTGCTGGATGGGCGTATGAATGGAGTTATCTCATGAATTGGCTTCATACTGCGTTCAAATGCCCCTCGTCAGCTCCTACTTCCAAGCCTGGAGGTCATGAATGCAACTCAAGTGATTTATCAGATGGATGTTGTTTTATGTGCATGACAACTCGTGTGAAAAATAGAAACATACAAGCATATTCATTATTTTCAGGAAAGTTCTGACTCTCCCAGTGGTATTTACCATTTTGCTGTCGTTCATGTTGTAATCATAACATTTCGGACAGTGCTTGAAGGCAGCATTACTCTGTCTTTACTCCTTACCTGTGGGTTCCCCAGTCTGGCATCTCATCTTGAGGTGTGTTTATCAGTCAAAACACACTTCCCCTTAAAGGTAAACTCCATAACTGCATCGCACCCTCTATTGGAACACTGTTATTTGCTGAGGACATGAGGGACCCCATTTATCCCTATTATTTGCTGCATAGAGTTTTTTCCTTTTGCTTTTGATACAAGAACTGCAATTATGTGAAAGCTAAATAGGTATGATATGATAAGAAATTCGTTTTTTCCCATGAACAACTCAAACTCGCCAAGAGCATATTATAAAACACCCACAATAACTTTGTGATTCCACTGCAGAGAAAAGAAATCTCCAATTTGTCATATTATCTCACATATTCAAAAAATCATGGTGCTAGGACCATGTCGAACCACTGAATATGAAGTGAAAATGTCACTAACACATGGACAACACTAGGAAAGTCAGTCAGGTTTTGTGTTTTTTTTTTTTTTTTAAGGGGTACACGGTTTCTACAGCATTACAAATTCATACTCAACAAGACATTGTTAAAGTAGGACGGACAGAGATGGTTCTCAGCATACAGGTCGTTTTGGAAAGGTGGGGTGAGAAGATGGAGGACAAAATCATTCAGCGTTAGATCTGTCTGCACAGGAAAACCTTCCACCTACACCGGCTGCATCTGAATGTGCGATTTGGCATCTATTTTCAGCTCTGATTTTCTGGCTCGCTGTGGCCATAAACCTAGAGCTCCACTTGGAAGGGAGGCACTGCGAACGCTGGAAAGTGGAGCAGGGGCCTGGCAGAGCGTTAAAGCCGTTAATTGAAGCTGCCGGGCAGGTATTTCAGGATTAGGAGTGGGTGTGTAGAGGGCTTTCAGGTGACCTGCTGCACAATCTGGCGGATATGACTAGGCTGTCTCAGCAAAATACAATAGACGTGGTTCATTTATGGACTGTTTTTGACTGGGAACTGATCATTTCACCACTGACATATTACTGTCTTGTTGTTAGCACACTAGCTAACGTATCTAGTAGAAGCTAGCGTTAGCAGTGGCTAGTAGTCACATGTTAACATGCACTAAATTAGACAGCTGGCTAGTTAGCTAGCTAACAGTGTGTTCAGTTAACTGAGCTGACTCTTCTCAAGCTACGACTCAGAGTGTTTTGGAGTTGAGACTAGGGCTGAAGACAAGACAGTTTACTGAGTCACCGCAAGCTACACTTGGAAACAAATCAACCTTTGTTAGGTCCCCGGTCTAGGAGTCGGGAGCGCAACATAAGATCGTAGATAAGTGCAAAAGTGAGCAGTTTATTTACACACAGTGACATATACAATAAGTGAAGCTGGACGTCAGGGTGAACCAATGGCCAAAACAATAAACAAAACACTATTTCCTCAATAATCTCTTACCTAAACCCTAACCGAGTAAAAGAAACAAACAAAAAGACATTTGCTGAACCTTCCTACCTAAATTACTCATAACATTACTGAATGGACCTGTACCCATACCACAATGTTTTTCAGATATCTCTCTTTCTATAGCGTTGTTACATATTTAGACATTCTTTTTAAATGGACCTCCAACATGGCGCCAGACGTGATTAATAGGTGGTCTGGGACTCAACTCAAAGCCTAACTCTAAAGAATAGTTACGACACTGAGTGATTGCCCGTCTTTCTCCCTCTCTCTCACACTTTCACCACACACGGATACGGATAGTTATATCCCCATTCACACTCAAACACACTTACGTGCCCTGACACACAATCACACACACACACACACACACACACACACACACGTTGTGGCGAGTGACGATGACGGCGGTGTTGCCTCTGCCCACAGAGGCAACACCATACTGTGCGCGCGCGTGTACGTGTACACGCGTGTGTGGGTGATATGTGCGAGAATGCAAGTTGACTTCTGACTCGTGTGTCGGTGTGTCACTCAGCCCAGTGATAGATACTGAGCTGTCATATCTGTCAGCCAGACATCATGGCAACAGCTCAACATGCATATTCATCTCATGGTAATGTCACCCAGTGAGCTTTGATGAGTTCACTACATCGATGAGTCGGGCGAAGTGATGAACAGAAGCTTTGCCGTTGTGTTTTTATGTAATGTGTACTTAGGAAATTATGTAATTTGAGCATATTGACACGTTTAAGAAGTTAATACTTTCAAGGGATTCAAGGGGTTGATTTCCATACTAGTACTAATGAAAAGTGACCATCAGTCAATTATGTGATACTATGGCAACTACACATAGGTGTTGGTGTGTTTTGGTGTAAATATTTGCTATGTAACAATGTACTATATAGAAAAGGAAAACATGGACATACTCCTCCTACAAGAACTTCCTCACCATGAGAGATTTGTATCTGCCTGAGACTCAGCGGGGCTGTGCAGTAGATGGTGATGATGTTAATGGTGCCAATCTGTCATCTAGTGGTCAAATTTGGAAATAACACAAACGTCTCCGAAAGGTCGTTTTGTCAATGCCACGTCTCCGTCTTCGTCTAGTGCAAAATAAAATCAGACAGTTTGACATTTGAAATTGCTGCCTTTCATCTCCTGCCCCAATATCAGTTTGTTATGTAGCCTCACCATGCAAAAAATATTGCAACCCATTTGTCCAGTTGTTTGTTCCCTTCCAGCAGGTCTGCCCTGCAACCACATCATAGCTGTGATTAATGCATCATATAGGAGTCATATGCACAGCTCACTCTATGTATAAATGTGGAGCGATAATCACAATGTACTGCCTTGTACCATGTGACATGAACTCTGTAGAAATTATTTATGTTGTCGGGAAACCAGCGTCACAAGACAAATTCCTGCAAATGGAAAATAAAGTGATTTCTATTCTCACATGGCTCTCACGCAGGAAGACAAACAAGAAGACACGTTGACACAGCTGAGTCATTTATCTGCAAGTATTTACTCATAAACATTTGACATCTCTTTTCAAAGAATAACATGTTGCATTTTACATGTTGCACATCATATAGTTCCACAAATACAATTCAAGTAGTCTGAAAGAAAGAGAAAACAGTTCATTAAACGACACAGATACATTGTGTATCTAGAGCATAGTCCAGAATGTCATTCAACACAACATACTGCCATTTCACTTGCACACATAAACAGTTGTTTTGAGTAGCATTTAGTAATAGTAAGTTGCAAAAACTGTAGCCAACGGTAGTCCTATAGTCCGTATAAGTCTCCAACAGGCAACTCTGGTCAAATGCTGTACTACGGTCGGTTGATTATTAACTTCACTGAAGTTGCAATAAAAGAAAGGAAAGAGGATTGGGTTTGCATGCAAGTCTCTCGCTTGTCTCCTTGCTAGGTCTGGAAAAAAACAAACATATTTGAATGGCATCTCCACATTACTCTGTAAAAAAAACGAGAAAGAACAGAATGACCAAGAGACATTATTATAGTCACAGAGGGAATATTTCAGACCATCTATATCACTGTGGACACTTCTTTATACAGCCCTCTAATTAATACATTAAATTCATGTCCTATGCTCATGATTCTATCAACCTATGATGCTTTGAAAAACCTTGTATGTACAATGCCATGGGCGGTTATCAGTCAAAGTACCGACTGTATTTTGAGTATAAAATGAGAAATAAATATCTTCAGTTCTGCTACAGGGCAGTGGAGTCACGTTGCTCTCAATGTTTCTCTCCAAATCACTATTGAGAATACTTGAATAGGCTATTTGTTAGAATGTACACGCGGTCCTATATGGATGAGTAGCAGATTACAAGCTGCATAACTGCCCGTGTTGCCAAACGTTGCATGAAATCTGTGAGAAAATAAAATGGCTGCATATGTTTACGATCCCGTCATCTCATCGAAGAGAGCCATTGCAACTGCAAGTCAACCACAACCAAAGAAGAAAAAGAAGAAAACAAAACAAAACAGTGTACTGGCACCATTGAACAGCTCTCCGGTATGGCTGCTATTTTCACAATGCGTGTAGCACCCTCTTGTGGAAAAAAGTATAAGACCACAGCTAATGCATATGATGGTAGAAAAGCAACACATGAGTACTTATACCTACAAAAAGGTATATAATCAAAGGGGAGGATGAAGACCAAATGAAATCAATCACATTATTGATTTTTAAGGCACCCAGCCCCATGATCATAATCTTGATGAATATCGGAGACAGCGCTTGGTAAAATCAACATTGAAATACAACATTGAGAAGCGTTCGCAAGTCGACAATTCCAAATCAAACCCTATCCTCTACTTCAGATACTGGAAAGCAATAATACTTATTTTATCTTTAACCGGCCTATAGCCTTGCATCCAGTGTCAGATGTACGTGACCTGCTGACTGGTAGCAGATAGGGATTTGATTTGCTCACACTGAAGACTTGCTGAATTGAGCTCTTTCCCTCTGCGGAACATTCTGTTCTACGGAGGGAAGCCTTGACATTTTGACTTTCAGTTGGTTCGTATTCTTCACCAAACACTTGGCACGTTGTGAGAAAAAGATTCCTCCTTTGTCCTTGAATCGCTCTAAAATGACTGTGGAGTGTGGCTGGCTGCAAGCTTGTAGGTGTACCCCCTTTATTTCAATTGAGGACAAATGTAGATTTTTTTTTGTGCCTAGTATCTGGTGAAGACAAATATTCAACAAAAACTCATAACGTCTCCTTTTAACACCAGCAGCCCTTTTGTTGGTCGGACGCCGTGCCGTCACAGAGCCCCTCCTCTTCCTCCAGGGCGGCGAGGTCAAGCTCATCATTAACTGACATCCGGAGAAGATCCAGGTCCTTTCTATTGGCTGCAAGCACCTGCTCAGCCAATCGCGTGAAAGTCTGGGAGCGACACGGTACGGTGGACAGACAAGGGAAGAGACCACATGCACACGGTCAGACTATCAACTCATTTCCCGCCCGTGTGATATCATTATGACTGCATGCATTGTTTTGATCTTGTTACTACACATCATTAGATATCATTAGATGCAATGAGTCTCCATTGGTTGTGCAGCAGTCGGGTCGGCTCTCACCTCTGTGATATTATGGTTGGTGAAGGCACTTGTCTCAAAGAAGTCCATTCCGTAAGCCTTGGCCAGCTGGGAGACAGACAATGATGATTCAGTTACTAAAAAAACTATTTTAAAGATTATTTCAGACCCAAAAAGCCTGATCCAACGTAGACCCAATATTCCTACCAGAACCAAATCAAGCCCGAGGGGTAAGAGCGTTTGGTGGACCTGGACCCAAAGTTTTCTACCACATAACCTGAAACCCATTGGGTCTACCCAGGTCCTGTTAAAGGACAATTCCGGGATTTTTAAACCTGGCCTCTATATCCACAAAATCGCCTATTATACCTCAAAATAGGTCCAAAATCGGCTCAGTCAGCAGTCGCAAAACAGGCTCAATGGCTGCAACATAATCTGTTGGGGCATAGCCGTGCAGTCAAAGTACGTCCACTAAAAGTGCTTGATTTTGCCACTGACAGGCTCAGATTGTTATTTGTGTGTCTGACAAGTGTCTGACAACATTACTGAAAGGATCGCTACAGAAATAGACCTTTTTTTAACCAGAAAACTAAAGTCTAGCTCAAGGAGAAGTCCCACTCTGAAATGGACGGTGGACAAAGGTAGTCTATAGCGAGAGGGTTCACTTGTTGCAGGAAGAGGACGGTAGAAACCTGACAAAGGTATTCTATGAAAGCTGCGCTAAGTCTTCCTCAACATTTTGTTCGCACAGTTCGGAAATGCGCAAAAACAAACCATTGTTGTTGTTTTTTATCTCGGAAAAACAAATACTCTAAACTACGCTTTCTATACTCCAACACACATCTCCAACGCTGATTTATGTTTACACCATCCTCTTCTTGCAACAAGTCAACCCTCTTGCTTTCATAGACCACCTTTGTCAGAGTTGAGAGTTGAGAGTTGAGAGTTGAGAGTTGTTGGAAATGTGACACAAAATCGCCTATTATACCGCATAATAGGCGATTTTGTGGATATAGAGGCCAGGTTTAAAAATCACCGAATTGTCCTTTATGTTTGGCAATTGCTGTCTAGCCAGTGTGAAATAGTGATACCAGACACCCAGTCAGTGACCCACCTTGTCACCCTGCTCTGTGGCCACCTGCCTCTTGTCCACCTCGTCTGACTTGTTCCCTACTAGGATCTTCTGGACTTTATCAGGAGCATACTGCGGGAGAGAAAGGAGGGTCGTTTACAGAGGGGGAAGAAGAATGGAAGAGAGAAAGCGAAAGAGATGAGAGGAGATTTCAAATGTCAAGAAAACACCGAGCGGGGAGAAAATGGAGAGGCAGCGTTCAGGAAGTGGGAAGTGTGCCAAGATAGATACAGTACATTCAGACAGACCCATGTCGGAAATTATGTCTATAATGACTAAATTAATAGGAGAGAATCGCCAGGGAAATGACTAGGGGAAGCAGGGAAGACATAAGAGTGCTTTATGAAGACTCAAGGCCAATAGAAAAATAAAGCACTGCCAGAATAAGACCTTTTCTTATTTCAAAATAAGATTACATGTATTTTGAAAACGAAGATGGAGCATATAAGCACAGCAGGAGCAGTAAGCATCAGGTTTGAAATCACGGCTTTATATAATGCCACATCGGGAATCTGTACTTTGCCAACCTAGGGCTGAAACTATACCACAAGAAGAGGTTTTGACAGCTGTGGCCTTTATACAATGAGTGTGTTGGTGATTTTCCACTATCCCGGATCTATGACACCTAACTGGTAAAGCCGGCCTGGACTCACCTCATCCACATCACTGGCCCACTTCATGATGTGTTGGAAGGATCTCTCACTCGTAATGTCATACACCAGGAAGATTCCCTGTGGAAGAATGATCAAAGATTCACAATCAGCCTGGGATGCCATCAGTGATTTCCTTTTGCTCAGTACTATTACATGTAAGTCATGACTCATCTTGAAAACAAACATTTCTTTACTTACTGAAAGCTGTGTTGCAAGCTGTGTTGTTGTTTTTTTTTTTTTAGCAATGATCTTGTTTAAAAACTACCTGCTACCTGTAGCATGTTAACATCAGTAAACATAAGCACATTAACTTGGAGATATTAGTATAAGTACCATAAACAAACAAGACCATTGCCAAGAAGATTGGCAGCCTCTACACTGCATTTTTACCTTGTCGGATTTGGCGGGAAATCTGCTGGATTGCTTTATGGCACAAAACAGTAATAGGGCACTGTTCTTCCAGCGCTAACGGAGCTAAAGCTTTCAGAGTTTCTCAAATTTCTTAATCTTGAGAAACACTATCACCGACAATACTGCTGGCGTGAGATGGAGGCTACCAATCGTCCTGACCAGGGTCTCAGCCTTTTACGGTAATTATACCAAGGTATCATAAATCATTTCACAAAGATATATTGATGTTTAAAACACCAAGCACCTTTAATATATAAGTGAGCCTTCAAGAGAAACCCGCCCGACTGATCAAAGAAGCCAGAGTGGTGCAAATCAGTAGGCATCTTTATTAATTGTAACTGTGATATTATTGCCACAATTGAATTTGTTACACAGCAATAATATTACATGAATGCGTCATAAAGTGATGTCAGTAAAGGAGAGCTCAGCTACCTGTGCTCTTCTGTAGTACTGCTTAGTGATGGTCTGGTACCGTTCCTGGCCTGCAGTGTCCCTAGAGAACACACACACACACACACACACACACACACACACACACACACACATATGTCATCACACTACTACACTACTGTGGTTCTTATTTATTAATTAGATACTGATGCAATAAACCTCCCGACGGTTTCATGCCACCATCTTACCATATCTGTATCCGCACTTTGATACCATCTATGACTAGTGTCTTCATTTTGAAATCAACTCCTGGAAGAGAGAAAAGAATACTGTGTTACATTCACAGAAGATGGCTCTTGTGATAGGTTACCACCTTATTGCAGTAACCGTGCTCAAGCTGCATGTTTTCTGATATGAGCTTTGCTTGTGCGTCTTGTCCAATGAAGTGACTGAAATGAAAATGGCACGTCTTTACTGGCACACCAGAGCTGTACCAGTATCTGCCGCCGCCTTGTCACATCAAAGAGAGAGCGTTAATACAACCAGAGCCATATCATCCCCGTGTTATCAGCATTTTGGAAGATCGGGCAAATGGGCTTGCTCCACTGAGCCGAGTCTTCATTTAGTTCAGCTCTCGGTGTCGATCACATGGGGGATGAAATAAGGGAGGAGGGCAAAACGTTGCACGAGTGCTGGATGACGCCACGGAGGAATATACAAGAGAAAAGAAGATGAGCTGGGATGGGAGAAGGAGATGGGGGGGAGGGGTGCTTCACGAATCTCTGCTCTACTTTAGTTGTTTTTAAGACTGGCTGTGATATTGTTCACAGACAGAAAAGCACAGACATGCCAAATCTATACCTCTATTATGGTTTGACCGATGGGTCTTTGAAGGCCAATACAGATACCAATATTTTTGGACTGAAATCGCTGATAGCCTGATGTTTTTTTTCTTGGCAGGGTGGAAAAGCCTATGAAACCACATTTAGACCATGGGACATTGAAACTCTCCGTTGGAAACCAGGATGATGATGATAATAATCATTTAAAAAAATCATCATCATCAAGCATACTTGTATGGAATCTAATCAAAATGTTGCATTAGAATCAATTCAGGTGAAGGTCTTCCCGTGGATAACCAGTGCAGTATTGATCAATTCTGCAATAAATATGCAATCAAACAAGCTGCATCATATCCATCATATCCTTTAGGGGTGGGTGGCACTGATATATCAGATTTTTAACAAAAGGCCAATATCGGCGTGATATATCAACAAACCTATATCAGTCTTACCCTAACTGCTATCTCAATCCCTTTTCTGTTTGGCGTAAGTGTCTCCTCAGAGTAATGAAGTGGATAAAAACCAAACACATAGGGCACTTTAAACCACACCAATCCCAGGCAAATCAATAAACAGTTCATGCCAATTAACCTGCTACTGTGTCCAATCAATTCACAGACCTGGAAGAACTGCTGTGAGTGGGTTTTATAGCTGTGTGTTTTTGCTGGGTTGGTATTCCAAGAGATTCAACGCGAGGAAACAGCTGACAGATGCACTATGGCTTCGGCCGGCTAGTTTCAGAGTTCAGCAGCACTCGACTAAAACAGCGCCAGGAAGCCACGGCGAAGGTTCGGCGAAGGCCCGACTTCACCGTCTCGACCGCGTGAGGCTTCACTTACGCAGCGAAGCGGCAACTGCCTTTGACTAGAAAGCACTCGGACCAAGACGAACTGAAAGGCCAACATAACAATCAGAGGCTTCCCTTGCCTGGGGCTTGAGGAGAGAGAGGAGGAGGATGAAAAGGACACCTTCTTTCTCCCACTTTCTGATTGTCCAGCAGTAGCAGGCCTGGCGAAATGCAACGCTCAAGTCAGACGTCGTCCATGCAAACAGCAGCTGAAACATCTCTCTAGAAAGTCAAATTAAAGTACATGCCAAACATTAAAAGACACTTTGAAGTACCTAAAACATAATTACAAAGGCAGCTACACAGCCAAGTCATATTAGGTTGAAACACCAGGAAACTGCAGCTTTAGCACACAAGTGAATCAACATATTGTGATACAATCTCAACAAAAACAAAGCTGGCATTTACAGCAGGGCTGCCATTTGCAATCTGCTGCTTGTAAATGCTTGTAAAGTAATGTGGCCTGATCAGTCATCATTCACCGATTTTACGAAATCTCGACGGAGAAAGCCAAAGGTTGCCTTCAACTGGCAGCTTCTGTCGCCAGGCGTTACACACGGCAGATATTCCAACACCGTAATGCCAAACACACTGGTAAACAAATTCAAGAGTGGGTTCATGAGCAGGAGGATGAAGTTGAACTCCTTCCATGGCCTCCGGTATCACCAACTTCTTGAACCTTTATGGGATGTAGATTTCCACTTCCTTCCTCTCTCAAAGCACTGGAGGCTTTCCTCCTTGAAGAAAGATCCAATATCCCTCTACACACAGTTCAGGATGACAGTAGGACAAGGAGGGCCGAAGCTCTTCCGAAGGCAAAGTGTTTCCGTTATTTTGTCTACCCCTTACACGTTTTCGACTCTTTCTGCATGATTGCGCCATCAGAAGATCCTGCACATAGCTGTTGCAGCATATGTGTAAGGTGTGTGTGTGTGTCTTAATATAACGTAAAAGGTATATTATTACTACAAACCAAACTTGCCTTACACTGACTAAAGCTTCAAGTCTTTCCGTCCTCCCCTCTTCAAGTGAACCGTGACAGCGTGGACGAACACCAGCGTCCCAGAGAGATAGCAGCTAATTCGACATGGCAGTGTTTCCCAATCAGCGCGGTGACAAAACGCCATGTAAAGAGTAATCGGCGCACATCCAAAAAGTGACTTAACTAATTCCTGTGAAGGCTGCGTTCAACTGTGCAAGACGGATTAGGGACTGACACGTGTCGTGGGGGGGGGGCGCTGTAGGTGATGCTGACAGGCTCTCTAATGGACGGATGGATGCTTTGGCGCCGGCGCAGAGTCACAGGGGAAACGGGCCTGTCATCCATGGCTATCACCGCTAACAACAGTACAGCCCACATTGACAACAGCTGTCGTCTGTAGGGCACATCAGGACACCAGAACAAGCTTTTGTTCCATTAGGAACTTGTCAGAGTCTGTGTGCTGAACAATTAGCTTAAATTAGCAATGAAATAAAGAAAGACAAACAGCATACAGTAATATTTCCCAGTGTTTCTTACTTCTTACTGATATTGGCCAAGACCAAGACCAGAGCAAGACCTAATCAGGCAATAAACAGTGTACATGTCTATCCAAATCAATCAGTTAATGATGCTTAGGATTAGATAGGAAAGCTCATCATACACAGGTTTTTACAGGTGAAATCCCTTGAATTGTTTGCAGTGCTGGAGAGAGAATAAACAAAATATCAGTACAAGTTACACATTTTTTCTATATTCAGATAGGAGGGGGGAAAAGTAAAGGTTCGATTATGGCCGAGACCGAGACAAGTTCAAGATGTCAGAACAGATAGCCAGACAGCCCTGATCGGCCAACTGTTGAAAACCTTGGCACACTGACATCACTGATTCCCTGGATAACTGCTTTATGAAAAGATAATGAGCTCCTCGAGGTGCGTTGGGCTTGAGCCCGCGAGCAGAGGCTGTGGCCCGTAACCCCGACCAGCGCCGCCGGGACAGCTGCTGATTGAGCTGTGATCTAGGGCCGGACCTCGCCTATCCTTCACAGGCAGTACGACGGCCCCCGGAGCTCCAGAGGACTCCGGTTAACAGACTGCCTAGGTGAGGGAAGATTAAACTCAGCAGCGTGACTGAACACCATTACTAAATCATCTCTACAGCTGCTCCGTGCCAGAGAAACGGGCGCTCTCGGGCCCAGACGAAGGAGTGACCTACTAAAATGCGGCGGGATATCTGGATGAATGAGGGTTTATTTGTGGTCCATCACTTAATAAGCATTCATGTGATTCATCCGGTAGACTTTGAGTTTCCCAGAGGGAGAATGCAGAGAAGCAAGAGCTCAAATCTCTGATGCGATCAAAAAGAAAAACTCCTTCTGGTACTGCTCTATTTAGAACAAGAGGCTGGTGTTGTGGACTCTACGATAGCTTGTTTGAGCTTTTATTTCATAGTGAGCTGTAACCAGGAAGTGGATTCCTTGTCGATTACCCTACGTACTGTTGCAGTATTCGCAATGCCTCCTGTTCATTGTCAAGAACCGATGAGAGATCCCAGCAGTTTTTGAGATCATCAAGACCCATGTTTGAGCTTGTGGACTTTTAAGGGGTGATGAATGATGGAGCTACAGCCATGAGAGAGAATTCACATCCCACCCTGAAGGTTGGGAAATGATTTATTGATTCTCCATGATGTTGGTCACTCATTTTCTTTCTCTCTCTCTCTCTGGGCCTTCTTGGGATTGTTTGGTCTGAAGGGAGGAGGCAGGCTGGTGAAAGGACACAAACCACGGCTGCTGCCCGCAACCACTCAGGCCAATAGAAACATCTTGGTCAATATACAAGACCCTGATATCTAATGCGTCCAGCTGTGGTCAGCGCACTGCAAAGAGAACGCAAATACCGCTGAACTTTCAGCCAAGATCACTCGTGTTTTTTATTCAAAGAGCATTGAAAGACAATTCACTGAGGCAAGCTGGAATATCTTCAGAATGGTTCGCAAACGATGAGTGTGACTACAGGAAGCGAGTCTCCTGCAGGGTGCCCATTGGTGCGTGACTTAAAATAGCACTGCCGTCTCAGTAAGTGTGCGAGAGTAAATCATTACCGACTGGGAGTGGGAAAAGCAACCAAATAATTTAACATACCAAAGCTCAGTGTGCTGAGAAACTCGGCTAATGACCTAGCATAGCGCGGCGGTGGAGCTTGAACTTGCTGGATGGTTGTGGATGTTCAGTAAGCGCTGAAGCCTTTGATTTCTTGCAGGCAGCAACGATGAAAACAAACCACCGGTCTAAAATAGGTGAACATGCTATGGTGGATAAATAATGTTAAATGGTGGATAAATAATGTTTAAATGAGCAAGCAATCGCACAGTGGTGTTGTCACTCCCACGACTGTTGGATCTTCTCAATCCGTCTGCAAACGACAAGCTGAGTTTTTTGATTTCCCTCCTTGTCATCATCCATTCCACACAGAATCAATTACCAATACAGACCAACAGTTACATTCAATCACTTCAAACTTGGACAGGAACAAAAATGTCTCTAATGTCGGGATAAACAAACCAACGCACAGCTACAGAAGAGATAAGAGACACTGCAGCATCCTCATCTCCCTGGCCTCAGTGTGAAGACGCAGGAAAGCGCCTTTTCCTGTTCCCATGCTCTGAATCACAACTACTGAGGCAGATGCGTAGTTAACTATGGGGAAAGAGGCTATTTTGGCGTTGCTGAGTTAATACCCTCTTCAGGGACCGGGCTGAGCCACAGCACAAGGGCGAGGAGCAGGTAGAATCACTTTCATGAGTGGGGAGTGGGGCCACTTTTTAGTTTCAGGCTGTGGCGTTAACATTACTGGATCCATCAACACGAACACCACCAAATAAAGAATGCCACATGTGTGCTGTAATTATCCTTTCTGAACTTTTCTCTTATCATGGACCCCCCAATACACACACATAAGACCAGGGGCCCCCATTTGTTGCCCTTTGTTGTTAGATATGACTGTACATAATTGCATAACTCTTTATACACAGGGGGTACTTCTAATGGGGTGAAATGATAAAGAAATTAAACTATTCTTCATTTTGACCCCCTGGAAACCCTCAAGCACCCCCCCAATGGTCCTTGAACCCCACCCTGAGAAACACTGTACTGGATTACACAGGTAAACACATATATTACACAACGCCTTAGCCTATTGTTGTGTTCCACAGCCAGCGATCAGTCAGTGCCAAGGACTTGATAGTTGTTAAACTCATCTGGGTGGTTGCCAAGCTTTGGATGTTTTGCCTCGAGGGCTTCAAAGCCAATTGGATCGTGCTCATTTTCTCATTATTCCACGTTAATATCACCGCGCTATCAAAAAAAAAGTAGTCTAGCAATTACATTTAGTTACTGGAATGCATAGAGTGTAAATTCAACGAGCACGGTGATAGCGCGATGCGCATATGACATCAATGCGAGGCGGGAGCGCTAATTAACACCCGTGATCAATAATTAAAGAAAATACACCTGGGCGGTCTTACCGATGGTGGAGATGTGAGATGGGTGAAATTCGTTGTCCGTGAATCTGCATAATAAACATGTTTTCCCGACCCCAGAATCTCCGAGAAGCAGGAGTCGGAAGAGCACATCGTACTGCTTGGCCATAGCGTTGAATGAATAACCCGCAGCCAGCTAACTCATCGATGAATCACCAATGCCCCCCCATACGCATCCCATGTCTGCTCAAACGACATAAAAAAAATTATAGCTAGTCTTTTGACTCGGTGATGCTCTGTCGGTGGATGACAAAGCGGGGATGCTCCAGCTTCCCAGTCAGCCTCCAGCTTCCAGTGGGTGCGGTGGACCAGTGTCAAGTAGGCCATAAAAAGTAATACGGCTTCCGGTTGTCGTTTTCAAAATAAAACCTTTACTGGCAGACTTGTTGCAATGTTTCTGGGTAATACAAAGCAGCAAAGTGAATGAGGATGTATTTAAGGAGTAATTTGTAGTAAATGAAAACAACATGATTGCTGTTTTGTCTGATCTTAAAGACTCAATCACAAAACATATACCAGACAAGATGGAAGGATGTCTACTACCGTTCAAATGCCAATTTTAACACATACAATATGATTTCCAATGACTAGATGCAATATTCCATATATTCCACCCAGCCCCACCCGTAACCATTTTACGCTTTTAGTTTGAAAGCAAAGTCGTCTTACTTCCGGTCTCCGGGTTATCGTTGGGTGGTTTGACGCAACTGTGTGTGTGTGCGCGCGCGCGCGCGTGTGTGTGTGTTGACGAGGATGCGCTCGGTAGCATCTGCTTTTCTCGACATCAGTGACAAAACACCAGTCGGTGGAGAATGAGAGATAATCGATATTGGTCCCACACACACACACACTCACACACACAAATACATGCCTCTTTGTTAAGTGTTTTTACAAGGCTGCATACATACGTTTATCTCTGTCATTAAAGGCCCTTTCAAAGGAACACTTTTTCCCATAAGCAAGTGCCTGGGTTATGATTCTTGACATTTTCCTAATGCTAGTTATTGATTATGTCTTGATCAAACTATCACCGGCCAACAGCCAACCGTCAAGAAGATTGTGTGTCTGTGTCTAGTAATGTGTATGGTTGTATATGTAGCGACATATTTCATTAAATACAGGTTCGTTCCTTCGGACTTGCCGTAGCGTGTGTGTGCACGTAAAATATCGCGTCGTTTCCGCCTACTCTACCATCAAAGTGAGTAGAGTCCAAGTGAAAGTGAGCGAACTATCAAAATAAACTAAAAGCACAATTTCAGTTGCAACATCCATACAACGGACAGGGGTTATCGCCATCATGGAAACTGTTCCGTCGCCTTTGCGGTGCTTTGGTGAATGCCATTCTGCAGAATTATTTACTGACGACGGGGTGGAAACGGTGACTTCGGTGGAGCAGGTGAGCGGAGGGACAGATTAGCCTCGTTAGCTAATGTGGCTAATGCTAACGGTGCTGGGATTGATTGGCAGCTCTCTGAGGTTGATGCACGCCTGGAAAAACCTTGAAAGCCAACTGAGACAAATTGTATGATTTACCAAATAAAACCTGTGACAATCTGCAGATTGGTAAAATAACCAGGGAATCGGCAAAACCTGGTTAGCGTTAGCCCGCAATACGTTAGCCACGCTAGCAAGCTTTGGCTATGTAAATGTGATTAATTTTGAATTGGCTAAATAAATACTCGAGCTTCCGTACGACCAGCGATGAAGTTAAATTTAACGCGAGAGCACGCATGATGCTCCAAAGAAAAGCCCCAGTCACTTTGCTGTCTTGTGCTCTGCCCACTAGTTAGGCGAGAGCGTGTTCATGTCAAGTTCACTGTTTGATTTGTTGTGTGTCTGCTGTTCAGGGTGTGTGCAGAGCCTAAATGAAAAGCCCCGACAGATCAGAAATAGAGTTAAATAGAGCCCTCAGGTCTTAAATATAGTTTCAGCGGTCTGAAAAATGGTGTGTGTTCACATAGTGCTACTTCTCTAGTGGGATATGGTAAAAACACAGATGATTTTCTCTTCTAAAACAAATATTTTTTTGAGACAAAGTATGATTATTGTTTGCATTTATATCAGATAGAGTTTTGCAAGACCAGGTATCGGTTTGGTGGAGATCTGTATTTGGAATGAAAATGTTCAGACCGAATCATACTTTAACAGGTCGACTGTTTCTTCACTATCCATGTTTAATGCTGTGCTGGTCTTGACTGCAGACAAACACTGTGTTTATCAGTGTTATCATAATAGAAACCATCAGGCTCAGATTCTGATAATCATGACCAGATGGTGATGTCGCTAATGCCTGTTGACATTTTTATTATTATTTCTGACACTTCTGTTTACTCTGCTTCTCCTCTTTCATGTCATTTCATTTTACCTAGAAAAAAGTCGAACGCACCATTGAAGAAGTCATCAGTGTTTACAAGCAAATCCACAGCTTACCTCAGTAAGTACCCAGTGTTGTGATCTCTGTTGTTCATTTGTGCTGCAGCTCGTGAGCGGTTCCTCACGCCGCAAGTCCTACAAAAAGCTAGCGGTAACACAAACGGTGGTAAAGGTCAGGGAGCCTGGTTGTGATTTTTGCACTGAAGTCTACAGTGCCTGCTTCTCCCCAGTTTAACCCCTGCACACAGGCTAACACCACAAGTCCACTGTGACCACTGTCTGTGGTTGCTGTATATTAGGTTCTAAAGAGATGGCCAGTTTTGTATTACTTGCTGGCTACTGGTTTTTAAGTTGGGGATGCACAATTGCTTTCAGCAAAAAACAGACTAGAGTATATTTTGCAAGGGGGGCGTTAGACAAATATAATGAGTTCTAGAGAGGTGGGACATCAAGTTGCTTTGGTTTGATTTCTGACATTCACACATGGCTCATGCAATGGCAGGTCTCTGTTACAATACTCTAATTCAGCCCGGTGTCGTCCCAATGCTCCACACCAGTGTTGTTATCACAGCGTACCAACTCTGAGTACTGTAAAAGATGCAAGTGGTTTGATATTGTATATTTAGCTTAATAATGGCCATCTATTTGTAGGACTCTCAGGAGTCCTACCATTATGGCACATTTCCATAAAGGCAGATGATTGGCTGTGGGTGTTATTTGATCCCCAACACCTGGTGTTTGCTTATGGAAATGTCTTTGCACTGATGTATGATCGCTGTTATTTCAACTTGGTGTGTGTTGATCGGCCCACACACCTTGCTACTGCCATTAGCCAGGTACTGGTTGTCCGTTAATGGGTTGACTCATCCATTTCTATGGCAACGGCTTAGACCTGAATGTCAGAGGCATTGCAGCCAAAGGGGGAATGGTCTGTTCATCTATGGAACTACAAGATGCTTATGTTATCAGTCATCTGAGGTCCCACTACCAGTAATGATCATCTGTTTCAACTGGCTTGCTCTCAGGGTTCAAAAACATGTTTGACACGTGGGGGGCAAAGTTGTCCGTCAACCTTTTTAGTTAAAAGGCCAAATGAGAGCCAGACCTACAAGAGGAGGCAGAAGAGGATCACATCATCATTACATACAAGGTTTCCAGGCTGTGGTTTGTCTTTAGTCTGCTCACTATAACATGTTGCTATAGCAGTTTAATACCGATAGAAACACAAAGATATCAGTTTTGTCTATTATTTGAAACATGGGGGTATTATAGCGTGCCCACTCAGATGTGCTTTTTGCTCAGCCCTGGGCCCGGAGATCATAGGTTTTGTTTACTTGCACACTATTCTGTAGCCCGGTCTGCCCTAACCACCCTCAAATCGAATTCTTGTCCGAGCACAACGGCGGTGGGTGGACTTGGCGTCTCAGCGCCAGTCCCGTCCTGCCCTCTGGTTTTTGTTGTGCTGCAGACCTGCTGCTGTGAGACCTTCGGAAGCGCCACGGCAGCTGATCTGTGACTAACCCTGTGTAGGTAGAGTCTAATTACAGTAGTCCTCGCGCACCGCCGCCGGAAAGGGCAGGCACCAAATGGGAGTGAGTGGGTGGGGATGGATAGAGGGAGGGAGGGAGGGAGGGAGTGTCAGCTGTCTGTGACTCATAGACACAGATGCTGTCATGCACTTGTGTGCGAGGGCTTGCAGATGCAGGCCACAGTAGCGCCTGAGTCATTTCATCTTATTCCACCGTGACTTGGTGTTACAGGTGTTATTTACCCACAATCCTCAGTACCATCCCCAGTATCACCGCCCAGTGCACCTGCTCCTCATAAATGTTCTCGCTGTCTGTCTGATTTCCGTCTCGGCTGTACTGGCACTCTCTAAATTAGATCTAAGTTCAATTCTAGCTGCTAGATGATTTTTATTGATCCGCTTGTCTTGGCTTTTTCTCTCCCCAGGCCAACGTTGTTGCGGGAACAGCACTACCAGTATCTCAAGAAGGGTTTACGTCATCTATCAGACGCTTACGAGGTACAGCACCACGCTTCCAGTAAATAATAATAATAATAATAAGCGCTTCCCGTAGATAACCCCAATGACCTTACACACAACTCAGCCCTTACCTCCCACGCCAGGGTTTTGCTCAGCTCCCCAGATCACTCTCTATTACACACAGTTGCATCAGATCCAGTGCATCGGCAATTGCTAGTATGGACCTGAAGCGCAGTGCCACTCGCCGCCTCTGGATGGGCTGATTGGCATACGCTACTTTTAAATGTGCACAAATATATTGTTGTACTCTCCAGGGCAGGGCACCTCTTTTGTGAGCGTTCAACTGATTGCAGATTGCAGACGTTTAACCCTGTATGCACTGTGCCATACCTAAACCCCCCCCCCCCCCCCCCCAAGCTGGAGCAATAGCAGACTGTGAGTTCGTCATTATTGGAGCGGTATTTCTGTTTATACCACACACAGTCACCATATATACACACGCCACATTAGAGCAGTGTGATGGAAATCTGATGGGAATAAAAACCGCACCATCACTGTGTTATTTGTATTGTAAAAACCAAACACCATCAAATATTAATCGACCGTCCAATAGGAGAAATATATTGTGGTGTGGTATTTCGGCCGTGTCTCTCAGCGCCGTCATTTTCCTCCCGTGGGTTTGTCTGTCTGGCCCACTTCTGTTTTTCCCCCTCGCTATCTCTCTCTCTCTGAATGTCTGATCTCAAATATCACATGTATTTCTATAATTGGTCATCTGATGCCGGTCTGATCATGTGACACATTTATGTCTGTCTGTCTGTCTGTGCATGCAGTGTCTGGATGCTAGCAGACCGTGGCTTTGTTACTGGATCCTTCACAGTCTGGAGTTGCTAGAGGAGCCCATTCCTGCTGCTGTGGCCTCAGAGTGAGACACACACACACACACACACACACACACACACACACACACACACGCACACTACTGCTAGTCTGCAAACAGCAAGCAAACGCAAATCTGGCGTGATGATATGTAGGCCACATAAAGCCTGGGTACTGCTAGCCTGCTAGTTATTAGTCAAATCCAAATGCAACACAAAATTGGGCTGGACCATAAAAGTGTATATTGCAGTTTCAGTTTCCATGCTCACTAGCCATATCAGCAATACTGAAAGTTTAATTTCATGTAGACACCCACTTGATGTTGATGCAAGAAGGTGCAAAAAAAAGATGCAAAAAGGACTAAAATAATTTTGCTCTTCAAATCATCAAGACTAATAATTGTGATTCATTCCTGATGACAATATCTAACAAAATAAGCAGGAGCATCAGTTTTTACCAAAGTTTTTACCAGGTTATTCCCAAAATGTCGCTCATTTGATTGAATTATTGCCACTATAGAGTAATGCTCCTGAAACCCCCGTAGCAAGTATCCGTGCCGGGCTGCCAACCTACTGGCAACGGCTTCTGCCTACTCAGAGTCATTGTTACTGCGAGGCATGCCAACACACCGGCTGGCAGTGCCCAGCGCCAGAGAGAGGCCCTTGCCCTCTGCTGACACACACACACACACACACACACACACGCGCGCATGTTCACGCATTCACAGAAATGAAACGATCTTGAAATGTGCACTGTTCTCTTATCAATATTGCTGCGAGTTGGGTCAAAGTTTGGTTTCCTTCACAACTCAACTGGCTAATTGCATCCTCACAGACGAAGGGTACATTTGCGAGAGCTTCAAGACCGGTGCACGGAGGCGAAGGCTGGATAGACAGGAAACTGTGGTTCAGATGGTTTGTGCTCTGCGCCACGTCAGCTAGAGGGGCCTGGCGCTCGCGTCACGGTCCGCAGCCCTCTGCACCGAAATGCAGAAATACAGCTCTGATGCTCTGGTGGATTTGATACAGTGTTGTCTGTGTGGGTGCTAGTGTATGATTTCTAAAAATACGCAAGTGTGTCCAAGAGCGAGACTGAGGGGTATTGAAAGAAAAGTGTGTGCATTTCTTTTTTTAATCTTCATCCATTGAAAATGCTACACACATTAACACCTGGAAACCGTCCCGTGTAACCTCTGGGCTCTGGTGGAGAGGGGAGAGGGTTACTTAAGCAATAAACCACAAGTTCTTTAATCCTATGTTCAATCTATTCACATGATGATGCATTTTTGCTGACGAGGTTGGACTCTTTGTCATAACGAAGCTGGGATTAGCGAACTTGCTACTGCAACATGTACTGACTATTATGCTCCTGTCTGATTGTCGCTAGTTTGGTGAAAGCAAATATAACACTCAGCTAATCACAAATGGGTTACCTCCTCAACATTTGGTGTAGGCTACATTGCAACAGGTCAAACTCGTTGTTTCATTGTCTTAACTCTTGATCTTCCCTCCCCAGTGTGTGCCAGTTCCTGGCGCGCTGCCAGACCGCGACGGGGGGTTTTGCTGGCGGACCAGGCCAGCATGCCCACCTAGCGCCCACCTATGCCGCCGTCAATGCCCTCTGCATCATCGGCACAGAGGAGGCCTATAGCGTCATAGACAGGTACAGTCACAGTCCCAATATCACAGTGTTATCGTACAGTTCAACATGGCGGAAACTCCCAGTTGACTGACGTGTGAAGTTTGCAGCTGTTTACAAGCTAACCGGTTCTTTTAAAAGCATCACAGAGAAGAGCGTCACAATTCCTTCATTGAAACGCTGTAAATTTTCCCTGTTTACCCAAATTAAATTGTGAAATTGTGGACATAGAGGCCAGGTTGAAAAATCCCGGAATTACCCTTTAATGCTAGACGCCTTCCTGTATAGACACGGATGTTGTATCGATGTGTTGACACCCAGTATCACGATGTTCTTATTCACATTTCAATGGCTTTTAATGTGGCTTTTAATGAACAGCCACATAACGACGATCAATCAGCTGGTTGTGTCTGTATTTGTGTCTAGTCATTGTTCTCACAGCAGCTTTTGTGTCAGGTGTGTCAGACTGTTTACCCTCCACCGTGGACACATGACACTGTCTCTCTTTCTTGTGACCCACTGATGTTTGCAATCCTAAGCCCCGTTTCTTTTGGTGTGGTTTTGTAGACGGCAGGCGTCAACGTATTTACACTGTCCTCCTCTTTCATCTCCTCCCTCTCTTCCTTTTCTTCCCTTCCTCCTCCGCCTGCTATCTTCCCATCAAAACCACCTTTGCCCTCCTTCCCCGTTTCCTCCCCTATCTCCTGTACCTCTCTTCTTTCCCACCATATATCATCTTCACGCTGTCTCCTCATACTCATCCCCTCTCTTCCCCCCTCCCCAGGGAGAAGCTGTTATCCTTCCTCTGGTCAGTGAAGCAGCCAGATGGGTCTTTTGTGATGCACGTAGGAGGGGAGGTGGATGTCAGGTGAGTTCCTAGGAGGTATCACTGCCCCCGCCCTCTCTTCTCTCCGTTGCTTTGTCTTCAACTCACTGGTTGTATCGGCATAACACCAATCCATTCATTGCCAAAGCAGAAGGTGGCAAAATCAATAACAGTCATCATAGAACAATCGAATAAGACCATATTTGCTCCAGTGTTTTAATTGGGTAATGTTGTCCATTTCTCTTTATGTGTGACAATAATCGAGACACTTTGCAGCTAAATGTGCACACTGACTCTATACACCATATCAATAGGGAAGTTCTTTGAAGACTTCTCTCTCTCTCCGTCTGTCTTTTGCATCATCCTACGGCGTCTCCAAAACCCTGTGATGGATATTTGTTTTAAAATCTAAATTTGAGCAGTCTTGCCTCAAAACATGCCAATGAAATTCACCTAGCAAGACCATGAAAGTCGTTGAATTTGATGTCCAAGTGAGACGCTGATTAACGCTACATGTCTATCAGCATCACAAATAGGGATGGGGATCGAAACCCGAAACCCAAATTTCTCAAAACCCGGTAATCAGTAAGGTCGGAGCTTATCGGTTCTGCTATCGAGCCTATAGCTAGGGTGACCATATTTTCAAACATTAAGATAATGGCGGAGCGTGCGAAACGGTCAAGTGCGTGGCTACATTTCACTAAAGTGAAAGATAAAGAGGAGGCGAAATGCCAACTGTGTTCGAGGGTCATTTCATGTAAGGGGGGAAACACCTCCTCAATGTTAAAACACAAACGACTGTCTGTTGCGGGACCATCCTCATCAACTCAAGGTATGCATGGATGGTGCATGCAGCTAAAGTCCCGTTCATTGACAATAATAATCCAATTGATAATAATCCAACAAACACGAATAAATTGAAGCCCATGGTGTTAGTTTAGCTAATTTAAGATGGCTAGAATAAGATAGCCAGGGCAGTGAGTGAAGTGGTAACAGCCTCTTGGTGGCTGGCTAGTTAGCTACTTAGCAGCTAGCAGGTGTCTGCCCGATCTCTTAAAGTGACAGTACACACACTTAAGTGTGAAAACGAAATACTTATTGAAACAGGCCGACATGCTCATTTTCCTGCAGAAAAACTGTTAGTGTTAAGAGCTGTCAATTTGTTTTCCCTTTTTGTTTGTGTAAAGGATAGGCTATATTTATTTTCTTTCTATTGTTTTCTTCATTGTTGGAATTTCATTTATTGCTGCTGATATATTATTTTACTATTCTTCTCATTTATGTTGATGGAGCCATGTGTGTAGGCTATTTCTTTTTCAAAATATGTTCAGAAATTAAAGTAATTCACACAAGCAATAAATGCAAGACCAGTTCTGTTAAAAATGTATTGCCGTCTGTCTCGTCTTTCCATAGAAAAGTATCGATAGTGGTATCGATAAGGACCCGGATCGTTAAGCAGGCTCGATAATGGTATCAGTATCAATAAAAATGAATGATCCCCATCCCTAATCACAAAGCTATTTACAGTCTCTTGGCAGCAGACACGGCCAAAGGTGGCATGACTAACCGTATGGTAGGCTAATAAAATACAAATACGTGGTATAAATCGAGTATGTGGGTTGAGTGTAGGATGAGTAGATGTCCTGTTTTTCCTGCTCAGCCTCGCCTGTGTTTGTTTTTCCATAGGAGTGCGTATTGTGCAGCATCTGTAGCATCGCTCACCAACATCCTCACGCCCAAACTGTTTGAGGACACACCCAGCTGGATCGTCAGGTATCGGCCACCACCTAGACCACTGGCTTTTACTGTGCATTAGACTATCTGGTTCCTCCATCAACCAGAACCCTCCCTGTTCTCAGCTCCTGCTCTCAAGAACGAGCAGAAGCTAGTAAACGTTTTTTGTTTTTTTATTGTGCTTCAATGGGTTTTCCACCGTCCCTAGGTGTCAGAACTGGGAGGGTGGTCTGGGGGGCGTGCCGGGCTTGGAGGCCCACGGCGGCTACACCTTCTGCGGCACAGCTGCCCTCGTCATCCTGGGCAAGGAACACATGCTGGATCTCAAAACCTTGCTGGTGAGCGACCCCATTGCGCAACATTTCCCCAGTAAAACGTGTTTCAACAGACAACTATTATTGTGTCCAGGACAACCTCTGGGCTCGACTCCCGACAGCTGAAGAGATGCTGTCGGTATCAGGAGCCTTGTACTAAAGCAATATCCCTTCACCCCAAGCAATAACCTGCAGCCATGATGAAATCACAGTGCCATATTACAACCTAAAGCAGATAGTCATTGGTATTGATCAACCTCCCACAAATATATTATGGGTATTTTGTGCTATGCTTTGTTTCGATTTGGCTCACCAGCCTAAAACAACATGGTTTGAATGGGAAGGCCAAATTTAATTAACTGTTTAACGGACGCTCCACGTAAATCTTTCTAAAATAAATGAATAAATGTGTTTTGTTTTTTTTTAGAAAAAAGTGAGGCATGGCCCAAGCTGGGGATTTCTTTCTTGGTCTCTGTGTGAGCGTGTGTGTGTGTGTGTGTGTGATTGGGAGTTAATCCCACGCTCAGACCCGGGCTCTGAGATCCCCAGCCCCTCGATGAGTCACCGAGCTGCAGCGGGGCCTCCAGTGTTGGCTGACCTTCTCCTCCACGCTGAACTCCCTCGTCCTTCTTAGCACAGTGACGGCTGCAGCCTTCAGCGGCTCAGCTGAATCCACAGGCTCCAGTTTAATAAGCTAAACATTGTGCGCCGTCCATTCAGACGGACCGGACCGCAGCTGGTATTAAACCAACTCCGTAATTACTCGATCCACGCCGCGCAGACTGGAAGGGCACCAATTAAGTGGTTTCCATGGCAACGATATTGCGAATTCTTCTCCATTTATTTGTTTTTGCCCCGTGGGATTTTGAGCCGCGGTGTACAAAAGAGAAATCGTCTGCCGGTGTCGGTGCGGAGGGTTGTTATGTGATCAAAGTCAGAGAGATCAGAAGTTGGAACAAATTGCACGAGTGTTAAAAGATCCTGAATGAATTTTGTCACTTAAGTAGGCCTGTATGTGCAGCAGTGGGTTGGTGACGGTGTGTTTCCCCCCCAGCGGTGGGTGGTCAGCAGACAGATGCGCTTCGAGGGAGGCTTCCAGGGCCGCTGTAACAAACTGGTGGACGGCTGCTACTCCTTCTGGCAGGCCGGGCTGCTGCCGCTGCTCCACAGAGCCTTCTTCAAAGAAGGTACTTATAATAAGCCACTTGGTTCTGCAGTTGTGATGCTCAATGCCAACTTTTATGAGAGAGGAACTTTTTCAGAAATTTCGATTTTGAGCAATAAAAGCCCCCAAAGAAGAACTAAACTGACCTTGTAAACTCCAAACCCCACCTGGATTAAAGCTCTTAACACTCCCTTGTAGTGCTAAAACAACATCCCATCACTGTTACAGCCATGAATGAAAGCGACGCCTCTCCAGATTCATCCAGTACAGCGAAATATTTGCTGCATGTTCAGTTAGAAATGAGATAGAAAAACTGAACTGAATCACCAGGTACCAAAACACATAATAGTCTGCAATCAGCGCTCCGATACACCCGTTACCGATGAATTAATTGGTCAAACCGATCAATTTGGTTGACTTGTACTTGTTTATGGTTGTAGCCTGAGGGTAGACACACTGTGGAAGGAAAAAAACAACTACTTTCCATTGAAAAGGTTTGTAATTCATTGTACCTTTTCCCTCTCAACACCACCAATTGACGTGGGAATATTCCACAAAATATGGACATTTGTAATGAACAGCATTTTCAGGAGGTCTGGATTGGCGACTCTTAAATAGGTGTGTGTCGGGATAGGTTCCAACCCCCCTCCGAGACCACGACCGGGATGAAGTGGGGAGAGAAACTGAATGAATGAATGAATAGAGTAATACTGAATGTGTTTCTACCTACGAGGCCGTTAAGTGTCTTGACTCGACTCGCAGGGGAGTCGGCGCTGAGTCGGCAGAGGTGGATGTTTGAGCAGCAGGCGTTGCAGGAGTACATCCTCCTGTGCTGTCAGAACCCAGCAGGAGGCCTTCTGGATAAGCCTGGCAAGTCAGTACCACGCCATCTGGACATGCACACCACGACACAGCAAGGCTGGCGCACACACACACACACACACAGTAAATTGTGAATTGCCTTGTTCTTGCTCATGCACGCTGTAAGCCTTGTTCGCTGAGGCTTTCTTGCCTGGCTGCTCACTCCAGACCTCTTGGTTAAATACATAAATGATGCCCACTCATATAATGGCTTGTAAATGCAACACTGATGGTGCAACCTCAAACTGCCTGTAGCGTAGATTTCTGCAGCAGTGTCGCCGAACGTTGTGAACGTCTGATTTTTGTCTCCCTGTCCAGGTCCAGAGATTTTTACCACACGTGTTACTGCCTGAGCGGTCTCTCCATAGCACAGCACTTCGGGAACGTGGACCTCCACCACGAGCTGATCCTCGGCAAGGAGGAGAACAAACTGGTGAGGCGGATGGATGGATGAGGGGGGAGGAATGGATTAGTACACCTGGTATAAAATGCGAGATCCTGAGATCCAATGGCAACGGACAACCGATGTTTTGACGATGTGGTGGTTAGCACACCAGACCGCCACACCATGTTAGAAATACAAAGGTGACTTGTAGCAGCTTTATCAGCATCAGGGGTTGAACCGGCAGTGTTGCGGCATGCTCGCCAGTCACTCACACCATCACTATACAGTCCATGTGTGTTCAGAGCTACGGATCCTTGTCGAACAGGCCAGTTTCATACCTAGAAATCTGTGGCATGGAGCAAATTACAGCATGTATACAAATTTACACCAACGCCATGATGCAGTGAATGTCTTCCTCTGGTTGTCCGTCTAGGCACCAACCCATCCAGTTTACAACATTTGCCCCGAGAAGGTGGCCCAAGCCCTGCAACATTTCCACCAGCTGCCCGTCCCCGGGGCCGGACAGACACACGGCGCCGACCATCAGTCCTAAGGTCGTCTCTGAGACGTGACCACGCACGAGCCGGCCACCTCTGGTTGGGGGGGGGGCGGGGGAATAGACTCGAACCAGCAAACAGCGGTCTGGATGTGGCCCCCACAGCCGGTCGACCCTCAACAGACATGAGGCCTGGAATTACAGGGGGGGGCGGGGTTGCCTGAATAAAGCTCGACCGTTGTCTGGGAAGCTTTGCCTTTGACAGAATTTTTGCTCGCGGCTTCAGTCCAACCAGAATTAATAAACGGTATTTATACAGCACTTCTCAAAACGGTGTTATGAAATGTTTTACAAATTATAAATGAGAAATTTCAAAAAAATGTATTGAAACAGTTAAGGCAGGAATGCATTGCAATAGTACAGCACTTCAGTCAAGTTGTCTAGTGTAGGGAGGCAGATTGAAGAGCAAACAGCGTCAGGTTGGATAGTGACTATTGCTTATGTGCAGGTCGACCGAACGGCTGAGCTTTGTGTTCCCGGTGAAATGTTATGTAATCAGGTAGTCTGCCTTGGGTCTTTACTCCAGACATGCTGGCATCAACAGGAACCAGAAAAACCTGATTTTGTGTTTGCCCTGTTACAAAAGCACACATTTTAAATTAAAGATGGCCTGACCAAGTACTGTTTCCTGAAGATCACTCTTCTACATCTGTGTGAAAGTAGTGAGGGGGGGAAAACCGTTTGTGGTCATACTGAACGTTTAATCATTCATCTGTCATGTGGACAAGGAAACACACTCCATAATGTCAATGAACCTGTTTAAACATCATTACCTACATTTACTGACATGTCAACAGTAAAATAACTACAGGAAACACTTTAAAGGATAAAATAGTTTATTTTATAGTCTCATAGTAAAGGTAGGCCTCAACTTGCAAGACAATTGTTGGCAGTATGTACAACATACCTGTAATTTCCATGGAATGGAATTGGACAAACAGACCCATTACACTAATTATATCCTCCTCAATGGAAATAAAATGGAAACGATATACATACACACATTTCCTAGACACGCAAAATGCTTCCTTTTTTTCCTTGGGGGATTCAGCAACAATGATTTTTACTGTGTAAAGCACGACACATCGACAGGGACTTTTGCTTCCTTGTACTGGAGGGCGGGAAAAAACGGGAGCTACCTTTTGACATTCAATACCTATTTCAAACCCTTAAGGAAACTACAAGTGACAAATTGGCATTTTCCCATAACTTGTGAGAATACTACAAAATGCATAACATACTTTAGAGAACTTGAAAACACCCAATCAATGCTTTATAATATAGAAAACTGAGATGCCTAACGTATTCAGCCACCTAAAGTCATTCACTACTTCAAGCTAAAGGACAAAATACGATACAAGTTTAGGAATTTTTCTCCTCTTTTTCAAAACATCAATTTCAAAGGAATTATACGTCTTTCTTTTGTTAACAAACGTGTCAAAATGGAAAACATCGGCAATCCAGTGGGCCTGAGGTGGGTATCACTAACATTTGCTTCAAAGCGTCTTCACATTCTTTTGTGGAAAAGTAGGCTACAAATATTTTTTTTGTTTTTTTTTTAAAAAGGTAAACTTCTCCAGGACAATTGGTCTAGGCATGTGTGTAAAGTCTAAACAGGATCTTATTAAGAATGAACAAAATATATATATAGCAGTGCTTGGAGGAGTACGCATGGTGCGCTGCCGCCCCCCCGAAAAAAAAGAAGCTGTGGAAAAGGGACTATATCGAGGGTACAAAAAGCATCAAGTCCTTAAGTAGCCAAGCTGCCTCATTTTGGGTTTTTGGATTGTTGATGTTGAAATAATATACCAATGCTGGAGAATCAAAGAAAACGACAACAGAGAGAGAAAGAAAGATTGGAGGGAGGGGGGAAATCAGAAAAAACAAAGCTCTCGACATGGATTTTAGCAGTCATCTTCCACAATGGCGACCCCCCCTCCCCCCCCCACCCTCGCTCTCTCTCACGGATTGTGTGGAGAGAGAGAGACGATTTTGGTGGGCGAGGGGGGGGTTCAGGGATCAAGAGTCTCCAGTGCGAGCCCACCCAGAGATGGGAGGAGAGAGAAGAACAAGGAGGGGAGGGGGTTGGGAGGGAGGGAGGGAGGGAAGAGGTTGGTGGTGGTAGCTGTGCTCTCTAACTGGCCTCCACGCGCAGCTTCTTCCGGTTGGGAGGCTCCTCGGTTTCCGACTCGGAGCTGGAGTCGGAGCCTCCGTCGAAGGCCGACACAGCACTTCCTTTGGGGTTGGTGTACAGGTTGCTTTCGGACGACGAGTAGCTGGCCTGGAGCTGGTTCGAGCCCTTCACCTTCTCCAGCGCACGGACTGCACACAGGAGAGAGACAGGAACCGGACAGGTGTCAACCAACAAACACTACCAGACTACCAGAGTCCTAACGCCACACTAGGGGTGGGCGATATGACAAAAAATCAATATCGTGATTATTTCAAACTTTTACCTCGATTACGATTAATGAACAATTATTTTATTTGTTTAGAATTTTTTTTTTTTTTTGAAATTGAGCGGATGCTCTATGCCGTTCCTGTGTCTGACTTCCTGGCCCGGCTTGACACATTCGCTCGCGGCTCGCAAAAAACCGACCGGTCCAAACCTGTCTGAACACGGCGTTACTGGACGGGGCAGAGGGAGGGAGGGAGGGAGGGACGCAGGGACGGACGGACGGACGGACGGACGGACGCACGCACGCACGGCTTTGCTAACTGGCGCTTCTAGACGTTCCTTGTTCTTGTAGCCTAAATAACAATCGAAATGAACGATTTTGAAAATTTGTCACGATTACATCATTAAATCGCGATCACGATTATAAACACGATTATCGCCCACCCCTATCCCACATACTCTAATCTCATTGTTATTGTCTGTCTGTTTCACATATGAGTTGGTGACCAACTCACACTACAGGAGGACGTCAAGACTTGTCCTGATTGGAGTTGTAAATATCAAGCATGTTGAAATGTTTGTGATGGAATTCAGTGTCTTGCCTGTGTGTCCAGTTGGAACTGTCTCACCTGAGTTCCCGAACCCTCACACACTAGATCAACCGTACGAACTCATACAGATTCTGTCCTGCCTTCAAAATCAGTTGCGATGGGAAAATTGTGGCTATAATTGTTCTAATAGCCGTGTAGTGGTTGTGGTGTTGCTTGATGCTGCATGCAGCCGAAATGCTGATTTTTTTCTGCCCACCAAAATTGATTGACGGCTTGATTGAAATGTGTTTTCTGAGCAGACAGTTGTAGCTAGGAACAAAAACTACCCTAGCATAGTATTCTTTTTTGCTACTTCCTGTCCAATACACACATGCAATTTGTTGCATACGTTTGAAAAATGTAACGTACGAAATTCACTGCAATGCTGCGTTCCACTGGAAATGAATGAAGGTCTGGTGCACTGCAACACAACCAGCGTGATCGTGGGTGTGAGGGACTGAAGGACGTGCAAGGTCAACGGGGGTATTGGGACAGACAGAGGCTGGACCGGTTTACCTTGCTGCTCCAGCAGTGCGTTCTGCCTCTTCAGGTCATCGATGTCCTGCTGGTGCGTGTGGTTTTTCCGCCTCATGTATTGGATGTACTCTGTGGCTTTGTCTAGGATTTGAGCTCGGGACGCCTGTTTGATAGATTGCTGTCAGCAACAAATGAAAAACTAAAGCAATGACGCAAGGTTTCAGTGTCCTTATCACATTTTAACACAAAGCTCCCACTCCTGTCACAGCACTACAGAAGACAGGCCCACAGGCCACTACACTGCAGTCTGTTTGAGGGAGGCAACTGCAGCAGACTACAGGGAATCTAGGACAACACTGTGTTTATACTAACTTGCCTCCTCTTAACCTTTCAGACTCTTCTAACACGTACGTCTGACATCCACAAGCTAGGTCACAACCCTGGCACACAGCTGTCGCAACACTTAGCATTTGCCTCCACTACAAACAAAAGGTGCTGCTGCAGGAAAGTCCTACTGGTGGGCTTCCTCATTTTTATAAATCAGCTCCAAGAGAAAGCAGGGCAACAATAACAGCTTCCATTGATTGATTGACAACCATTACATTTTCTACCATCGTAACCAATACAGCCTTGCAATCTACACTACCCTAGTGTCCATAAACAATTCAACCTGCCTCCTCAATGACTTGATCTCCAACAGCGCCATGGTGTGACCTATATTACATCACCTTTACTCTGTCCTCTCACTAGCAAACAAGCAACATTTGGGCCCCAGGCTAAAGCTAGCTAGACTAGCACTATGGACACCATGTACAGCTCACACCATAACACTACATCTGTTTACTCAAGTTATCAACATCCATAATCATCATCTTGAAGCCCCCGCCTCCTAGATGAGGAGACTTTTAGAGAAATAAAACACACTCCTCCAAGTGCCCTTCATGTCAATGATGTCAAAACAGGATAAGAGCAACATTTCCTCATAACAACTTCCTGACACTAGCCCATGTATTTACTGCATTGCTGTCTTGCTGCTGCCAATCTGTACTCTTCCACCATCTGCCCTCCCGCCTGGTCCCTGCAACCATTTCCAAGACATTGCATATATACACATTTACAGATCACATGCATCACATTATTCAGCAGGATATATATATTCAGGAGAAATAACATTCATGATCATGAGAATTACTTCATATAATAGAAACAAGACTGGCCAAGATTATTGGCACGGACATGATGTGTATCTTGTGAAATAATTGGATTCACACAGTTCATCTATCGATTTACAACAGCACGATTAAACAATAAGAATAAAACAATCTTTTATTGAAGTGACCATGACTATTGCACCCTTGTGCAGTGTAATTCAACTCACGTGTTACAGGTGCCCACGTGGTGTAAATGAACCAATTATCCATTTTAAAGTGATGAAACATAAAACGGTCATAGCCACTTTTCTGTTGCACCCATAAAAGATGTTACGTTATACTCTTGTTGTTGATGTGCTGTTAAATAGAACAGATGGATTTGTGAAGACCAAAGTCCAATTACTTCAGAAGAGATTGTCCATCATCTGCATAAAATGCAAGGGTGCCAATAATCCTGACCAGAACAGCATGTCTGATCCTTAACAGAACTAAATCTATGTACCAACTACTAAGATACAAATCGTAGACCTTCAAAACACATGACAAACCAAAATGAGACAACCAACTCCAGCACACTCCCAACACCGGTGCTGTGTGAGACGATGTGAGCTCCTGGAGGGCTGCAGTCACCCAGGCCGGGCATTACCAACCTTTTCCCCTTGCAAGGCGGGTACGGAGTCCCGGAGGCTGTGAAAGCTGTCTTTGATGTGGTCCCTACGCTTGCGCTCCAGCGCATTGTGGTGTGCCCGTTTGTCTGCCTGCAATGAGAGAGTCACAAGGCCTTCAACCAGGCAGCCGAGCGGCGTGGGCAGGAAGAGGACGATGGGTGTCCTCAAGTCACCTACACTGCTCCGCTGCCAAGCCCCGCATTTACAGTTACGACGTTAACACAACGAAATGGACTGGGGCTCCGCCAATATGGGTTTTGATGGTCAATATCAATGCCGATAGGTTTGGATTGAAGCCGACAGAAGCCAATATTTTGCACCAATGTTCAATATCTTTAAATTTACAGTTTTTACACGCAAATTTCAAGCATTCAGTGTTTCCCCTGCAATGTATTCTTGTCAGGGTAGAATCGGATCAATCATTTTGGTCAAGGGCCAGTGTAGTATTGATCAATTACACAACAAATATGTAATCAAACATTCATATCAATTGTGGACGACGGCGATTGGCAAATATCCAATTTTTGTAAAATGCCAATATTGGCAAAATGTGACATCAGCAGGCATTTGTCTAAATTTCTACCAGTCTCATGTTGACCAATATTATTTGTGGTTGCAGATTATTAGAAATCCAGGAAGTAGCAATTGTGAAGTTAACTGAAACGCAACCAATGCAGTTTGTTGTTCAAATGTAAAGAAATCAGCCGCCACGGCCTCTCAAATTTGACTGTAACTGGCAGCAAAAATGCCCCATAAAATAAGTAACTGGTTATTCTGTACCAACATAAATAATGGATACCGATCCAAAAATCCTATTATTGGTCTGGTGCGTGTCACTACCACTACCTCACCACCCTGATCTCTCCCAAAACTACTATATTTTGGCTGTGCCTGGTGAGATGAAACTTGTCTCAATCTCCTGTGGGGGATATTACATTGTTTCAGCAGCAGAATTGCAGTTAAAAATCAATAAAGACCAAATACAGAGTAGAATATAGATATCAGTACAACAAATAATGGTAATGCATTAAATAAAAGGCAATGAAGATGAGCAATGTTTTCCTTGTAGACACAATTTTGGGACTATTTCCTTTAATTTTCCTGCTCTGAACTGGCAGAGGCATAGTCAGTCAGTCAATCAAGTGCCTCCATTGGACTAAAGGTGTGAGACCAAACACAAGTCCTATTTTAGTTCAGTGTTCATCACCAAAAGTCGTGCTGCATGCTGTGGCTGTTGGCCCTGCCTGACCAGGCCCTCTGTCTCCAGCCCCTCCCCACCCCCCACTGTGACAGCACCTGACCCCCGAGTGCATTTCTGTCCCTCCTTCACTGAGAGTGGCATGCAGGAGTGGCTGGTCCAATTCATGTCCAGGTCAAAGTCAAGACACTTAAGTCATTCAGATAGGGTGAGAGGTGGGAGGAAGAGGCTGGCACGTCCTGGTTGAGGCTCATTTGAATAAACCGACCGACAGACCTCTGCTTGTGGAATGTAGGTTAAGGCAATTTTCCTTTTTTCATATCTGTAGCTTCAGGAGGGCTTATCAGTAGAAGTGTTGTTTGATAATGACGTGCATGTCTGGTGTGTTCCTCCAGTATGCGCTGTATTTTCAACACTGTACAGCTTTAAAATCTAATCTTCCTGCACTAGGTGAAGTTCATGGTTTACTTCAGACTGCTGCACTGAATACAATTCCACATTTTCATGTCTTTTGCCAAGTTGTGTAACTGGCTACCACCATAACCCATGTACCAGTTTTATACATTGTGAATTAACGCTCATGCTCTGAGCAGTGAAGCTACTGCATCCAACTGGCTGCAAATTTCAAACACACATTTGCATTCCAATTAGCCTGTAAAGGCATAAGATGGCTGCTGTGATCACATGACTAGAGCCAGGCAAGAGATCCGTTTGCTGCTGCAGTTCGACTTGTTTTAGGCTAAACCAGCCAATTGCCCAATCACATCTGATTCTGGTCAAACTACCGTCTCTCTCTGGGCTGGGACATGAATCCAGCAGCCAATCAGACTGTCCAGGTAAACTGATAATCTAGCTGCATGCACTACTAACAGTCATGGGATACCTAAGCAAGGCCTAATCTAAACAGCAGGAAAACTGCATGATAGAGCCAAGCCATAGACACACAAGACAAGGTAGAAGTCATGAACATCACTTTGTCCCCGTATTTCAATAAAAACAAAACTATCCGCCACTGGGCCAAGTAGAGGTTAAAACAACCGTTATGCAGGGAAATTATCCCAAACTCCCATCCCTATGTTATATCCTGTACATTGGGATTATGAAATAGAGTGTAATAAGAGCAATAAGAGCCCTGCATTAGGAGGCCATGGCATATTAACCACCATGCCCATTTTGTGATTAACCACAAGAGTAAGTCACGCTAGCATGGAAACAGCTGCTCCGGCAGCCGATTGCACAACAGCCACAAAGCAGCCAGGGAGGCGTTTCCACTGGGCCATGTGCCTCTTCATAACATACACACAACCATCAAAAGGCGTGACTCCACTCCCTCCACTGACCCCAGCACAAACATTACATTACAGGCATTTAGCAGATGCTTTTATCCAAAGCGACTTACAATAAGTGCATTCAACATTGGTAGGCAAGAGAACAAGCAAAACAAACAGATGACTGGTATCGATGGCATGTGGAATTACACTGCACGTCTGGCAGCCATTTTCATAAGTCCTATTTCAATGAATGGAGGAGTGGTTGGCTCCCAACATTGCTGCTGTTGTGTGGAAACCCAACTCCAAGTTTATCATTTCATTTGAAATAAAAGTCTACAATGTCCTCCATGTGCTGAGTTTTATGACCTCAGAACCCATGAAGTCCATTCACCAACATATTTGTAGTTTTAGAAATACATGGGCATTAATTGAAAGTCTTACATTTCGCAGATATGAAGTTTGCATCAGACAGCACTGATGTTATTAATAGCATTATTAAGCTCAAAATGTGTTCAGGAAGTCTTTCCCCGAGCTATGATGTCATCAGGCAGCACTCTGTGGAGCTGCTCCACAGACACTGAATAGGGCACTGTGTTTGTGGACGTCGACTGCCCTGGGTGATTTTACATGGATACATTTTCCTCATTCAAAACTGCAAGAACTGCAATGAAATTAAGCTCTTCTGAGACCTATGCCAGCCCCTTTCACACTGTCAATAAATCAGGTTCAGGTGTTTTGCTTGATGACGTTACAGATTCAATTTTCTGCTTTCTTGAACTCCAAGCATTCAGTCCTTGTGTTTGCAATACTGATTGAAACCTCCAACAACTGTCAATTGTCTTGAGGTATAATATATGTGAATTATATAAGAGTACTTTCCATTTATGGATAAAGAACATTGAGAAAGTTAATGGCCTAGAGGTTGTTGTAGTGATTGCCAATGACTGCTAATCCTGTAATGGTTCATTGGTAACTGCATTTTTGAATACAGGTCTTTCCACTCCTTCAGACATGTTCTGGTGCCTCCCTAGTCGCTACCTTGGTTGTGAGACGTAGATGGTATCCGGGTCATTAGGCACATCAGGCACCTTGAAAAACAGGTGTCTAATTTCCTAAGTGCAACCATTATCACTCCATCATAAAACTGATACCTTTTCCTGACTGCCTCAGAGGACATGCCAGCCGAGCAGCTCCCTCCGTTCTATTCATACCTGACCAAGACGCATTGCATAACTACTCCAGGTGCCAAGTGGAAGAGCCCTTAACTGCTGCTTCCTGGCTTCCAATGGTCTCCTCACATTCACTGCATGAAAGCCCGGCCCATTGTAAGGCCAGCATGGAACTTGGAAAAAAATCTTGCGTTTGATGCCCTAAGGAGTGGCTAGCATCAAAATCAGGAAATAATGGTTGGAAAAGCAGGAAACCAAAAGGCTTCGTCTTCCCCAAAAATGAAATCCTTAAAAAAAAACCATCTAACATTAGAGTTAATGTGTTCAGCATCCATTTTAAATCAGACTCCACTGTCAATCCATTATCCCCAGATTATTAAAACAGATCTACAAACAGGCCAACAAACCAACTTTGGATACCTATTCATTTGTGTTTGCTATGATGCATCCATCATTAGTGAAAGAGGATCTTCCTTCTTCATTTGTGTGTGCACTCCTTAGAGACTAGGTGGGCCAAGCCGCAAGCAACTACCTGACTTTCAAGGGCATATAGTGTGTGAAACCCAATGCATTCATACATAAAGTGGCATATTGTCATTTGGTTCTGCAGTTAAACGCCCACAGCCGCATCAAAGCAAAAAGTAACCCAGGCAAACAGAGAATGGCCTAAGGTCTGTTGGAGGGCAGCAGCAGAAAAGGTCTGATAAGTGTAAGTAATGCATAACACTCCAAATTGGTGTTGCCAAAACATGCCTTTTGCATTCAGTTTTCATTTATTTTGCCCCTCTGTCTGGTGGTAAGACCATATGTTGTGCTGTGCATTAAGTATGTCGTGCAGGGTGTTTTTCTCGCCAGTATGCGATGCGGCTACGTCATTCATTTAGCTTGCCAGCCCTCAGTGGCCTGTCGAGAGAAGATGGCTCTAATCACTGGCTGCAACACAGGAAAACATCCCGCAGCACCCTTCCTGACACGACAGCTTGTCCGAGATGCAGGCGCGGCTCCTGCTCTGCACACTATAGTCGCCAATTTCCATTACAAAAACACCGTCGACGGAATATGAACGTAAATAGTTTCTCGTTGGCGAGATGACCTAGATGTCTGATTAGCAAAGCGAAAGTGTTCACGAGCGGATTCCCCCGTGAAATGCACATACAGCTTTGTTGTTGTAGTTTTTAAACCCAAATGCAGCTATTCCAGCAGGATAAAGCGTTGGTCTAAATATAGATGTCGTGTCACCAACTCCCTATGGCCGCGTACACATAGGATGGGGGATACCCTGCATTGCACTAACGTTAGCTTGATAACGTGAAATAATCGCTGCTCGATCAGAATCGCAGCGATAACCACATCTACTCCAAAGATAAAGAAAATGACTCAACGTGGCATGCATCGCCGTGCAAACATGTTAATTTAACTAATTCATAGTGTTATTCCATAATGCATTATCTCTGAGAGCAAAGAGAGCATCTCATGGAGCAAATTCACCCTTCCATTAAATAACTACATAAGCAGAATGAGGTAAATGTGTAACTTTCCAATAAGTTAACAATTTTCTACGTTGGGGACAAATCTCCCCATCATTACGCACCACACAGTGATATCTCGGTGATTCTTCCTGCAAAAAAAACAGAACAAAAAAGTGCGATTGTAGCCACAATTGTTCACCAAATCTTACCAGTTAGCTAGTCACTAGAATATAAAATAATTTTGCGTTTCAGCAAAGCCGTGGAGCAACACGGGCTAGCATTGCTTACGAATAAACTGAATTCCCGAGAACCTCAAAAAATACTTATCAGACAGAAAAGCAAAGCTAGCCTGCTTACTGTTAGCGAGCGCTAGCCGAGCAGCTAGTTTAGCTAAATCGCCAGCCAGCAAAATAAGAGCCGTAAAAACTAACTGCGGTCATACTCACGTCACTATCGACTTCGATGTCATCGTTATCACTCATTCTTCGACGAAATAGTCAATTTTAAGGGAACGGGCGACTGAAAAACAACATGAATCAGTTTAACACCGAGACGCGCACCTACAGACAGACTGTTAGCAGCTCCCGTTCTGTTAGGACAGAACCGAGGTGGATTCAACCGACTGCCTCCACGTGACTTCACTCCACACGGACAGCTGCCGCTCCGCAACACGCATGCGCAACATCACGGGCTCGTGTGGGACTTGCTTGCAGGTTCATAGATGTCGTTTCTGTGTATCTTTAAAATAAACTTTCATTCCTGGCGAATTTTGTAGAAACATTCGAATCGTTTTACAATTAATGCGTAATGAAAAATATCACCAAATGACTGAAATATAATCTACATGGCGACATATTTGTTTTAAAACTACAATACCCAGCGGACAATGTCGTTGGCTGCGTCACCTCAGCAGCGTTTCCCCCCAGAGGCATTATGGGACTTGAAGTTCAAGTTGCAGTTGTATGTCAGTAGGGGCAGAAATAGGGCCATAGTTGAGACACGTGGATTTGAACAATACATAACATTCTACACACACACTGAGACACACAGGCCCAGTTCAAACACTTGTATTCCTCAGATTCCTTCCTTCCCTTGAAATGGAGCGTGTTCACTGATTAGTATTACTTTTCTTTCTTTCTTTCTTTCTTTCTTCTTTCTTTCTTCTTTCTTTCTTTCTTTCTTTCTTTCTTTCTTTCCACAATCACATGGAGTCTGAAAATCATATCAAATCAAAATCAAATCAAAATCACATGGACTTAAATAATATTTTGCAAATAGCCTGGTAGACCTAGGCAATTCAACATTTGTGTAGCCATGCAGTTATTTTGCAGAAGTCAGACAGCCCAGCCTACGGCTGTTTTTCCATCTTGCTCGTAAAATATGGTGTTGTGTCAGGTGGGGGGTTGTCTCAGAACAAATTGCAAATAATCTGGGCTTCCTTTTTCACAAAATTGTGCTGTAGATAAGGAGCTTACACTGTGGATTATTTCTACTGCAACAGTGGATCAGCAAATGTGTAAAAACAGAGACGCCTCATCCATTCCCCTAGCAGGTCAGGAGGCCACGGCAGCTGCTGGTAACACCCTGGCCCTCCACTGCCCTTCCAATAGATACTCAGAGCTGCCATAACATTGTCCTACTCTCTCTCCTTCCACCATCCTCCCCACTTATCCCTTTCTCTGTATAGATCATGCCCCTTTCTATTTTACCTCCCTATATTCCTCTGGTTCACCCTCCCTCCTACCCTTCCTCTTCTATATTATGTAGTTGTATGTCCTGCAGCACAGGACACAAACAGGGTCACCCAGAAATGAGGTCTCTATAAGTATAGCCTATTTAAAGGATGACAACACAACAAGGCCGGCCTTAATAATGCATCCGCCGCCGTGAAGCCATAGGCATAGTGGAAGGTAGTCAGATGAAAATGGATGGTTTGGATGGATGGATTCAATTGTACTTTTGCATTCTATTAACAAGAAAGCGTGTTATGTTTGTGCATTTACAGTACCTGCAGGCATGAATGGTGTCCTCAATATTATCATAACGAGGAATTCTGATGCAAACCAAGGTTTTCCCATCTGCATTTCTGCCACACCCTTAATGCCCCCCCCCCCCCCAGGACACACAGAGTTATGATGCGATTTGTCATCCTGTTCAGGTTCCAGAGAGCTCATCAGGAGCAGACAGTGATTAGCTCTGGCGGACACAGGCACGAGCTAGAGGAGGAAAAGGTAGTAAAACTCAGGCATGTCTAGCAGTGGCCTGTAATTATAGAAAGGCTGATCAGTCTAGGCGCTCCCCTCCCCCCATTCCCTTAAAGGGCTGGCCTTTTAAACTCTGCCCTCCTTTTGCCCCGTCCAGAATTGTGCAGGATACATTGGAAGAGCCCCAGTAGTCAGTCACTGTTAGGGGGTTTTGGTTGTTGCCATTGTTATCTAGAGATGATTTATGTGTAAGGGGGGTGGGGGACGGGTGAACTGTCATCTATAGCATCGGATTAGAGGTCTAGGTTTGAAAACACATGTGCAATATTCCACAGGCAATGCTGATGCAGTATGCCACCAGTGTTCCTAATTTCTACTGCAGGTTTGTACATTTTGAAGCATTTCTTACTTCAGGAATAGCGTGACATTTTAATGGTTAGGTTATGTTGTAGTGAAATCATGTTGAAGACTGGTCTGGTCCAACATTTTCCAAAATTTCACTGTTGCAGCAGAGAATGAGAAATAATCAACACAGGTTTTATACTTTCACAGGGGTGGTGACATAATTTTCATCTTGTTCTGAGAATATTCAAGCATATTCTTATGCTATCATTATGGTTCCTTGTACAAACAGAGAGTGGTCAGAGAGTGCTCTTGAGGAATTTCCACTAGGTCATATTCTTTTTTTTTTCTTTTGTGGATGATGTCCAGGTCTCTTGCAGTGGATGTCTCAAAGGAGTTTATCTTGGACCTTCTGGATATGTCTGCCCAACTAGACCAGGTACCCATGCAGGAATCCAGTTGCCTTCACAGCATCATTGAGCAGATCCATAACAACCAAGTGGGGTGGGTGCATGCAGTCAGCAGCTTGAAAGGGGAGAACCCAGTGGCTGCAGATGGCGTGGCCCGGATGTTGTGCGGGATTGCAAGAATCTCTTTAGTCCATTGCAGACCATTCTGTGTGGCTATGGGAATTATGGGCCCCTTTACGGCCGGGTGATCGTGTATGGCCTTGCATGTCTTCACGTATTGGCCTTTTACTATGTGTGTATGTAGAGGTAGTCAGTCACGTGTATAAATGTATCTGAGGAACTGAATTCCTCAGCTCATTCTGCATGAACCTCGGTGTGTGTAGTTTCAGCTCTGCTTGCAAGCATTAAAGGCCTAAGAGACGTGGGGGGTCTCTGACAAATATTGTGTTATAGCTTTATTGAGCTGCTCTCACCATCCATCCATCCATCCATCCAATCAACACTTGGTTATTAATGATAAACACACACAACAACCCTTTTTGTTTTTGGAGGGATATTTCATATCCTACTCTTTCACATTCATCACAGCAGTACAGTTCAACTAAAGAGGTCTCCGGCTGCAGCCTCCTTTCTCACTTACCTCCCTATTCTGTCCGTTCCGGCTGCAGAAATCAAGTGTACACTAGATGGCAGTGGTGTAAAATCCAGGTCCAGAAAGTCAAGGGACTTATTTAGATGGGTTTTATTTAGATGTTCTAATTAGCTCCATTCTACAGCATGGGGAGGGACTGATAACTGCGATCACCTGGTTAAGAGCACAGGTGGAGAAAAATCCTGGCAGGACTTTTACTTTCTGAACCCGGAATATCTTGTTATCATATTTTGTGGGAGTTTTTCCTCGTCCTCTGTGAGGGTCCAAGTCTGGGGCGTGTTGTGTACTGCAATAAACCTTAGTTTAAGTAAGTGGACAGACTGAAAAGCTACTGCTGCCACCACGTTGTTTTTTTTACCCGGTATGTTCCGGTGTCAGAGATCTGGGAACAACACACACTGAACAACGACGTAAGACAAATATATACTCTTTATTTTACCAAGATCAGTTCATTAAGCAACAGCATGTTCTTCGTGGACCGAGTAGAGGACTGGCCAAGCAATGACCCCCCTTAGACAAGTCCATCCCCCAGCTAACCAGTATCGCCCTCAGTATCATAGCTCACCAAACCTCCCCACACAGGTAAGCACACACCCCGCGGCGCCGCAACGAGCATTTAAACAAACACACTGAGCTTCATGCAGTAAAAAGGCACACAGGTTTTCACCCCAGATAGACACACACGCGCGCTGTTTAAACTGGGCAAGACAGGCATGTAACCCCCCCCCCATACCTATCAGCTAACTTTCCCCCGGTTCCCATGGATATATTGCTGCTGTTGTATTAAAACCTATTAAAATCCTACACCTAACAAGGATAATAATAATCAGGACTAAACACCAAACATTTAACCTTTTCCTTTTTAAAATGTACAGCTGGTCCAGACCCTCCCCCGGGGTCTGGGCTTGTGGCGCTGGTCCGACCCGGCCCATGTGCAGCAAGAGCCCGCGGGGGAATCGTCAGTCCAGCACTGGAACAATGGAGCGGCTGACAGCGTGTTAGACGCCCCCCCACACACACACACAGCTGGGAAGCGGGAGGGCAAATTAAGGGCTATACAAATAAAATGTGATTTGGTTTGATCGTCCAGTGCACTAACATACAACAAAATATGTCAATTTATCTTATTTGACAAATGAAACATGTATCCTGATTGGCATGCTGACTCCTCCTCCTTCACAAACCTGATTAGGCCTACTGTCTTCAAGTGGATGTTTCTGCAGGAGAAAGCACAGATAAGAGTAAGGTGAGTGGGCCATAATACCACCAGGTATCAGTATTTATGATAATAATTAGCCAGATTTCAACATGGATGTGTATATAAAGAGGGTGGCAACACACAAGGAGTATCATTTGTCTCAGCGAGAAGGAGAGGAGAGGAACCTCTATCTCATAAGGTAACGCAATGTTTAAAATATGATGTGTTTATGTTTATGATTGAGACAAATTCTGTGAGAGGGATGAATGTTGGTTTGCTATTCCTCTGCTATTCCTCTATTTTGTGCAAAATGGCCCCTGAGGATAGGTGTTCAATTCTCACCTTCAGAGAGTCAGCGACTACTCTGAGATGTCTAGGGGGATCTACGGTGATTTTTTTGTGACATGGTGTTTCATGTTGTGAGAGTAGATACAATAGAAGTCTGTGAAAGTAAAACGCCTGCACACTACTCTACTGCACAAGCGTGTAGGGAGGATGTGGTTGTCAACGAGGGTTTGGAGAAGGAGGGTAACAATGCATCAAAGCAAAAGGTTAGTGGGGGTAGAACGCAAGCAGAAGGCCACACTTTCTAAGAACACAAAGCGAGAATGGGCGAGGAAGAGGTGGAAAATCTGGAAAATCTGGAAAATCTCAGTTTTAAGTATCAATGGCTGTATCTGGCTTCCAAGGAAGACTTCCCTTTTATATATGATAGGATTGCAATTGGGTGTCAGTGAGGACAGGGAAAGACAGGAACCCACATAGTGAATTTTTTTTGGAGGTCATTCAGCTGGTGAGATCCACAAGGCCCAGAACAGCTGAGGTAAGTTTTGCCTCAGATGAACAGGTTTACCTCTGTCACGTCTACTAGACTGCTAGTAGACGGTGAGAAGGTTCTCATGCTTAAATTTGAAGGAATACTTAACGCTTCTCACCTCTCCCTCTCTTTCTTACGTCTTGGAAGGTTTCCGATGGAGTACGAAACCTTCCAAAACCTCTCTGATCCAGACCTGGGGCAAAATGATAGCTACTTATTCAACGTCACAGCTGCTAACGGAACCTCCATCGTTTTCATGCCCCTCATACCGCCGCTGATGGACAAGGTCATCAGCCTGATCATGATTGTCATCCTTTTCATTACCATGGTGTCACTGGGGTGTACCATGGAGGTGTCAAAGATCAAGGTAATTTCTCTCTCCATACCCATCAATGTTTTGTTTCTGTAAAAGATATTGGGATTCTTTAAATGATCGTATAAAGAGTCCAGAAGAGACCTAGTGTCCTCGAACGTGTCCTAGGTGGACGTCTTATTTTGGAATAAACCTATAATAGACATGTGCCATGTTCTGAATCATTTCTCATTCTTCCCAGGCCCACATAGTGAAACCCAAGGGGGTGGCGATAGCAGTGGTGGCCCAGTATGGTGTCATGCCTCTCACAGCCTTCTCCTTAGTTAAGGTTAGTATGACTGGTTAGTATTGATTGGTATTGCTCGCCTTCTTACACAGGGAGCATCTGAAGCCTCATTGATACACGTATGTATTATATCATCTTCGGTGACCTATTGGTTATTTATTCATTTGTCACATCCCACCTTTATTTAAGATTGATTTGTTTGCATTTTGAAAAATCAATAAATGATCAATACATGCGGTAGGTGTTCCAGCTGGGCCCCATGGCAGCTGTAACAGTGCTGATCTGTGGCTGCAGTCCAGGAGGAAGTGTGTCCAACCTTCTAGCCCTGGCCCTGCAGGGGGACATGAACCTCAGGTACAACTAGAACAAGGATTTTGATGGAAAATGAGTTAAGATCAGCTGAATTCCAAATGTCCTTGATCAGCTCACGCAGTTGTGAAACTGTATTGTAGGCGGATTGCATTTACCATTAGCCACCATTTCACCCTCCAGGCCATTCACCCCATGAGGCTCTATATCATTCCATTATCAGATCCATGTCGACCTTATCTAGTCTGCCCCGTTGAGTGTGACCTTGACAGAAGGTTTGGATCATTTAATGGAGCAGCTGATGAGTATTCCTACGCCAGGTTGTTCCTCTATAGGTGTGGGTTTGGCCAATAACAATTCAACAAACCCCATATTCACCATAAATAATAATATTTCCAATTTTACAGACACCAATAAAGTTTATCTGAACATTATCAGGGTCACTGTAACATTGACACTGTTGCTCAACTGTTGTATAATAGGACAGAACGGGGGCCATAAACTTTGTTACAAAGGGCTGCCAAGCTTTACCTCAGAAAATATTCAGTCCTGAATTAAAAGCAAATAAAGAACTAAAGCATGAGTCCACAAAACAGTGTTTGGCAGTGGAGCAGGTTCATGTTTTGTCTCTTGATGCCACAGGTTAAAACCTTGGTTCCCTGGTTTTCAATTTGGGGAGAGAGTTGTATATCTGTGATTTCTGTTTTGTTGTTGTTTTTGGTCTAATAGCTCTAGCATGGTGGCGCTAATTGCCTGCTATCCCCATCAGCATCTCAATGAGCCAGTAATTTGCACCAATCCTGAAACCCACTTGCCACCAGCTTTTGAACCAGTGACACTCCTATTCTATCTCCCTGTCTTTCCCCCTTAGCATCGTGATGACTTCCTGCTCCACGGTCCTGGCACTGGGCATGATGCCCCTGCTGCTCTACGTGTACTGCCAGGGCTTCGCTGACCTGCAGAACGCTATACCCTACAGGGACATCATCTTGGCGCTGGTCATGATCCTGATACCCTGCGGCATCGGCATCTTCACCAACCACTACAGGCCACAGTACTCCAAGATCATCACCAAGGTGAGCGTGTAAACACGAGCGTCAGAAGTCTGGTGGGAATGCGGAACTGAGGTTATGATTTAAAGGGGAATTACGGTATTTTTAAACCTGGGCTCTATTTGTCATTTATACCGCAAAATAGCTACAAAACGTTTTGGAATTGCTCCGGTAGATCGCCTTAGTCGGCAGTCGTGAAACGGGCTGCTATGGCTGCAACGTAATCCGCAGGGGCAAGTGCACCGATCAAAGTACTTCCACTAAAAGTGCTTGATTTTGCCACTGACAGGCTCAGATTGTTATTTGTGTGTCTGACAACATTACGGAAAGGATCGCTACAGAGATAGACCTTTTTTTTTAACCAGAAACCTGGTTAACCTGTTTAACCTCTTCATGCAACAACTCACCTCATCTTTCAGATTTCAGAGCGAGACTTCTGTTTCTGGTTTAAAAAAAAATAAAATAAAGTCTATTTCTGTAGCGATCCTTTCCGTAATGTTGTCAGACACAGGAATAACAACCTGAGCCTGTCAGTACCAAAAACTTTAGGTTATTTGCATAACCCCGGTTCTCTGAATAATATGAGTGAGATGTCTCACTATGGGATGCACGCCTCGCTGCAGCCTGGAGTAAAAACCGCTATGACATTGTGCGGGAGGGACGACACAGATTGCTCCCTTGTTTAACAGTGAGAGGATTTCCTCCTGTAAAACACGAGCTGACTCTCCCTGAGCCTGGGAGTGTATTATGCCGGCGAATCGCGGAGGAACAGCGGCAAACTGCAGCCTGTATCCCTTCGAGATCGTCCTTAACACCCAGGATGAGGCTGCGAGTGCGGCCCATCTCTCCCATCTGAGGGAGAGAGGTGACACACACCGCAGCCCTTCCATCACGAGAGGGCCCAGCCGCGGAGCGGTGGCGCCCTCTCGTGGTGGAATGACACGGCCCCCGAGCGGCGACGCTGTGCACCCGGGAGGACAGCGCAGCGGCGGGGACCTCACAGCCCCCGCCCCGGGGAAAGCCGTGGCTTTTCGCCGGGGGGGGAACAGCGGGTGTCGCCACCGCGCTGCTTATTTTGATAGATTTGGCTTTTATTAGCTGCGCACTCGGCCTGGATGTGGCAGCGGGACACAATTTATTTTCATATGAAAAACTTGTGTGTGTGCGTGCTTGTGGACATGAGAGGGGGGCAACCGCTGAACCCTCTGCCGTCAAATGTCCATCCCTCCCGGCTTGCTCTGGCACGGTCCGAGGCAGCTGGGAGATGGGGGCGCGGGGGGCCCCTGGGTGCACGCCCGAAAGCCAAACAGGTGGAGCTGGAGAACGGGGAACTTCCAGCTGCATCACCGGTGGAGAGAGGGGCGGTCAGGCCGCTCTCTTCTTCTTCCTGGCCTGGTAGCTGGCAGCTTGCATGGGCCGCGCCGGCGGAGCTGCAGCCGGGGCCGAGGGTTTTTTGGACCAGCCGGGCCGACCGGGCGGGGTGGGCTGGGGCCTCAACTGTTTCGGTATCTTAAACTGCGAAACCTGGGAAGCAGCCTGCGCGAAGGTTTTACGCTGCGCAGGTGGAGAGGGAGCTGGGGGCTTTCGGCTTTTTGGCTTCACACCGCCGTTGCATCGAGGCCAACGCGGAACCGAAGATCCCCTCCGGGACAATTGGCATGTCCAGGACGTCGTCCTTCTCTCTGTCTGACAGGTTCGCGAGGTTGAGCCACCGCGCTCGTTCCTGCAGAACCATGGTCCCCAGCGCTTTTCCCGTGGCCTGGACCGTGCAGCGTTGGACACGGAGACACAGGTCGGTGATGACCGGTATTTCCACCCACGCAGCTGGGTCCTGAGTTAGCACAAAATCCTCGCACAACTCAGCCTAATAAGCCGTGAGCAGGGAAAGGACATTGAGCGCTCTGGCCGAAAGCGCAGCCGCCTTGTACGTCTTCTCAGTCAGGGCTGACTGAAAACGGTCCAACTTGGACGGCAGGCTGGGGGTCCGGGAGGACACCGCTGACAGGCGGGGGTGAAGGTGCGCCGCAACGAGTGGCTCCATCGGAGGCATGCGGAGCAGACCCAGGCTCTCCATCGCCTCACAGTCGAGGGACGAGGCTCCGGGAGTCGGGCTCCTGCTGCTGTAAGGGCGGTCTCTCCATGAGCGCGCGACCTCATCCAGCAGCTCTGGGAAGACGGGGAGAAGTTGCTTCATCGCGCTCTTGGCCAAGGGCAATTTCTTCCCCTCGTAGCGGGATCTGATGGTCTCAGCTACGACGGTGGGCCAGGGGATGCCCAGCCGGGCAGCAGCGCGTTTGCACACGTCGAGCATGTCCGAGCTGGGGAGGGGAGAAGCTGGTGTGCTACTCTCACCTCCATCCCGAGAGGCGACGGAGGCCGCGGGCTGCGCAGCCCGGGCCGGAGTGATGAATACGTCGTCCTCTTCTTCATCCTCTGATATGAGGAGTTCCGAGGCGACATCTCCATCGTCCCCATAGTCCAGTTCCAGGACGTCTTCCTCCTGCGGGGGATCCGCGGCTAGCGCCAGCTGGGGCTCCCAGCTGGCGCTAGCCTCCGGTGTCACCACCGCAGCGACCCCCATCTCCTCACTGCCTTCGGCAGCGCCGTCGGGAGGGAGAAAGGGGTCAAGTCCAGACAAGCTAGCCTGGCGGGCTAGCCGTCTGCGGAGACTCTTGACGGTGAACACCGCACAGTGTTGGCACGAACCGGGGACGTCGATAGCTAGCCGGGCGTGTTGCAGCCCCAGGCAGCACGAGCAGACCTGGTGTGGATCCTTACTCGCTATCTTGTTCCCACAGCGACAGGGACGGGCCCCGAAGTCTCCGTACCCTCTGGTGTGAGGGGTTCTAGCCTCCATTCCTCGCGAGCTGGTGTGCAGGCAGGGAGTCGAGGCAGTTAGCTGGTGTGCTAACCGTAAAGGAAACCGAGAATTGGCTGGTGTGCCAATGCTCGGTGCTCGAAGTGCTGTGGTGGGGCGTCGAGGACAGTGCTAACCAGGCCGTGGAGGGCGAGGAAAGCACTGAATTCGATCTGGTGTGACCGACGAAGCAGAAAAATGTCCAAAGCTAGTAGCGCCCGGCGACAGAAGCTAAATAAGATCTGTCTGTGGACAGTTCAGCTAACCAGCCCTGGACGCGAGATATGCTCCGAGTGAGAAGAGGTGTTTGAATGACGTGGTGCCGTCCGCATGGGCTATTTAAGGTAGGTGGAACTACCTGAGGCGGACGGACACGTTCACCAGCCAATCAGGATTAGCGTAATGAGATTAATGCTTCTGAGGGCTGCAGCGAGGCGTGCATCCCATAGTGAGACATCGAACGAAATATTATGAAAGAGAACAAGCACTTTTTTAGTGGACGTCCAAAACGTTTTGTACCTATTTTGTGGTATAAATGAGGAATTTGTACACATAGAGCCCAGGTTTAAAAATACTGGACTTCCCCTTTAAGGCGTCACAACTATGTTGCTATTATCCCATGGGATGATATGAAACCACAACCCATGGGATAACTTTCCCTCTGTGCTACCCTCCCCAGGTAGGCCTGTCTATAATGATGATTTCCTTCGTGGTGATTGGTGTCATGACCAACATTACTGTCGGGGGCTCCGTCCTGACCGTGTTGACTCCTCCACTCTTGGCCATCGGTGCTCTCATGCCCCTCATAGGCTATATCTTCGGATACATCTTCTCCTCCATCTTCAGACTCAGTGGACCGTAAGTCATGATGAACAAATCATGTCGTTTGCAGCACGATTACTTTCCATTCACTTTTGAGGTTAAATTCAAGCCCTGATAGATATTCTGGCAGCGGTGTATAAAATACTTTCTTTACGTGTCCATGACTTATTCACAAGTAAGTCAGTCGTTTTTTTTTTCTCCTCAGAGAACGAAGGACCACTGCCATGGAAACAGGCTGTCAGAACATACAACTGTGCTCCACCATTCTGAAGGTGGCCTTTCCACCAGAGGTGATAGGTCCTCTCTACCTGTTCCCCATGGTCTACATAATCTTCCAGTTGCTTGAGGCTACAGTGCTCATCCTGCTGTTCAGGGGTCACCAGTGGTTCAAGCTCAAACAGAAAGGTGGGTGACCTTCACTGAGAAACATGCGGAGGACATGGCCGACGGCTGAAGGTCGAAAGGGTTGATGAAAAGGAAACACAGGCCTGTCGAGCCATGTCCAAAGCAGAGATTGTACTTTGAATAGTTTTTAATCTTGGCCTGTGTCAAAGACCATATAAGTTCTTCATGAAGATCATTGCAGCTAACATTTTGCATGTATCAACAGGCCGTGTGCACAATTAATAAAGCATGTTGCAGGGGGTGGTTGAAACAAATCACTATTACTGGCGAGTCACATTAAAGGACTATACCAACGTCCTGTGCACGTTAACATATGTAACCCTCTCATTTCAGCTCTCTTCGACATCACTCAGTACGCCAGTATGCCAGGTTCATCAATCTGCTTTAATTCACAATCATCTGTATTTTTGAACACAGGATAATGGTGGTTGTCAGCTTCTGCCCTTATACTGTAATACATACTCATTAGTCGTCCAGTCAAAAGGGACGAGCATGGTTTACATCTCCAATACAATGTGATCGTATAGATGTTATTTTTCTTCTAATTTATCTTAATTTATCAACAGTACACATACATTTCTCCCCGCAAACATACCTGTATTTTTGAACACAAAAGCTTCTGGTTGTCAAAAGGTTGTCAGCTTCTGCCCTTATACTGTAATACTAAAAGAACACAAAAAAAGATCCCACTGTCAAAACCCCAGTCACGCGATCACCTCTATCCCTCGTTGATAAAGGAGCGTGCGAGGTGCAGTAGTTAGCCTAGCTAGCGAACAGTTCCAACAGACATTAGCTCACTCAGTAAAATAGTCAAATAAATAACAGAAGGAGCAAATAACCAATCAGAAAACAAATAGAGAACATTCATACATACATCAATCACATATCTTAGATAATCTGGATAGGATCTTATTCGATGGTATTAAATAAAGGCAGAGCGCGATCTCAACTCAAAAGCATGGTGGCTTAACGGCAGATATATATGATGCAACCACACACTACCACAAGGGGGTGCTCATACATGGAAAAATGTATGGTCGTTTGCATGGACAATCAGAACAATTCTTTTGAAAAGAAAGGAACATATTTTGTCGAACTTCAATTACTAATACTAACTCTGTTACACATACAGTATGCTAAGTAGGCAACTAAGAAGATAGTAATACAGAATTGTTGCCGCCATTGAGCCCGTTTCGCGACTGCAGACTGAGCCGATCTACCGGAGCAATTCCGAAACTTTTTGGACCTATTTTGTGGTATAATAGGTGATTTTGTGGATATAGAGGCCAGGTTTCAAAATCCCGGAATAGTCCTTTAATGTGGCAAGAACAGCCTCAAAAACTCTCGACATGCACCAAACTTTCTGTTTTGAAGAATGGTCCAGTGTCCCACTTCAGGACTTCAATTCAGGGAGGATCAATGCTGTTCTGAAGGCAAAGGGTAGCCCTACTCGGGATTAAAAGTCCTTGATATCCCATTATTTCAGGTCAGTGAGTCCATGCTCTAAAACTGCATTTAAGCGCTTTCATTCCTAACAGTTTTCTTCTCCAACCCCCTCTGTCTGACTCTACAGAGGTGACATACCAGCCAGCAACCGAGATTACCCTGGAGGTCAAGGAGCCCTCTGATGTGAATGTATGTGACAAACCTCCCAAAGCCCTCAGTCCTTCATTTTGTCCAACGGTGTGAAGTTTCCTGCTAACCAAGCATCGCCAAGACTTGAAACATGGAAAAGAGCTACAAATGCACAGCAGCAGTTTTCTACTGTGATTTTAGGTCTCATTGATCGGGGGTCAATGGCTTAAGCTCACAAATCTAGCATCCTAAAAATAAAATATTGTAATTTATTTTGTGAGTGCTCGGAGTAAATACTGTACAACACTGTAACATAGTAAAGTTTTACTACCATATTCTTAAATGTTAGTATTGTTTTTGTCCAAGTCTGACTGTATTATAAAGCACTGATATACACTGTTTTGTTAAAATTGTTTTATTGGTTGTTATATCCATTTTTTCCTATACCATACAAATGTCCGTCATATCAGTCACTGAAAATGAAATACGTTAAGAGTACAAAATTTTATTTCCCAAACTCTTTGTCTACACATTCTTCCACTTTTGAACCACAGTAACACAAGTCACCATTCGTCACAGTACCAACAGTCCTCTTGAATCACATTTATACACTGTAAAAAACAAAAGTTTACACTGCTGTACATTAAAACCCTTAAACTGAGAAAAACCTTCAACGCAATGCCAAAAAAAAGTGATAACTGAACAGCATTACCTTATCCCCATTTTACCAGTCACTGCAAGAAAACTAAGTTCCATTAAATCAATGCACTTATCTCACTGTACAACTGTTTTTACTTTAACTACTGCAACCATGGGCATAATTACACACAATTATTCATGATATTGAAGCTGCCAACCAGTTGTCAGGGTGGCTCATATCTGAGCTTGGAGCACAAATACCAAAGAATATGTACTCATCCAGGTCAAAGTAACGATCAAAACAAAAGCAAATGCAAGCGCTCTACGTTAAGAGTTTGCACGCCGCCTGTGGTAGGCAAGTAAAAAAAAAAAAAAACGCGGAAAAAAGTTTGAAATGAGCCGAATGCGAGAAATGAGAATGGTCCGAAATTCTTCCATTGACATATCTACCAAAGATAAGCAAAAAACAAAACAAGATCACATTATTTTATCCATATGCAGGTTTTTTTTCAAGGTGGAGCCATTATAAGTGTATGTTTCTACAGAACCAACCTAGAGTTCACATGGAGGAGTGAAATCATAGTATTTAAATCACATCATTTGTGTGTCCATCTTGCCAAAACTTTGTTAAAACGTTAGATGTTGATTATTGGTATCTTTGACAATAAGCCATATCGACAGAAACAAATTGTGATGTAATGAAAATACTATGAACCGAGAGTGTGTGCGCGCGCATTCCCTCCATGTGCTCTCATTCTGCATTCACGTCATATGGGAAAGACCGTAGATACGAGCTTCCTGCTTGAAAACACTGTTCGTGTCCGCTGTCAGGTTATAGACACCTGGGAACGCGGGGTGTGGCGGCAGGCCCAAACTTCTGAAATCACCAATGCAGAATTTGATTCAACTAATCTAAAAGCCATTTCTAAATTGTTCACCGTCGGTCACACCGGTTGATGGAAAATCGGTGTTGGGTGTAAAGGCTCAAAATAGATGATTCACAATAAAGAGTAACTCAATTAAGGTGAAGTAATTGATATGCCCTATAATTGATATTATTCACCTTGTATGTAGAATATAAAAAATGTGAGGATGATCACTATGAGCGAAAACCAAACCAAGGTCTGGAAAATCTTCATCTTGGTGTTCAGAAGGGTTCAACCGAGTTCTAGCGTGCCGTCGGAGCTGTTCCTCCAAGCAAGCAGGTAATTTCTACCGTTGATTCCCACATAAAGTGAATACAGCGCTAGCGTTGGCTGTCGGTAGACGGAGAGCGAGAACGGGAGCGAGAACGGGAGCGGGAGGCGGAAGCGCGTTGAGCGGGCGGAGGGGAGGGCGGGGTGGCAGACTTGCTGGTCTTGGAGGAGCGCTTGGCCGGCTCCTTGGCTCTGGGGGCCGGGGAGGAGTTGCCGGGCGGGGGGGAGCCGCTGGGGGAGCGTGACCGGTTGTGGGCCTTGGCGGGGCTGTGGGAGCGGGAGCGCCGGGGGGAGCGCGACGGGGAGCGACCACGAGAACGGGAGCGTGAGCGAGAGGAGCTTTCAGACCGGGAGCGACTCCTTGACCTTGGAAAAGGAAAGAAAACAGAGAGAGGAACATTAAAATAACCTTACAGCACATTCAACAAAATAACTTACAATGTTTACAAAAATCAATAAATAAAAATGAGGGGAAAAAATATATCCTGCATCTTGTTTATGTATATTGTTTCGGAGCATTAATGGGTATACTTTTTGTTGATAGGGAATCTAAAGCCTAATCAGGACCTTCAATATTTAAAAAGATAAAATGTTGTTATGGTCGATAGCCTTTGTAGGGCAGCACACAATGATTCAATTAAGAACAAGTGGCACTTGAGCTGCCTAATGCCCTGCTACTTCTCATTAATGTGTCAATTTGTAAATTGAAGCAGCAAGGTGCTCAAACATCTAATCCGATCATCTACTCTATAAGGGGCACCTGCAGTCTAAGTATCAGGTTTCTATCATGCGTGGTTCTTGATTTACTGTGATCACAAGAATGCGTCTACACCGTGGTGACATCATGCCCCGCATACCAGGGTGCTGGGACATAAGTAAATACAGAGCACAGTTCAAGTAAGGGTGCACCTTAAACAGTTTATTGACACCCTTTGTCATCCTTAGCCTTCAGTCTAGACAACCAAACAGCGCTGTCAATATGAGTTATTGGGTTTGGGAACTTTGCATGTTGGCGGCCCCAAATGGTAGAAAGAGGTAACTGTTTGAACTGTGACGACTTCAAAACCCTAACATCATGTAACAGACATCAGTAAGCTGCATCAGCAAGCACTCGTTTTCTGCTGTTTAGGACAGTTTGTTTCCAAGTTTTTATTCATCAACTTTGATTTCCAGCCAGTGATCATCCCTGACACCCGAAATGTATTTGAGCAATTAGTGGACGTGGGCTGCTTTTCTCTGTTGCAGCCCCACTTCATGATTTAGGCTGATAAGGCGAGTGCATTTGTACATTTAAAACCTGCCTAGTGCAGCGTCAACAAAAGAGGCATTGGCCAGAAAGGGCTAGTTCTGTAGGATGCGAGATGGATCAAAACAACACAAGACAACTTACCTCTTCTTAGCTGCCTCAATGAGCTTGATTTTCCTGCCATTGATTTCCTTTCCAGAAAGTTTCTCAAGGGCATTTTTCAGATCACTGTAAGAGGCAAACTCAACGACCCTGAGGAACCAAAGAGAAACATTATGAATTGGAATCTGAAGTATGCCTCCTCACAACCTAGATTAGACATGTTGACTTGAATTCTCCTTTCAAAACAGAGCCACCCAACAATATTCATAAGTCGGCACACGGCGACAAAGATAATGAAGTGATCGGCTTACCCTTCGTTGAGCTTGGGGCGATGGGCATCTGCAAATGTCACCTCTCCAGCTTGTCTCATGAAATCTTTCAGGTCCTACACATGTGAACACCATTCATCACAAGTTAGGGTGAAGCTCAGGACACTGGCCAAGTCATAAAACATGATTGATTTACCCACAGAGAGAGATGGTTAGATATATTGAGAGCACTACACAGGCTACTGCAGATAAGAAGGATGGGTCCAAGAGCCTCAAAGAGCAATCATAATGCAAGCCCTTCAACAGATTAGTAGAAAAATCTTTATCAAGGCAAGTATATGCCAATTTGGAGATAATTAACAAATTCAGTAGAATGCCATTCATTGAGTAGACAGGGTTAATATTTTCAACTATTGTCAGTTTCGAGATTCTTGGACCCACTGTTGTTTACAACTACACAGAGGTGAATACCATCTGCATGAACTGCAGAGGCGCCGCCCGGGCAGCGTATGGCGCTAAGAGCCCCGTTTTTCCTGGCTAGGAGGGCACAGGGCTCCGCGCCGGACCGCCCCTGTCTCGGCACCCCGCCTCAGTAAAGAGTGAACAGGGTGGAAGAGAGGAAACTACTACCTGAGAGCGAAACCCTTTGGGGTGGGCCGCAGGCTCTCCTAGCCCACCATAACATCAGGATAACAGCAGATTATATCCATGGGCACCTGGGAGGAACTCACTCTCTCGCTCACGATGTGCGGGAACACCGGTAGGGGGGAGGGAGGGGGGAGATATCGATCGATCGAAGCCTCTCAAATTAACGAACCATCGATCAATACGCCACCATCACCATCATCGACCATTTCGCTCTTTCCTCTCCTCTCTCTCTGCCAACTCTCTGTTTGTTTTCTCTCCCTCGCTCTCAGTCACACACCTGGCGCCCCCACACCTTCGACAGGGGGCGTTGCGGGCGAGCGACGGGGCCGCCATCGCCTCTAGAGCGGAGAGCGAGCGCTCACATGACCACCAGGCGTCAACTAGGAGTAGGACACATTGGCTGACACCACAGGCTCAACCCAGACAGAAGGACCCAGAAGGGGTTAACTCCACCATAAGCGAGCTCTTCCATACGACACAACAGTCAGGCTGGCAAATAAAGGGGTGAAGAATTGGTTAAAATTTGAAAACAGGAATAAAGTAATGTTTTGTTGTTGCTATTGCTCTCTCAGTAATTAACTGCATTAGATGCAGAGTCATAAGAGCATTGACAGATCTTGAAAGAACAATTTGGGCCTGATTGTAATAGATAAACGTTGATTCTTGACACATATTAGCTCTCAATCCATGATTACTGTTTTGAATCCAAATACAGAATTGCTATGATGTTGCATTCAATGGAAATGACTGACTGTTGGAGGTGATATAACATTAGGTGTTGCAGCTTTCAGAGGCTGGCTGTATGTTACGGGCATGTGGTAATACTAACCTGCCAGCTGACACGAGAGGACAGGTTCTCCACGATCAGACGGTTCTCAGTGCGCATCGGAGGAGGGTTTCGGCTAAAACACGGTGAGATGTAAAATGAGACTTCAAATCAACAGAAGGTTGTTTAAGAGATCTGGTTGAGATACGCACAGCTCAGCAAAGGGACGGAGCGCTCTCACTAGCTGCTTTTCAACAGCAAGGCTACTGTGTTACAAGTCTTTCTGGGCACTTGTGCTGCGTTCCATTCAAAGACAGAAATTCCCAGCTGGTACGTTGCGATTTCAACCTCTATGCATTCCAGTGGTCTAGCTCAGAAAAAACAGGGATGTAATGCCTGTGAGCTCAGAAAAGTCTAAGGAGTAAAAAGAAGTGTTTGGTTTGCTTACTGGGATTGTAGCCCTCTTATTATTCAGGTGTTTCATAACAGAGATAGGATCTAATCTAGGCTAATGCAAACAAAATATTACATTGACATGAGCAGGCTCAATCATATAATACAATATAATAGTATCACAAAATAAAAAGAGGATATTGGTGTGGATGCAAACATAGCAAACATTGACCATTCCTGGTGAAACCGAATCAAAGCAGCCAGGAGTCTGTTTGGCAGAGTCATCAGGCCTTTCACTCCAAAACCATATAAATTATGGTTTATGGTACTTTCTGAAGAATCGCAGGTAACTTGATTATTTTTATAGACTGGTTCCACTAAACTCAAAGAGATACTGAGCAGCGACCATCAGGTGATCTTATTCCAAATTGGACACAGCGTTGTGCAATAGACCTTTTCATATTAATTATTTACCCACATGTAAATAAACCTATTTGACATAAAACAGCAGGTGAACTGTCTTCACTCGGCAACACTGAAGGGTGTGAAAACTCTTATACCTCCGACCGTCCTGGGAGCCCCGGCCATAGCGATCAGGGAAACGACCTCCCCCTCCGCCGCCACCCCTGCCTCTGCCGCCACGCAGACGTACACGGGCATGCTCAATAGTCACCCTGAGAATTACAGAAAAAACAAAAGACTTAGAAAAACAATGTGCAGCGTAGTCTTTATGAGGGGAAAAAGAAAAAGCTTTTCAGATTCTTTGGGTATGCAATGTTTGGGTGGGTTTACCTACCAACCAGATACAGGGTAACCCCAGGTTAAATTACTTAAATGTAAGACTTTTTAATACCACTTAGAATGAAAATAAATATTTACCAGGTACTTGAATTTAATTAACATGTTATTATAATACCCACATTAATATTTAATACACAATAGCTTTGTGAGCGCCCTTCACATGATCAGCGACAAAAACGCTTGGCGCTGGCATTCATTTCCTATTTGGCAAGCGTCGCCGCCGAACCTAGCGTCGCTGCCGCCCCTGGCGTTCTGTGCCCTGGGCACAGACACTGGGAGACCCCCTGGCGCTGCGCTCAAAGTTCAACTATATTCAACTTTGACCTTTGTGACGCGCAACCAATCACTGGAATCTAATAGCGCTTAGTTTGCTATTCATTAGTGATTGGGTTAGAGATGGAGAGCAGTGGGAAAGAGAGGCGCTTGATATCATAGCCGCAAAAAAAAATAATATATATATATAGAAGAGAAACTTGTTTTATGTGTCGAAGCATCTCGAATTATACAACATGACCTTAAATCATACCATGATCTGAAAAAAAGTCTGTATCATGGAATGATGTCGGTTTACAGTAGTGATGGGCGGAAAGGAACGAACAAATCTTTTTGAACGAATCTTTTTAGTGTCCGGTACGTACCGGGTTACCCCGACTCACGTTGCCTGCTATGAGAGACTGAGCGGCTCGCGAACGAGAGAGCAGATGAACAAGAGAGACTGAGCTGCTCGCGAACCGTCTCTATCGGACTTCTCGGACATCTCGGACATCTCGCGAACCGAGAGCAGATGTCCGATGTGAAGGAGTCTCATCCAACCTGATGTTGATGCCGACGCTATGAGCGGATCATGTGAAAGCCCCTTAAAACGACACTTGCCCTTTCTGAGGCGACGAGCTAGCTTGTTAGCAGCACACTCCACGGTCAAGAGCATCAATACACTGATGTAAACATTACCTGTACTGTCGTAATGTCCAAGCCACACCAAACAGAGTAAATTGCAACGTTACACACAAAACATTTTATACATTTGACAGTTATTCATGACATTACGGTATTTATTTGATCCTACGAAAAGAGAAGAAAAAAATTTAAGACCTTTGCAAACAAAATTCAATACTTTTAAGGCCTTATTTTGAGAATATTAAATTCAATGGTTTTTTAATACCTTTAAGACCCCGCGGGTACCCTGAGATAAATGCTTAGCACGGATATTTATAGCAAAGGGGCCACATAGAGGGAGGGTAAACACATAAAATGGCAGTTTACCCTCTTTTTTATTTACTTTCCATCTTTCAAGACTGCATAAGTAATTTGTTATATGAAAATATGGTATTTGTCAAAAATCCATAAATTAGTACTTTTCTGAAAATATAATTGATTTTTGCCTCATAATGTTCATTGACTTTTTTTTTTTTTTAACCACTCCTGCATGCTTTAAAACCAAGGACTCACCATAGAGGAAATCATCCTACCTCTCATTGCAAAGCTCTTTCCCATCTAGTTCATACACTGCATCTTCAGCATCTCTGGGGTCATCAAACTCCTGGAACACACGAACACACACACACACACAATTCAGGACCATAATTCATAGCGCTTGTGTGTCTTCTACTTGTATGTAGAGACAGTGACGTCAAGGTCCGTTCAAAATGATATCGGTTTATTGTTTCCTTGCTTATCGGCAAATCTGTATACTTGGTGGACCATGAGTTGGGATCTTTTATTAATTATTAGTCTTCTGATAAATTGGGCATACAGATAATCCACCGAGCAGCACTTAATTTCAATAAAATATAAATATATACAATTGGTTAACACTGAGTTAACGTTATTAACGTTAGAGCGGAATACGATTGAAGGAGTAACGGACGAACCGTTGGTGTGTGCCGAATATAAGGGGGGCTCTTAACGATTCGTAAAACGTCTTACATTATGTCGAAGAACAAAGACACTTTTAAACTGACGTGTTTTCTTTGCGGTTTGGCGTGACGTCCTCTCCATATTAGAGAGAGCAGCACGTATCAATCTTTTCACACATATCGGACTCACCACAAAGCCAAAGCCTCTCTTCAGGTCAATATCTCGGATGCGACCGTAGCCTTTGAAAAACCTCTCTACATCCTTCTCCCTGGCCGACGGGTTCAGCCTACCGATGAAGATACGACAGCCACTCATCTTGCTAGTTACGTTACCTGAAAACAGACATGAAGACATTACACTTCATTAATTAATGTACCACCCGAGAATAAGCACGAACAAAGGAAAGACAAATGTACAAATGCCATAATGTGAACCGTTGACCGTCCTGTGTCATTTTGAAAGCGCGTGGGGCCTTGTGCTCAACGCAGTCGAATACACGACGTATAATTGGTGCATTTCTATTGCGACCACGTTGACGAGCAGTTTGTGCGTTTATTTATGATGCCCAATCGTCTTAATAAGTTTTACCCATTGCTTATCGTCGCTTTAAACATACCTTTCAGTCGTCCTGCTGCAATATCTTCCTAACCGTAAACAGCGACTAAAATCCAGTGGTCTAGCCCACACCAAACAAAATGGCGCCTGTTTCACTGGGTGGCGAGGTTGACGTCACTTCTGCCGTTACTAATATATTCTAATCTATGTAAACTCCTTGTTTCTGATACATTGGAGATGTTTCGATGTAAGCAAACTAACCGTACAAGTATAAGTACACACTTAAACACATATGACACGTATGATTGCTTATGCCAGGTGATCTTCAACACAATCTATTACGTTTTGCAATCCCACCAGGATCTCGCGGCGTTTTTTTCTGATTATTGCGGCCCAAAATGATTGAATGCAGCGGCTTTCATCAAAAATTGCGATGCAGTTTGCGATATTTTTCGTGTTATCTTGTGGTAAAACAGCGGGAATTGCTGAAAATTTTGAGGCCCCCATCCTCCCAAAAACATTGTAAACTGCCCACTCTGTTTTTTAAGTTTTTTTTTTTTTTTAAGTAGTAGAGTAATCGTCACACATTAATACCTCCTTGGGCCACCGGCTGAAAACGCGTTTTACTACACATGATCTCTGTCTAGTGCCCTTCTTTGTCTTTCATTCCTTTTTAATCCTAGTTTTCTTTACAATGTTTTTGTTTTTTCCCCCAATTTAGGCTGCAATGCAGCATATCTACAGTTTGCCATTGTAGCACCTGTAAAAAGATAATTTTTTAATACCTGCCCAATCCCTTCAATGTTTTGTTTAATAATATACTGTGGCATGTAGTTATTTGGTCAGTTCCAGGTTTATTGCACCTGCCAGTAGGTGGCGGAGTGAGCGGTTTGTAGTTCAAAGTTTGACATTCACAACAGTTACACGCAACTAACGATAATGCATGGATACTCATAGTGACATATAGTTTAACTGCATAAACGATGAGTCTTCACTGCCAAAAAATCCCCAACATGACCCTTACGGGGCTCCGTACTGCGACATGTATAAAATAGTGGATGTTCCAGGAAGCTAATCACTGCAATGAAATAGCTTTTAATTAAAACATTGAAACAGACCATTTTAAACTTGCTAAGGTGCTACAATATACTGTAAAACTAGGGTGCTGTGTGAATTTCATAATCTGTAATTACATCAGATAACCAGCAGATGGCAATGAACCTTGTAAATTTGACTGACACGTTTGATCCCGCCCATGTTTCGTACGTCACCGTCCCACAAGTCCGCAGTTAGGTATGCTCGGTATACTTGGAAAGCAGAAATCCAAGGTTGTAGTTTCTTTCTCTGACCACTACGTGTCACCCAGACACAAGAATAAAAAGAAGGGTGAGGGCATGTCGTTCAAGTGGACAATACAAACAATACTAATACAAAGAAAAAGGAGGAGGAGATAAGAACAGTTACAAAGCATTTTACAAAAGAGGAAGTAAAAGTAACATAACAGCAAAAGCAATATAAAGGCAAGAAAAAGTCGTAATAATAAACTGTAAAAGGGAAGTCACAAACAATAAAAGATCATTACATGAAAGTATGTCTATAAAATGAGTTTAAATTAGTGATGTGCTTGATACTTAGGACTTAGCTAGACCAAGCTACTTGGGCAGGTCATTCCAAAGTCTAATCAAGTTTAGCAGCATCATTCAGGAAGCAGTCACTCAATATTAGAAAAAAACAAGGATGACCTTTGACCAAGGCAAAGGGACCTTCCACATAGGATTAGCAAATGTTTGACTTCACTTCACAAAAGAACAGTATAAACCACAATTTTATTGGCATTAGAAGTGGATTTGATGGGCCTGATGGGAAGCAGATGGAGTACGCCCTTACGAAGAACTGTAGTAACCCTTCAATACACTTTAGTCATACTGTAAAAATGTCACAGCAATAAGTGTCTATATGAATATTATAGGCTTATTATTGTGATGCCATAGGAGATTGACCAGATACCATAGGCCTAGAGCCCTGTCTTAAAATGTGACCCTGTGATCATCATTGTGGCCCAAAATGACATGGTGACGGACACATTCGGACACGGGCTCGAATAAACGACACTGCATCTTCCACACTTCAAAAGAAAGCTTTAATTAGAAAGTTATATACACACTGTAAAATTAAATTAAACTTTATACAAATATTAAATTACTATCTTCACACCCACTGCCATGTACAGAGGAAAAACCAAAGCTGAAAGCATTGAAACTCAGAACCAAGATGTGTACTTTTTCCCCCTGTTATTTTCAGGGAAGCAACACCGTACAACAGTGCTTCTGGACGCAAAATCAATTTCAGGGTTTTTTTCTCTTTTAATCCCATAACACTTAAATGCCTTGTAGCAAAAAGAGAAGCAAAGGAATAGTGAAATATTTGAGGTGCTTATAGGCTCTTCACTATCACAGCAGCCGGAAAAGCCTGGGGGGAGTGGGGGGGGCAGAGAAGGACGGACATTGTTGTAGTCCAAAACGAGTCAACTGATTGATAAATACACAAGACAGTTTTATGCATAGAATAGAAAAGAAGAGAGTAAGGCCATTGGGAAAACAGAAGACATCGCAACATTATGAAGCAACAAATATGGAGGCTTAAGATTATACACCAAAAAAAGGAAATGTACAAGTCTAAGGCAACATTCTCTGTTTGCATTAATGCAGCCGTTGACGACAGACAGCCACAAATAAGAAAGAAAGAGAGGAACAGAAACGGTGACCTGTTGCTCTGTTTTCTCCGGGCAGTTGGGCCTGGGAAGTCACTCGGGACCCGGCGGTGTCATGCCGTTTCCAGGGTGACCAGCTCAACTACCGACGGATATCAAGTGGTTGGAGGATGATCGACAACGGATACACGCGACTCTCTCTCTCATATTTGCACTTGGCATTAGAAACGGGGCGGGGGTGTGGGGGGAGGCATACGTTTCTAACATAATTTTCATCATTTTCTTTCACTGCAACCAGTTGCAGTGGTGTCAACGATGCATCGGTTCAGTATGAAGGCGGGCGTGACCCAGTTCCACTGAGAAAACTCCTGTTTTCCAGCCACTCAGCAGAAATGATAAATATTCTAGTTTGGGAATAGATGAATAATACACACATTGTGTACTGGTCTCTTTCCCCCATAGTAATGCTGGTTTGTTCGTGTGACTTATTCAATGCCGAGAGGGAGATTTTCCAACGGCGCGAGACAGGGGCGCATTGTGAAGCCAGCCTCTGATCTGAACACAGCCAAATTAGGAAAAATGCTTGTTTTTCTGCATCAGGGGCCGACCATATGAGGACATGTCCTCTCCCTCGCCTGACTGACACACATAGATACAGACGCACACACACACACACACACATTTAAAACCCAGATTCAACATCTCAAAGCAGACCAAGAGACACATACACACCAAACAATAAATACAGTGGGAAAAAAAAGGAAACACAAAACAACCCCAAAGTTCGGTCATGCGCCAAATCACCAGGTTCAAAGTCAACCTCCCCTTCCCCAGATACAGACGTGTCGGAGCCGAAACGCCACTCGATCGCAGTCGTGCTGACAGACGGGGAGCGCCTGACAAATATCGGGTGTGGTTGGCAACAGAACAACGAGAGGCGTGCCTTTTTTTTTTTTTTTTTCCTCCCCCAGCCGTGACATGGTGCGGTGTGAAAGACTGCTTGCTGTTGTGAGGCGGTTCTCGATCCCACTATACACACACACACACACGCGCGCCAGACGCCGACAGGATACACAGATAGCTAGAGAGAGACAGAGTGAGAGAGGAGGCGTCATGCTTCATTCAGAGTGGGCCGCCGTGCCTGTGACAGCGGAGACTACGAACAACATGCAGCATTCGCAAAGAGGGCCGCGAACCCAGCCGTCCATCACTACCTTTCAAGTACAGCGGGGTGGGACGCTTCTACACGCCACAGCAGGAGGAGTGAAAATCACAGGTACAACCCCCCCCCCCCCCCCGAGTCCGAGTCGACTGCCTTGTGAGATGAGAGTGCTGTTAATAGGGAAGTACACCTGGGAGGAGGCGAGGAGTCACGTGACCTCTCCTCGTTTTGCTTTGCTCGTATGCGTGGGACCTACAGGATTTTGCGCCGAGTTGAAATCGTTTTATGCTCGTCTGGCTTGTCTCGAGTTAAGATCCAGTAGCTGGGGGGGGGGGAGGGAGGGGTGTAGCGGATCGAGGGTCCGCTGGCGCTTCGGGGTGCAGAAGAAGGAGGGAGGAGGGGTGCGAGTCGAGTTTTGGCTGCCGTCTTTGCCGTGCGCGGGTAGCAATGGCAAAGGAGGTTTTTGCGTGGGGGAATGGGCGTAGTTCTTAAGTCTGTTTCTGTGCTGGCTGCTGAAGGGTTCGGGGAGGGAGGCTGACCGCCACAGTCAGTCCTCGTCCGCAGCAAGAGAGGCGCTCTGCCGCTGATGCCGCTGACAGGCTTCATGCTTCCTTCAGCAGGGGAATATCTGCAGGGCAATGACAGAGCAGACATGTTAGAATAATAATAATAATAATAATAATAATAATACATTTTATTTCATAGGCGCCTTTCTGTCACTCAAGGACACCTTACAATGAGAGCAAATTAGACAATAAATAGATAATAAAAAGAACCATAAAAGGTGTACCATGTTACAAATTACAAGAATACAACATTAAAAACATTAATTAAAAAAACAGAATGCAGCAGACCCGACCAGTGGCTCAGAGTCCTGACGTACGGTGCCGCCATCTAGCCTCAATATTACCCACCCAAACCCAAAATAATGCTTTTTCTATTGCGATTCCATCTCAGGTAGTATTCCATGCCTGATGAGAGCATATTACATCTCTGCATGCCTTTAAGTTAAATTGGGACACTGTGGATGACTTTGGTGTAAAAGCACGTTGCCGCTTACCATCGGAGAACTCGTCCGTGGAGGTTACAGAGAGTAGACTGTGCTGGTCGCTACTCTCAGAGTCTCTACGGAGGGGAAGGGGGGCTGCACATGCACCCCCGGGGTGCTCTCTAGCCCATGACGATGAAGAAGAAGAAGAAGAGGAGGAGGAGGGGGCCTGATGAACCATCACCGTCTCTGCATGACGGCGGGAGGAGAAGGAAGAGGAGGAGGTGGATGGGAGGCAGAAGTCTAAGTCTCTGTGGTGGTGGTGGTGGTGGTGGTGGGCTCTGCTGGGGTCCTGGCCTCTCGCGGCCCCCTGGGGGAGGCCCTCGGAGAGCACGATCGGGACCCGAGTCTCTGGAGGAGGAGGAGGAGGAGGAGGAGGAGAAGGAGGACTGGAGGCCTCGGCTCCACTGCTGCCGTACACAGCCTCCTCATAGGAGGGCAGCGATACCTGGACACCCTCCACCATGATGGAGCTAGACTGGCCTGAGACTCCCTGCTCCCTCCTGGTGGAGTGGGGGTGGGGGGGGGGGACAGAGAGGAGGAGAGGGTGGGACAGAAAAACAGAGTTTGAAAGGCATGCTGCACAGTCATGTGTGTTGCGTGCCACAGCAGAGCCTCTCACTGGAGGTGATTAGAGTCGATTGTGCAATCTCTTTATGGCAGGCCGCTCTGAGCCCTCAGGCCCTCGGCACAATCAACACCAACGCCACTGAGCATGAGATCAAAGGGCAATGGCCTTTTTATCTCTGATCTACAGCAGGGATCGTTAGTGACTGCAGTGGGTTGGACCACGGTTTCATACTTTTACTTTCAGTTCTCAGGTATATGAGCCACGTCAACTTGCCAAACCGGTTGCTAGGCATTACTCTAATTGTAGTATCCTGTGGAGTATCTTTCCTATCCAGCTGTCTTACTTGGACAGCTCATTTGCATAAAGTAGTTGGAAGCCAGCTACTTTATGCAAATGAAGTGATAGAACTGCAAAAGAACATTTGATCCTAGGTGTGTGTGTGTGTGTGTGTGTGTGTGTGTGTGTGTGGGATAGGAAGATGAGAACACTTGAAGGTGCTACATGTACATCAGTAAATCATTAGCACATTCATATTTAATGAAGAAATTATTATATTACTGTAAATAAACAAGACCACTGACAAGACGACTGGCAGCCTCTACAACATTTTACCTTGTTGCCACTGGGTGGGATTTTGTGGGGGAAAAAAAGGGAGATTGCTTTACAGCGCAAAACAGGAAGAGGGCGCTGTTCTTCCAGCGCTAACGGAGATAAAGCTTTCAGAGTTTCTCTCGACGGCAGATGGTGGAAGGAGTGAAAGGCCGATGGAAAAATCGCTTCCAACATGTTGATCCTCTTCAGTAAAGCCAAAGAGACAACAAGCGAACACAGAGCGACGCCAGGGAGGGGGAAGGGCGACGAGTAGCAACATCCTCTTTGTGACAGGAAGCAACAGGGTGTACTAATATAACACAAGCACTAACAATAACAACTGGCCTGAGATACAGGATACCGATCACCTCCACTAGTCTCGCTTATTTACAGTAATTGTACCAAAGCATCACATTTCATTTGACAACGATATATTGATGTTTAAAATGCTACGTTAGCATTTTGGGTTAGCATCAAAATTGAGCTTAGGTTAAGGTCACGGTGAGGTTTAGGCATTTAGATGTAGTTTTGGCTATTTAGGATACTGTAACGTGTGTGTGTGTGTGTGTGTGTGTGTGTGTGACTCACCTGCTGTGATGGAAGGACTTGAGTTTGGGCTGTAGCAGTACAAACAGCACCACCAACAGCAGGATGAGGGCCACAGAGCTGGCTGTGGACGCCACGATGGAGAGAGCCGGCATGCCCAGCGGAGAGCTCGGCTCCTTGTCTGAGGGACACAGTGAGACAGAAGTCAGGTTACACGAGAGCACAGGCAAACATCCTTCTCCTTATTCAAGTAGTCTGGTAATAATACGTACACACACACACACACACACACACACACACACACACACACACACACCTTGGCTGAGTCGGCAGCTAATCTGCATGGGCGCGTCCCACTCGCCATTCTGGCAGGTGAGGAATTTGTAGTCCGCCTTCAGCGCGTAGCCCTCGTCGCAGAAGTACTCGATGACGGTCTTCTGGGTGAGGTGGTGGCAGGGCGAGGGGTGACAGCGGTAGCCCCCGTTCTCCGGCTCGGTGGGGGGCAAACACACTGGGGAGAGGCAGAGGCAGCACAGCCCTTCAGTCGTCTGGGTTGTTGCATTATGCACAGAAAGGAAACGCGGCTGCCAGACATTTCTAAGTGTGCTCAGTGTCGATTCCTGTGGTTTAATACCCACTTTTAGGTGAAATCTCTCCGTGTTCCCTGCTGGCTCTGAGGGATTGAGTCAACAGATTTTGAGTGCGAGTGTGCATTTATTGTTCAAAAAGGACGCGTGTCGTGTCTAAAAGTGTGTAGTGTTCGGTACGCAGTGGTGTTGCGCTGCTTGTATGCGAGCGCCTTGCTCACCGTTGCTGCGGATGCAGCGCGGGGCCCCGTGCGACCACGCTCCGGAGCTGGTGCAGATGATGGTGGTGGGTCCATCTGCGGTGTAGCCGGGCTCGCAGCCGTAGGTGAGCAGGGTTCCCGGGGGGAAGGAGCCCCAGTTAGCCTCGGTCTGGTTCAGCAGGTCTCCATGCGGCACGCCGGCCAGCCGCGGACAACCTGGAGGGCAAAGACACCATATAATCAGGGGGTGTTCAACTTTTGCTTACTGATGAGCCTCTTCCCCCTCCGTGGCTCCCTGGACCCTGGCGAAATGTTATTTACTCTTGCGATGTGGGGAACTAGCAGCTATAGGCCAGCAGCCAGTTGGAGGTTGTGTCCCATGTTTAAATAATGTAAGGTAATGAGTTAATTATGAGGCATGGGAGTAGACCAAGTGGAGATGGAGGCATCCCATCTTAATTCTCAATTCACACAGGGATTTCCTCAATGTACTGCAGGCCTGGTGGGCCACCACGTGGCCTAGATATTTGAATTCACAAGTATCTACCAGCACTAACATGGCTTGGGGTGGATGGCTGCATAAATGTCACATGGAGAACCCTGATTATCGTCACGTTTTTCCCATGCCTTTTCACATTTTAGTGTTGCATTAATGTGGGGCTGGTGGAATATTGTGCTGTTCTATCATAATGCTGACATAAACCTGCCGCTGGTCTGCTCCGTAGGCAGTTGCCAGTGAGCCAAACAACGCTGCGGAGAGAAACTCTGTCAAGTTGACAGGCTGAGCCACTAATAAAGGCTCCAAGGTATTGTTACTTGAAACTAGGCTGCATTTTACACAGACAACAAGGGGGAAAGTACTGTATCAAGGTGACAGGGAAGGTGGAAATAGCCCCGCTGCACGGTACCGAGAACACCTTGAGTGTCTGTCGTGGAGTAAAATGTCACAAGTAGCTTCATCTAGATCTCATCTCTCGATTATCTCCTGCTCATTAAACTGTCTCCATCGCACGCCGGCGCCGGGTCTATCCGTCCGACGGTGAGGCGACATCTTAAGTGAGGCTCATTTACTGTGCTCTAATGACAGACTTGAAGCTGTACGCCAGCCGATAAAGACAGGACGAGGCAAGAGACCTGCAGTTAATTGCGCTTTGATCTGCTTTGCCGCGCTCCGTCTATGACGTTGCAATGTCGTGCCAAGTGTGCGTGTTTCATCGCAGTATGAGAGCATATTACCTCTCTGCATTTGTGCCAGGAAACTCCCACTGTGCGCGCATACACACACACACACACACACACACACACACACACACACACACACACACACACACACACACACACACACACACACACACACACACACACACACACACACACACACACACACACACACACACACACACACACACACACACACACACACACACACACACACACACACACACACACACCTTGGAGCTACAATCTGGTGGGAGCAGATCAGCCCAAATCTAGCAGGTTTGCCATAATATTGCACCACCTGTGCAAACGGAGACAAGACACGGCAGGGCGACTTTCCTTTCAGTATTGCGGATCTTTAAGACTGCCGTGTCATGTGGAAATCAAGGGTACCAACACACCTATTGTACTGTTCCTGATCTGGGTTAAGTGGATATTAGGTAACCACTCAGGCTATTTGATCCTCAGTCTCAGTTCTTATCAAGTAATTTTAGCTGAGGTCTGTTCGTGACCTTTCAAGCTATGCAAATATCTTGCTGCTTGTTCGTTTTCCTTGTTCGAGATATGCAAACAACCACTTTGTGTTTCCTGTGTGTGTGTGTGTGTGTGTGTGTGTGTGTGTGTGTACCTCCTCTAAACCGTCCTCTAATCTCGGGGGGGGGCGGAAACGTGGCTCTAAGCTGGCAGCACAAGATTAAATGTGAACACTAGAAATGTGCACCCACGCACATCTAAAAAGGCACTCCCAGTCATAAGGGGTGTGATACCAAAAAGGGTGTGATGGCGTTCGGATGGGGACAGATGTTTAATGTGTATGCTGGCTCGGTGGGGGAAAAAACAAACAACACAAGGCAAAGAGCAAAGGTCTTTGAATTGTGAACACCCACACACACACAGAGATGCTGGCCTGTTGCCAGTGACATTTGACACCGTGACCTGTGCAGCCGTCCTTTGAGATGCTTTAGGGCGCCTGAGGGCCCCCTGAGGAGGAGATGGTGCTAATAGAGGTGGTGAAGGTGATGAATAGAGGACCCCAGGCTGAGAGGCAGCGGGGGACAAACAGGCCTTAGGAGGGGAGGTGGGGGAGGTGGGGGAGGTACAGCCTGGGACAATAGCCGCTGGCCAACAAGCACATGATCTTTTGTGCTGCCCTGCAAGGCTGTTAATAGAACTACAGAAGACAGATGAGTGTTAATGGGATTCATCAGCATCTATTGAGGCTGACGGACTATACATGTGCAAACACACACATACATGTAGGCACTATTTGGAGGAGGGTTGAGGGTATAATGTGGATGTTGGTAGCAACAAACAGGGTCACAAATACATACTAAACAGACCTAAACCTTTTGCCTTGCATGCCACATCTTGAAAGCAGCACAACTCAACATTGATTACGCCATGTCAAAGTGGTAGTAAAACTTAAAGCAGTGCAGAACCCACTCTCCTGTGGATTACACCTCCATGTCAAAGGCAAGATACGCGGTAACACAGATCGAGACAAATATCGGGAGGCAAATATATTCTCCTAATGATCAACAGTGGAACTCAGCTAAAAATCTTCCTTTGCAAATTCTGCAAGTCACTGAGAGGAGAGAGAGATGCAAAGAGAGAGAGGGAAGTGAGATTGAAGAAAGGAGAAGAATCTATATCTTCTATACCACTGAGTTGAAAAAAAAAAAGCGTGAGATTTTCCTATTTTGGACCCGTCTTGTCCTGTTAACAACTATCCAGAAGGGTCAACCCCCTGCTAAAATTGAACTCTGCAATAAGGCGACTGGGGAGATTGGAGAGCGTTAGCAGCAATGGACATCCAAAAAAAGAGAGCGATTACCAGAACAGAGAAGAACGGGGTTGGGGAGGCAGTGAAGGGAGTTAGACAGCAACTGAGAGATGCAAAAGAGAGAAAAACAATGAGGGGAAAATGCAGTAGTCAGACACCGAGAAACACAGAGAGAGAGAGAGAGAGAGATGCATCATCGTCACGGAGCGATGAAGCCGGAGAGAGACATGCTGTGGCAGGTCGACTAATAGTTCTGTGTGAGGGAGAGGCTCTGTACAATAACAGTGGAGGGAGAACATACCACACTGGGGGTTGGGCCAGCCGACATGGAGAGACACCGTTTTACCGAAGAAACAACGCTGGTTTAAACGTCCAGAGATGGTTTAGTCTCTCTCAGCCTTCCTACTCTCTCAGTAAATAAATAAGAACTACCGGGGGGGAAGTAGACGGACCAGGAGAAAAAAGCAACACCGACTAAAGTGCTAAACAATGCCAGAGTGGATTTGTGTCTGCATGAGCACGCCTATGCTTTGTGCGTACGACGAAGGGAGTGAGTCACAGTTAAACAGGAGCTGTTCTCCCACCAATCTGATGTTAAGCGTTTGCTCGAAAGAATGGGTGTTTGATGAACGCCAGAACAGCAGTGACTAAAACGGAGGTGTAAGTGCTCCGTGAAAGCTGGTGGAAACAGTGGGCAATGCAATGTGGCAACAACAACAACGAAAAAAAAAAAAAAAAGTCTGCCCAGTCAAATGAATCAATAAATGAAAGGGATGTCTCGTATTTAAGAGTGATGAAGCTTTTAGCACTTGGCGTGTCGGAGGTGAAACCGCCACCAATCTTCTGATCGCGAAATAGTAAGCTGATCGAAGATTGTGTGTTGCGGGAGGATCGGGCTGGGACAGAGCACCCAGGAGGCCGGCCGCTAATCCTGACATCCACCGTCTTCACCGGCGCTCAAATCCCCGGCCTGGCTCTGAAGTGCCTGCCTGGCTGTGAATATCTCTCCTTCCCCATCTGTTGCCAGTGCCACTCGCCCGCTAGGAGATGGAGGGATGGAAAGAAGGGGAGGGATGGAAAGAAGGGGAGGGAGGGAGGGGTGGCGGGGGGGTCTTAGCCCTCGCTGCCCTGCCAAATTGAAATTATCCTCTATTACAAACCGGGAGCGCTCTAAAGAAGATCACATTATTGCACTGATGACTTCTGTAGCCAGCTGTTTGGTCACACTGTAGGACAATAGGCTGGGAGAGGTGGGTGTGTGTGTGTGTGCCTGTGTGTGTGTATGTAGATGCTGAGGCAGGCTTGGGTGTGTGTGTGTGCGCGGTGGATTAAGCTAAAGACCAAGAGGATGATGCTCTCTCTGGCCTGGTAAATATGGTTTTGTTCCTTTGTTGGTCTCCCTCTAAATCCTCTGTTGTTGTCGAAGATGTTGTCGTTTTGGGACGCGGGGACAGAGGGTGTTTTTGTTTTTGCCACATTCCCCTGCCTCTCCCGCTAATCCGGGGGATTTCTAGCCAAACCGTCATTATTAGAGTGCAGTACAGTGCAGTAGTAGCGGTGTGGTACTGCTGAAAGCTGAGCTCTGCCTGCTCACTGCTGCCACCGGTGGATCGTGGTTATCTGGAGGTGCTGGAAAGAGATGAAAGCTGGGACAGTGTGTGTGTGTGTGTGTGTTGAATGATATATCGGATTAATGGATGCTACAATATGAAAAGGTCAAAATACCGCTATCACACAGCCTGTAAATACAAATACATACAATCTATGAACGCATCTGCTCATCTCTGGCACACAGCCACAAAATAAAAAGTTGGTAAATGTAGAGAAATTGATCTCAACGGACCTTCAAGGCATCACGTTATGTTCTCTGTCACACCAGAGACTAATCTCACTCAGACGTTGCTTGTAAACACACCGCACCACAAGCCTGACCTAAAAAAAAACCTGATATCGACTCCACAACGGAAGGTAGTTTCTCCAGTGTTGAACTATTGAAGTGACATTACCCCAGCTGCTAGCCTCCGCTATACAGTCAACAAGTCACGTAATCACACATTAACTGGACTGGAAAATGTATTTTCTCTCCTGTGCATTGAATGCTTGTTCCCTCAAATGAGCACTGAAAAGTATTTGACAAGGAAAAGGTCAAGGCCCCCGGAAATGAAAGGGAATGCATTGAAATGAAATGTTCACGCCGTCACAGAATCAAGCTGCTTATTCTGAAAGGAAAGTGTGATCTCACTGTCGCTCGCACTCACTGCCTCCTTCTTACTGTCTTTATTTCACACACACACACACACACACACACACACACAGACATCACAGACGAGTGTTCGGTGACTGACACTTCACGGCATGTAAAGTGACACGACTCGATGCGCTGAGCCGGGGCGCGTGACACGGGACCGTAACGCGGGTGGCTTAATGTCTGGGAGAGCGATACTAGCGGTCTCGTGTTTTACTCTGTGCGAGCGTGAAGTCAACAAGCGGCAACACACAGCCCAACTCATCTCTCTATATTCTGTCTACTCATGTAAACAGCTGAGAAAGACAGATAGACAGAGGAGGAGGAAACCACAACGTGAAGAAGACATTAATGAAGAAGGAGGAGGAGGCTGTACGGGAAGAATTTAAGAAGCAGGTAAAAACAGGGAGTGGTAGAATACTGGAGGGCAGAGAGGAAGCAGAGCGCAGTGGAAACCGTGTCGATCTGGAGCATGAAGATAAGTTTCCCCAGAAAAAACCTCTGGGGGAAGGTGGAGGCACCTGGCTGAGCGAGGAAGAAGAGGAGGAGGAGGAGGAGGTGGGAGGCATTGCGAGGGAGGCGTCGGCACGTTTGTACAAAAGCACATGCCCGAGTACACACAGATACCGGCGCACGGCGTGCTCAGTATTCAAGCGTCAGTGTCCCAAACAGCAGGTTCATGTCGCTCATACTGACACCCTATCTGTGTTTTGTGTGTGTGTGTGTGTGTGTGTGTGTGTGTCATGGCTGTGTGAGGGTGTGTGTAGGTGGTGCCGGGTGTTCGGCATTCATTTCATCACACACACACACACACACACACACACACACACACACACACACACACACGCACAGTGTCATTTGTACAGTTAAGAGGAAGCCGGCCAGTATAACCCACGTCAAAGGGCGGTGGGATTTCAAGAGAGCGCTTGCATTCACTGTCCGCCCTGCACAGGCCTTCCTGCAGCTGCAACACACACACACACACACACCATGGGAGAAGGAAGTCTCTAAACAGACAGAAACATCCCCCTCTCCCCCACTCTATTACATTTAACAAGAAGCCACGTGTGCTGCTATTACGCCCCATTGTCCCGCTCACGAGGGAGGGGGCACAGTGGCAGATTTAAGCAGCGTGCCTCCAAAAGAGACAACAGACAACTTTGCATCTGAAGGGTTGAGAGGCCAAAGGGCGTAATGGCGGCGGCGGCGGGGGGGGGGGGGGGGGGGTACCATTGTGTGACCCCTCCGAACACAAACACACACACACACACACTGCCCTGTAGGAGCAGATGGGTGGACACTGGGCGAAGGCGAAGGCGGTGAGCACCCACGTTCTCTCCTCTATCTCCCTCTCTTTTTTTTTTTTTTTCCCTTTCTCTCTCTCTCTCCCGAGGACAGCTGGGAGGCAGACATTCCTTCTTCTCAGCTTTCAAGAGGAAAACAAAGCGAGTGTGTGGGACCCCTCCTACACGCACACGTGCATATGCTCAGACACACACACACACACACACACACACACACACACACACACACACACACAGACAAACCCCAACACGGGCTGATCATATTCCAGCAGCCTGCCGAGTCTGCCGGCCAACAGAAGTGTGAAGTGCTGTGCTCGGGACATTTGTTCAAGGCTCAAGGTGAATGAAGTCAGCGAGCTAATCCCAAACCCCGCTTACCAGGGATGGTCACGCTGAGGTGTTGATAGTACCCGAGTTGGTGAAGGGCTATAAAACAGTGGTAAGACTTACTGGTCAGCTTATCTTGACTGTCAAACATGGGTTGTTGGGTAAACACATTCAGTACGCTACAGTGGAAGACATAACAAAGCAACAGTCATTGCCTTTTAGCACATTTCAGATAACAATAAAGATATACGATTGCGGTAACACACACATGCATAAAACAAACAAAAGGGCCAAGAAAAAAAACCCAGTAAAAACCGTGTGGTATGCCTCATATGGCTGTAAACCTTCAACAATGCAGTCATTGTTACGGCCCTAAGTCTGTCTTCACCACAGTGGAGTCTAAGTGGACTTAGACTCTGAACAACTGCTTTGGCCAGTCACCAAGAGGGCGAACAAATGGCACCCGGCATCAGTGTGTACATAACCCCTTTAACACATGCAGCTTGTTCTGGTTAGGTGGTGAGAAGATTGTTAGCAGTTTCACCTCTGTGTGTGTAGTGTTTAAGTTTACTACAGTGCATGTAACACACTTTAGTGGGTAGTGTATGCTACTGTAGATTTCTATGATGTACTACATACTGAAACTGCTACTTGGTGTCTACTTACATTGTTGTACTGAACGACTGATTTGTAATTGTGCGGTTGTCCACACAGAACTGAACGGGTGTCATGAAGTCGTGTAGATTTTGGTACAGAATCTGAAATCACTCTTGCAGGGATTACCACGTCAATTCTGCTGAAAAGATTAGAAGCGCTAGGATTGCCGGCAGCCTGTCTTTGATTGGGACAACAGCACAGAAAAGCAAAAATGGAGGTGGCATGGAAAAAAAAAAAAAAAAAAAATCCACAAAAAAAATGTGTGTAAAAAATGAATATCCCCACTACAAAATCTCTAGCTCGTGGACATGCATCTGCAGGCTGCAACACCATTGCACACATACAAGCTTCCACACAACTCACCCAACCAGAGCCTCTAGTGTGACCATGTGTCATACCTAGTAGGGGTGGGCGATATGACTAACTAAAAATCAATATTGTGATTATTTCAAACTTTTACCTCAATTACAATTAATAAACGATTATTTTATTTGTTTTGTTTTATTTTGAAAGTTGTTTTATTTTGAAATTGAGCGGATGCTCTATGCCGTTCCTGTGTCTGACTTCCTGCCCGGCTTGACACATTCGCTCGCGGCTCGCCAAAAACGAACGGTCCAAACCTGTCTGAACACGGCGTTACTGGACGGGGCGGAGGGACGTGACTGAATACCACGTAGTATTTTTTAAGGGGACAGTTCATGAACGCAGTATTGGGGAAAGTATTTGGCCCATTAATTCACAGGAAAGTGATGTTACGTCCGATGCGCGCGCACGCACACACACACTCACACTGGTTGCTTTGCTAACTGGCGTTTCTAGACATTCCTCGTTCTTGTAGCCTAAATAACAATCGAAATGAACGATTTTGAACATTTTCTACGATTACATCATTAAATTGCGATTACGATTATAAACACGATTATCGCCCACCCCTAGTGCACATACAAACAAAGACACATACATGCTTCTCAAACCATCCTGACCCAATGATCCAAATGGACTCCTGCACAAAGACCTTCGCCATTTGGCTGCTGTTTGTTACAGAGGGCTGTTTACAGATGACGTAGTACAGACAGAGGGCATTAGAGTGGCGCTATGCCAACTACCCCATAAACATCTCAGCCCTGCATCTAATGGACTGCCCGCACTATAAGGGATGCAAAAAAAAAAAAAACAGGACATAATGGGAAGTGCACAGGAAATATTGGGCATCTTGGAGGTTAAGCTAAGGCGTGCACCATGTACTCAGTGTTATAGGTTCAAGTCTGACTCAGGAGCTTTGTGGTCAGCAGGGTAATGTAGTGAGGGGGGGGGGGGGGGGGCGTCCTTCAATTGGAGGACCAGGGCTCAAGCCTCCGTGTCAGCAACCATCCACCCAGCTGAAGCATCCTTGAACAAGACACCGAATCGCTACCAACTCCAGCGGTGACGTTCTGCTCCTGACCCGACGCTCTGTGGAACGATGGGGCGGGGATCAATAGAGTATCACACATCCTCGCGTGCCACCCCTTCTTTCCCCTCATATTTGCCGTCTCTCTTCGCCATCCAATGAAGCAGAAATGCCATGAAAAATAATCTCAAGACACCGATGATCACGTGTGAGAGAAACAGCTGTACTACTTTTGCCGTGTCACCCCCTCCTGCTACGACAACAAGCAACACAAGTGAGGCAGGACAGCACATGTGTAGCCCAGCCCTTCCCCTCGGCTCAATGTCAGCCAGGCTGCCAGGTCAAGCGGTTCACATCATGTGTTGCCTAAGACTGGCTGTGTTTGTGTTCTATGGGTAAACTTCATCTTGAGGGAAAAGACAGCATAATAACCTCTGAGTCAACAGGATAAGGGCTTGTATATGATGCATAGTACGTGTGTAGGATGCGTTCTGTGTAAGCTGATGAGCTTGTTTGAACAGGATACTTCTGTTGACTAACGGTGTGAGGGGGAAAAAAATCAGCCCACACGGTTTCAGTGAGCCTGAAAACACACATTAAAAGGAGATGAGAGAGAGAGGGGGGGGGGGGGGGAAAGACTAGACAGACAGAAATGGTAGAAAGAAGAGAAAGAAAGAACAAAGTACAGAACAAATGAAGGAATGAAAGAAAGAAGGAACGAACAGAGGGCGACAGAAGACAGAAGAGACTAGGGGATATATTTAGCAGCTCATTAGTCAGAGATGTCCTCTACTCAGCAGGCTGGTCCCTCAGATGAGGCCCTTTGGAAATCATTTTGACTGCCTGCTGCCTCAGACAACCACACATTTCACTGGAAAACAATTTACAAACTGCCTCTACTCCTCACCACGCCCTTCATACAGCTCCACAAACTCCACAATGGCCCCAAAAGACAGATTACAACTTGACAAAAAGCAGCACGGTGGGTTTAACCACTCGTGATTGCAAAGCTGTGACACAAAGACCGCCGCGTAAGCAAGATAATCAATTATAAATCTATCTTATTATGAATGCAGCTCCATGTAGCTCCCATAAATGCCTTTGACTGCCGGTGCGCCTGGTGCTACGGAGGCCACCACTCCCTGCTCTGACATTCATTAACCTTTACTATACATCACGTGTCATCGGTAGAGGGCTCACATAACTACACGGATCAGCACAACACAAATAAGCATCCAACGCGGAAACAAAAAAAGAAAATCAGATCCTTGTGATTCATTTGCAGCGGGTTAGATTAGTGGTAGTAGGTGGTGTGGCAGCTCTATGTGGCTAACAATCATTCCTGCTGTCTGGGATCCACAAAAACTAATTGAACGGAGCGGTAAACGTGAATGAAATGGTCTCGCGTCGTCAGTCCGCACTGCAGTATCTGTTTCCATGAAGTGGTTCTTTGTCTGTCGGGGCATTTAAATGTTCCCCTTCAGGGCTCGATTGGGTGGGAGAGCCGTTCAACGACACAGGGTGAGAGCAGAGAGCGGTGGCTGAAGTGATAAACACATAGGTAATGGAAGAGAAAGACCGATGCTTTCTGAAACCAGACTGCTGCTAATGGTCTCTGGTCTCGCCCGGCTAATGGCCGGGAGCTCGGAGGTGAGAGAAATCCAGAGAGGAGAAAGGAGACATTATAGAAAAGGAGCTGCGCTGTGATACACACACACACACACAAACACGCACGCACACACGCACACAGTGTGTTAGCAGTCCTAATTGCAGCCTGGTGATCTAGTAGAGCTGCAGCTTGCTGTGGTTTGGCCTGTGGCATCCAACACCCCCCTAAAAGCCCTCTTTGTGCTCACATTTCAGGAGAGCCGGTGGCCAGCATATTGCTTTACTCCTTCTGCCTGCCTGCCTGCCTGCAAGCTGCATTGCTAACAGGTCTTCAGGGGACGATTTGGAAAAGTTAATTGTATGGGACCCACTGTTTCCCCCTCTCAGGCGGTATTGTTTGCAAACCTAGCTAGCAAACGTTCTGTGAGGGCTGGGGACAAGAGTGTGCAGGAAGAGAGTATCACAGTGGCTTTCGTTTTTTTGCAACACCTGCCTCTTTGCTTCGGTACAGAAAGCAACAACTTTCAAAGACTGCAGCTGCTTGAAGACGCCAGAAGTAGGGCATGGCTCCTCTTGACATTTTCCTCTGTGGTCAGAGCAATGACGCTACGCTAGCAACCAGAGCCTAGCCTGTTATTACAGAGCAAAGGGAGTTGTCAAGCCCTTTCTTCTGCAACTCGACTTTCCAGTAAATGTCCACACACCCTCTGGATAGTCATACGCGTCAAGATAAGTGTTGCCAAAAGAAAGGGATCAGTCTGTGCAATAGCCATCCGAGTGTTCTTCACCGGGCTGAGGAAAGTGTATTCAAGTCAAGCCAAGAATGGACAACAATCGATTGGCAAAACAACAACAAATCTCGAAGGGAAAACAGGAAGGCAGCGCTCTCTGCTCTTTCTCGTCTTGCTCTTTTGCTTTCCCTCTCTGCTCTTTATTCTCTAAGCAGTGACTTCACTTTTTTTCTTCGGGGCCTGAGGGAAGCCATTTCCTGTTCTCACACAATAACATACATAAACGTCACCACCACATGGAGCACACAGCGGGCCCGTTGTGGCATTTTCCTGTACGGCTTTTCTTCAACTCCGTGGGCCTGAGAGAGCATTGATTAAAGCATTTGACTGCACTTATGTGGCTCCTCGTCCAAGCCACATTACCTACTGAAATATAAGAGTGTTACAGTAGAGAACATGGCATGCGATCGTATCATGAATAGCTGTCTGCCGTCCAAGTTCCAATCTTCTCACTTCTGACTCACCGTGTAGGCCCACTTCCTCTGGAACACAGACAATGGCTCAACTGAAGCCACATTAAGAATTACGGGAACACACTCCTCAGTCGGTACATTTTATGCAATCATTGTGGGGAAGTGGCCTTTTATGTTTTTGACTGAGTTTTATGTGGCCAACAAAAGATGCCTTAGTGGAACATCAGATAGCCGAGAAACAAGAAGTATTTAGAAATGCACATTTGCTGGTTTCAAAGCGGTTTGTTCTGTGCCTGACAGCGTTTATCCTTTTCATACACAAAACCAGGTATCGCTTTTGTTGCCGTGTTTGTTTACTGGCACCCTACTTTAATGCAGAGGATATTTTGTTCAGCCTACTGCTACTTTTGGAAAAAAAAAAGTCCTGAAACAAAGCAATCATGTGCACAAATGTGAGGGAGCTGTTAGCTTAGCAGTTTAGCTGCTGCTAGGCTTTTTACAATGAACAGCTGGAACAAAAGAGACACAAAATGACTGACTTAGTTTGTGATTGGTTACATTCTCAAACTACCACCTACACAGTGTAGGGCTAATAAGTAGAAACCTTTTTCATATATCACAGCAGCTGGCTTTGACCTGGCTACGTAACCAGGTCCTAACGCAGCAAAGAAATCGCTGTTCTGACCTTTCCATAAAGAACATGAAGCCACCAATGAGGAAGCTGTTTCGGCCGCTCCCTGTCTTGTGTGAAAAGGAGCACAAGTTGGAGCAAAGAGTATTTCAACCTTTGGTGTGTCATGCCCTCGCCATTTCCTGTCAATTTAAAGTAGATACTAAAGTAGATACTTTAAAGTAGATACTAGGGTACTGCTATGTGCTAGTCTCTGGTGTTTAGGGTTTTTGTCCTCATATGCAAAGACATACATTATTTCTTAGTATCCATTTCCATTCATACCACACACGGTTATTTGTATGGGTCTGGAATAAGCCTGTCAGCAGTGATGGCATTTCATATTCATGAAAATTTCCAGAGCAATCTCCATCCCTGGTATATGTCGAGGGATTACCTACGTGAATTATGTATGGAGGGACATGAGCAGTGGCGAGAGAGAGAGAGAAAATCAAAATGAAGGCTTGGGCTACTGGATGGAGGAACCAATAATGCCCCGGGAAGATGAAGACTTCTGAAAAAATTAGGCTGTATAATAAGCCTCGGGCCCTCGTCTGAATGATAATCTGTCTCATTGGAGATTTAATTTCATACTGAATAAATAAGTAAATTTTTAGGTCAATAAACATATTCATATCAATTTTTTATGAATGTTTCCATTCACGCATGCCCTCATACACGCTGTAATTCAGACTTTTCATTCATATATTTCTACTTAATATGTTTTAGCATTTTAATTGTCAGTTGCGTTATATTTAAATACACTCCATTTGCCTTATTCTTATTTATATTCTATTTTCTTGGCTGTATCCTATTACTATTAGCCTGTTTATTGGTTTTAACACAGCTGATGGAAATGCAACTCACATTTTATTTTTTGCAACATTTTATGAGCCAATTTCTTTATGAGCCAACTTATCTCATGCGATCAGCAACGCAAAAAAAATCAAGAAATCTTCCATTACAAATGAGTTTATAAATTGCAAATGTCAAAGAACCTGACATTCAGAAAACACCCCTAAAAATCAAATACGAGAATTATGATATATTGAATTTTAGAAGCTGAATGGAAATAGCCTGTGCTTTTTTGTCGATGAAGAAATTATGTGATGAATATCAACGTAAACGAATTGGTCGAACAAATGATGGTATAAGCTTGGCATGACCGCTCCGACAAATGGTTCAGTCTCACTGTAAACCAGTTTTAAAAAGGGGGAGCGGACGATCTGAAAGGCTGTTTGTGAAAGATCTGTCCACGACGACGTCCAAGAAATATCACAGTGCTGTCACTCCCCCACGCACAAGGCACCTGCCGTGGTTGGATGGCCATTCGTTGGTGCATTCGAGTATTGTCAAGTACATGTTGTTGTTTTTGTCTTTGGACAGCTTGAAATATGGCTTGAAACATGAGCTGACAAACAATAACAACTTGCCCAATACTAATCAAGTCTTGAAAGACCGACTTTCCATTTTCTGTTTTCCCAAGTAGCTTCCTAGCCTCCCTATGTTTTTGTTTCAACGTAGCTGATGGATATGCATCTAATCCGCATTTCATTTTTAGAATCAGGACTTATGAATTACGTTAACTCTAAGTAAATATGTTCCAATTATGACGTGATAATGAGAAGAAACAACAATGCACATGTCTTGCAAAATGTCACCTTTCTGTACATACGGTAGCTCCATCTGGACTTTTAATAAGGTGGACCACTCGTGATGCACACATCTAAATCTGCACATCTTATCTACAGCTGTATATATATATATATATATATATATATATACACACACACACACACACACACACACACACACACACACACACACACACACACACACACACACACACACACACACACACACACACACACACACACACACACACACACACACACACACACACACACACACACACACACACACACACACACACACACACACACGTGTGTGTGTTGGGCAGAAAGAACGTGAGCATGATAGCAGCCCCTCTGGGCTCTACATGAATCATGTGAGTTACATAAGACCGAAAGAGAGGACACACTTCGGATCAGCCTCTGTCTCTCGCTCTCTCACTTATTTATTTAAACATTATTTGACTGAATTAAAACCGAAAATCAATTACAGCTCTAAAAAACATCCTTGGGCCTGAAACACCACCACACAAACACACAAACAAGCTTGCACAGGCACACTCACAGTCCGCCTGCTCTCTGTGGCAAGGACATCTGGCAGCTTTCACAAGCTGGCTGTGTGTGGGTAGAGTGTGTGTGTGGGGAGGTCGGGTGTGTGTGTGTGTGTGTGTGTGTGTGTGTGTGTGTGTGTGTGGAGGGGAGGGGGGTGTTGAGACTGGAACGTTGGCGGAGTGGAGTGAAAGGAAAACTGGCACAAGCGAAGGGGTTTAGAGAGTACTGGCGGTGTGCCAGCGTTGTATTCCTTTTGAAAGAAACAAAGGACACAACCCCTGGGGCCTGTAGTGCCTGATAAATGCCTTTTACCTGTGGTGAATTTGAATCCCAAGTGTGAACCCAATTTTCATCTCGCTGGACAATACTGAATTCAGTTCTCAAGCAAGATACTTCACGTTCCGAGATAACCCGACATCTAAGGCTGCGAGATAAAACCTGATCTGAGGGTCGGCGTGTAGCAATAACCGCAGCCGGCTAGCCGTGCTAAGAGCTCTCCGAGGACGCTAAATGTCACGGCTGATTAAAACCTTATGACAGCAATGTGACCACAGACACCGCCGCCCCGCTTTTTCTAACTGAATAAGGCAGGGAAACCGCCGTGACCCGGAGGGTGGGTGGGATCGAGCAAGGCGACCCGACCGACCCGAGGGTAAAGGAAGCCGATTTAATCTATCTGACCTGCGAAAACCAGGGGGAAACAACCGCAATCAATTCACAAGAGACAGGCGGAGATGGAGGGTTGGTCAATGTGTGTGTGTGTGTGTGTGTGTGTGTGTGTGTGTGTGTGTGTGTGTGTGTGTGTGTGTGTGTGTGTGTGTGTGTGTGTGTGTGTGTGTGTGTGTGTGTGTGTGTGTGTGTGTGTGTGTGTGAGAGAGAGAGAGACTTACCTGATGCGTGACCATGGTGGAGCAGGGTGAGCAGGAGGAGGAGCACAGAGGCAGCCAGCCTGTGGGCTTGAGAGGAGGAGGACAGGGCTCTCGTCTGAAACGCTACCATCCCATCGCACATCTTTTCCTCCGGCAACAAGCGAGAGTCCTCTATGGCTTAACCTGCCCAGCCACATGGAGGAGGGGGTGGAGAGGGTGGAGAGGGAGGTAGGGAGGGAGGACACGGATTACTATTAACATTCAGCAGGGATTATGTAACCAAAAGCAACAGAGACACAGAGGAGGGAGTGGAGAGAGAGAGATAGATGAAGGGCAAGAGAAGGCCTGCTCTGTGCATCGTGACATAGCAGTCGGATTACTGTTATAATGAGTACATGACATGTGTGGGTTTCCTCTCCTCATGGTAAGGTTAAGCATTCCCACCGCCCCCAACACTTGACGATTCTCAGCTCCCCATTTCCTTTCCCCTCGCTGTATATATATATATATATATATATATATCTCTCACAAACACACATTGTATTGGCGGCAGAAGGATTCCTCTGATCTCCCCTCGATCCCCACTCTGTGCTCCGTCACAACATCTGACTAAATAAACCAGCCATTACACGCTGCTGTGGATGAGATAATGGGCAAGCAGATCCCCACTGCTGATGAGGTCGTGGCATCAGAGAGAAAGAATGAAAGTGATTGAGAGGCCGAGTGCAAAACAAAAAGGAGGAATTTAAAAAATATATATAATTAACATTTCAATGCTTGCTTTGCTCTCTGTTGTTGTTGTTGTTGTTGAGGTGGTGATACACTCGATGTCGACTGCATCACCACCTCAACGTGAATGAGTTTATATCATCCTGTCACATTTAACCTGAGACCTTATCATTTTGTTGTTAAATGAATTTAACATTTTTCTCCTGCTGCAAGTGGCGACAAAACATCAAGAATGTGTTAAATCAGGCACTGGGTTTCCAGAACACGCCCCCCCTCTAACTTCCTAAACGCAATTGTTGGTTGATTGGGAGGGGAAACCACACAACGTACACCATCATTACATAAATGAGATGCAGGTGCACATTGGGCTTGCTGGGATGAAACAATCAGTAGCGGTAGCTGGGCTTGGAGGGAGACTGGCTGGCAGTCAGGAGAGGGCAGAGGGCCCATTACAGTTACACAAGGCTACTGAGCTAACGGCTGCAGTGACGGCATGGCTGCACTTAGAGAGCCGCCGGTTTGATTGCAGATCTGTTGTGTAGCCGTTGGCACTGCCACAGACGACCCAGGACGACTGCGATGAGGCAACCAAGCACACACATGCTAGGGTTGGGCGATAGCGCACAGCCTCCTGTCAGACAATCGTCATTACAGATATCACCAATCCCCCCAGCCCACCCTGAGGGAGACTCTGGGAAACCTCAGCTGTGTTTCGGCTACCTTTTATGCTGGAGGCTCAATTTTAAGTCAACTTGAGCTTCATCTTTGTCCCTGTGTGTGCTTCCACATCGGAGTGTCTTGCACTGGCCATCTTACTAAAGGTTAAGGTGATTTAAACTGGTATGGGAATTTCCATCAGCGATGCAGTCAGTCCATCATTGATCCCCAAAGTCTTCATCCAATTGGCGCGCGCGCACGCGCACACGCACACACACACACACACACACACACACACACACACACACACACACACACACACACACACACACACACACACACACACACACACACACACACACACACACACACACACACACACACACACACACACACACACACACACTTCTAATCTCTCCAACAGGAGGTGGAGAGACGTACCTGCATGCGGCGCAGGCCGGTGGGAGAATGACGCAAGTCAGTTTTGGCAGGACAGTTTGGGCACTGCATTGTGCCAAAGGGGAGATAGTCAAAAACACAAGCACCGGACCTGCGCCAACCATCTGATCCACAGACGCTTTCTCATTTTTCCACGTTGGTATCATCAGAGCACTGCTGCATAGGCCCGGGTTACACCACGAGGTGCTACGTTAACTCAGTCCTACTCAGAGGAAGCTCTTAACAAGAAGGACAAAACAAAAGTCTGAACCGAATGACACACTGTGTTTTGCTCAAAGGCACTCATTGGGATGTAAATAACCACCTGGAATGGCATTTATAATGCAGGACTGACCTCCTGAGAGGGCTGAGGGCAGAGTATTGACCAGCCAAGACATTTGCAAAGTGAAAACTTAAGCAGAATTAGCTTAATTGCTTTCGCACAAAAGAGTCAGAGAAAGGAGAAAGCCATTAATTGTGTCTTAAGGTGTACTGCAAAATATAGCATTCCAATTAGCTAGAACAAGATAGCTGGGAGCCTGAAGGGAAATATTGTTTTTTTTGCAGACCCTGACTGCACAGACTTTATGTTGATGCATTCAATTGATTAATAATGTAGAGGGCAATTTGACTGCATAAAGTACAGCAATTACGAGTTTAATTCAAGGTTGAATGTCGAATTCCTAGCTTGTGCTCGTTTCCTCTGCGTTTTTGTCAGGGCCTGGATCATCACATTCAGGAGACTGTGGAACTATTTTAAGCCTCTAGTGATTTAGTTTTTGCTATCTGGAACAAAATTGTGTATCTAACCGACACAAGCAAAAACTCTCCTTACTGCCTGGGATTGTACTTGTGGCCTGGCAACAATATCTTATTAAAGATTTTAATCACAAATTACTGGGAACTATAATGGCCTTCCTGGTTTTAGTGGCGTAATTCTTTCCAGAAACACAGATCTTGACAGTTAAGCAATGCAACAGATCGCTGTCGTCTGGTGAAAACCTTGTGTCTCCAAAATGTCAACATTTCAGGAACTAGGAAAAATAGCCTTGGAGCTTGACAACTATACACTTGAGTTTATCGAACTGGTTGTCATAAAACCAAGGGTTATAGAATTGCCTCAACTAATAGAGGAGCATGTAATCTTTCAATTAAAGCTAAAACATAGATAATATGCATTGTTTAAAGAGCAACTAGTATAAATACAAAGTCATGCTAAATGGTTGGTATTCAAGTCATTATCACAGTGTAACTTTCAATTGTTATATCAGTGGCACTTTATTGGATATTGACATAATTTATCATATCATACTGAATGCACCAACAGAATGTCAACTTAGAAAGCCTATAATGACAAGAAACACGTTGACCTGTGCAAACAGATGTTGCAAGGACGTCAAACATTACCCTGCTTCAGACGAAGGAACAAGACTACTTCCTTGTTTCATACTAAATACGGCTCTCTGTGGTCGGGACCAAGTACAGATGTCGGCTTACACCTGAGCTCTAATTCAACTGTGTGTCAGCTTCAGATAACGCAATAGGCTAAATAGACAGGCTGTAAGAATAGTATGAGAGTTAATGTCAGCATCCTGTGGCACAGAGCTGAAATGGCCACCATAATCAATGTCACATATAACCCAATATGGAAGGATGAAGCAGGACGGTGGCGAACCACATCCTTATGATTACACCCGCCAGAACAAAGCTGCTCTGAAGCTGACCTGCGTCCACTCTAAAACGCTACGTTGAAATCACACAGGCCGTGTCATCCCGATTCAGAACATCTGAGGATGTATTGTGTTGAACAACCGCACATTTGTGAATAGCAACACATATTTGGCACACAGTGAGAACTTTTTAAAAGATTTCCATGACTTTAGTTATGCCTATTTTAGGCATATTCTGTTTTTAGAGTGTCTGGGTAAGAGAGAAGTGACGAGATTCAAAGTAACCTAAGACTATGAGACAGCAATGGTATTTGTCAGTTGTCTAGACCATATATGAACCCAATGCATGGGGAAAGGGGATGTTTTCACAGTGGGGAGATTTGATTTGTTCTGCCTTCGACTTGGGGAATAAATACGCAACTCCCCACTTCAGACACCAGTCAGCCAAGCAGCCAGCCAGCAGGCTGCTACTGCAGTTTCTCAGCTGCCCGGAGCTCCTGGAATGCAAAGGGAGCCAAGGAGAGCAGCAGCACAGGCATGTGTCTGGGAACAGAGAGCACTCAGTGTGCCAGAGAAACAGCCAAGAGGAGATTTCCACCCGATAGGCCACAGTGCTGCTGCTGCTGGGCCTGTGGAGGGAGCCCTGAGACGGGTCCCTGCATGGCAGCACAGAAAGGACCCTTTGTTACCAAGTATTATGTAGTGTTAAGCCCCACAGCGCCTGGGCCTCCCTCTGTACTACCGCAAGGAGAGAGGGAGACAGATAGAGAGAAAATGTGAAAGAGAGATGAGAAAGCAGAGAGAGAAGAAAGACGAGAGAGAGCAGAAAGCTGAAAAAGAAGTGCAAGAAAGCCGTGAGTGACGGGAGAGAGATTAGAATAAAAATGAGAGAGAAACAGTGGCGTGTGTTGTGTTGACAGTTCTGAAAGGTAGAGAGATCTGAGAGCGGGACTGAAGCCAGAAACAACATTCTTATCTTTATTCAAAAGATGCTTTCTCTAGAAGCTATGTTGTCAAACAGAAAAGCCTCTGAATGCTGGACAGGAAATACACACACAAAAAATCTCACTGCAGTTCTGCACTTTTTCAGACATTGTATATCTTAGCATGTGAAAGCACAATAATGTATAAATGAGAATGTGTAAGTACAATGCAAAACAAGTATGTCAACACAATGAGCGTCAAATGAGTCAATGTGATGGTAAGACTTCCTCAAAGAAAACCATCTTCAGGTTTGAAAAAAAGCCACACAAGCAGTGAAAGTGAAACCATGACTGATAAGATATTACTATTTGGCCAATATGGAGGTCCCCACCTTATCAGTTTCAAGCAATGTTTGCTTGATATTTGCTCTACATTATAATGATGAATGACTCCTCTATCCTAAGGTGTGCGCGCGTGCGTGTGTGTGAATATGGGGGGGGGGGGTCAAAACTCAAAAATACATCACTGCAACTGTTCCAAACTTGGTCCGATGTCTTCGTAGCAGCCCCAACACAAAGTCACACGCGTCGACACGTGCAACTGTACTGCGAGCTATTTAAACAAAGAGTGCGGTGGGCTGCCAAGACTGCACAGAGAGAGAGAGAGAGAGAGAGGGGGGGAGAGAGAGAGAGAGAGAGAGGGGGGGAGAGGGAGAGAGAGAGAGGGAGAGGGAGAGGGAGAGGGAGAGAGAGAGAGAGAAACAAAGGCAACCGCACGCTAGCCGGGTTAACATAACTACATATAAAGTATGTAGTTAGAGCCTTGGTCCTGTTGTGTTATTACACCGTAGCGTGTCTTTGTTTGACAGTCGGATACTGTGCTGCAATGTTAGCAGTTTTCTAACAGTAACATTAGCGGGCCCGTTGCTACATTGTACCCACTGTAACAATACTGTAACGACACAGCAGTATAGACTCCACTAGACTAGCTACTCTCAGCGGTTCTAAGTTTGGCGCATCTCCGAGTATAAAACCTACAGGCAGACAGGGCCATGTCTTCTGACGGGAACTAATGGTATGAGTCAATTCCGTATGCCGTAGACTTGTCAGTGACAAAATGTGGCATTAATCCTGACAGAGAGATTTTATTCGCTGCTCAGAGCCAACTAAATCCGTACACGTCGTTATCTTAAAAAAGATAGAATTGACAACAAATTATTACGTTGTCGTAGCTTGACATTTCCCTGTTTTCTATTATGGGATCAGCATATACAGACTCGACACACACACACACACACACACACACACGGAAAGAGAGAGACCTCGTAGTGGCCTATCTTTGCTTAGCTTGCGAAAAAGACAAGACTCACCAATGTAAAGGTTACCAGCAGTGAGTCCCCCTCTTCGTGGTTTACATTCGAGGCATGAACTGTCGTGTAAATGGAGATACCCAAAGATGTATGTGTCAAAATAAAACAAAACAAAAACGCTTCGGTCGTGTATCTCCGTCAGTGATATAGTATCGCTGTTCCTCGTCCTCAGCTTGCCAGTTCTTTATTTAAGGTAAGCGGAAATACTCGGTGTGAGAACTCCACCAGCTGCCTCGCTCTCGCACAGTCTCCATGGTTACCTCGTTGAAAGGGCGGATCCAAATCTGTCAAGCCAACTAGGAGGCGATTACAGCTTCAAAATAAAAGCGTCAATTTGTCATTTTGCGGTACAAAAACTGTACGCGTTGAGAACAAAACGCCAAACAAAATACTCAATGGCATCATTATCAAATAATATGGAGTGGAAGTGTAGCTGTTTATTAGATACTAAGATGTATGTATTATGATGTATTATGGTGCATGGTATTACCTGATGACAGATTGATTTATGCACATGTACATTTAAAATTTAAGAAATTGTATTTGAAATTTCAAGTAGACTGTTATATGTTTTGTAATTGAGTCTTTCTTTGTGTTTTTTGGCAGCGACGTACGGCATCCTGCACAGGCCTTTATGCAGTGATGCAGTGGTAAAAAAAAAAAAAAAAAAGGTGGGTAAACTACGACCTCCAATTGGTGTTTATCATGAGGCAAGCAACCACCAATATAAACAAAAAATATATTTTCAGAACAGCATTAATTTATACTATCAGCCTATAAAGATTGGTCAAATCTATTCTCCAAATAAAAAAATCAAAATGAGAATGAAAAATTAAAAAAACATCAATTATATTTCCATTCACTGTATATCCCTCCTTAAATATATTCTTACTTCGAATTTCTGTACTCGCCAAAGAGGGTTTTATTTCGAAGGGTATGACCGAAAGTTTGGTTTTTTGGGGGGCTGGCTTGACGATTAGAGCCATAACAGTAAGCATAGCGTCAAGCTAGCAGCAGGAAGTGCTCGTTGTTTCCATATTCATAGGACTGTCAAAACGCGCACTGATAAAAACAAACTAGAACTACAAGAACTACCATGCAACTTCAGGGAAGCTAATCTCATCCTTGTTCCAAATGCCATGCATACACATGGGTGAATCTATTATAAAACTGCGCAGTCCTATTATAATAAAATAAATATATTAGATCTTGTTATATTTTCCATCTCTTCAAAGGGGCAGTGCTGCTAAATGAGCCCTGCGGCACCAATGTTACTACTGGAGAAGAGGGCAGTTCATCCCAGCATCTACCTTAGAGCTACACTCAGGTGATACACTGTGATGATGGCATCAGTGACATATCATATGAAAGGTTTATCTTTGAGAATGCTTCTATGTTAATGTTGATTAAGGTTTTTTATTATGTGATGGACTTACCTGTTTGAGTAGAGAAATCTTAATGTTAATATACCTACCAGCACCTACACCTCTTTAATGCTTGAATATCACTTTGAGTGATTGATTGATTGATTGATTGATTGATTGACTTTATTTTAGACATGTAAGAACAATGCATAGTAGCAATTAAATAAATGTCCATGCTTGAAAAGAAGCAGGACAAAGTAAACACTTACTTACTCTTACCCCTTTTTTATGTACTCTTTAGTTTGATATGAACTCTAAATACAGAATCACAGAATCCCCACCATTTGAAGTCACAGGTGTAGATTTTGCAGGGCCACTCCATTCCATTGTGCACTTGTGCTGTGACCAGAGCAGTACAAGTCTCAAGAAAAGGATTGTACAAGGTAATCTATTCAGATAATGCAAAAACATTCAAGAGAGCTGATCAGGATCTGAAGGAGCTGTGGAAGGCTAGCAATCCTCCCCAACTTTTCTTCTCGGAAAAGGGCATCACCTGGGGGTTTATAGCTGAGAGAGAGACTAGTCAGATCAGTGAAGATGTGCCTGAGAAAGGTACTGGAGAGAGCTTCACTCAACTTAGAAAAGATGTGCACCACCCTGGCATGGGTGGTGTAAGGGTACAATGAATGTGAGGACAACACACAGAGACAAACCTGGAAGGTAGGGAAGATTGAAGAGTTGTTTCCAGGTTGAGATGGACCAGTGAGGTCATATGCAGTTTGCACCACCTCAGGGACTGTGTTGAGAGGACCAATCCAGTTGATATATCCTTTGGAGTTATACAGTTGTTCATCAGTAGAAGTGACAGGTGTAGAGGTGACAGGTGTAGACAGAAATCTGTCTGTAACCCTACCTACTGATGATATTGGAGTGTACATTAATGCACCTCAAAACCAGTTCCACCCTCCATGGTATACTGAAAAGACCAATTGCAAAAAAAACAAAAACAAAAGACAGTTACCAAAACTTCAATGAATCCCAATTGCATAAAACAACACAATCACATGTGTACCCGTTGTACAAAATTATTCTGTTGTTCAAATGACTCACTCCAAATTCACCCACCAATGTGGAATGTACACAATAAGAAAATAATATTACAGCTATATGTAAAATGTCTCACATTGACAAAGTAAATGCGATTCAATTAAGATTCAATTTATTCAAACCAATACACCCCAACAAAAAAAAATAAAAAAATTAAATGTGACATCAACAGAACAGTGAGTGGAAAAAGAAACCCCTAGTATAGAACTTATCAGTGTCAAAACAGTGATAAAGGATACAACACTGCCCACATGTGGCAAATGGCGGTGCTGCGCTAAATACAGTTCAATGACCAAGCAACCTCGGTAGGAAACTCCTGGGGCCAGATACTTACACAACTTAGGAAACACACTGCACACAGTCTTGCTTTTTCTTGATAAATCTCAATCATCCTGAAATTGTGTGACTTTCGACACAACCCCCCCATTAGCCTGGTTTGCCTGTGAAGGTGAAGTAGTGGGAAAAGGACCAGAGAGGAAGACAACAGCTCCAGCATGGAAGCTGCTGCAAAGAGGCAGAGGGCCTCTGAAGGACACAGTGATGGAGTAAGAGAGGAGGAAGAGGAGGCCAGTGATTCCTCCAAGGGATGGTGGAAGGACATCAGTGAAGCGTCACCTGACTCTGACCTTGACTCTGATGTTGACACCTAAACTGACTCCAACACTGGAGGTTGTGCTCTTGAAAGTTAAACAGAAAGACTACACATTATTTCAATGAACTGTAAGGTTGCTCTTTGAAATTCATTGATCGCTCAATGATTGAAGCCGTCCAGGCCCTGTTTCTCCTCCAAACATAGCATTGTGCCGAATGGATCGCAAAGTTTTTTAGTGGAGAGCAGTGGTTTCCTCCTTGGTATCCTCCCATGAACACCCCTCTTGTTTAGTGTTTTTCTTATTGTAGACTTGTGGACACAGACGTTCACATACGTTTTCCAGCTTAGTCTGTTTATGTCAATATGTTCAATAAAAACATGTAAAAGTTATTTGTTATGACTTAGATGAAGACCAGACCATATTTTAGGAGTCATTTAATTTAGGTAATTTAAAAGGGTTCACAAACCTTTTCTTGCAACTGTACTATATGTATAATATTTAATTGTGGGGGTGTGGGCTTATTACAGGTAAGAAAAAACATATACTCAAAATCTGAAAAATTAAAAAAATATATAGTGAAATACCTTTATAGGTTACTACAACTATAGAATATGGGCTGTAGATGTAATAGCCGACGCGCAACGATTACTCAGTTAAAAGACTTTGCCAGTGTTGCATTATTGTTCGGCCACAGTAAAAATGGTGCTGTCTCTTTAACCACGCCATTGCTGTGAACTCGGAAACAGTAGTGGGCAATGAAAACTGACATAACAAATTCCATCTCGACATGACTGCCAAGAAAGTTTTGGCACTACAAGTCGTTGCCTATCCTGTCCTTCAGGAATACAATGGCTTACTCACAGATCCGGATAAAACTTCTGCCTAGCTTTCGCTGTTTCTTCGATAAACTGGTCCAGGTAAAAGTAGAAGGTCTTGCTCCACGCCAGCGAGTGGAACTGAGGTCCAGACTTGTCGATGACAGACAGGTTGTTTTCAAGGCTTCTGCCCTGTACACAGCAGATGAAACCGGCCTGGTGGACGTCTGCCGTGCTCCCTCTCTGGGCGGGAGCTACACTGGAGTGGAGCCCATGGGTTTGTTTTGGGCCATGACACCAGAGACTCCGCACAGTAAAGTGCTGAAGAGGAATGTGCTGAGTCCCACGTTGGTGACGATAGATGCACTGAGTGGGGACACCGGTGAGGTCTTGGCCTCAGAAACCAATGAGAGAGGATACATGGCTGAGGGGATGAGGAGAATTCCTCTGCAAGAAGACAGAATAAGAGGAGTCCTCTTCCTGCCGCCAGGTTAGGTGTAGGCTATGAGTCACGTGATAAGATAAGACGGCTCTTTATTGTCAGTCATGTAGCAGGGGGTGTACAAGGTAGCAAGAAAAGAACCGCAATATACAAGCTTCAGAAAATCAAGAATTTAAGGAATATACAGGTTATATAAAAATATATATACAAGTTGGCAGAAAATAAGATAATTTGCTTTAGGGCGATGTACAGTTGTGCAGATGGAGAAAGAAACACAAAAGTGGGAATGGTGTTTGTCAGGATTCGATCCAACACTTGTCAGTTCTTGGGATTGGGATTTCACAAGTTCTTTGTTTGGTTCAAATGTATTGACACCGCTATCACTTTCTTGATTCTCCCCCATCTTGTTTGGCTTCCTCCCTACTCTCTTCCTACACCCTCTCTCTTTATTTACCTGCTTTCTCTAGGAAAGGGTCCATTCCCAGGGGTTCTGGATTTGTACACCTTCGGTGGAGGTCTTTGTGAACCCAGAGCCAGTCTCTTGGCAAATAAAGGTTTTGTAGTTTTGGCACTGGCCTATTATGGTTACCAGGATTTACCTAAAACTCCCCCTAAATACTTTGACTTGGAGTACTTTGAAGAGGCTGCAGCCTTCCTGAAGAGACAGCCACAGGTGAGTACTGGAGATGAAAAACAATGTCAAATGATTGTTCTAATGAAAAAGGTGTTGATGTCAAGCTTTTATTATCTGCGCCAACGTTGACATCTAGTGGCCGTTTTATGCTTCATCATAATGCCAAACTGAAACAGCGTGACATTTGACCCAAACATTGACTACTAATAGAGTTACTAAACTATAAAAACAGCTTTTTTTTCAATCAAGTTGACCCATTGCAGTCAAGTGAGTCGAACTTGAACTTTTGTTGCGCATCTACCTCCGTAATTAAGGTAATTGTTGGCCCAAATAATAATGCTGTACCGCACACCAGTAAACGTCCCCTCTTTATATGACAGGAAATCATATTCTAAACACGATTCATGATACAGCCCCTCTCTGTTCAGGTCCAAGGTCCCGGGATGGGCGTCTTGTCGATCTCTCACAGTGGCGCCATGGCTTTGTCAATGTCATCTTTTCTCTCTGGGATCTCAGCAATCGTCTGTATTAATGGCAGCAACTCAAACACTGTGATTCCACTGCACTACAAAGACATTGTTATCCCTCCCCTTGAGCCTGTCCCTAGTAATGTTAAAATCACTGACTCTGGGCATCTAGATATAAGGGATGTCTTGTCAGATCCCATGTTGGAAAACAACCAGGTCTCTGTGATTCCAATAGAACGTGCCAGCTGCCAGTTCCTCTTTGCTGTTTCTGAAGACGACCGCAACTGGAACAGTACTCTTTTTGCTGATTATGCTGCTGCAAAGTTGAGGAGTCATGGCAAAGAGACATTTGAGGTGGTTAAGTACCCCAAAGCTGGACACTTCTTAGAAGTGCCCTATTTGCCTCATTGTCCATCTGGGCCCCACGCAGCTTTGGGGGGGCATGTGGTGGTGTTTGGTGGAGAGCCAAAAGCCCACTGTGAGGCTCAGCTGGACCTGTGGGCAAGAGTCCAGGAGTTCTTCAGGAAGCACTTGGACAACAAGAGTACCGGCCAGTAAGCAGTGCTCTGACACACAGGTCCTCAAGCATCTCAGAGTAGGAGTACTGATCAATGAGTAGTCTTCTTTTCAATTCATAATGAATAAAAAGGTCAAATTGGGCATGTCATCATACTGGATTAACAATCCTACATGGAAATGTTTGTCTCATAGCTTAAACAATTGCATTAACAATTTGGTGATCTGGGGATGTTACTGATAACTATCAATATACTGTCAAATCAAGTAGTGATGTTTTGTAAACTGATTTACTGATTTAAAATTTCTAATGTTAGTTTTTATGTTGGTTTTCTTTATTCTACTAAATTATTATAACTTAAAGTTTGTGTTACTGTGATATTATAATTGTATTATTAAATTATTCTAACAAGGCAGCAATACACACGTCACCTCCACTAATGACGCCGTCCCCTTCTGGACCAATTGTAGTGACCTGTAATTGTTGTGCTTCCCTTGGAGCCGATCACTGTCATTATTTTAAATGTTGGAGCACAGTGGTGAGATTCATTTCCCTGTGTTTGAGATATTGTGTATAAGGTTGCCAACGGACAGATACCGTCTCGACATGACAGCCAAGAGGTTTTTGGCAGTACATGTTGTCGCTGATCCTGTCCTTCAGTTTCTTCTTGTTTCTTCAATAAACTGGTTCAGGTAAAAGTAGAGGGTCTTGCTCCACACTTTCTCTAGGAAAGGGTCCATTCCCAGGGGTTCTGGATTTGTACACCTTAGGTGGAGGTCTTTGTGAACCCAGAGCCAGTCTCTTGGCAAATAAAGGTTTTGTAGTTTTGGCACTGGCCTATTATGGTTACCAGGATTTACCTAAAACTCCCCCTAAATACTTTGACTTGGAGTACTTTGAAGAGGCTGCAGCCTTCCTGAAGAGACAGCCACAGGTGAGTACTGGAGATGAAAAACAATGTCAAATGATTGTTCTAATGAAAAAGGTGTCAAGTTTTTATGATCTGCGCCAACGTTGACATCTAGTGGCCGTTTTATGCTTCATCATTATGCTTGCATCAATCAGGGAGGTGGTTACTGATGAGAAAAACGCAACTGGAACAGTACTCTTTTTGATTATGCTGCTGCAAAGTTGAGGAGTCATGGCAAAGAGACATTTTAGGTGGTTAAGTACCCCAAAGCTGGACACTTCTTAGAAGTGCTCTATTTGCCTCATTGTCCATCTGGGCCCCACGCAGCTTTGGGGGGGAATGTGGTGGTGTTTGGTGGAGAGCCAAAAGCCCACTGTGAGGCTCAGCTGGACCTGTGGGCAAGAGTCCAGGAGTTCTTCAGGAAGCACTTGGACAACAAGAGTACCGGCCAGAAAGCAGTGCTCTGACACACAGTTCATGCGGTGTTGGTCATGTATCAATCAACAACAATTCAATCAGTGGGATGTCCTGAGTTGGGAATCATGAATGGGTAATGGGCTACCTACCTAAAGCAATAGCCTACATATAACATTTCCGTGTCAATGTAATATTATTTCTAAGGATAGCTGGATATGGATTTTGAGAATTTGGTAAGAATGTAGGCAAGGTGTAAAATATTCACACTGACAGAAATAAAAGACCTCCTTTGTCTTCACTTCACTTCATGTGACTTTTGTGATACGGTGTTATTGATGTCTCTTTAGACGTCTCAGAAAGAAAAAAACTTAACAGACCGCTTTTTCCCCCCTCATGTTATTTTTTTGTTGCTCTTTATTTTTCATTGTAAATGGGAAAAGCAAAACAGCGGCTGCAGGCCACTTTTTGTTTCTGATATTACGTAATCATGGTGTTGCTCTGCACAGATGCAATGGCCTTTTCTCAGATAACTGTAACTACAAACGGCATCCAGAAGTGAGCGCTCCAGTGAAAGGGGAGTAAAATGGTGATTCTTTTCATTCCAACAGGTGAGTACTTAAGAGTAGAATTCAGTTTTTCATCACACATCTCTCTCAACATGCTGTATTTTGACAGCTGTATAGTAAGTGGATGATAATTTTGTTCTTCCACTGTGAATGGTCACCTCAGACCTGGTTTTAAAAAGTGTGTTCGCGGCAGGTGTGTATAGGCCAAAAATTGAATGGTTATTGAAATGTTTCCACAGTGTGAAGTGAGTACTTACCCATGATGTTCCTGAATTTTTTGGGTGGTGGCATCAGGAGCATTTCAGATATATATAACCCTGATTTATAGCAAATGAAAATAAGGGCTGAATGAGCCCCTTTATCCCAGTCCACCTGCGAGTTTAAAGTAGTGGTCTCAAACCACGTGCCATGGATGGCCAAAATTCTACAGGTTTTCCTTCCAATCAATCACTACACTAGGGGATATCGCTGATTATTTGCCTCCTCTCTGCTTAAAGGTGTGCATTATCAGTGAAATCAGCTGATGTAGTGTTCGCTTGAAAGGGAAGACCTGCAGACTCTTGGCACCAGATTAAGGTAATATGTCACCATGCAAAATTCTGTAATAATAACACTACTTGGCTGAAATGTGTGGTGATGCCGGTCGCTTGCTTGTAGCACCGTCCTCCATCGTTGAGCAGGTGGAAATGCGTGGAGAAAGGAGTAGGTGAGGAGACAAGATTGTCTTAAAATATACCAAAAGTGTTTCAGTTTATCCCTGAAAATATTTTTCTCCCAAAATATCTTGCTGGGGATGATCGAGTCCTGCAGGGAAAATCGGTTGGCAATGCAGCTAACCTACAAAACATCACTGCCTGATTTTTTTTGCCCATTACCAATGAGGGAACCAGAGTAGATAGTAGACATTTAGTATAAATCAATATACTTGGGACATGAAAAAATACACATTTCAAAGGCATGATTAGAATGAACTCATGTTTTTATGGAGAGCTGGATAGCTAGAAAAGCCCATACAGCTGACTAAAGCAGTTACCAGGAGGTGAAATGAACATAGGAGTGCCATGTTCACATTGAATACAGTTTGCCTTTGCAGTGGGTGATTCTAATTTGGATGGACACTCATTGCCTGTGCCTGTGTTAATTTTCCTAGCTGGAGATATAAAAGTATATGTATGCTCTTTACTTACAGTGGGGATTTAGTCATGGTTCTACTACTGCCTACTACTACTTCTTTAGTTACGTCATGGTTCTACTACTGCCAACGTCACCATTAGGGAATCAGACACCGCCTCAGCACCGATTCAAAAATCCATTCACTTATTGTAGTACAGACTACCTTGACTCCCACTTTGCCAGCCATTCATTTTCTTTTGTTTCCTTCCCTGCAGTCTGTCATTAGGTTTCTGCTTCTGTGGACTACCTTTATGGGGCCTGTTGCTTACTCACTAATGTGCACACACAAACACACACATACACACACAGAAGCTCTGATAGCTCATTGATAGCATATTTTATATTATTTCACTGTACCTCATTTCGTTGTGCTTCTCCTGGATCCCCTTCACGCAGCGTGGGGGTCCCTGGACCCCACATTGTACTGCAGTGCACCCGCTGTTGTTTTCCCCAAACAAAAGTACTGTTAAACTATAAATCGTTTTGTGGCATTGCTGAGGAATGTGCTGTCCTATTTTGGTATTCTTTTTCAGCAGGAGAATTCAGCTCACTCAAGAGGAATGTCTCAAGTGCCTGTGATAGTACAAGCTGCGGAGGATTACAACAGCAGGGATGTAGTGGAGTAGTAGTAGTAGTATGTATCATAGTGAGTCACATCAAACTGTGTAAAAAAAAAATATATATATATATATATATATAATAAGAAGAATAAATCAATGATTTTCTGAAAAGAGAATTGATTTTTGTTCATGTTGGTGGTTATAATGATCACAGACTGGAGGTGATAGTTGTTTTTCTAAATTGGTGTATTGTATTGTATTATATTTCAATTAGTATCTTTCTAATCTTTTCTTAAGGTTTTATTGCTTTACCTTTTCTTTACTATCTTTACTGTTATTATTTCCTGTTAAGCACTCTGTAACGATCTTTTTGAAAGTGCTATACAAATAAAGATTATTATTATTATTATTATTATTATTTACTCATAACATGACTGAGTATAGTGCTAAGCCAGTGCTTGTCATTCATGAGATTCAGTAGAATGTGTTGTTGCTGCCAAAAGGAGGAGTCTTAGTCTTGCACCTCACGCGCTGAAATATTCAATATTCAATAGCAGGCTGCCCACAACCACTCGGTCAACCAATAACCGTCCACTGCCAGTGCGAGTGGCAGCGGGAATAGCACTTTGTCAACCACAATATTTTATTGGCCGACTGTTTTTTTCGTGCTGCGCGAGCCTCATTCCCGGAATGGACACTTCACATCCCCATATGCTGGAGCCGCGCGCGGTGTCAGACCGTGTAACACAACCACACTGCGCACGGATTTGAATGATTTCTGCCACGAGCGAGCGCTTGCCTGGGAAAGAAAATCCGCAATGGGGATTTATGGGACTGTGTAGCCTCGGAGTTGCTCTGTGGTTTGGTGTTTGATTACACCATGGTGTTTTGTCACAACTTACCATCCTCATCTCATTCTCCTTGTGCACATGAGGGTTTTTTTTGGCAAGGCATCACCATCACCTCCATCTGCAGAGCAGTTCAGAGATGTCGCGCCGTGTCGCCCGCTAATATCCCGCCAGCCTTTAAAGATGTAACGAAAATCTGTGCGATCTTGAGGTGAGCGAACATGGATGTTGGGAGCTGGGCTCCGACGGTCGGGGATGGTGCCATAAATGTCACAGCAGCCAACCTCTGGCTGGGTTTCCCCAACGCATCCAGCTCGACGACCCGGTGGGACAGCCGTCAGTCTGGCGAGGTGCCCGGGCTGGAGAACCAGCAGCGCCTCGTCCGGGAGCAAGCCTACCGGGACTTCACCACCACCATTCAAGTTTTCATCCTCATAGGATCGCTCGTTGGTGAGTCTGCTCATAAACATGAGCGCACATTGTTACATACCTGTCCGCCAGGCCCAAACCGAGATTTTTCATCGGGAGGATGAGCTCCCTGCAGCTGATGTTGCACATTTTCACGGCATAGCTTTCATGCTGAGGTGGCTTCAAAACACCCATACAACAATGTTAAAGCACCTCACCTCATACTGCACCCTGAGCCTTAATGTGGGGGGAAGGGGGGGAAGGGATGGGCGGCTCACCAGGAACCCCACAATGCTATTTTTTTAAATTGCATTTTTTTAAAATGGTTATGCAATAGCAAACAAATGGTCAAAATTAATTTTCAAAATCTTCAAGTGATCATCAAGAGTTTGGATGAATATTGTCCCAGGAGTCAGGTGTCTGTTATTTGTGTTTATGGTGAAGAGTGAAAAGGATGATCACTGTAATTACATTAAGGGACATTAAGGGTGACAGTCTGAATTTTAGGTATATAAACTCTCATTGACTCCTACATGGAAAATAGTCTACTCATCGTTTTCTGCAGGTCTGTTTTTTAAATGTAGAGTACAGATTTGACCAACTTTCTTTTCTTTTTTTTTTACAAAACACATTAAAAACTCATGTTAGGCTGATTGACACCTTCACTCACAGTCATGAAAACAAACTCAGGGTCTGTTATTTTGCTAGCATTCCCCTTTCAAACCACTGGATACTGCTAACTGTAAGCTCATTCAGTATCTTGCACCTAGCCATGCAACGAGGACTGCTAACAATGCTATCATGTGATGTCTCAGTCAATCGAATTTCAAACAACTTTAGCCCACATTTTAAGTCGGCTGTTGAAAGAAACATAATGGACTAGAATTTAAATTTCCTCTTGCCCTCCTCCAAATAGTTTACATGCATGGGTGTTAATTGGGTGTCAGGTGTGGGCATAGTGAGTCCATATTTGATCTTGTAGTTTTTAGCATTGTGATGGAGCGCAAGGATCAAGCAGAAATTGACAGAAATGTATATATATATACAAACATGTAATTTGTGATTGACCTCGTTGGGTTCTGTGAAACCCGACTGCACCTCGCCTGCCTTGCTGTTTTTTTGACGTGTGCTTTCACCCTTTCATTTCTTTTTCTTGGCAGCTGCCTTGGGGTGCAGTAGGTGGCACACACAAGGTTTGACATCACATGTGTATATTAGGTTTGGGTTTAAAGGTAGAGATCGGCAAATATATTTGAATGTTTCCTGGTTAGCTGTCAGAGCTGTACACTGTTGTACAAATAGGAGTTAAGCAGAGATGTGGTCTCCACATAGTTGAAGGAATATAATCTTGTATCGGTGAGAAAAAAACAAAACAGTTTGACATGAAACTAAATTGCAAAAAAGTATAAGCGTATTATCAGCCACAGGAGGACGGCAGCACTGAGCCGCTATCCGACATGGATCAGAGGATCAGTTAATAATAGGAGAGACCTCACTGTCGGGTGTCCAGTTGGCATTGGAGTTGGACACAGATCAGATCCAGGCTGTATATTCATCAGATGGTAGGACTATGTTATTACATTTGTAAGACGTCCAGTCCATGTGATCAACCTGTTACAAGTTGGATCATCTTGAGTTGTTATGAATGAGGACAGTTCGGCAAATACGCCATTTCTCAATCTCAATGTGATTTGGGGATAAATAAAAATAAACAACAGGAAAAAAAGACAATTAAGGAAGGGGGAGGAACTTAAATTACATCACCAATCAATAGAACACCAGGGGTCCATCACTCATGTCAATGCAAATTTGGATTAGTAGAAATAGAAAGTCAGTAGGATTCTGGTGAACCATGACTCTTGGCGGTGGGATCAATAGGTGTAGTCAATAAACAAAACAGCCAATTAGGAAAAGGGCAGGGGCATAAATTACATAATTCCACTAATTCCACTTTTACATAAAGCCACTCACGCCAGTGCAACTTTGGGATTAGCAGATATAAATGATTAAACATGTCAATGTGACCCGGGGATCAATAGATACAGATAATCCAAATAAAGCCAATCACAAAAAGCAGAGGGGCTTAAGCAATCAATGGGAAACTATCTCCCGAGTCCAACAAGCCATCACCATTTGACACCTCTGTTTACACGTATGTACTTGACATGGTTGTCTTCACCGACACCTACGGGTGCCGAGATGGTTCCGTGTCAAACGTAGTTAAAAGCCAGTTCGACAGTCCAACCCGAGGCCATAAAAAGTCAAAGCATTAGCAGGCAGATTTTTGACCTGGCTATGAAATATAAATAACAATGGGTAGGATGACTCATAAAAACCATGACGGTCCAGAGAGCTGTCTTTGAGGTTCAAGGGTCGGTTCAAAAGCCCGTTGCTCTCCAGCATCAAGCCACTTTTTAGCACATCAAAAGGTTTTGATACCATGTTGCTAGGGACATGGTTCTTAATATACTGACGCTTTCGTTGTTGCTCAACCTTTCTTTACCCAGGCAAAGTTGACTGACTTGCCCCAACTTGACCGTCGTTGTTGAGGGATGGGAATACATTTCTTACTCACTTTCTCCACTATCTTTTTTTCTCAGCTGGTCTCGGGATTTGATCCGAAAACGTTAACAGTGTCAGGTCTACTTTTCTACTTGTCTACTACTACTACTAGTCTACTAGTCAATGAAAACTGCAGTAATTTCCTTTGTGTCTCAGTCCTCCATCAGTTATCATCCACATCACGAATAGCCCATGTATTTGGTGTTGATGGTTATAAGCTATAACACTGAAATGACAATAAACTGTGAAACAAAAAAAATGAATCTATAAAACACAGAGCTGGTTTGATAGCCAGTGACGTCTCTGGCCATATACACCACCTTTGACACTCTAGTTTTCACAGTAACAAAGTGTTATGGCGGCGAACGGCCTCCGGAAACCCAGGTCTCTTTATTGATTTCGTGCATCGAGGTGTAAGTGTACATCTGGTTTATGTGCCACAGTGTGCCGTGGCACCAGCAGCTAATACTGAGGAAGCTTATCGCTATGTGGACGCCATATTGGTCACCCAGGAGAGACGATGAAGAAACGGGCTTTCGTTGAAACCAAGGAGATGCAAACGGCAAGGTGTTAAAGCCCCAGGAAACTTGGCTTGAAATAGTAAAAATGAATATATGATCTCAAAGTTTAGTGTCTAATTAAGCATCCACAAAAATCTGAGTGAAAATAAACGTTCAGAAATATTAGAAAACCTCGTTCAAATGAGTGGGGGGTTCAGAACAGTGGGGTTGAATTGGGCGTGGTATTTTCTGAGATTTATGACGCAGAGAATTCATTCATCCAATCATTAAACAATGCACATCAGGTGTCCCGCCCCCAACAGGTGCAACAGCTTGACAGTTTGACATGGGCGGAGCTATCCATCGTGTCAGGATGTCAATCAAATCCTGATCTGACACGCCTACACAGTCCTGAGAAATGGTCTAAACAGCTAAATGATGTTTTTGAACGAGGTTTTCTAATATTTCTGAACGTTTATTTTCACTCAGATTTTTGTGGATGCTTAATTAGACACTAAACTTTGATATCATATATTCATTTTTACTATTTCAAGTTTCCTGGGGCTTTAAAGGTGTTTCATGCTTTGGATCGTAAAAGCGCGTCTATGTTGAGACACCTCGATGAATCCCACGTTGTTCTTGAAAAGCCAATAACACCAGACGTTCACACCAGCCGGGAGACGACGCCCGATTCATGCCTTTTTCTTTCATGTGCTCGAGGCAGACAAAGGAATCGTTTTGGTTTTTTTTAAGTACAGGGCGTTTTCATGCCGCTGTCCGCGGCTCGCACTGACATTTGTTAAGCGATAAAAAGCAATCTTGGTTAGTGTTTGCTCTTTCTCCTCATTGGCCACAGTAAATATGGTTGCCAAGGTGTTCCTCAATTGCCAGGTGAGCATTTCAGGCATAAAAGGAGTCTGGGACGAGGGCGCTGACTATAAAAGAGAGCAGAGAGATCCCCACTTTATCTGCCTGGCACACACACTGCACATCAGAATCAAACAAGTGTGTGTGTGTTAGGATTGTCAAAATACCAAAATTGTAACACACAATATTAGCCAAGAATCATGTTATGATTACACAGAAAGCTACTAGTTAATTAACATTGAAAACACGCTAACAAGCTCTTTTACCAGTTCTCTTGTTATTTTGAGCCATGAGATGTGTTACAGTTTGTGTACTGGAACACATTTCCACAATATAAAACATAATGAAACAATATATAATAGAATTTTAAAATAAAACAAAGTAATTGGGAGGGTTTGAAATGACGCTATTGCAGTTGTACTCTAGCTGGACTGCAGCGGCACTCCAGTCAAAAGCCCTATTCACCTAATAGTGAATAAACTAGTATTACCCGATGATTTGTAATAATTGCGGAGCTCACTTTTGATTTTACATCTGTAATTTGTAAAGCAAATATGACCTCTCGTGTTTTGAAAGAGAGAGAGAGAGAGAGACAGAGAGAGGCAGAGGCGCCCTGGTAATGCTAATCACATTCTCTGGAATTTCAGCCATAATTCCTTCTTTTCTTCTTCTTCTTCTTCTGGAAGGCAGTAAGTGGAAATCCATAGAAGAAGCGCAAAGTTTACTAAATCAGGAAATGACGAGGTTAATTGTAAATTCTTCACCTTGTACATTTGTGTCCGGGTGATAGGAATCTGTGATGTAACGTAATAATAATAATAATAATACATTTTATTTCATAGGCGCCTTTCTGTCACTCAAGGACACCTTACAATGACAGCAAATTAGACAATAAATAAGGTAAGGTAAGGTAACAATTGCCTGTTTGTTACTGAAATCCTGCACCGTTTTACATATTTCCAAAACCTCACAGGGCAAATTCATTGGTTATGAATAATCTAGTTATTACAGAGCTTCTTTCAGGACTTTGATACAGCCACTGCAGTCTCTGTAAGCCGCTAATCAGATTTTTGCTCCCCCTGCCCATGAGCTGATTCACGCCAATTAGTGGCCGGGGGTTGTTTCGCTCTCAGACTCGCTGCGGTCCGTTCAAGAACTTCGCGGGACGCCGTAAACGCAGAACCCAGTGGGAAAAAAAACAACCCTAGACTTCCTCGCCAGAGAACATCTTGTTCTGTTTCCCACAGCGAGAGCGCGGCTATCACTCCGCAGCCGAATGTGGGTAATTACAGTTGAAGAGGCTGGTATGAAATGTGTCCCTGTTTGACTTCGACACCAGTCTCAAATTCACCATTTTAAGGCTCATATGCAGCCATTACTTCACACGAAGCATGTTCTTTAGTTGCACCTGATCTTGTGCTTGTCTCACTACCCCAAAAAGAAAAAAAATGAATGAATGAATATTTATATGGAACAGTGCAACAAAAGAAGCAAGGTCTTACACTCTTCACCAAATTATTCATTGAAGTCTATTTTGTTCCACTGTTTTAATCATGCCCTCTGCATTGAGGTGTAATACCTTGATAATACACCTTAATACCTTTCAACACACTATTAAGTGTTACCAGGTGAAACTCGACATCCTGCTCAGAGCGTTTCTACACGGTTAGCTTTGGATCTGTTTGATCAGGGAGAACTATGGAGGACCCGGGCGGCCATTGGCAATTTTGATGTGCCTTCTTTCTGTTTACCGATATCAAAACACACCCTATCTGATCACAGCCATAAGTGATTCACAAGTGCTTTAGTAGAGAACATTCAAGAGAACTGAAACAAATCAAATGCCACAAATCTAACTCTTCCTGTACTAAGAGCTCTCCTTCTCTTCCCCTACGTCCTCCTAGGCAACGCCACGATGCTGTGGTGCACCTGCTGCACGAAGGTCTTCAAGTCGGTGACCAGCCGCTTCATCAAGACCCTGGCGTGCTCGGGCATCTGCGCCGGCCTGGTGTGCGTTCCCTTTGATGTGGCGCTGGGCGCCAGCCCCCGCTGCTGCTGGTTTCTGCACACGCTGCTGCTCTGCAAGGCCATCAAGTTCCTCCACAAGCTGTTCTGCTCCGTCACCGTGCTCAGTTTCGCCGCCATCGCACTTGACAGGTCAGTTCGCCTCCTCTGCGCAGCTTAAGCAGAAAGAGATGATGCATTTGAATGAGCAGCTCTTTTACAGGCGGCTTATAGATCTTTTGTTTCAGCATCGTCGTATATAACTCTAGTTTGCAGGGCTTGATGTTAGCAAATGCCAAATGCTTTTGTTTTTGCTCATTACAGCTGTAGGTAATTCTTTTCATAAAACTGCAGAGACTTTGAGGCACAAAAATCCATGCGACATAACAGGAGAGGCAGCAGACAAGGGCTGAACTCCGGGAGACAGAGGGGGAGAAAGTACTTTTTCTTTCTGTCTCCATCTACCACCTGTTGCGTGGAGCCAGGATGGGAGGTGGTGGTGGTGGTGGGGGGAGGGGTGGTGGTGGTGGGGGGTGGTGGTGGATCGATGGAGCATGCATGTGCCACGCTGCGGGACCGTGTCCCCCTACTGCTACTACTGCAACTACTGCTACTGCTACTACTGCTACCATTACTACTACTACTACTACTGCTACCATTACTACTACTACTACTACTACTACAACTACTACTACTACTACTACTACTACTGCTACCATTACTACTACTACTACTGCTACTTCTACTACTACTTCTACTACTACTACTACTACTGCTACCATTACTACTACTACTACTACTACTGCTACCATTACTACTACTACTACTACTACTACAACTACTACTACTACTACTACTACTGCTACCATTACTACTACTACTACTGCTACTTCTACTACTACTTCTACTACTACTACTACTACCATTACTACTACTACTACTGCTACTTCTACTACTACTTCTACTACTACTACTACTACTACTATTACCATCAGTATAGAGAATCTTTCTTTCTCATCACCAATAGAGGGAACGCTCCATTAAGGTCCACCCAGCATAACGGACTAACACGACTAACAGACTAAAATCATCATAACAATACAAATAATACTAATAATACATACTAAATAATAACAGTATAGGCATTTAAGTCCACTTGGCAGTACAGCCACTACTAGTACACGGTTCATTTGAAGCCAAAAGGACAGCTGATATTGCAGCACTATTAAGCCTCACTCTGCAAAATTCAGACACCATTAAAAACAAATCAGCCGTGCTAATTACAGTGGAATGAATTTAATTGAGGGTTTGATTTTTTTTTTTTTAACGGTGGCGGTTTCATGTCAGCGTTGAGCGTTTCCTATCCTGTTCGTATGACTGCAGTCAGATCCTGTATTGTTGCAGTCTTGCCCAAAAAGCTTCAGCTGCATCGACTACATTGCCTCCATAGCAACTAATACAGTCAGTACGCTATCAAACCACTGAATTATTTATTTTAAAGAGGGGGGAGGGGGGTGATAGAGGGGTTAGTTTCACAGGCAAGCTGAGAAAGCATCACACCTACATGCTGATACCATCGCAATACATACACTTATGCACACACACACACACACACACACACACACACACACACTGACATATGTTCATTAAGAAAGAAATCCAAGGAATTAAACACTCCCACTCATACATTGTTATGGCTCTCTCTCCCCTCCACCTTACCCTCGCCTACACACACACACACACACACACACACACACACACACACACACACACACACACACACTCAGAGGCTCGTTGATGAATTGATGAATTTCCCAAGATGCCGCGGTGCTGTGAAGGAGAGAGATGTGAGCCGACTCTCACGCTCAGAAATTCCTTTCATCCCATGAGAATTTTTTTTTTTTTTCAGATTATTTTTTCAGTCAGTAGAGAGAGACAGGAAAGATCAGGTGAGAGAGGAGGGATGACTCAGCCACCAGGACGCCCATCAGAATGAAGTTTTAACATACAAGAGTCGATGTTGCAATCCTTTCTTTGGGGTTCATTTTCACACAACTGATATAAAAGCATCTAGATTGAATATCTGTAGTTTCACGATTGTTTTGTATATTTTATGAAACTACGGTAGTTATAGAAGCAAAAAATTATAATATCTCAAAATTGACCAAAATTGCCTTGCATGGAAAATTGGAGGGGCGGTGAAGACTAAAAATGAAACACTCAAACGTGACACACTAACTGCATCTCAAGACATTTATCACAAAATCATCACTGAGATATTCCGTTCACTTTTTGATGCTTCATTGACTTGAAATACAGAAGTACTTATTGCCAAAGAAATATATAACGAGTATACAGATTCCAATGTTATTCAATTTGGCTATGGCAGAGGTATCAGTACCCTTTAACGCCCCCCCCCCCCCAACCCTGTCAACATGAGTGACAGGGTTCTTATACTGTAAAGTAACTCCCCCATGAACACCTCATGATAAACGTTCTGAGTGAGTACAGTCCAGCCGGGTTGCTACGCCGCTATGATTCATGTTCATGATCCCATGTAATTCTGTTTTTTTTAATATTTATTCTTGGAAAATGTGCATAAAAGGAAAGGCTGAAGCTACCAGTCTGATATTTGGAGCGATAGCAGTGATTTTAAGTTGTGTCTGTAAGTAAAATACCTAAAACACCCCTGGGTTTGCATTGTAACTTTTATTTTGTTGGTTTTGTAGGCCCACGTTTACAATGCATAAGACAATATTGACAGGTTTCTTTTTTTTTCATTCTAAATCAAAATTATACTGAGGGTGAGATTGAAGCAGAAACTTGAGATTGAAAATGTAGTTGACTTAAAAGGTTTTAATCTGTAATGGAGAGGGTGGTTCTGCTGTTTCCTCGTCAGAATGGTGAGGAGAGCTGATTTTCTATACTTTCAAACTCCTCTTATTATTATCAGCAAAAGAAGGCTGCAATTGCAGCAGAATTTTATATCTGTAGTGCACTTTTAGCAAGGACTCTTGAACCTCTTCTCCAGCGTGCCTTGAGAACCCCACTTAAATGAGAGGGTCTTAGTTTCAATTTGACGTGACTGACTTGATTAGCTATTAGCATATTTATGTGCAGGGGGTCTGCTTCACGCTGTAAGGTTTCTACTTTGTCCTCTGTTTTCTCCAGGTACTACTCCGTGCTGTACCCGTTAGAGAGGAAGATCTCAGACGCCAGATCCCGAGACCTGGTCATCTACATCTGGGTCCACGCGGCAGTGGCGAGCATCCCCGTGTTCGCCGTGACCAACGTGACCGATGTGTACGCCACCTCGTCCTGCTCGGATGCCCACGCCCACTCCCTGGGCCACATGGTGTACGTGGTGGTCTACAACGTTACCACGGTGATCCTCCCGCTGGCCCTGGTCTTCCTCTTCATGGTGCTGATCCGCAGAGCGCTCAGCGCCAGCCAGAAGAAGAAGGTGATCATCGCCGCGCTGCGGACGCCCCAGAACAGCATCTCCATCCCTTACGTGTCGCAGCGAGAGGCCGAGCTACACGCCACCCTGCTGGCCGTGGTGCTGGCTTTCTCTGCCTGCAGCGCCCCCTATGGAGCCCTGGTGGTGTACCGCACCGTTCTGGCAGAGAGCGAGGAGCTGCCGGTGTTGCTATACCTCACAGCCATCTGGCTTCCCAAGGTGTCCCTGCTTACCAACCCCCTTCTGTTTCTGACTGTCAACCGCTCAGCGCGCCACAGTTTGCTGGATCTGCTGGCCAGGATTCACAGGCGCTACAGCCGCCGTAACGTGGTTAGCACTGGCGGCCTGGCGTCGTTGGGCGGAGAAGGTGGGGTCGGGGGGTCAGGGGGCCTGGAGACTGCTGGCCGCTCTGGTAGCCAGCTCCTTGAGATGTTCAACATTGGCCAGCAGCAGATCTTCAGGCCCTCTGAGGAAGAGGAGGAAGACGAAGAGGTGGAGAATGAGATCCCGTCTCATGGATCAGGAGCCTGCTTTCAGGCCAAAGAGGACAACCAGGGTGGGCCCAAACTAGGAAGCCTCAGAGGAGAGGCAGTCCCCAAGAAGGACCCTCTGCAGGGGACTGGAGAAGGGCCGGTCATCACCAAGGAGGTCCCTCCTCCAGTCATAGCGCCCCAGGTGTCTCCGGTCCACACATGCGCTTACGCCTCTTCGTCGCAGGTGGCACCGGCCACGCCGGCCACGCCTACAGAGGTCGAGGATGCCACACAGTTTGGGTTTGGTCCATTTGAGCTGCCGCCTCAGTGGCTACCAGAGACCAGAAATAGCAAGAAGAGGCTGCTGCCTCCGCTGGGGAACACGCCCGAAGAGCTGATCCAGACCAAGCAGCCCAGGCCACGGCAAGAACGGCGTATTAGCAGGAACAACAAGGTCAGCACCATCCCCACTGTTGACCCCTGATTGGACAGTCAGTGGTGGTCAGTCAATACGAGCTTGACTTGGGTCGACTAGCCTTTGTCTAGAGATCGATGTGAGATGCCTGGTTTCATTTGGTGAAAATTGCTTTTTTGATTTGATTGATTTTCATCGGTACAGCTGCAGCCGCTGTAGAATTCCCAGTTTTCCAGTTTACTGCCGTAAAGCAAGTTGCTTGCTGTGTGTACTTCACTACTTCTGGGACAGTACTATTTCAGTGATGAGGGACTTCCACCATGGCTACCACTATAGAGGGTTGGGAAAGCCTGTGTTTGTTTAGAGAGCTGACATCAGTAATCAAACTTAATCCATTGTACAAATCCAATAATCCCGGAAGATGCACTGAAGCTGGATATATTTCCATAGGAATTAATCAAGCACGGATATTAATCCTCTAACAAGACATCTGATAAAATGATTATGCTGTGATTGGACAGTCTGTAAATGAACACATCTTCGTTTCAATCCTTCCACTTCACCCGATGTGTTTTTTTGTAGCCACGTTTGACACCTTTGACTTCGTTCGTTTAGACATGTCTGGAATGGACTCTCTCAATTCCCAGTTTTGGGATATTTTCTCTGATGTGGTCGATGTTAATTGTCATTTGTACTCAAAAGTGTTAAGTGAATTTGATAAATTTGACAATGCAAATGTACAGTATGCAATTACATGTTATTAAAAAAAATTGTGAAATGAGAGTTCCTCCGTGTGTTACTGCGTGGCAGCTTGGCTTCCGGGCCGCCGTATGGGTCAATGTGTGTGTGGCTATAAGAAAGAAAATGGTTTATTCCGCTCGGGGATCTTTTACCAAGTGATCCATTCTATTGATTCTCCCCAGTTTGACTGAAAATCAATGGCTCGTCTAGCGTGGACTCGCAAAATGCAACAGTTCGGAAATGGTTCAGTGTACAATTCAACATGACGCGGTACTGCTGCGATGCATGAGGCAATAGCAACAGCTGCTTTCTGATGCTTCGGGCTGAGGTAAACACAGCCAGGCTGCACTTCAAATATTTGTCAAGCCATAACCCGCCCCCCCCCCCCCCCCCCACCCTGTAGTACCCACAATCCCCTGCTATGTCCACAAAGAAGAAGAATCTACACATCCTACCGATGCCTTTATCAGCCAGAATTGTGCAGCCATGCATGAATAGAAACAATATCTATTGCTGGTACTCAAAGGAGGAAGGACTCCTGCATCCAATATGCTGGTTGTAATTCAACGTCAGCCTAGGCGGGACCACCGCTGATTTCCCCAGTGGGATGTTAATTCAGTAATCAAGCTCACACTGGCCATGACTTATTTCCCACTTGATTTCATACAAGGCTTATTAAAACACCATCTTTTTCTCCTACCCAGTGTGGTTATTACCACCACAAAGGCCGACAAGCTGTCAACTGAAAGCGGTTTTATATAGTTATAACTACTTATTTCCCAGCGTTGCTTTCAAATCTAATAGCGCTGCTTTGCACGGAAAGTGGGTCTCGGGGGAAAAAAAGTCACATAGGGACATTTTGAAAGCTGAAAGACTTCGAATTCAAAACAGCCATCGACTGACAGCGGCTTGGCCTTCCTGGTGTTGAAAAGAAGTCTGCGGTTAATAAAAATGATCACAAGAGGCCAATGTTGCACATCTCATTTTCACATGCTCTTTTTGTGTTGGGCCATGCATGGAAAGGAAGATAGATAGATAGATAGATAGATAGATAGATAGATAGATAGATAGATAGATACTGGCAGCATCTTAAGACATGCTGCCATGTTTTTGTTGCTGGCTATGTGGGGTGAGTGAAAGTCTAGACGTGTTAATGACAGCTCAGAGGCTTACTGCTCATGCAAAAGCTCTTAATGCATTCTCTCAGCAGCTCCACCGGGGTCGGACCGCCACAGGCACCTCTTCAGAGTTGAAAGGTTCTCTCCTCATCTGGTGCGTTTACATGAGTAGCAGACAGAATCATGGTTGTATGGCTGTAAAAAAAATAAAAAATAAGAATAATAATTACTATCAAGTGCAACCCAGACTGTAAAAGCGTGGTTTAATCTTCTTTAGAGTTTAAGGAAGGCGCACGTGAGGAGATTTTGAGGCACAGAAACAGGAGAACAAAGTCCCTGTTTGTTATTGGCTTTGGTTTACTTGTAATCTGAGCGGACATTGTCGTCAATGGCGTTATCCTTGTCGTCACTGTTATCGTGTCGCCGCTGGTGGTGGTGGTGTTTTTTGTTTTCTTCAGTCTTCATCTTTAGGGAGGGGGCGGGGGGGGGGGGGGGGATCCACCCTGGCATATGGTATTGGGTTATCAGTGCAGTTCACACAAGCATGTGGTGTCGTGACAATGAGTCTGCGAGACTGAATTTGTGGACACGGACAACTTTTCTGGTTCAAAACAGTCAGAAACAGCTTGAAACCAAAGAAAAACTGAATATGATGCTGCAAAGTATTGTTCATTAAAGTGAGTCAAAGTGGAGCTCCCTCTGTGTCTCAAAGCCAGAGAATCCCATGAAACAGCAGTGTGGTGGTGGCAGTGTTCATTCATCCAAATGTGGAAGGAAGGAAGGAAGATAGATAGATAGATAGATAGATAGATAGATAGATAGATAGATAGATAGATACTGGCAGCATCATAAGACATGCATTTTGTATTGCCACATGATGATAATTGGACATCCTCCTCCTTATGATAAATCATTTTCATAACGAGAAAAAAAAAATGCATCACCAAAGAGTTGTTGTGGACATATTCATTAACGCGTCTACTTATTGGACTTATGAATAGAGGCGGGATGAACTCACATGCTAATGAATGAATTGTTAACAACTTGATTATTTTTATTTGCCACCACTCTTGATAACTGGAAGCAAAAGCTTATTTAATTTGCATGGTTGCTTGGTAACAGGTGACCCAGATGCTGTTGGAGCCATTCATAGCACTCGCGAGGACAGCATAATTCTTAGGCTAAGGACATAATGCAGAATGATGGCTCGGTGTGGCAGATGGTCGCGCGGGGCTCTCGGCTCGCCTTCGAGCGCTCGCTCTTTCTTCCGCGTACGTTCAGGTGCTGCACGTCGCCTCTCTAGCTCTGTGGCTTCGTAAACAAACGCTGTCTCGTCTGACAGGTGGATGACAGCTGTTTGAATGCCAGAGGGGGCCAGAGGGCCTCGACTCTGCTCGGCTCAGATCAGATTGTTTGACAGCCTGAAAGGGAAACGCGGTGAGTCACGGCTATGCGCTCCGCCTGGCTATTTGTGTATCCTCCCCTCCGAGGTGCGGTGGGGTCAAAGAGAAAAATCGGAAACTCAATTACCGAGGCTTGAAACTCATCAGCGACATTTCATTTAGGTTAATCATTAAGCCCGGGAAGAAAGAGACATCCTTACAGTGTTTTGAATGATGACCAAATGGAGGGCACAGTGCAAAATGAATTCAAAAAGCTGTATCTGTCCCTCTCTCTCTTTCTTTCATCCTGTGTGAACAAACAAACCTCTATCCATCCTTCAGGAGTCCTAGAAATGTCTTTTCACTTAAAAGGCTCTCATGATGGCTGAGATGGCTGCCTGCCTCCAGCCTCTGGCAGAGCTGACCCTGGTAGATCCATCTAGGCTCATGTCAAGTCTCACTTTCAAGTCTCACATCCAACAGCTTACTAAAAAGCTTAAACTGAAACTGGGGTTTTTCTTTAGAAATAAGGCCTGTTTTTCTTTTCATGCTAGAAAAAACCTTGTGTCAGCCACTTTTTTACCCTTGCTGGATTACGATGACATCCTGTACATGCATGCTTCGAAATCTTGCCTACATTCATTAGACACGCTGTACCATGGAGCTTTGAGGTTTGTAACAAACTCTAAATACCTCACACACCATTGTTCTTTGTATCAGTTAGCAGGTTGGACATCACTTACAATAAGGAGACAAATCCATTTCTACTTATTTCTGTATAAAGTGATCCTGGGTCAGCTACCAACATACTTAGGCACGTTACTCACTTTACAGAGTCATAGTCACTACAGTTTACGATCACAAAGCCACATACTTTACAACATTCCACACATAAAATCTGAAAAGGGCTTTTCGATATGCTGCCCCCTCATCTTGGAACACGTTGCAAAAGGACCTGAAACTGGATCACTTCATATCCATTGACAGTTTTAAAAATCAAATTTCAGAGCTGCTGTCATCAACATGTACATGTTTTTGAGTGGCCTTGTACATAGTGCATGGAGTTGACAATGAGCTGCTTTATGTTCTGCTTAGCCCCCTTGATGTTTTTATATTCTGTTTGATTTGTTTATCTGTTTTAACTATATGTGCTGCTTTCTTGGCCAGGGCTCACCTGTAAAAGAGATGCAAATCTCAGTGTGATTATTCTCTGGTTAAATAAAGGAAAAAAAAAAAAAAAAGTCTCCTCAGAGAGACCACGTTATTCACAGAGGGATCTAAGTGATCACTGCAGTTGGGTAATGTGCAATGAACAGGTTGCTTACAGAGGCAGTCTACTAGGTTATGCACCTTGTACATCCACGGAAACCACCGGGGGATGAACTGCGCACCTCCGTCAAGTTGCGCCTTCTGAACGTAAGGTCTCTCAACTTTTATTTTAAATCATTTTATTATTTATCGAAACCTGGATTTCATGTATTTTATGTTCCCGGATAATTGCAAACACCTGAGCTCCCCTAGACGCTGAGGTTGTGGCGGGGGCCTTGGAGTGGCGTTCAAGAGCGGTTTCAACCGCCTTAGAGTCTAGAATCCATTATGTTGATGAATTTTCCAGCTTTGGAGTTGGACTTATCCAAATTTCTGTGGAAAGCCAAGTTTTACGCATTGTTATTTAAATCTAGTGGTTGCTTTTTATCTGAATTTTAATTTTAATTGTTGGGGATTTTAATATCCACGAAGGTGACTCTTTTGCGTCTGAGTCTTTTAGCATGTTTCTGGTCCTACCAGCAAGGGTTGCTTGCTTGGTTTTTGCCATGGGAGTACGTCTCAACTCTCTTTCTTTGGATGATGTCCATGTATCAGACCACAGATGCGTTATTCAGCTGTCCTTCATGCCAAACATACCATCCGTTCTCGCATCTTTCATGTTCAGTCTGCTGCAAAATCTTCTAAGGCATTTACAGAACTAAAGTGAAACTAAAGTCTCCTCCTGAGACCCAGCCCATTCACTTGTGTCCTCTATAGTGGACATTTTGTCCACATGCATCTCCTTTTACTTTTTTAAGCTACTCTATCAATCCCTGCTGTCTAGTAAAGAGGACATCCTGGGCTTTCCAGTGATATCTCATTTGATAGGCTGGGATACTGGGAACCCCCCCTTCCTTTTCATCCAAAATGGCTGGCATAGCGACAAGCATATTTTATGGAAAGAGGAGAGGTAAGTCAAATATTGTTTATTTATTCTTATTTTTAACCTGAAAAACATATGTGTTCTTGTTTATTAACATGTCAGGAATAATTTATTTAGTTCTGCAAGCAGATAAATTATTTGTGTTTTGAAATAACAGCCCTTTTAGGAATGTCAATTATAGTGGACACCAGGACCATCTCAATGTACTTAATAACTCAGCATTGTTGTAGGAGACAGAACTGAAGCAGAAAGGATTCTCTACAGGATAGTTGAGGGAAATTCAGATTTGGAGCTGTCAGATGATGATGAGAGGGACCTGGTAGTAGAAGATGGTGAAGAAGTAGAAGAAGAAGAAGAGGAAGAAGATGAAGGAGGCTCAGCTGAGCAGACAGATTCAGACACAGAAACAGACAGGGACAAGCAGGAAAAACGCTGCCCATTGTGGGCCAGGAGTAGCACGTATGTTTTAATTAGTTCCCAGTGATACACTACTACAGTGGTTCCCAAACTGTCTCTGCTGGGCCCCCCTTTTGGTACAAAAGAAAATTTTCTACATTAATTCACCCTACTGCATTTTATTAGGGGTGCAAATAAGGGTTATTTTCATTGGCAATTAATCTATCAATTAGTTGTTTGGTCCATAAAATGGTGAAAAATGTCGATCAGTGTTTCTCAGATGTCTTGTTTTGTCCTCAACTCAAATACTGTATATTCAGTTTAAAAGTCTTGGAGGAACTAAGAAACCAGTAAATATTTACATTTGAGAAGCTTAAATCAGAGAATTTTACAAATTTACTTAATTAATTGATTGATCTCTATATTTAATCAAATTATTTTTGTGTGAAGTTTAATTATTCCTGTTATTCACTTTCATTTATCATGTTTTTTCCATCATAATAGATTCACACCTGGGCTACCTGGACTTCCTGACTGTCAAGATGATCCCACAACCCGTGCAGACTGGAGTCCAATTCAGTACTTCTCCCAGTACATTGACAACAAAGTCTTTGAAGATCTGGCAGCTTTCACAAATCAAAGAGAGTTACAAACCAGCGGGGTGCTTCTGAATACTACACCACAAGAAATAAAGGTCTTCTTTGGCATATCAGTCCACATGGCCTGCCTGGGTTATCCCAGGATTAAAATGTTTTGGGCCAAAAAAACAAAAGTGCCAGTCATAAGCAGCAAAATGACAAGAGATAGATTCTTCAAGCTGAGAAGCTTGAAGATTGTTGATGACCTGGATGTAACAGAGGAAACAAAGAAAGCAGACATTCTTTGGAGAGTCAGGCCATTACTTGACCGTGTGAAGCAAGGCTGTCTCAGCCTTCCGAGGTCTGAGAAGGTCTGCATTGATGAGCAAATAATTCCTTTCACAGGCCGCTGTCCAGTCAGGCAATATGTTCCAGGCAAGCCAAACCCTACTGGCCTAAAGGTCTTTGTCCTTGCTTCTCCAAATGGTCTGATGCTGGATTTTGAAGTATACCAAGGGAAGAATACATTCCAGGGCCAAAGAATGGGTGTTGGAGCAGCAGCAGTCCTACGCATGGTTGAATCTGTTCCCACAGGAAGTCACCTATTCTTCGACAGATACTTCACAACAATTGATCTCATGGATGCATTGCTGGCAAAGGGCCTCCCAGCAACTGGAACCATAATGAAGAACAGAATCCCAAAGCCATGCAAGCTGCCAGAAGACAAGCAGTTGAAAAAAGAAGGGAGAGGAGCATCAGTGTCTGTGGTCAGAAAGAGTCCTGAACTTGCAATCACAAAATGGTTCGACAACAAACCAGTGCTGATGGCTTCCACAGTACATGGGAAGGATCCTGAAGATATCTGCACCAGATGGTCAAACAAAGAAAAAGTCCAGGTCCAGGTGAGAAGACCAGCAGTGGTCAGACAGTACAATGACAACATGGGTGGCGTGGACCTATGTGACCGCATGCTAAGTTTTTATCGCATGTCAAGCAGGACCAAGAAATGGACATCACGGGTGATTACCCACTTCTTTGATGTTGCCATAACAAACTCCTGGATCCAATACAAGTCTGACAGAAAAATGCTCAATCAACCAGCAAAGAACACCCAACAGTACCTGGACTTCAAATTGCACCTGGCTGAAGAGTTGTTGGAAAGTCCAGAACTTGATGACAGCAATGAAAACAGTGAAGAAGAGTATGAGCCACCAACCAAAATGAGGATCCCACAACCAGAGCCATCTGTGCGCAGACTAGGTGCCACACACATGCCAGAAATGGTTGATATCAAACATGCAGAAAGGTGCAGAAACAGGGGCTGCAAAGGCAAGACGTACATTAGGGGGCGGATCTACTAAGATCCCAAATAAAGGGTACTAATTTGCGTGTGCATTCTAAAAGTTTGCGCGTGTGGTTGATGGGCGTTTTGCGGGTGATTTACTAAGAATGCGTGCGTAAATGACAACAGGTGCAAACAGCAGTATTTAAATGAGGGTTTTGCGTGTTTAATGTTTTGCACCATGGAGAGTTTGGATGGGCAACAGAACCGCAAGCGCAAAATGAAATTTGCGCCTATAGAATTAGAGGTGTTAGTGGAAGAGGCAAATAAACATTTGGATGAGCTACAGCAAAAAAATCTGAATATGACAAAAAAGAACACTATTTGGGAGATCATCTGTGAGAAAGTAAATGCCGTTGGTAAAACAAGAAGAACAACGGATGAAATTAAGAGAAGATGGCAAGATATAAGACGAAGAACAAAAGAAAAATTGGCTTATAATAAAACCTCAGCAAAGAAAACAGGTGGGGGCACGGTGGAAGAGATGCCTCTAACTAACATTGAGCAACAAGTGCAGTTCAAGTGCAGTTTCTATGTCTCCTTCTCGCTACAATAACGGCAGTCATTTGTGCACAATTACGCATGCAGGGCGTTTGCACCTTCTTTTGAAACGTATTAAATACAGACGCAGTCTCCATCAACGAAACTGCGTTCAGGTTTGATAGATCACAGTGCGTGTGCTACATTAATCTATTTACATTTTCTCCTCCCAGTATTTTGCTAAATAGCGTGTAAACGCCCCATCTTGCATATTCATTGAGGCAAAAGTACTAACTGGATAAGGCGTGTTATTTTGCACATTTGCAAGACGCAGTCCTCAGTGCGCGCTGTTAGTAGATCAGTTTGTACATTTATTTGCGCGTGCTATGAGTTTGCACACCTTTTTACACACGCAAACCTTTAGTAGATCCGCCCCTAGGTGTACAAAATGCAAGATGTTTCTCTGCATTACCAAAAGGAGAAACTGCTTCCAGGAGTATCACCGTTAAAAACGAAACATGCAAAGGAAGAAATAAAGAAGAATGAACAATCCTCTCAATCAGTTTAGGATTTGAACTGTTCTGTTTGTTTGTTTTTTCATGGTGAATGTATTCCAGGTCCAATATCACTCTGCAGCCATAATATGTTCGTTTTTTGATTCTTTAAGTTTGGCTGTTTTTTCATACTAAAATGGTCCCATGGTCCACCACAGTGGACATGTTGTAAAATTAAAAATAAAAATAAATTTCAAAAAGTCTAAATTGTAAGATGTTTATTTAACCTTAGATTGGTAGGAAATCACAAAAAAATAGAAATTGGAAGACAGTTTTTTTCTTCGGTTCCCAGGAGGATAAATGATGTGCCTTGCGTCAATAACTTGGTAGATCGTTTTAACAATCTATGCACCGCTGCTCCTTTTAAAACCCGGTCCACCCCTACTGTGAATACACCTCCTTGGATCAATGACTGCATCTATTTGAGGAGAGAATATTGGAAGGCTGAGCGCAGGTGGAAAGTCCAAACTTCACATCTACTATTTACACATGAAAGACCTTCTGGTGTCTGTGAGGAAAATATGCCAGGTTTTTATTTAGCAGACCGCCTTGCAAATCCCATTCCTGCTGCTAGTTAAGCCTCTTCTGTTGAGGATTGTGAGAAATCTTTGACCTTTCTTTCAGAAAAGGTTAAAAGGTCTACAATCATGGCTCCCCTCGCCTGTGTAAGACGAACCCCTACCTCATGCTACCAGTGTTTTGCTCACTCAATTTGATCCCATTTCTCTACTTGAACTAAAGAATATTGTGTCCCACCTGAAATCCTCATCCATTATGCCCACAATATTTCTTAAAGAAGTCTTAGAAACTAGCTCCCAGAAACTAGCTTCTCTTCACTGGCTCCCAGTGAAGATAAACTCCTTTTAGAAAACAAATCATTTTAATCACTTATAAGGCTCCTGACTATATTGCTGACTTACTGTGTCCTTACAACTCTGTGACCACTCAGGTTATCTGACTCTTTTAGCCATTCCTTGTGTTCAGCTTAAAACTAAGGGCGCCCATGCATTTGCTGATGCTGCCCCTACACTTTGGAACAACCTTCCCCTGGATGTACGATTATCTGAATCAATGTCCACTTTTAAAAAGCGACTCAATAAACATCTTTATTCCCTTGCATATCACTATAACTGATGCTAGTCTTCAGTTTTTTTTAAATAATTCTTACTGTACTTTAGGTTCTAATATGTTTTAATCATCTGACCTTTTCATATACTGTGTTTTACAAGTTTGTCTACTCTATTTTGTTTTGACACTCTGACATCTCTTATTTTTGTATATGTGTGAAGCATGTTGTGACCTTTGTTTAAAAAGGTGCCATATAAATAAATGTTTACTTACATCCTCTTAGCAGACGAGGCAGACACGTTTGGATGGGGGTTGTATTAAGATATGACTTGGAAATCATCCCTGCACTGATGTTGTTTACACAGCGGAGGAGAGGAGAGGAGAGGAGAGGAGAGAAGAGTGGTAAAGACATTTTCTCTTTGCTTCCCTTGATGCTGAGTGCAGGAGATACAGTCATGTTGAAATCCCCAGGGTTTCAGTGATTTTCTCTTATCCATTTTGATGATGCACTTCCATCACCACTCTTAAAATGAGAAATGGAGCAGGAATTGTGTCGAGCCTCCGTATGTTGCAATAGTTGCAAAAGTCATCTATTGCTTTTTGCTCAGCGAGTATATTTTGATGTGGTTTTCTGTGTAAATTGATCAGATTTAATTTGGTTTTTATTGTGGACCAGCCTGTGGAAATGTCCTTTATGGCTACATATTACACAGGACAAGCTGCTGCTTTGAGTGCACTACTATTTCTCTTGTTATGGCTCTTTCCTATAGACATACACTTTTTTCATATATCTGATTTAGTTTGATTTGGGACAAATAATCTGAGCCGTCTGAAATTCTGGAGTCAGTCTGGAATTTCTAATAATTTGCTTATAATTTTTTGCTACAAATAGCGAGCAACATAATTCCCATTTTCATATGTGAACCTCAGCTCAGCTCAACAATTAAGGGAGAAATAGGGAGAAATAGTTGATACTATTCAAGTCCAGTAAATTGTATTTTTCAGTCCAATTTACAACGAGACACTCTACTGAAAGCACCGGTGTCAGTAAGTGGTGACTGAGTGTGTAGAGGATGGAAAGAGGACATGTGAAAGATAGAGAGAGAAAGTGAGAGAGAGAGAGAGAGAGAGAGAGAGAGAGAGAGAGAGAGAGAGAGAGAGAGGCATCGAGAGACATAGAGGAACAATTACCTTTGCTGGTGAATGGCGACTGGCAAACATCCCCATGGCAACCTCTCCCCCATTCTGAGGATGATGATGATGGAAGCAAGAATAGACCAATCTGTTATAGTCTCAAACAGTAAGACCTGTCATACTTACAAAGAAGATAGAGGTCAGGTCCTGTTTTAGAGGCGGTCTGAGTAAAATCACTTTAATCTAGCCTACAATCTTCCCAGTAGGTCTGAAGATATGGTGGAGGGATGAACTTCTACCCTATTCATTCCTCATTTGGTTTGTTGATGTTCCCTGTATTCAGCTTAATGTATTCTTTTATGGGCCGTAAAAAGGCTCCTCCCCTATAGCCGGAGCCCCTCCCCCTCAACCAGCCTCACCCTTTGACAGGTACGTATTGCAAAACATGGTGGAGGAGCAGCCAGCCTATAGAAAAACCCTTTGATGTCTCCCAAATGATCTAGTGGCAGGCTGCTGCAAACGTTATGAGCTGTTTGTCTGTTATGCTAACTGTGTACGCTAAGTTAAACAAACCAGAAACGTGAAACGCATCACTTGTTTCAGTTAGGCAGTGCTAAAAGGCGTGGCAGTTTTTAGCACCATTGAAAGGCCATACACCGTGTGCTTGGAACATTTTCCGTTATTGACATTGTATTGCACAATGCATGTTTCAAAGAGTTTCATTTTAATATGATCCACAAGTCTTGACATTTTGCCCTCGACATGAATTCCTAATCACGATGAAACCCTCTTTAGCGTAGATGCTACTGATCCGGTATGACATTTCATGTTTGTTTTTTTTAAATTGAATTTATTTGACCTTTATTGAACCAGGTCCTGTTACAGGGGTCACGGTAGATTCAATCATCCGGTGATTCAATCAAGTCGGTGCACACAGGACATAGAGATAAGATACAACAGAACATAACAGCCACTACAATGATACAGTGATCACCCTCATACTCAAGTGACCCACACACTCACTAGGACTGCATTGCATTAAATGTATTAAATGTATCCATCTCTTTTTTTGCAAGGAGACCACAGAGTTACAGACAAAACCTCTGACTACAAAAACTGACAATAGGGGGCGTTAGTGTCCCATAGGTAAGACTTTGTGACCATTCAATTGCTTTGTTTAGTGATGACAGTAGCATCCAGTGGCATGGAAAGGTTATAACATATTCTCTGCAGACATATATCCGTGCATGAAACATGCATTCGATTCACATTCAAATATTTCATCAATGAGAAACAGCAGGCTGACAATTACTCATTAGGAGCTCACAATGTAAGTGGGTCACACATAACCCATAATGCTCCCGGGTCAGTTGGGAGTGAGGAGGTTGGGCAACCTTCTCTGATGACTACAATACAATATACAACAATACAATATACTGTATTGTCCCTGTGGCGAAATTTGTATTGGACTCAAGTGTTTGCAGCAGAACAGCACGGGGCTTATACGCAGACAGGCCGACTATCCATGTCTTCCACAGTCAAAATATCACCGACAAACACAAACCCAGCAAGCGGCAAACACTCAAGTACAAAATGTTCACAACTGGATCTTATGGCATAGTAAGAATTCATATTAAAACAGCTTTCAAACGGCTTGAGTTGTTTCCTTTGGCAGAGGACTGTTCACAAACATTTCTCAGAAGCAGAGCTGCTCTGGAGGGAGAAACAATCTTATTGGTTGAAATAACCTCAATGGGCGGAGCCAAAATATAAATGGCAATGAGTCCTCTTTTCATTCATTCATGACCATGGCATTCATGAACTTGAAAGGTCAACAGGCTACAGGCTAGCATGGTTACTTTGAACTTGGAAGGTCAGCTAGGCTAACTAGCTAACCTAGATAACTTGATTGCATTTGTTCAGTTAGCAGCAAGAAGCATTAGGCTTCATCATTTTCTCGTATCATCTCTTACCCCATTCTTTTTTCAGCAGGTTTCAGTCTGATGTTTCTTAGCTAGAAAAGACTGTGGTTCTTTGGCTCCGTCCACTGATGTTTAACTCAACCAATGAGATTATTTCTGCCTTCAGAGCAGCTCTACCTCTGAGAAATGTTTGCAGAACAAAAAAATCCAATATGCACATTTACACAGGTTTTTAATTTGGTGCAGATCATCATATCAACATCTGATCAATGTCAAAATAATTCTCTCCTATTTGGACCATCTACCTTGACGTAAACAAGCTCAGCTTTTCTAATCACGCCGTGCTTTTGCCACGTGAGGCTGCATTGACCATATTGATTACAATTGATAGATGACGATTTACCACAGTGGCCCAATGATAAATAACTTGGGCCTAATGCTAATGTGTGAATGCTAAAGTGTGAATAAAGGTTTTCATTAGTCACATCAATGGGGGAATAATGAGCATTGGAGCCCTGGGTGGTTCCTGGTCTGGAATCAGTTTCACTTCCCACTGACAACAGGCAAACAGGTCTATACAGATCAATATTACCACGGAGAGGAAAGGAAAGGAGAGGAAAGGAGAGGAAAGGAAAGGTTATAAGAGAGACAGAGAGACTAAACTAAACTACACACACACACACACACACACACACACACACACACACACACATACAAGTTAATATTTCTCCACTACATATACCAACCACTTACCAAAGTGTTACAAAAGTTGAAAGCGTTGGTCTGGCTCCACTTGAATATGATTCACGCACTTCAGAAGACACAGAGCATAATGGTGTTTCAGTGACACGAAAACACACTCATCATTGTGTTACACAGAGGGCTATGTCTCTCTGTGGTCTTAACGCGTCATCACTCTAGAAGGCTGCACGTTGCTCTGGTATTGGTCTGTAATTGTTTTGGCTTATAACGCATGCTATGCAACCCGCCAATCTGCTGACAGGCTAGGAGACGTAAATCTATGAGTCATCTAAATGGTTGTACACCATACACATGCACTCTTTGACCACTGCTGTGCGGCCACTGACACTACTCTTCACCAGTCACGGGTAATAGTGTACTACAAAGTGACTGCTGAGGGAGGGTGTGCTTAAACAATCCTGCACACGGGGATGGATATTTATTCCCGTATCCAACAGGACCCTGTTAAAGGACCCCGTCAAAAATACATTTGTCACGTTTGGGTTGGGCTCGAGGTCCAAAAATGTTGTGGAAAAATAAAAAAGGCTGCTAAAAGGAATTTAGCATCCGGATTTAATTAGGAATTGCGGGTTCGGTTTGGGTTTTGGCAAGAAAACTTTCAAGCTCCTCGCAATTTTTCAGGCCTCAGAAGATCTAACCGTTCGTAGGGTCACTGAGGTTTGATTCCCTGAAACTTAATTCTGATTGGTTTACGGAGAAAACATAATGGCTCATGTTTTATCCATCATGTCAGTGGAATTTGGGTTTCCATGGGTTTCACCTATTAGAGTTCTACCCCCATCTGCTGGACTAAAATGGGTAAAGCACCTTAATTTACTTCACTGCCATGAGGGAGTTCTACTTCTGACAACTGCATTTCAGCCTCTGAATATTGTTGGCATCTTTGCGTACATATTTCAGATCAGATCATATCAGATCTAACTAAATGTGATGAGAAATTGTCAATGTAGGATGGGTTGAAATGGACTGAAATCAATATAACGAGCCGAGGTGAGAGAAAAAATGATGTCAGTCAAAATGTTTCTGATGAATCATGGATCAGAAAGACGTGCACCAGGCCAAGCCCCGCCCATCTGGCTTATGACTTTATTGCGTGAGCTCGATGAGAGATTTGCCAGTGCGTTGCTCTGGAAGCAGAAGGCTGTTTCAGAAAATGTGTTATTCTGGGTTCAGAGAGCGGAGTGGACATTTGCAACCAGCTTGGAACAGGGTCTCACCTCGGTGCCAAAAACACCTACCAGGTGCCAAATGGGCTTGTTTATAGAAAGGGAGCTGCACTAAAATAGGAACGCGCGGGACTTTTGACAGGCCGTTTGGTTTTAGCGGCCAAACCGACAACCCTTTTTCCTAAAATATGACCCAGAAATCTGTTTTCACTACCCGGGTCTGAGCCGTTCTGAAACAATATGGGCACAAACAGGCCTTCGTCCAGTGAAGGAATAACGGAAACATTTATAACATTTATTATTTGAAGACCGTTTGGGAAAGAGCCAAAATGATCAGCTATAGAAATTCTAAAATAGATTGGCAAATGACCTCTGGAAGCCTTGTTGAGAGAATCACCAGAGTGGGTTGTTTTCACATAAGATATAATGCTGCAGGGTTCTGTTTAAAGCACGGCTGTGTTTTTTTTACAACAGACAGCTCGGTGGGCCGTCCCTATTAGAGGCATTTACTGATGCTCCTCTTAATTCCTACAGAGAAGACCAATCTTGTAAAAGCAGCATTTTTGTGTGGCTTATAGTCTCTCAACCCCCTACTTCTCTCTCTCTCTCGTATTTTCTCTCTCTTCTACTTTCTTTTTCTCTATCCCCTCTTTCTTAATACCAAGGGAGATTTTGTTTCCTCACACAGTGGACTCGGGCTATGTGTTCCCCCCCTTGTTAAATGCAACCTGTCGCCTCCGTTCTACCACACACTTTACTGTTTCATATTAAAAACAAGCGCGCACAATGGCTTTGGGAGTCTTATTCTCAGGACCGACGGTCGATGCTGCCAAGGCACTACTTTATCAGCTGGTAAACCTTGCACATGGCGTGGCGTGGTAACGACACAAACCCTTTGAGTGAGTTGTTGTTCTTACCCCGACTTGCCCCGGTTAGAGCGAAGTGCGACCAATGGATGCTTTGTGAGGATCCCATCCTTTTGTGCATGTATGTGCAAAATGGAAAGCCTTTTTGCTGCTAGTCACACTCGAAGTCGACCTGTAGGAGTGACTTATAATGACATGTCATTACCACATGTCAGTGAGATGAGATTGAGCAGTGTAAAAGCAGGAATAGAGGCTATCTGAACCGCAAGCTTGCTGCAGCCACTCAGTAATGACGGAGTGAGCGCAGCTTCAGAACTGATGAATCACTGATGTCACAGCCAACATGTCTGCCATTTATAATGTGTTTGATCAATAAGAACCTTGTTGGGAGAGTTTTGGCATCGGAAAACAAGGCAAAATTCACACAGTATATTCAGTTTTTCCCCCCCTCTGTCAACTTGGATTATCTAAAAATGTCTATTGGATGAAGGATGAGTAGCTCATAAGTATTTCCATCGATTGCTTATGTTAGTGCGTTTGGCGAAGCGGGGTTCACGTGAGGGGAACTTTCCTTCGCCAAGTGAAGGTGACCTGAGGGAAGAGCCGACGGATCACGCTTGTCGGCCGTTTTTTTTCTTCTCAGCCGAGAGACTCATCTCATAACACCACTAACTGGCGCTTGGGCACAAGGGGGGTGGAAAACAAACAGAGTGCTTCCCATGTGAAAGTGGTTCCCTCGCGGACGGGTGACGGAGCCTTGTCGTAATTAGCAGGGAATGAGCTATGGCTGGAAAAGCTGAGCTCAGGCAGGCAGGCAGGCAGGCAGGCAGGCAGGGTGAGATGGAGCAGCAGCAGCAGCACCCAGTCGGTGAACAAGGAGCCATACTGCCATGCAGGAACCATTTCAACACTGAGGCCCTTGACATGCCTGCTCGCTGCAGCTCCTGATCCAAAGCAGCAGCAATGTTCAGGGGCCCGAGAGCTGACGTTTCACCCCTGACAGATCCGGGAACGCCTCGCGTGGGAATGTTGAGGGTTCTGATGAAGCCTGTGAGAAAGCTGAAGAGTAGATGGTTTCGGTGTGGGGTCATGTGCACCACTGGGGGACTCCCACTAAACCCTATAGCGGGCCAGTCCTGGAGCTGGAGGCTGGATGATGTAAGCACACAAGCTAACAAAAACTCACTTGTGCCGCTTTGCCATACAGCGGCTCGCAGTGCCCTCCATACGTTGCAGCGCACAAACTGTTTTAATGTATATCCCCATTGGCAAAGTACAAGACGGAAAACAAAACAGGAGATGGGGCAAGTTAGGTTGCGACCGGCACAGCAACAGGACAGGGGTGGTGTTGCAGGGAAAACTGTCCCTTGCACTTTGGACAAAACACAAATCATATGTACATACTGATGCTGACACTAATGCTGGGTCACCACCTAAGCCACCAGAGGTCAGAGGTGTTTTTTTCCCAGCAGGGTAAACCATAAATATTCACTGGTCTGGAAAATAGTTTGACAGTTGTTGTTGTTTTTTTTTTTTTGAATTGAGCTTCATACATTATGACGATAATACCACGATGGTGACATTGTTATATTGTTGAATTATAGATAGATAATGATGTAGCACTCATTGAGAAGGTGAATAGGAAATATGATGCCACCAGCTGATAGTCATAAAAATCACTAGAGTGCTTTCAGTTGACTAAGGCAGCTTCTAGGAGCAGATTGGAGGTCAGGTTAGAGACGTATTTCTAAACTCACGACTATAACTGATAATTTCACCACTGACACATCAGCTCGCTAGCTAGCTAACCATCATTGTCTTGTTAACATGTCTGATTAGCACACTTGCTAACGTTACTTGGCCAGTACCTAGCAGCACGTAGTCACATGCTAACTTAGCCTTCTGGCTCGTTAGCTAGCTAACCGTTTGTTCAGGTTAACTGAGCTGACACTTCTCATGAGTGTTTTGGAGTAGAGACTAGGGCTAAAGACAGTTTGTCACAGTAAATATATATATCTGGTCTTAGTCCTGAACATAGTCTGAAATGATAGCTACAGACAGCAGAATAAAGTTTGTTTTGACCACCAGGTGTGATGCGGGCCACACCTCCGTATCGTTTAAACCAACATGGCAGTAAAGCTCAGCCCAGCTCCTTTGCTCCCGGCAAGAAACGAAGAGCCCCGCCAAATATGCAAGAGGTCAGTCAGTGAATAACCCACTACTCCAGTTGTCTGTGTCTTCTCAGACTGTGTAAATTGATGACTGGCTGTAAAGTGAATGTGTGTTTTTGTGTCTTAATCTTCTCCTTGGAGGTAGCTCCCATATGTGAATTTGGAAATGAAATCAGGAGGACCAGCATGGCGGACACAGAGTGATAACAGACAGGCTGACAGATACACAGACACATGGACAAAAGTCACACATCACAATTACTCTTGTTACTGTACGTGAGTAGCTTATTTTATGTGCTTCTACTGTTTGAGGTCAGTACAGTGCCTCCAGGATGTATTCAACCCACAATGTTTCCACGTGTTGTGGTGTTGCAGCCTGAATTCATGGTTTACTTTGAATCAATAAACATTCAACCCCTTTCCCACAAGACAGTGCATGTCTGAGCAGAAACTCTACCATGAAGTCTGAGAAAATGTCTCGTATTCAAAGACAGAATTGTCAAGAGGCATAGATCTGGGGAAGCATTTGAAAATGTTAGTGTTAATTGCTCTAATAAGCCGAAGATTAATGGAGATGGCCATAGAATGTGATGGTGATTTATGTTCGAACGGGACAATGATGCTAGGCATACAGCTTAATTTTCACCGAAATTGCAAAACTTCCTAAAACCATGTTTTGACTTTGGCATTATGAGGTATTTTGAGTAGATTGGTGGCAAAATTATCAATTTAAACTATTTTGAATTCAGGACGCAACACCACAAAATGCTGAAAAAAGCGTCAAAAAGTCGACACTTTCTGCAGGTACTGTTATTGTACTTTTACTTTACTTATACGTATGTTTTGACTGAAATATTATACTTTTCTGCATCTTAATCGCATCCCTTTCAGAGTACAAATCTTGTAGGTACTCCATAACCATCGAATCAATCATAATCAAATCAAATCAGAAGTGTGGTACCAGTAGATTGAAAATAACTTAGTTTGAATGTCTCTCTTTGCATGGTATGGGAAAAATCATATGCAATATATCATATGCAATGTTCTCTTTTGTAAAAAAGTAACTCAGTACATTTTACGCAACTATAACTGAGCTACATTTTACATTTAGTTAAGTAGATTTATTTCTACGTAAAGGGTAATTCCGGGATTTTTCAACCTGGCCTCTGTCCACAAAATCGCTTTTCATACCTTTAAGTAGATCCCAAAAGTTTCTGAGTTTCTCCGGTCCATCGGCTCAACCGGCAGTCGCGTAACGGCGGCTCAATGGCGGCATACACGGCCGGTGAAAGTACGTCCACTAAAAGTGCTTGTTTTTGTCACGGACGGGCTGAGATTGTTATTCGTGTTATTATCCAAATGTCTGACAACATTATGTTTCTGTAGCGACCGCCATTGAGCCGCCGTTACATGACTGCCAGTTGAGCCGATGGACCGGAGAAACTTTGAAACTTTTGGGATCTACTTAAAGGTATGAAAAGCGATTTTGTGCGATTTCAGCAGTAAGAAAGACACACACACACACACACACACACACACACACACACACACACACACACACGTACACACATTACAAGTACTGAGAGGGCTTCTTTTTAATTTACTGACCTCTGAACCATTCCCTGTCACTCTTTCATAGATTGTGGGGGCTCAGAAAGTTAAAACGATGTTCACTGGATTTAAGGGTCTCTCTCTCTCTCTCTCTCTCTCTTTTCTAACTCCATCTCTCTCTCTATGGTGACTTCTGCCCTGCAGCTGTCAAAGTAGAGGTCTCTGGGATCACAGCCAAGGCCATCTGAAACTGAAAGGCTGTGAATAAGATCTTTAAAACTCAATTAGGGATCCAGGATCTCATGTCACGCATCACCAGCCCATGCCATACTCAGAGCATTAAGGTCTTCTAACCCCCCAACCATTTATTTTCTGTGAAAAGAAAAGAAATGTTTAGTAAACTTTTGGCATTTATTGTTAAATCGGAGTATATTATGACATGGAAAATTACGTATATAACGATGTGAAAAAGTAATTTTCATTTCATTGTGACTTTAAAACTGGAAAAGCTGGGCACTCTCGATTGTGTATATAAGGACCTTTGCACTTTGTATTTTTGCAGACGTAATTCTTTTTATTTAAAACTTTTATTTATCCAAGAAAGGTTGACTGAGCTACACAGTCTTTTCCAGCAACACCCTGCTTCAACTTTACACAGGTACATACATTCACACTGCCCAGTCTTCTACTGTTCCACTGAGCCGCTTTACTGGAGTAGTTGGGGGTTAAGTGCCTTGCTCAAGGGCACCTTGGTAGTAGTTCTTGAGGGAAGGAAGAGCATTCTGTGTTTGATGAGATTCTCAATTTCAATAGTGCTACCTGCTTAAATATAATGGAATAAAATGAAATCAAGGCAGTGTTTACTGAATCCACCTACTTTTCCATCGTGGTGATCATGTGACCAACCCTCAAAATTGAAAACATCTTAAACATGTCGCTCACGTCCCTCTTTTATTGCTTTTCCATTCATTTTGAGGTATGTCTGTCTGTTAATGACGAGCGAACGTTGTGATTTTAATGCGCCACTCACATTCTTTTGCGGGTTAGTAAAGGGAAGTGTCTTTCACACTGGAAGGGGACAGTGATGTGTTTTTCCACAGCATGTGCAGGACATAGAGGAAATGTCTGGCTGCAGCTGCAGTAACAACTCGGTGCTGCTCCTGGCTTCGCCTCGCTGCAGGAGCCGGTGCAGGGCCAGGGCTGTTTTCAGACCTGCCTAGACCTTTGCCGTAGGTAGATGCTATGGCATGTGTTGTGGGCATTTCTGCTTAAGTTGCAAAAAACAAATCCGCCAGAGGTGTGTGCTCGCTGTAAGAGGAAGCTCTCTTTAGGACATGATGGTCAGTAGAAAATTTTAAAAAAGCAATAAAGGACCCATTTTGTCTGAATGTTTGTATTGCTGAATTCCTGAAATCCGTCCAGTCAGGCCAGTTGAACTGGAAAGCTTCCACTCAGCAGTCCAGTATTGTGAGCCCTTCAAATTCAAGTCAGCTCAACTTTTAACTAGACTACATTTATTTGCAAAACATCATGAAGAACATTATTCTGATCCTGAGTCACATGATATTTGAAAACAAGTTCATGAAAACTGAATAATACGGCACTTGGCAATTTCGCACATGTCAGCGAGAGGTTTGAATTATGAGGACTTCAAAACCCCAAAATCATGTAATATGACGGCAGTAGACTGTCCTCTTCTTAGTGGTTGGTGATGGGTGGAGGTGGTGAAGAGGGTCAGCCATCGTTGGTGTGTTCAGCTCTCTCTGGACTCTCTCTCATTCGCTGCTGTTTATGAGAACTGTTTTGTATTTCGATTCATCGCTTCCTGTGGGCAGAGAAAATTTCCCGCCAGTGACCATACCTGGCACTAAATTAATGCAGTGATTTAGACTGATGAAATTGATGCATTTTCACATAAAACCTTGCCTACTGCAGCTTTAATGCTTTTCTGAAAATATTTTAATAATAATTTTTATTCTGGTTGTTTGCCTTATGATGATAACTGACTGGAGGTCATAGTTTACCCACCCTTTCATATTCCACTGCGTCACTGGCAGTCTGAGGCGATCTCCCCTCCAGAACCGAGCAGGTGACCAGCGACCTTCTCGATGGAGTTCAACCTCAGCAGTCAGACTGGGAGCATCATCCATGTGAGCCCTTTCATCTCCGAGGGCAACCAGCCGGACAGCCTTTATTAGCTTGCGGGGTAAACCCGGGCTAGCATTCATCAGCTGTTGATTAGGGACCTGCACCCTATGGATCCTGGAGTTGGCCTCTCCTGTCAGGCTCCTGGAAGTAGTGACCTCTGACATCTGTCAGCTAGAGAGTCATCCACATCTTTCATTTTGTTTGATGTAGACTGAATGGATTAATGCACGTGGGGGGTGCAAGTGTGCAGAGCATGAATGCAATATTGTTCACTAACATCTATTCTATTCTATTCTATGCTTAACCTTCTTATGACAAGAATCCCCATCTTTTTATTGCCAAATTATTGTCAGGGTTCCTCATGTGAGATTGTTTTTGAGGCAGTTGGGAAATTGAAGGCAGTTGGGAAGTTGAAACCAAATAAAATCAAGCTATTCGTCATCTATACCTTGATCCCTTTTCATTTGCATTATGTTATTCTTGAAAACTGGAATATGCCACCAAAGCTACAACAGCAAAGATAATCTGATCTCTGATCTCTCTTCAAAAACAAGACAGCAGGCAGCGTGGACGGCAATCATCCCGACAGGCTTGTTTTGATATGCACCATATCTTTTTCCCAAGCAGCCTTTGCATTCCAGCGCCATAAGAGCTACGGCATGTAATATCAAGACATTTTGAGACAGTCCAGGGGACTTATGGCTTATGCCATAGTTCATTTTTCAGATGTCTATGCCAATAAGCTTTTTTCTTCGAGGGACTTGGAACAGAGGCTAATAAAGGGGATTCGTGGTCATATACAGCCTAAGAAGGAGATCTCTGAGGGGAGGCATGGCAGTACACATGTAAGTTATGATGTAGGAACCCAATGAAACCAGATCTGTTGCTCCAGAGCCACCATTCATTCATAATCAAATCATGTTGTTCGAGTCAAGGTCTTTACATTGGGGATATGATGTTTCCTCCTGTTCTCTTTGAAGAGATTGTTACTATTTGAAAAGTAAACACTAAAAGAAGTTTTGAGGTGCAATGTGCAGCATTTTTAAACATCAATATATCGTTCTCAAATTGATTGAAATACCCTGGTATAATTACCATAAACAAATGAAACCTTGATCAAAATGATTCACTATCTCACTAACAGTGGTATTGTTAGTGCTAGTGTTAAAATTAAAAAACATGTTTCCCATAAACCCTGTTGCTGCCTCACAAAGAGACTCTGCTTCTTCAGTCACAGCTTTTCTCTTTGGCTTTTCTGAAGAGGATCAACATGTTGGAAGCAGGTGTGTAAAGTACTTGAGTAACTGTACTTTGTTACTATACTTAAGTACTATTTTGGGAGATTTGTACTTCACTCGAGTATTATTAAGTTTGTATACTTGTACTCTTACTCAATTACATTTTTGAGAAATAAAATATACTTTTTACTCCTTACATAAAGTACTTCAAAGTACAAGTTACAAGCGTTACAAGTGATGATGACGAAACGGTCAGCACCCATGGCTAATGGGTTCAGCTAGCCAGTATCTGGTTTGGTTAATACTGGCTAGCTGAACCCATTAGTTTACACTACCATTGCTACAAAATGCTAACAAGCTTCCAGTGGACTTTTTCAGTAACCGTAGTGCTGCTTTTCAACTCTTTGACAAGAACGTTAGGATGTGTGATATTGAACCCAAGTATAAAAACGATCCATTTTTCCCACGGCTGTAGTTTGGCCAATGGTAGAACTGGACGCTGTGATGTGAATGCCGTCCATGTTAATTGGCCGTCCATGTTTTTCAAATTCGATGGAGAAGTGCATTCAAGTAATTTTAATGCAAAAAGTGTCTTTAATTTCAGCATTCTATCCATTGCGATGATAAAAACGTTTTACTTTTTAATACTTGAGTACATTTAAAAGTAGAAACTTTTTGAGTGTATTTTTAGCTAGATACTTTGACTTGTAATTGAGTAAGATCTTGAACCAGTACCCATACTTTAAAGGGTAATTCTGGGATTTTTCAACCCGGTCTCTATGTCCACAAAATCGCCTAGCTTACCGCATAATAGATCCCCGAAGTTTGGGAGCTGCTCCGGTCCATCGGCTCAACCGGCAGTCGCGTAACGGCGGCTCAATGGCGCCTAGCTCTGACAAAGCTGTTTAATGAAAGCAAGAAGATTCACTCTTGCAAGACGGGGATCGTGTAAACAACCGTCCTCTATCCGACAACGAGTGAATACTCTTGCTTTCATTAAACAGCTTTGTCAGAGTTGAGCGTTCAGAGTTCAGTGTTGTTGTTAAAAAAAGGTCTATTTCTGGTTAAAAACGGTCTATTTCTTTAGCGATCCTTTCGGTAATGTTGTCAGACACTTGTCAGACACACGAATAACAATCTGAGCCCGTCCGTGACAAAAACAAGCACTTTTAGTGCATGTACTTTGACCGGCTGAATTTGCCCTTCCGGATTACATTACCGCCATTGAGCCACCGTTACGCGACTGCCGGTTGAGCCGATGGACCGGAGCAGCTCCCAAATGTCGGGGATCTATTATGCGGTAAACTAGGCGATTTTGTGGACATAGAGACTGGGTTGAAAAATCCCGGAATTACCCTTTAACTTAAGTAGAATTTCTGGGTACTTTTTTCACCCCAGTTGGAAGTGACTTTTCCATCAGCCTTTCACTCCCTCAACCATCTACCATTGTGAGAAACTCTTCAGCTGTTTGCACTTGAAGAACAGCGCCCTCTTCCTGTTTTTTGCTGTAAAGCAGCACCTCAGCAGATTTCCCACAAATTAAAAAAAAAGATTAATTGATTGATTGTGTATACTTCAGAATGGTCGCCTTTCCTTTCCTTTCCTCTGTACAAATAATGACATGCACTGTTATAGGAAATGTCTTGGTGTACTATGCCACCACCCTCTTGTTAAGAGCCAGATCAAGACGGGGGGGTGGGGGGCAACTGAGATGACTGACCGACTGCTGGTTGTGGGTGGTGCGCTGCTGCTGTTCTGCCTCTATTTTGGAAAACTCTGCCAGGGCCAGATGGTAGCTCGTCTGGTTGAGAGAGAGGAATGGATGGAGAACGTGAAGGATGAGGGATGAGGACAGGTAGAGATGCAGAGGTCTAGCTGTGGTCAGCTGTGGTCTCTACCTGGTGTAGCTATCTTGGCAGCTTCAGGAAGGGAGGGAGGAGGGAAATCAGGAACAGCTCAGGCTATATTATATATACATATATTCTTGGTCACAGCGCTGATTGATGACGGCGCATTACTTCAGGCAAATATAGTGGATCTATGGCCTTATCAGGCAACCATTTCAACAATGCAAGAGACACTGACATTCAGATAAACGTACCCTTTTGCCCTTTTGGCTGAACTTTTCACATTGGCAGCTCCAAATGTCAGCAAGAGGCAACTATTTTCAAACAGTTTGAACTTCAACACCCAGAAATCATGTAACATGATGCCAGTAAACTGCACACAGCAGTGTTTACCAAGCCGGCTGGTCTGGGATCACTTTATACCAAAGGACACCGAAGGGAACGAAAAGTGATTCACATTGGTGAGTCCATCCTCCTCTGGACAGAGCACTCACTCGTTGCTATTTAGGAGATAGTTTTGTATTTCGCAATTAATTTTTGGGTTGTCACTGGGTGGAGAAGATTTCCTGCCAGTGACAAATACCTGTCACCAGACTTTAATTTGGGCAAATAGGGCGAATCCACAGGGTGTTGCAGCCCCAATTTGTGATTCAGGCTGATAACGATGGGTGTATTTTTGCAGTGCACCTTTAAAAGTTGAACATAACCTCAAGCAGCACAAGATGGCAAAGAAAAATGTCACGTGGCACCAACTGACCCCAACGCATCCCAGTGTTAAACATTAAATTTATAGACTACACCATGAAGTGCCAGCCTTTGGGAAGTCCCTCTAAACAGTGACGGGTTGTGTGGAAACCTTGTTGATGTTTGGTTTTTGCCGACCGGCTTCAAATTTGTGGCCATGAAGTCACTTAATGATCCACTGAGCGTGGGTTCTGTGGGGAGCCCATGGCTTGGCAGTGCCCAGTCAGCTATGATGGCGATGACTCAAATGTAAATGTTCATAGAAACACATATATAGACGATGTTTTATTTTTTATTGCAGTTGCTATGACATGTAAGGTTCACTTTAAATTGCTTGACAAACACAGAGGTAACAAATAGAAGAAGCTTGACATTGGTTTAGGTAGTACCGTATATTATGGTGAAGCAAACGCCTCTTCAAGAAGAACCCCAACCCCAGGACTTCGAGAGGGAAAATCTCTTGTATTATATCATCCATTTTATGTGTGGGATCATAAATCTGAGAACGTGCACGGATAGGAAGCAGACATGTCCTTTGATCACTCGAGTGGCCTTGATTCAAACATCTGCTCGATGTTTCCTCCTATGGATTCCATCCGTTCTGAATAACAGTGCAGCCCACCTCGTCAGCCAGAGATCACCATCGGTGTGGCCTTCGAGCTTCAACACCGGCTAATCACGTATATTGGATTTTGAGTGGCTGAGATGTAGTTGACGGGTAACAAAAACCCCAAAAAACATTCCTGGTTTTGATTTTCACCGATAGTGATGTCAACGTGTGATAGATTGCCAAAGTAGAGATAGATTCGGAGCATGCTGGTTTAATACAGCCTCCGTGGAAAATATTATTCATGGAGTAACAACTTGACCAAATTGTGAACCGAAGGGAAAAAAAAACATTAAATAACTAGCGTGCCTTAAAAGCTTCACCTGTCTCTCCGGCGTATAACAAGACACCTGCGCCAGTCGTGCTTCGGCGGAGCTATAAGGCGGCATTCCTGGTACTAGTAGAAATTGAATTGCTGTTGAAAGGACAGTTAGACTCTGACTTCAGCTGGCCAGCGCAAAATGAATTAACTTTCCCTGTCATATTCTTGGAGCACCGAGGTGAAGACAGCATCTGCTCAAAATCACCAAGCCCCGCCTCCCAGCAGCTGAGCGCTGCACTGCCTAGGAAAAAGTAATCAGAGTATGCTACAAGATCTCTGTGATGAGGTCACACCGGTGTCTGGGTCAGAGATCATGAGTGTGTGTGTGTGTGTGTGTGTGTGTTCATTCCCATTATAAGACCCACATAGGGAGTTCTTGAGACCACCAGGTTCTTCTTCTCTTTATAATATTGTGCCTTTCATTCTTTCATAATACATGTATGTGCCTTTAATATTACAGTATGTCATCTGCAGTTTATATACATTTATTATTATGAGACACAACTCTGATCTTTCTATGATGAATTACAATAACACACAATGGATGTCTGTATTGGTATTTGTGGCTAACATACACCAGCAGCCCTCTGTTATACTGTTATGTGGCTTCTCTTTGATAACCGCTGTTATTGTGATGAAGTGATTTAGACAGGCACGAGATACAAAAGACAATCGTGCAGCTCATCTCGGTTTGCGTAATGCAGCTTTCATGGCCTGCCAGTAGCGGCCAGAGGCTCAGCGCGCTCTGCAGATTGTTCTCATTCTCCCATTTACACGGGTTGCATTTTCACGAGAAGTCCCTTATCTGTCGGAAAACAATGGCCTGCCAAGTGCACAGATAGAAAATTAAATGTCCCAGCTTTTTGTTTGGTACACAATGATGTAAGTCTTAGATTGTGGTTACACTTGTTTTCTGTCTGAGAGCTTGCGAGGCCTGTTGCGATTAAGAGGCAGCAATAAAACCAACCTGCTCAGCATCACGTCTTATTGCCGCACAACGGTGTAGCACAGGACACAATTTAAAGAATAAAGTGCCGTTTGAAAGGTTCGCTGCATCGCTTCACACAATGTGAATGCGCTGGCAGGTTTCAGCTCTTGCGTGCAGCGATGTTGACATTGATGCTTTAATACCGCGTGGCCTCCGCTACACATCAGTGGGACCCGCATCCCTACCCCAACTCCTGGCCTCTAATCCAGACTCTTGTAATCTGGGTAGCTGTGGCTTGGCTGGCGGTCACATTCCCTTAGCCACATTCAAAACGCGCAGCGACCCATATAGACAGTGAGGCCTGTTATTCGCCACTCCTCAGACGTACTCCTCCGACCATCAAAGTGTCAGTGGTGATGTCTAATCAGCGGCAGAGCCCTCTTCTGGGCAGGCAGGCCCTGTTAGCAACCATTAAAGACCCAATCCAGATATTTCAGTATGTAGCCCTGAAGAAATTTTAGTTATGTTCACATATAGGAGTAAGCTAGCTAATTAGAGCAGCGCTACATCACCATGCAGAGTAATGGAATAATAATAATGCTGCTTTGTCATTTGGAATTTGGTTTTGAGAACGAGGCTTTTTAGCTGCATAGCTGAAGTGGGGTGCAACGCTGGTCACTAGCATGTGGCACTGTCCTCCATCAGTGAACAGTTGAACAGGGGGGGGGGATTGGAAGGGTTGAGTCATTGGATTCATAAACAACCCTATCAACCCCCTGCAGAGGTATTATGCTACGGGGCAGTAAAAATTGTACTTATTGCCCATTTTAACCTGAAAAATAAGCTTTGTGCACCCGTTGTAAAGTAACACAGCTTTGTTTCAAAAGCTCAATCAATCACTGGCAATGGACAACTGTCCTCAGGTCAGTGAACTAACACAAAAAAACAACAAATGCTAGTAGTGATTGGACAGTATTTCAGTGGGTGGCGCCATACAGCTATTGCAGTTTCTACTATTATGTTATTATAGCCGGTGAATGCACTGCCTTTCACCTCCCCCTTTACGAGGTGATGCTGTCATTGTTTTCAACATGATAACTGTATCCATCTGTTTGCATTATGAATTTGGCAGCCCCCCCCCGTGATTTAAACCAACCCCTTACTGTTTGTGTGTTTGTGTGGTCCAATTTGAACTCTGTATGTAGCGCTGTGTCACTGCAAGCCACGACCCGCTTTGAAACAATTTGGGTTTGAAACTATGAGCCCACGTGGTTCTGTGCTGTGTAATAAGTGGTATAATATCCCCCCCTGAGGCACATCGGGGCTACAGGGAGTATATGATTTCATGGAGACATGCTATGATAATGGCTAGTTGGTTCTCGCAGTCCTAAATAGAAATGGCGAGTGGATGACAACAACATCCGCGTCTGGTGAAGCTCAGGAACTCTGCGGGCAAGGAGACTGTCTCTTTATGAAGTGCCGCAGCTGGATTGAGGTCAAATGACAAGTTTGATGTGTTAAGCTTTTTCTTTTTTTCATGCTCTCGGGGTGCAGGATCTGTTAAAGTTGGATTGGGTTTTGTATTTGTTGGCATTTAGAGTGAGGATCAGCTCAGCAGCATGAGTGGATTTAGTGTTTTCCACTGGAAACGTCCGGGCCATGTCGCCAGTCCATCACAGAAGTGTTAAGATGCAATGGTGAAACAAAATAGTGGGTCATTCTTACATGTTAGTTGCAGGTTAGCTGCTGATTGTTTCTGAAGATTCAAGAAGTTTGTTTCGTCACATACATACACGGGGTGTGCAGTGAAATGAAAAAGTGGCAGTGCTCAACAGAACTGTGCAAAGGGCAACAAGTTCACACTGTTTACAATAAAAAAAACAACAACACAATATTTACAGTAAGAGCACTTACAAATATAGAAATATAAGAAATTGTATGTATGTATATATGATATAAATTATGTGTAGTCGTTACCTAAGTGTGTGTGTGTGTGTGTGTGTGTGTGTGTGTGTGAGTGTGTGTGTGTGTGCATAAACATGTTCTCATTGAAATCAATATTCTGTCACTGCTGTGTGGTGCTGGTTGCTTCATAGGAGAAAGAAGCTGTGGTGTAAACTCAAATTCCTTTGGCAAATCGCAGTTGAGTAGGAGAAGCACTTTCCATCACGAGGCCTATATGGAAACACCGCAGCACGACTTGAAAATTGTGATCAAAGTATACACGCACACACACACACACACACACACACACACACACACACACACACACACACACACACACACACAGAGCAGAGCAGAGCTGAGCGACTTCCCTTCCAGGTGTGTTTACTTCACACATACACGCTCCACGTGACTCGGTTCATTGGAAAACGTGCTCTCTCTCCGGCCACAGTGTTGTGTTTCACTAGGATGTTTTCCCTCGGCCCGTAAAAAAAACAAGCAGTCATATTTCGTTTTCATTGCCCATCATGCACCTCGGCGCCTCTGGTCAGACTTGGTGTAAAACTCTCAAGCTACACACATCCCTCTGTGTCCTCTTTTCTCAACGTTGTGCGATGCGTAATCTCCTGCTCTGTCCCGACTCCACGTTTGAACTGTGAACAGAGTCGCTTTAACAGCTCCCGTGGAAGTGATGTCATCAATTTATCCCCTCTGATTGGCCTGATGTGCAGCCATAGCAACCTGTCTGTTCCCTTCCTCTGCCTGCTAATAATTAAATTTTGTCCTGGCCTGCTTCAGCATTTAGGGGGGAAGCACGATGTCGTAATTCAGGTGAAGCCAAGATCTCATATATGGGACGCTTTTGACAATCGAATCCATGTTTGTCCTTGCAAGTCGGTATGGTATTAATAATTGAGTGTGATCTAGATGCTCCGGACAAATATCAAAAGATGGTTACAGAGAGACTGTTGTTCTTCTCTTCTGGCAGATCCATTTGTCATCCAGGACACTAGAAACAGATATTTCTAGTCTGTCAATAAATTCGTTAAAGTTGTCATGCCTCGTCTTTCCCGCGCCATCATTGTTTCGAGGTGTCTTGCGTCACTGAGGCGGCTGCAGAGCAGGTCTGGGAACAGTTTCTCGGCGGCGATGCATTCCTTCTGCAGCATTTGCAGATTGCCCCTCAGCTTGCGTCCCAAGTCCCACCGGCAGGAGAATAATGAAGTCTGAATGTACGTATGCTTTCGCTCACACATTGTTTCAGTGAGCTTTTGATTTGGCGAGCCCGCTGAGCCAAAGGCGGTCACTCTGACTGGAATCAATCACCTCTGCTCCTCGGGGGCGGATCAAAGTTTGAATAGACGTGAGGGGGCTGTGATGCGATCTAGAATCCAGGCCACCCAAATTTCAGATAATCAAGTGCGACATCGAATTAGTCACTTTAATTAAACTGAAATTGCATTTGTCTCTAAGGAGAAAGGCGTCGGTCGGCAGTTGAGCTGAATCTCCCCAGTGTGATTGGTTTCATTTTAGGGGTTGATGTTTAGAATGAGATGGTGATGGGGAGAGGCTGTTTGGACTGCGGCAGACCACACAAGGAGTCCTAGCTGCTAGCTGCATTTCTTTCACTTATATTTTATCTCTGGATTTTAAACTTTTCCACCCCCAGCACTTGAGACAATGTCAATGTCAAACCCTGAATAATATGAGGCATTAAAAAATGATGAATGCAGGGAGAGCGTAAGTGCATCTTTTCAGCTCGCGTCGCCAGCCATTGACTGCAGAGATCTGGCGTCTGTCCGGCTTCCTGGATACATGCTACCCTCTGTAAGCCCCGGCTGGCTCCCTTGCTGCGCGCTGCTTCCTGGTCTGCGTTTCCAGCCCCCGAGGTGAGATCTCTGAGTAGAGCTAAGGATCATACAAGGACAGGCGCATCTGGAAAGTCTAAGCCCGGGCCGCACTTGTGCCAGTGAGCGAGCTGGCAATAATGAAAAGCAGCAGCTCTCCCTACCTCTCCCGTTGCCGTTCCTTAAAGTCAACCTGGTAAACATTTTCTTGAAGTAGCGTTCTCCAAAACATCTTAATGTTTTTATCCACTTGCAGTATTTACAGCACGATACTGCGATGGTGCGGGGAAGTTCCAGTACAAAGGGGAATATGGTTTAAACTTTTTTTTCTTTTTTTTGGTGGTAATGATGTCAAGACGGCAGGGCAACATTTGCAAGAGAATTATATGCTTGGACAAAAGGGTCTCCAAAATTATACTTTGCCTGATATCATTTTCCTGCAGAATCGTTGCATACTAATGTTAGACACGCTGCGGCTAATATGGCATGTATGCGTCGGGCTGCGCAGTGAGATAGATTGTTAGTGGTTTGAAGAACGACTAAGTATACACAACGCCGCGTCTTTCCCCTCCCTGGGAAGTCAAAGTGACATCCCAGTCACATGGCAATGCATTTGTCGAGGCGCTGGGAGGCTATTTGAGGCGCTGCACCGTGTTTATTTAAGACTTTTTCAAACTGCGTGCTGTGTGGCTTTCGGTCCTTAAAGTGTGCCAGTGTTAGCTGCTCCGAAATCCTACGGCCATGAATCTTTCCTAAGCGCGTGACAACGCCCTTTGCACACGACCGAAACCCCAACCTGCGGTTTAGAAAGTAAAGAGCCCGAAGGCATTACCGTGACTTCTTTGGGGTATGCGGGGTCATTGCCCTCTTCAAGCGCTCTGCGAGGCCTCCCCCTTTCCTCTCGTCTCAGCCTCAGCTCACCCACGTCCCAAGGGGGGGGCAGGGGGGCAAGGGCTGGGAAAGGTGAGCAGGTGTGAGCCAAACACCGAGGCCCATTCAGACGAGAAGAGGCCGCGGGGCAAAGAGAGTAGTGTAAGATTTACGCCGTGTCCACATCTTTACTGTATGGGGAGATTTACAGCCTCACTGGGAAAAGGTCCGCCTATTTTCCAACAAAAAGCAGATTTAGAAACCGAGGACAACTTTTAACGGGACAGGTCGGTTGTTTGCAAAGCAAGCCGATATTTTCGGAGCTTCTGTGGGAACGTAGGCGTACCTGGATTAGCATCATGTGACTTTGTGATTGCAATTTTTTCGAGGGGGGTCAACAGCTTTTGATGGCAAGTTTTTGACATTAAATTACCAAAAATGGTCCCCCCAAACCTGTCAGCCGGCATTACAACTTTGCACCCTTTGACAAGTGTCCAGCCCCCACATTTACCCTGCAAATATATATATTATATTATTATATTGGCCCATGGTTTTTAATCATTACCCAATGGCTTTTGTATGTTTTATTCTCTGAGAAACTTGCTCTGTTGATTTTTTCTTCTCGTCCTCAGTTTTGCTTGTCTCAGCGATGTTGGGTCTCAGCGAGGCTGGTATGAAAACTACTCTGTCCGACACACAAACAAATGCCTTGGGTTCATTTTCAGCCAATGGCTGAAACATCGCCGAACATCTCTTTTTAATGTCTGCTTGATGGCGAAGACAGTCAAGAGTGCCCAGCCTAAACAAAAGACTTTGAAAAATAGCGTTTGTGTCAGTTGTTTAGGGCTTAGAGCGACCAGGGCCTCCTCTCCAGTTTCTGAAGGAAATGTTTATGGTCTGTGCTTCTGAGTCATAACACGGATTAAATATATGTCCCAAGACAACTCTTTGTTTTGCATTTGTTTAATTAAACTGCTTTATGTTAATCTGCCTTGTTAAAACTTCTGTTTTGGCCCACGTGCAAGATTTAAGTGTGTGCATTTCAAAGTTCACTGTGTTAGGACCCCCCCCCCCCCCTTTAAGATCACAGTTACTGCTCTGGTGTTTGTTCTCATACGGTGTGGAAGAAAACAAACTCTACAATTTAAGTAGATGTGAGTTTTCCATCTCCAGTTTCCACTCTATATGTTTAAATGATGCTTTTCCAGTGGATATTGTCAGGAAGAACATGATATAATTTGCAGCAAAGGGATATATTTTGGTTAAAACAAGACCTGGGATGTCGAAAAACAGCTGTGTGATGTGATCGGCACTCAGCAGCGCCCCCTAGTAGCCGCAGCAGGTTGGGTGTTGAGCTATTAAATGTGTCAAGCAAGGGTCTGAACCATCAACAGCATATTCTGCAGAAAAAAACAGACATAATGCACTTGACCTTCTTGATCTTACTCTTTCCCTGTTGAATTGTAAACCTGGCATGAGTCAACAGGGCTGAAGAGCTAGGACCAGTCCAGAAGAAAGTCAAACTTCAAAATAAAAGCCCCAATCAGTTCAGTATTCTCTCCCCAACAGTGTAATTATTATGCAAAAAAGTTCCTCGTCCACTATTAAAAATGAATGTGTTAAAACATTCAAAACCAGTTTCCCTTGTATGGGCAAATGCCATAGTCTTTCTGTGTTATTGGATAAGGGACCACCATAGGCAGCCAGTCCCTGCTCATGTTTCAGGAGGAGCTGAAGAGAGAAGATAACCCTATCATTATTCCCACCCCCAAGGGAGTAAAGACCAGAGGAAATAGCCGACGTTCCCAGATAAGCCAAGTTTTGACTTTTCCCATCCTTTTCAGAGAGACGGTGGAGATCTGCATCATATTAAATGTCTGTTGTGCCCTTTGTAGTGGAGTATCAGTGAGCTGCAGCGCCGTGTCTGCGCTTCCGATTACATTTGAGGTTTAGCAACTTTCTTATTTCGAAGCTATAATGACAAACAGACACACTTTCTCTTGAACAAAGATGGAAAAGTGAGAATGGTTTCTTCCGGTCTGGGCAAAACATCTTCCCTGAAACTTTTTTTTATTATTATTCTCAATTAGAGCATTTTAAAGGGAAAAAATTAGGACACGCCAAAACTGCCTTAATGGTGCCATAAAGGCTGGGAAACTTGTAAACCTCAGGGCCAGGAGTGTATAGGAAAGTATGCAAGTATAAAGAGCCTTTATAACAGCCGAGAGGTGGATTGAACGGGAGCCAAACTGATGCTGGGAGCACAGAGCAGAGCCAGACACCAGGAGTCAGGGAGTTATGTTGCTCCAGTCGACAGCAAACTATTTCCAAGTCAGTCAGGCTTTTGTAGCTGATCTGATTTAGCCCTGCAAACATTTCCCGAAAGGCAGAAATGATCTCAGTGGTCGAGTTACACCTCAATGGGCGGAGCCAAAGAACAAACATGAGCGAAAAAATTGGTCAAATCCGTCGCGTGTGTGTGATACAATGCCTTTTCATGTTTGGTTGATAATTTGTCTAGCGTATAGCTTTAGCCAGAAAAACAAGTGGTTCTTTGGCTCCGCCCATTGAAGTTTACCTCAACCAATGAGATTATTTGTGCCTTTCTTGTACAACTAATAATCTGTGGTTTGGTGAGCCACGTTTGTCTGATATAACTTTCGCAGAGAAAAATCTTGCAGTAACTCTTGGTACTTTGAAAGTGAATGTCAAGAGGTTATGGTGTGACAAACTTGACACGTTTACTGCAGTATTTACAGCTCCAATAATATAAGGCACCATTATTATTTTTCTTGATCTAGCTGACGCCTCACTACTCATTTTCTTGGGATGTCGCAATCCTGAATTGACTGGATTATTGCAAAGTTATAAAAGTTATAAAAGTATCAATCTAAATTGAGTTTGCGACATTTTAAGACTCTGGTAATGATAGGCTGTCACTTCTCGACATAACTGATATAATAATATATAATACGTTGTCATAGTTTCTCTACATTTAAATGCGACCTTCCAGCTGTGATATTTGTCGGTCACTGCAGAAGCTTTAGTTTCAGTGTAACGTATCAGAATCGCTTTATTTGCCAGCTACAATAAATGCACATGAATATGTCTTGGTGACGCATCATGCACATGCACCAGTTTTGCTCATTGCTATCAACACATCAGCAATGAACCGTGCAGCAGGGTGAGCAATTAAGAATTTAAGGGATTAAGGGATTAAGAACATAATTAAATATATAAATGTGTAATGTTTTGAAATAATATTTTTCCATGAATGTGCCTGGAGCTAGCTTGGTTCGTTAGCTCCTGTTCCCCATTGAGGCTTGGGGGTTTTGGTGTGGGAGTTGGCATGTCAGGCCACTGTCCTGTCTCGTGCTCCTGTTATGACCCACAAGTCCATCATGAACTATAATAAAATTTGACCTTTTTCACTTTCACATCGCTGCAGGTGAATGCGGACTTAGAGGAGTCTCATTGGAGGAAGGATTCTGCCTTATCTGGACCTCCTGGGTTTTACGTTGTGGCGGTCTGTATGGCCTGAAGTGATTGTTTTTTTCCATGAATAATTTGATTCTGCACAGATATTTCCGTTTTTTGAAAAAGGACATACCTCCCTAGAGTAGGGGTTTAAATTAGTTTGCTATCCTCCTAATCCCCTCCCTGCATAAGAGATACAATTCAATCTCCCTGGACCTCCCTGGGTTTATATACCGTAATGCAGTAGAGCCACAGCTAGGCCGCAACAGACAACGCCAGGGCTCCATGATCATATTGTCTGGAGATATGCTCCAGATATGCACAGCTCTTGTGGGAAACATTTTCTTTCCTTCTTCCCCCCCCACCCCGATAAGCCGACAGAGCCAACCTGACATAATTAGTTGTCTGGGGTTTTGTTTTGGTTGTGAATCACTGCTGTGGTGTAAATCAGCAGGGAGCTGGCGGCCAATGAGACAGCTAGAAGCCACATTAAAGGGCAGGGGAAGGCCTCATCGCCGCCGACCACAGTCACTCTTCAGCCGCTTCCCATTGTTTTTTCCTCCACAAACCTGGCAACCCGCAGCCGCAGACTTCGACCTGGCAACTGCAGCCACATGCCTGGTCATATTTCTTCTCACTGTTGCACCAAGTAATGTTGGGTTTGTCGTCTCAGAATAAGCTTTGAAGTTCTAATCTGAGCTGTCAGGTTTTGATAGAGATTCAAGTTGGGCTTTCAGTATTGGGGTAGTATAGAGATGCAATGCATATATTTTATTGCATTTGTGCTGAAGCAAATATAATGTTTACAGTGACGCTGTCCCTGTGTAGTACATAGTCCTCACAAACTATAAATTTGCCGTATAGTTCCATGCAAACATTTTAAGTGGCAATGGTAGAAAGCGTAAAGGTCGCATCCAGTTAGGAGACGAGATTTAGCTGCGTTGCTCGTAAAAGGGTGACGCCAGGCCGCGCACGGGGAGCCAGGCTGTCTGAGCGGACCTACTTTTAGTGGAGCGCAAGGCGGGCGGAGGAAACTCTCGGCACGTGCAGCAAACGGTTCACCTTGCAGGTCACCGAGCACGAGAGAGGAAAAGTTGTTGGAAATGTGCGAAATAGAAACGGGGAGAGCGGGAGGAGGCCCTCCTCGATTGAGATATTTATGTGACACTCCCAAGGCTGTAATCGCGGTCTGCTAACTATGTCCTTGGGAATTGTGGAATGGAAGTGTTTATCTGAAGCCCATGGAGAAGCGACAGGAATAGCCACTGGCAGCATAACATGAAACAGCCCTCTGCTGGCCAGTTAGACCTTAGCTATTTTGGTTCAGGAGCCTCTGTGTTCATTTTAGGGCCTTTCCAACGGGCCCCCTGTCTCTAATCAGAAAAACCACTTGATTCTGGAAGTGGGCAATTACTTTTCTTTTAAAATACAGTACCGACGGCATAAAAATGGCATCTGTTCGTAGCTGATAATAGGGCATTTTTCGGCACAGCTGCTTTGTGAACCTAGGCTGGTAGGAAAACGTGCTGACTCGATGTTTTTCACATGTAGTCGGAAAACAAGGGAGTTGGCAAGGAAGATGTCTCACTATAACTCCAGAGAGCTCTATTCTTGGAGTTCAGATTCTTGTCTATATCAGCATTTGATCATTTCAGTACTGGCGAGGGTTTTAAATGTGTTTGTTGAAGATTTATTATGTTTTATAGACGCCATCCATCCGTCCTTCTAGGTCTTCATCGGCGTCTGCGATATCTTCCCGGTCCCAGGCAAGTTTGCTGCATTTCAATGAACAAATCGACAAGCAGGAGCAGCTGCTCAAAGTAGAGCTGCATTATTAAGTATGTTTGTGTGTGTTTTTTTTTTGCGTGAAATCGTAAAATACGTGACAATAAATCAGCCGAGTAAAACATACAGCGCATACATCAAATCATCAAATCGAATCAAACAGTTCTTTAGGATATTACTGTCCAGGAGAGTCAGTCCTGTTTTGGAACCAATCCTATTAAATGTTCCTTGTGGAATTTGACTGGAGAGTGCAAAAAAGGTTAAAAATATTGACTGACAGTTCAAAGGTGCAGTCCACTTTTGAACTTGAATCTGCAGCCCTTCAAAGAGTGGAGAATATATTCACGCTGTGGGTTGTTAGTGTTTTAGAGAATATCCCGATATATATCCAGTCTGTCCCTTTCAGCTGTCAAGATCCGCTCAAATCGGATGAAGGATGAAGGCCTGGTCCATTACTCACATTCATTAGCTGTCTACCTTGTTGTGATGCTCTGCATAATGACCTTTCTAGTTCTTGGTTTTGACTATATTGTGTTGTATGTTGTGATGTTAGTGTACCACAATAACCCCCCCCTCCAACACAGTCCAGCTCCATAGGGGTCCCCCCATGAGAGGCGGTCAGCCCCGCCCCGAGAAGCACTAAGCTCGGTGACACGGCCGTCAAACAAAATCTGGGCGCTTCCCTAAGTCCCGGTTGCCAAGGGCGAACATCAGGAATGTCGCCGGCTGACAAAGGACGATTAGTGGCCTGATTCCTCCGTATGCTGACATTTGTGAGTTTTCATGTGCTGTATGGGAATTCGTGGCATTGAGGCTGGTTGGGACTCCACAATGAAACTCGAAGGTCCTTTTTTTCTGACGATAAACATAATGGATGTTGAAACTTGTCTCAATCTCACAAACTCTTTCCATAAGGTCTTTTTTTACGTATCTGGATGAAGAAACAACAGCAATGTTGAGCAAAACCAGTGTCGGGGACACTTGCTTTTAAAAGTAGTTAGATACTTAAGTAGTAATTTATTAATTTATAAAGTTATTAAGTTACTCTTTGTTGAAAGTAATTACCCACTTCAAAAACATGCCGTAGTAATGCTACCAAAAATGAAACAATATCACTGTGATACACAAAGTGATAAACAAATGCTTTAAGTTACACTGAACAAAGCACATACTCCATCTTGCAGGTATTGTACTAAACCCCCTCTGCTTATCCAGAGGTATTTGTACATAGGAAATGCATGTCAAGCTCTAAACAGTAAAAGATGATGGCTTTATGTAACAGGCCTGCAATACCGACAAAGTCATGGAAATCGGGTCCCCAGAAGGCACCCGAGGCCCTCCCATATAAGACATGAGGTCCTTGTTTGCAGAATGTATACTCGCAGTTTCAAATGATCCTTTGTTTGGAATAAAGAATGTGTTTGCAATCAGATTTTGTTACCACAGTAGCAAAGTGAGCTGATCCCATAATTAATCCTCACAAGGCCTCTAATGGTGAACTTGGACCTTTTTCTTTTTTTACTAAGTGGGCTTCCTGGTAAAGCCAAGCAGACTGTAATCACCTCATTGAACTTCGGGTCTGCGTAATGAAGCGTGGTAAACCGCTCGCAGTCGAGCCTCGCCTTGATCTGATGCTTTGATATGACCGGCCCAAGTGGCAATTAGGTATTCGCTTATTTTTTTTGTCACAACAATAAGAGCCCCGTGCTCTTATCGTGTTGGAGCGCGGCCCGGAAAACAAAGGCCTTAATCTACCTAAAAACTGGGTTATTTCTCAGACAAACAAAAACCACCTCATTTCCTGTGGCAGATTGTGTGTTTGGATTTAATCCTGGCAAGCATCTGACAGACGGCAACCCAAACAAGCACAACGTTTTCTCAGCGTGATGTTGAAAAAATAAATCATATAAAAAAAAAAACGTTTTCAAGTGATATTTAGGTCCTAATTTCACAAAACAACTTTCATATTGGCGCTGCATTTACGCAGGTTTCCGTCTATTCAATGTAAAAATGTTTTCTGGGTTCGATATATTCTCAAGATATATGTCCCAAATTTGGCATCAGCGTTGTCATACAGCATTTTTAATTTAGGTGTGTGAAACCAATTAGGTTAGCCTTGGCTTTGAGGGGCATGTGGTCCCTGTGATTTGTATTAGCACCTATTTACCACCTGGAACACCCCGGAGCTGTGGCATTCACCCTCATTAATTGCTAAGTGGTTTGTGCCAGACCCAGGGCAGGCCCTGCAGGATCACATCTGGCTACTCCAGCCACAGCCTGGTTATACTGGGCAAGTCTGACATGCCTCTCTCTCTCTCTCTCTCTCTCTCTCTCTCTCTCTCTCTCTCTCTCTCTCTCTCTCTCTCATATATTGGACCATAATTGCATCCAGGCCGTCCAGTAGCCGACAGAGAGGGGTTTCCCCAGGCGTGTCCAGAAAGTTGGCCTGGCAGCAGCAGCTCCATTTAACTCGAAAAACATGCATATGCATATATACACACACACACACATACACACACACACACACACACACACACACACACACACACACACACACAGATAGATTTTATGGCTTACAGTAAAAAATAAATATTGCTCTCCACATAACTTCAACATGGTCCAATTAAGGTCTTTGAGGAAATCCTTCCACAGCCGTCAGTGCCAGTCCTGTTTCTCATCGATGTGAATGTGGCCAACCTGTCGATTTGACCAGTGGCTGTGTTTACCTAGACACCAGCATCCCCTTAACACGCAGGATTCCCACAACACATGTAGTACCCCATTCTCTCCTCACATCATGCTTGGGTTTTTATGGGTGACATGACTTCACTCATATATGTAATAAAGTTGTAGCTAGTGGTGAGAAAAGGCTTGCTGGCCTTCATCCCAGGGATCTTCATCAAGCTTTTATTGTTCTCATTAAAAAGCATTCCTTCCTTCCTTCCGTCCTTCCTTCCTTCCTTCCTGCTTTCCTCCCCTTCTTCCTGCCCTTCCTTCCTTCCTTCCTTCCTTCCTCCCATCCTTCTTGCTTTTCTTCCTTCCTCCCTCACTTGCCTCTTTAATCCCTTCTTCACTCATTCCCTTCCTCATTCCTTCCTTCCTTCCTCCCATCCTTCTTCCTTTTCTTCCTTCCTCCCTCACTTGCCTCTTTACTCCCTTCTTCACTCATTCCCCTCCTCATTCCTTCCTTCCTTCCTTCCTTCCTCCCATCCCTCTTGCTTTTCTTCCTTCCTCCCTCACTTGCCTCTTTACTCCCTTCTTCACTCATTCCCCTCCTCATTCCTTCCTTCCTTCCTTTCCATTTCCCTTGCGTCCTCCCTTCATCTCTTTCTTCTTATATGCTCTCAAGTTTATTACTTTTAGAATTTGCACTTCATCTCCCAGCAGTAAACCACCTCTCCTGCCAGGGTCATCCCTATGCCTCTCCTCTGTGACCGCTTTGCTCGCTCCAGCCATTTAGAGCGCAAGATAACATCCAGCTATACGTTATCAACCCACCACTGTTCACAGCCTCATATTGGAGACTGTTGTCAACCCTGTGAGGAGCACTGTGGTTGTCCAGTGGAGCACACAGATAGACAACAGTGCATGTCAGTGGGTGGGGAGATAAGTGGAAGCTGATGTAGCGTGGTGACCCAGCTCATAGGGTGGTGTTGAGTGAAGCACAGCGGTGCAGTGTGCAGACGGACTCGCGTCAAATGAGCCCCGCTATCTCTTTAACTCTTTACTGGGACGTAGCGCAGGGTAAACCCACCTACACTCAGCTCACCCGCCTTTATTAAGTACTATCAAACTGATGGAAGTCACATGAGGATTCTGAAAATGTCATTGATTTGTGTTGGTGGTTGTTTGCCTCGTGGTGATCACCGACTGGAGGTCCTAGCTTCAGTCCAGTCAAAGCTCTCCGGTCGGTCCTGCCGCCGGGACCACACACTTCTGTCCCGCAGCTGTTTTGGTTTTAGCGCTAACAGACCCTATCAAGTTAATTTGTGGTTCAGTGGAACCACCCCTTCCCCTCAACACGGGGGCCTTCTTCTACGTAGCAACCCGGGCCTCGCGGGAGTAACCCGGCTACAGGTTTAAATGGATCATTTCCAGACCGATAAACACAAACCAAGATAGCCGTAGTAGATTGGAACTGATTCCTTGGCGCGGTTAAAACCGGGGACGCGGTTTAGACTCTAATTGGCTCGGACAAGGTTACGGACCTGATTGTAACACCACACTGAAACCTCAAGAGGCAGTGGGCTTTATAAGGCTTCATTAGAAGAGATGCTGCCAAGCCAGCGCATTTAGGCCCACTACATACTCACTGTCTTAAAGCAGTAGGCATAATGACAATTTAGATAAAGCAGCGCAGATGCTTTGAGGTGGTGAAAAAATGAGAGTAATTCTCTGCCCTTTTGTGGTTGGCAGACTAAAACTCTTAAATTCCCAAATAGCCATGTAGATAACACCATAAATACATGGTTGTTAAGTGAGTGGAACACTTTAAATGCTGAACTGTGTAATTACAGGAGCTCTTATTCCATTTATAACATTGTGGATAAAAATAGCAAATGTGCTATTTTGTTTTGGGGCATTCATCACCAGTATAATTGAAATTAAGACAGAAACATGAGCTAGCAGTTTTCTTCAGTTTTGTTTGTTTTATTCCATCGCTCGTTGTTATAGTTTTTTTGACACCATATGCAGTCAAAAATGGGTCTGTGATCCAAGTTCAACTTTAAGAATGTCTCTTATTTTTCAAAGTAAAGGTAAGAGGGTTCAGGACATGTTCACCAAAAATCACTTCCCTGCTTTTGAACGAGACTCGTCACACCAGCGCTCCCTTACCTGGCCTCCCATACCTGGCCTCCCATACCTCCTCAGAGTCTCCATGTAATTATGAGCGAGTGCTCCTCCACCCCTGTAAATCAGAGCTCAGACAGTTTAGTGTCTTTAAAAACAAAGGCCAGAGATGAGGCATTAAGAGTTAAGTGTTTTGTTTGTTTTTCTTGGCTTCTGAACTGTTTGATGAAACAAAAGTGTGAGACCCAAAGTGTACAGTAGATAAAAAGGCACCAGCCATGATTATCCCATTACAAGGCATCTTAGCTTAGCACTGACGTTAGCTGGCCAACCCTGTCATTTTCAGAGCCTGCCAACCCGACACTGCTGAATTAGGTCACGCTGTCTGTCGCCTGTGAATGGGAAACAGCCAGTGCGATGGTTTGTGTTGTATTGGATCAGTATTGCAGCGGCTGCGTTCTTACCGCACATTTAGATCCCGTAATCCAAAACGAAAAAGTCTCTGAGGGCACAAAAGGGGACTCTAACGTTCCTATAGTCATATTTGACGGAGACAGCTATGTAATGTTTTTACAGTGGTTGCCTTTTCCCGTCACAATCACTTAATATGTCCTATTCACCAAAACTGAAACCTTAAGTTTCCTAGAGTCATCAATAGAGTGGCTTTATACTAAACCAGTGATGGTTGAAGTCAGCGGAAGGGCAGCAAGCCCACAGGCTTATTGGCCACAGCCTTGCTTCTGTGTAGCTTTGGGAGGAATTCATTTTAGATGTGTTTTTAGATGTTAATGTAGACATCCCATCTTGAGCAATATGCTGCCATTTGAAAGACATGCTATCGCTATGCAAACTGGTGACCCAAACCTAGACACTGTTTTTGTTGGGTTCGGTGGTTTATATAACGTTCTGGATGACATGCAATTCTGTAATAGCTGTGTGTTCATTCCTTGACACAAAGCAACCCTTTGAATTGTCGTTATTTTCCAATGCCTCCTGCTGTGATCAGCTAGGCTATAACAAGTTTACCAGATTCAGGATCCTATTAAGAAATTTGCACTAGGAAACTCTGCACTCAGCAGACTTCACATGGCTCCAAATGGCAGCAAGAGGTAACTGTTTGACAAATGTAACCTCAATACCCAGAATACCCAGTGGCAATCAGAAAGATTTAGCCTTTACTGATCACATGATGATCAGTAAAGTCACTGAGTGTTTCTATGCCTCGTACATGTACCTGTTTCTGTCTTTTATATTTATAAGTGGATAGTGCTATATAGTACCACCATTACACAAAGAACCATCACTGTGCCCACATGGTTCTTTGGAGGTTGTTGACTGGTTCTTCAGTTCTTGGAATTGGCAGCCGAGTCACTGGTGTAATTGAGGCAAACACAGAAAAACCAGGCAATAAAAAAGTTATTTTAAGCAAATTAGGTACCCATTAGCAGAGATGTTGCCTTACTTTCATATTAATGTTGTAGCTATATAACTTGTACCTACCTAGAAGGAGCGTTACGTTAGCAAACAAACGTTCCTAACATTGTCAAGCTAACGGTAGCTTGATGGGTCAGAAAGGGCGGCCGTTAGCTAGCGAATTTTCCAACATTCGCTAGCACACAGTTTGGGTTTTGAATCATTTCAGGAATCATGGTTCCCCTATGATTATGAGCCAAAGAATCAGTTTTGGGTACTGTTTAGAGCTGTACTGTTTTTGTTAGTGTGTAGGGTTTTCTTATAAAACCGAACAAGATATTGTCTGTGTGCATATGTCTGACTATAGTGCTGTATAAGGAGCCCACTGTTCCAGTAAGCTGCCACTTTCTGCCGTAGCCTGTAAGGTCTCCAAGGAATGTCAGTAATTAGCTCAGTAATCACAAGCTTTCGGAAATCTGCAGGAAAACAGACTATCGCTGTGTGAAAGTCTTCTGTCTGCGCTACCGGGCTGTCCAACGGGCCTCTGAAAGGGAGGGCTGCTTTTATTGTGGTGTTAAAGCTAGGAATATATCGGCAGGTTGTGTAAGGTGGCCAGTGGACGCGGTAGTGTCTGAGTTTTAATCCAAGCTGTGGCACTGACCCTCGCTTAACATCACCTTGCTGCTAAAATATGTCCCAGACCATAATAAAGTTGCATACGGTGGATATCTAAAAGTCTCCAACCCTTTCAAATGTTCTAGTTTTTATTGCCTTGAAGCCTGAAAAAGTAATTAAATCGGTGTGTTTTTCACTTTCACTTGGTTATAATAACCATTAAAGTAAAAGCATGAGGTAAAAACATAAGGCTCATAATTTCTGACAATATATTGAGAATGGAAAACTAAAGCTTCAATATACAGTCAATTGCTTAGGTGTTGGGACAGTTGAGTCATCTACAGTGTAATATGAATTAAAGTGTGAGACAAAACAGACCTTCAGCTTTAGACGGACTTAGTTGGTCTTTCATTTTTCATAAAATGGGGGCATTTAAATTGTCAAGTATTGGAATATGGAACAATTGAACTTTGCACCGTTTTCAACAATTCAGCAAGAGAGAAAAATTGTTGAATTGAAAGTGCTAAGAATTTGCTAATGATAAATTGCCACACAATATTATTTAGCCTGAGTTTAACCCAAATCTGGCGATTAAGGGAATGGGAAAAAAATGTCAGGTCTGATGGAGTTTGAGCATAAATGTCGATACGAAGGATTGGAGATATGGAAAAACAACAGAAGGGCAAACAGTTGAGCAGACGATGAAATGATAAGGACTCCATTGTACCCCGCTAGCACTTTTCTCTCGACAGGTGGACGTACATCAAGGTTGATAGGCGAGCATTCCTCACATTCCCTATTATGTAAGCAATATAACTGTGCCATCACACACGGGGGCTTTTTCCCCGATCCAGGTAATCCTATAACTTCCATCTCTTTTGTGTTGAAGGAGACAGAGACAGGAATGCGAACAGGTGTCTTTGATAGAAGTGTAAAGTCCTACCAGGGCCCTGAAGTGATAGAGCACCGGGCGATGTCTATAGCTCTATAACCAAGTAGTTCACCAAGGGGATTCTCTGCTTTTCTTTGGACTGAGCACTTGGCTTTTGTCCGGCTGGCTAAGGCCTCGCTATGCAATCTCTCATATGCGTTTTGACTGATTTGTAGTACAAGTTTCTTTGATGTGAGTCATCCTCATGGGATCGTCATGATGTTCTGCAGAACTTTCTTCGAGGTTTTGAGAACAATAAATGTGCCAGTTTCCCTCTGAAACCATCTCCACCGTCATTGTCTGTGTGTGTGAAAGGGAGAACAAGGCAAACAAGCAAAGCAGATTTCAATGGTCGCATCCAGTCGGAGTGCTTTATTTGTGTCAGGCTTCATACTCCCACGCGTTCAGAAAAAAAACAGCTAACAAACAGAGTTGGGCTTTTCACAAAAGGGCCACAGTGTCAGATGAAATGAGGATGGCACTTTTCTCACTCTCGCTGTGCTTGTGCTCCAACCAGACAAACGGGAGAGGCCTGGTTGAAGTGACTCAGCGAGCGGGTGGATTCACACCAACACAAAAAGCCTCGAGCCCTCCCTCGTCTCTCTTAGGTCCCTGGCAAGCCGAGGGGATCCTGAAGAGGGGGGCTGTGTGTGTCCATTATCAAGGCGACCTATCTCCCCTCGGCGCTGAGTGCTTCTCCAAGGTGTACAGTACAGCTAGCCCGGCCGGACAGAGAAAGGGCTCCATTCTTCTGCCACCCCCCACCCCGACTCCCTAGCAGAAGTGCAGCGCTACCTCGGGCTCTGGTTTCTGTGGTCCTTTTGTCTCGCGCCACCGATCGAGGACACAAAATGGGTCTGGAGGCAACCCAACACCGCACCCTCACGTTTCTCATCGCCCCGGCCGAGCTTCCAGATAAAAAAAAAAAAAACGGGAACCTGTTTTCACAAAGAGAGATCGAGGCACTCAAACAGTTGGTTTTGCTTTATGATTAAGGTCGACATTTGTTTCACATCATGACCGCACCACTTGTCATAAGGCAAACAAGCAATACATTTTACAGTGATCTTTCTTGTCATATTTGCAATCTATTTTAGATACCTATTCAACGGAAATAACCGTCCTGAAATTAGATACAGCACTACTATCTTCCCTGGACCTTAAATAGGCATTTCCCGCTCACACTTGAAGCTGTCCCAGGTGGGCTGCCCAGTAAAGTAATGCCGCTGACCCAGTAATGTGAGCAGCATACCTCTGTCTAAGTAGCTCTGTCCTGCATGCATTGGACCAGAATATAACAGAAGCCTGTTACAGCAGAGGCTGGTAAGGGGAGCTTTTCACTGCAGGTGAAAGTATGTTGCCGGTAACCACAGATTTGCCATTAGATATGTGTGCTACCAAATCTGACCTTCACTATCAAAGGGACACAGTATCTGTACAAGATCATGGGCCGGTAGTTGGAAGGATTGGTGTTTGCGTATGGTTTCGTGACGGGGAATTCTGGTGAAGGAAAAAAACTGGGAGACAGTTTTATAGCCAGTAAAATGCGACTGAAAAATATACTAAGCACAAGCAATTTCTACAGTTAGACGCCATGTTGCTTAGAGGGTGGAAAAGGGGACTTGTGACCAGAAGGTTGCTGGTTTGAATCCCTGGACTGGCTCGGAAAGTGTGGTTGCCGAAAACAAACGGGTAACACTCTTCCTTAACAACTACCACTGAGGTGCCCTTGAGCAAGGCATCTAACCCCCAACTGTTCCAGTGGAGCTGCTCAGTGACCAACAGTCTGTGGTTGTACTGGGGCAGGGCGTTGCTGTTAACTTTCCCATGATAAAAAAGGTTTAAAACACTTGTGTATATAATGATTTCATTCTAATAACATCCGGTGTTGTACATACCGTAGTTATATTGTGGCAGTCACTTGACTTGATGGCTCCATGAAAGCATCTTTCATGTCTGTGTTTCCCCCCCTTGTGATGCCTGCTGACAGTTTGGCACTTCCTTGTCAGCCAGCCTCATCGACAGGAGGCATCCCGCCAGTCGACTCTCCCGCTCCCAACCGTCAGCCTGGCACAGACCCATGGGATGCTTATGCAGCCTGTGTGGACATTTTGGGCGTGGCCTGGATCTAGTCCACATCAGTCTGTATGTTAGTCAGTTGTGTAAACCTTGTTATGGCACCTGTCATGAGCTTGAGACTGGAGGAGTGCCCCTCTCTTCCTGTGTCTTTCTGGTCTGTCCTGTCTCAGCTCAGCCAGACGGTAGTGTGAGCAGAACTTTACTTAAGAAGCCAATATTGGCAGTATGGGTGAGGATGTTTGTCTGCTTAAAAAATATGTAATCAATCAAAAGGAAATCTTGCTATTCTCTATCACCAATTGCTATAACACAAGGAAGTGATGTGTTTTATGTTTCTGGCTGCAGCAGCCTGAGTACTGGGTAGTCAGCATGAGCAGCGACAGCCACCATAGCTGGACAAAGAAAAGAGCTACGGAAACCAAGGAAAACAACGTCACAGTACTGGACACATTGGCTGACGAGCGATCACTGGGAAGCGCAGTGAGAAAACACCACAGCAATGACCGCTTTTCATCTTTCCACCAAAGATGTTGCCAAAAGAAAAAAAGAAAACACAAGAATCTCACACATTACCCCTTTTAAAGTGAACATATATGGCACTGTGTTAGGTAAACTTGTTTTCCTCGCCTGGTCTACACGATGTCTGCCAGGGCAATAAAAATGTTGTATGAAGGTAAAGATTACAAAGAGTGTGGAGTCGCTATTTTACACATCCAACGGGCTCAAGATACATGCCCCAAAACTAAATGGCCTCAATTTATTTGCATTACACCATAACTGCAACCCAACTGTGTTACGAGGCTATTCCCACCTTTTTGCACGACCTTATCACTTTGTTGCCAATTTGCGCCATCATCAATTATGTCAAGCATCAAGTAGCGCTGGACTCACAGTGATACGAAAAGAAACACCGGTGTCTCTATCGCAACCGTTTATCGCGGCCACCTCTCACGCAACGCCGGCCTGTAGGAACGTTTAGTGTCTGCACGGAAATGTGTGTCCGTCACAGCCATCTATAATATTTCACACGTCTGTGAGGAGAGTAAGGGGGTGGGCCAAAAGCACAGTACTTGCAGGCCTCCTCTCTTGCTGCAGGATGAGTACTGAGAGGTTTGTCAGTCATCCCTCTGAGTGGTCAAACAGCTCACATCACGCTCTGTGTCCTGCAGCCTAGCTTAGATCCAGTCAAAGGCTATATGTTCACACTGCACTGCACTGTGTTCATGCTCAATTCAGAGTTGTTGCTCATATCTGATTTTTTTTTGGATGACTCATATCTGGTCTAGGTAACAATAGCAAAATACGTCAAATCTGTTTTTTTTAGGACACTTCTCCCACTTGTCTCCAACACATTTCAGTTACAGTATGTGGCTTTGAGTCTTGACTGATTTGAGGCATCGCCCCAAATACCAATTGAGTCGGCTACTTGACTCTTCTTTCCGTTGTTGCGTCTCATTGTTCTTCATGCTAGCTGTCAGGTGAAAGATGTTTCAAATTACAAATCACATTTTGTACCACGTATCCATGTGGCCCATGTAGGACTGGAATTGCGACACTTTCAGCTGCAGTGTGAACGCAGCCGAAGAGTCATTTTGGTCTTTACGTTTATGTCTGGCCCAGTCCGATTCTTCTGCTTACTATCATAACCCTTATTTGCCCAAGGCTATATCATTGCCTGAATTTGATATACACTGTATAATACAGCCTTTTGGAAATATGTGCTGGTAAGCCTCCACAGCTGGCCCACTGGCTATCGTGGTCGTTGTGCAGCTTATGATATAGCCTCTGATGCTACCCTAACTTTAATGTGCAGCTGAGGCACACTGGTACAGATAGGTATAGCGTCACAGTGTCTTTGCTGTGGCAGGGATGCTGTTTGTTTGAAGCCCTGTCTGTAACTCGACACAAGGCCACGGCTCGGGCCAGGGCTGAGAAGCAATTACAGGCCATTCGGTAAACAGAAGCTGTAGAGCAGTAGCTGGGCGTGCTCTCCTCAGGAAATGAAAAGCCATGGCTACTTCCTTCAATCTCGCTATCCTCTCTCATCTGCTGCCAGTACAGTTAATGAATAGCACACTAATAGTGCCTGGCTTCTCCCTTCCACTGTTGTAGAAGGCATTCACCTTGCTACTGCTGGTATCATGCAATGTGTGCAATTAATTAGACGCTGTATTTACTGCTAGCTCAACCCCAATCAATCATATTTGTCTGTATTTGTGTAATTGCATTCTTGCAACTGCAGAAATAGTATGGTGAGGTTAGCGTTTGCTGTAGTTGGTAGGTTTATTCTCAAAATGTAAACTGCATTCACTGATACCTGCAGAAAAATTGGAAAAACAGCTGCGCTATTTTCACATTTCCATGGTATGATGAGGTGGTTTGCTTTTGAAGTAGTGACAAAAATACTCCACATTTCCTCACGAATGCCAATTTCTGAAACCGCAGCTTACTCTGCGGAGGAAATGGGCCGGTTGTTTCCAGCCACAAGACGGGAGTAAAACCTTGTTCTGTGTGTCAGCAAAACCTGACAAGTTAGCCGTTAGCATTTTATCTGTTTCATTATTAATATTTAGGACACTTCTAGACACTTCACACCCCTAAATCTAGGGCAGTACCTTCACCTTTGATACACTTGACATTGCTACATGCTTAAGAAAGACTTACCATCTCCTCAAACCTAGAGTGACTTACAAGTTTTAGGTCCCTGAGTTTAAAGAAATAAGGAGGGACTTGCACATAGACAAGAAAAGCTGTTCTAAATTCTGCACCATATAAAATATATTTTCGTTACGCGTGGAAACTTGAAAAAGAGATTCCATCTCCCTGTGTATGACCTGAATAATGGAAGAATTGCATAGAAAAGTCAAGGAGATCACGTGCGTGGTCTTTCCAGGCTGCAGAGTAAAAGCAGGCATTTGGCGTACTTCTCAAAGCAATACAGGGGAACAACAAAGAGTTTCATCCATAATGGAAACCTGGTCGCACACCCGGAGCTGCCAATGTGGTCCTCTCGGGCTGTTTTGGAACATTCATCAGCGGTACTCAAATAGTTTCTCTGCCTCACTTGTGTCCAGAAGAAGACAGGGGGAAAAACAAACGGTAGTAATGCACAGAGTAAGTCACACACCGAGCACATGTGAGCGGGTTCAAGGGGCAGGCAAACGCATACGACATGTCTCGATCGACACCTCAACAAAACGTTGGTGATTAGATCTCAATGTTCACATAGCAGACACTTGAAAAATGTCAAAATGTTTCCCTGTGTTTGTCATTTCATCGCCCTACAGGCATGCCAACAGAAGAGCACATATATATAACATCTTTATAATGATGTTTTGAGCTGAGTCTTTCACCATTCTTTATGCTTCGAAGGTGATGAATGTCACCTTTTTCCATCAAAATATTCACTGCCTGTTCACCAGGTGCAGTCAGGTCATGGCTCATCCTAGTCAGGAATCCCACTGCAACTGCCAACAATCACAGAAACCTTATTGTTCTGTGTGGGGAATTATTTTTATGGACCCTTAGGGAGAGGTATTCAGAACAGGGGCCAAGGTGCTAATGCGATTAGATGACCGTTATGTCACCTAGCCTGGAGTAATCAAGAGAACCATTTCTTTGTTTCATCCAGACAAAGTACTACTAGTACAATGCTCATGAAGCTAGGGTAGAAGGGTCCAGAAGGTCCTTGTTCTGAATCTTATGATCCTGAAAGTAGCGATGAGAAAATATCCTGAGAAAAATGACTGCTGTCCCCCAGCTGACTGACACTTCACAGCAGAACCAGGCTGGTGGAGGACCAGCATGCTGAGATCACTGAGATGTTACACAACCACTGTAGTGGTTCAAATGATGATTTCAGAAAATGTAGGTGCCTTCCCCATTCCTACTATTAAAAGGCTAGTGGGAGATCCATTAGGGAGGGAATGGCTTATTTTTAGGCATGGGTGGGGCAGGTATTATTGGTTGGATTTTTTTTGTGTATGCCTGCTGATACACCATGAATTATTAAAAATACACTGAAGTAAAAATAATGGGATTTCTTTTATTTAACCTTTAAAGTCTGTGCACATGTCAGAGTGGTCCTGAGATATTGCTGGGTGTTTCATGCATTTCATATTTCATGCATAGACACATACAGTAGCACACTGTATGTGTATTCATCACTGTGTTGCTTCATCCTGACCCCCCACACACACACCACTAATCACATAATGAAAGGAAAATAACTTCGCTGAACCACATTCCAGACTTATTTTCACCAAGCCTATATTGTTCATGAAAATGTTATTCTATACTTCTTTGAGTCTCACATACTGTATGTATAGGTGGTCTCTTACTGTTCTTACTGCTTGGTGGGAGACTGTGGTGGGAGAGGAAGCGGTATTCAGAGGGGGGTGGTCCTCCACCTTAATATAGCACTTTAACACTTCAATACACAGCAGCACAAAGCACAAACCAGACACAAGAGACGTAGAGAGGCCAGATCAAATGCATCTGTTGGGGTTGGAAGCCTCGTGGCTGTGGGTCCACTTCCCTGGGTGGGTTACAGTACCTAAATAAAGGTGTTGTAACTCCAGGGTGGATGGCCTTGTGCTTCTTCAGCACTTTGTCACTACAGTTCAAGGCTGATGTTGATGTAAATGACTTGCTAAGCGCTCCTTTGCAGACTTGATAAAAGGTACTGGAGGTACTGTAATTGGACATGTCTTCTGAACTTTGGTCTGTCATTACTTGAGGAGTGTCTGACAAGTGGTCATGGTAGGAGCTTGTTTTCCTGGACCTGCTGGGAAAATCTAAGGGGGTGGCTAGAGAACGAGGCGCAATCTTGACTTCCTAAACACCTACCATCAAGGTGTTCTATGAGGTGACAAAGAACCCTAAGGTAACAGCGGAGGATCTGCAGGCATCTCTTGAACAATGTTCTGTGGACAGATGAGACAAAAAATTTACTTTTCGACAAAAGGCCACAACGCTGTTTGGAGGAGAAAAAACACTGCACACCAACAGCAAAATGTCAACCTGACCATGAAGTGAAGGGAGCATCATGGTTTAGTGCTTTGGTGCCTCAGGGCCTGGACAGCTTCAATCATTGAGGGAACAATGAATTTCAAATTGTATCAGGAAATTCTCCAGGAGAATATCAGTGTAACCGTCCATGATCTGAAGCTTAACAGAGGTTGGGTCATGCAGCATGACAATGACCCCAATGACCCCAAACACAAAACCAAGACAGGAAAATCACATTTTGGAATGGCCGAGTCAAAGTTCTGACCTTAACCCTATTGACATGTTGTGGCATGACCTGAAGCAACCGTTCATGGAAGACATCCCAACAACATCAATGAACTGAAACAGTTCTGCAAGGAGGAATGGTCCAAAATACCTCCTAACCCAGGAGTGTGATGATGTAGTTTTACTTGTGGATCATTTTAGTCACTGTAGCCCAAAACCAGCCAGTCGGTGTCATGGTGTGTTTCAGCCTAATTCATATTTGCTCTCAGTGTACCTTAACCTTCTGCACACAGGTCTGTCCAGGGCACAAAGGCCAGAAAGTTCAAGCTCAGGAGAGAGACCGCTGTCACATTCCTCATGTGGCCTTCATTCAGAGAGACCATGTGTGCTTTTTGCAGAGAAAGAGTAAGTGCTCCTCCATTAGTCTCTCTTAACTGGGAATAACTTTGACTTTGAGTATTCAACGTATTGAGTATTGCATTCAGGCTTCAGTAGATTTAATAAGAGCTGGTCTTCTTTGTGATGACCTGTGTCTGGTGTGAGTCATCTGCCTTTTTGTAATGTAAAGTTTAATGGCCTGTACTCTAGACATAGTTATGTACAGTGCTGTTGTTTTAAAGGCTTCATTGCCAGGGCTCTTGATAATAAAGGGACTAACCTGGAGAAATAAAGGTCAAATTCCAGTGAAAAGACATACGAAAACACAGACAAGAGGCTGAGAATTTTAACAACTATTTATTGTTCTTGAAGTACAAAATAATTGCTATGAATAAAAACAGCATTTTACTTTGTACAACTAAGTAAAAATGTTTACAAACAAGCGACACTAATTGTACAAAAATAATGGTAACATTGATACACAGTAACAAAAAAAAAGGTAAAAACGATAAAGAACAGAACATCCTCACGTCAGTGTGCAAACCGTTTATACAGATGGACACGCCCCCTTTCTTAGGCAACGGATCCGGATAAATTATTTAAATAGCATTTATCTACACACTCGCGCACGCACACACACACAAATCAACCGCTCACAGACAGCTAAGACAAAACAGAACAATAATTTATCTGCTAAAAAGAGCATTGGACATACATAATAAAGCAAAATTATTTTTAAAAAAACAAACTCTCCCACTGTTAGGCCTTTTTCACTGGGGTAAATCATGGGATTGGGAGTTGGGCTGTGTTTTTAAAAGAAAGATGTCATACTATTTACAGCTCATGCTACAGTAGCAAGAAGATGCCCATCATTTCAAAAGCGTATGAAAAAGGTACTTAGGTTGTTTTTTTTTTTGTTTGATCAAATTATACAACAGCAATGAGGTAATATTTGTACATCAAAGATTTCCTTTGTTTTTCATCTCTCTCTGAAGAAAAGGCACACAGGTCACATACGTTTCCTACTAAGTAGCCCTATCTGAAGAATTGTCTAATACCTAATTCACTGTATAGAGCAGGAGATAATAGACATTGATGAGAGCATGTTTCCTATTTCTGACCCCATTATCTGACTTGGGGTCAGTTTTCATTGTGATATTAGGGTGAATCTTTAATCTTTTTCAAAGTATTCAAATTTCCTTTGCTGCCTACATTGTAGGCAAGAGTATATAAATTACATTTATTTACATAATCTCAAATTTAAAGCCTCAAAAGCTGAAAGAAGGGGGAGTGTTTCAAAGGGAATACTGGCTTGGAGATCACGGGCCCGAGCAATTTAATATTATATGTTTAATATTATCCTCCCACGTTTTTTTTCATACTGGTTTGATATGCTAAGATGGTCACTTCCATCTCACCCTGAGAGTTATTCAGTTAATCAACCAAGATCATTGTAATACCTGCCACAAAGCCAGTGATGCTTGCAGCCTTGTGTGTCCAAGGAATAGCTAACCTAATTTTATTTTGTCTCCACAACACTAGATGGGTAGAAGCATGCCATTTGTTACATCTATGACCAGTCTCCACATACATGCATGAACAACAAACGTCCACGACATAATGCTCCCTCTATTTTGTACTCCCTCCCAACAGCTATTCTTTTAATTACAAGCCCACTGAACAGAAAACAAAGAAGCAAAAAAAAAAATGCTATTGCGTTCTTTGTCCTGTGAGTCCTCAGAGTCATATCATTCAGAATCTACAACCAGGCAGATCTGGTATAGCAAAGGGAATATTTCATCAGTCTTTTCTTTGGGATGTCCATCCAGAAGGTAAGGTAGAAAGGCACAGAGGCAAAGAAGAGACAGTGACACAGAGAGAGATGTAAAGGTTTGGAAGTGCATAGCCGTCTATGGGGAGCCGTTCCCGCACAGAGATGAATGAGGTCGTTCAGAGAGCAAGAAAGCAGGGAGAGCTGGGACAGAAAGGTGTTGGTCTCCGACTGGCAAAGCAAGAGGGTGTGGGTTTTGTTTTCCCCAGCTCTCCCTGCTGTCGGTGGATCGTAAGGATGGGGGAGAAGGGGCTCTCTGATCCTCAACTGGCAGTCAGCCGGTTAGTTCTCTGCCCAAACCAGCTTCAAGTTACCCTGAGGCTGACCACATGCCCTTCGCCCCGTCCGAGTGTGCGTGCCGCAGAAGAAAGAGTTGCGGAGATAAATCGGTCCCTGGACTTTGCATCGGAATATATAAGTTCATACTTTATACAGAAAGGTGCATTCCTCAGAGCTCCCTGCGCCGTGCATTTATGCATCTGTAAAGAAAAGTGAGAACAGAGAAAAACACAATTGGTTTGATTACTTGTCAAAGTTAGATATCTGGTCATGATCGATGATACACACACCTCCTGCCAAATGCTTACTGAGAAATTACTTTTGTAATCATATCCTTACCTCTGCATTCATACTTGAGGTCTGAGAAGTATACCATCTCTTGTGAGAAGACAAAAAGACCTAGTCTGCCACCCGCATATGTCTTGTCATAGATGCTGCCAGTATCCGCCATGATCTTCTTGCCCTCATACATCACAACTCTGTAAGAATCAAGGAAATAAAGTTTGTGAGATGTACAACTGAGGATCCTTACTATTTAAACCACAAATAACTTGTACAGAGCAAACTTTCCATCTCTTTTCATCTCCACTGGGACTTATTCATACTCTCTGCTTACCTAATATGTCCTGTTCTCGGTCTGTGGATCAGATGCCATCTGTAGGCAGTGAAGTCTTTCCAGCCAACATTCTTAGGGTCATGCCAAAGAGTGCGGACCTAAAGCATGGAGAGATAAACAGACGTCTTTTTACATGATGCCAAACACAGATCAAACAGTTCCTTTGGGGATTATAACTTCTTCATAAAGTCCATCAGATGTGTTACCTGTCCTGGGGTGTTGCCTGTGTGCCAGAGGGCATTCCTGAGGTGCTCCCCTGGGCCTGTGGTGGAGTTGACCACTTTGATGGACAGGCCAGAGTAGCCCTGGGCCTTGGTGGGTTTATTTGACCAGTAAGTCTGTGTGATCTGCTTCCACATCACCACGTAGAACCTGGAGCTGGACTGGTAGCCGAACACAAACCCGGCGTAATCGTCATCCCTCTCTGTGTTGATGAAGAATGTCCCGCTGAAATCAACTGCATTGAACTCATCATAACCTGGTGAGGGGGGAAAAAAAGTTAATTACAGGTATTCTATCTGTCTAGATCATTATGTTCAGAATTACATTGCTTAGCACTGCACAATTAGCACTAGCACTGTACCAGTTCCACACATCGGTTTACTTACCAACGGCGATGCCAGGGTCACAGTTGACAGTCTGGACAAGCTCTTTGCCCTGGTGGCGGACGACCCAGTTGGGGTCGATCTGGGAGGTGCCTTTGGGGTCCAGGGGAACCATCTGAAACTTGCGGAAGTCTGTCTCGCTGATGTCGAAGTTCTCCGGACACACGTCGTAGATGTCCGGCACGTTGTCTTGGTCAAAGTCGTCTTTGCAAGCGTCTCCACGGCCATCACCTGGAAAATATATGTATAGTCATTAACGATGATGCCCACTGTCCTGTCAAGACCTGCAGGCATGCCCTTTTATTTTCTAGCCTTGTATGAACACATCCGATTCATCTACTTGCCCAAGCTTGGAGCTGTGTGTCAGTGTATTGTTGGATCAAAACCCTGTAGAACAGACTGGATATTTTCAGATTAAACCACGTTCCATCCCACTTACCATCAGAGTCTAACTGATCAGGGTTGAAGGCCAGTCTGCAGTTGTCCTTGTCATCAGGGATACCATCGTTATCGTCGTCATGGTCGCAGGCATCTCCCTTGCCATCCTTGTCATGGTCAGCCTGGTTGGCGTTGGGGATGTAGGGGCAGTTGTCCAGGTTGTTCTGGTGGCCGTCTTCGTCAATGTCCTGGTTGCTGTCACATTTGTCTCCCACACGGTCATCATCTGAATCCACCTGTAACAGTGCGAGTATGATGTTAGCATTATGGGAATGTAGCATTAGCTTGCTAACGTACATGATTACATTCCACAGTGCTCATTTCATTTCGCCGCCGTTCAGCATGCAGTTTTCTTTCATCTCCTCTCCTCTCCTGCTTTCATTAAGGGCTGTCCTTAGGCTGCAATCACTCTTTGCCTCTGTAAACCTGCCAAGCTCAATTTGTCCAAAATCTGTCTGAAGTTTTCAACTCCTGACAATCAACCATCCATGCACAAGACTCTCTTGCTCCACCTACTCAAATCTACTCAACAAGCCCCACCAGCCTCCCCAGCGAACAGGGAAAGCATGCTAGCCATGCTTGGCAGGGCTAGAGCTACAGCTAGCGGCACAAAGGTGGAGTAGGGATTACGGGGGGCAGGAGGGATGGGATGTGGGGATTTAGTAACTATCGAGAATCAAAATGGCAACATAGAACATCTGAATAGGAATTTACAGGGGACATTTTGCTGCACTTTTCTGTACATTTTATGTCAATTTATGGTTAACAAATACAATAATACAGAATATATTCATAGCAGATTGCAAGCCTGGACTTGTCTATTTGGGCTTTTAATGCACTATTCACTCTTTTGAAGTCCATATGTGTGTGGATTTGGACCCCCGCCACCCCTTAGCCTCTTTTTACTGAATGGCGTTGTTCGACACATTCCTACTCCTCAGTGTAGCATGGCACAGGTGGACTGGGCAGACCCATGGTGTGCCTTCACATCAGCCAGATCAGCTAACGTCAATGAGCCATTGAAAAGGCCCCTAGCCCCCCACCACGCCTTATTGAACTGATGTGCCTGGGATTTGCCCCAGCTTCGCATAGCGTGATAAAGCTTGGGCTAATCACTGAGGTTCTCTCTCAATTGAAAGAGAGATATATGCTGAGCTATAGAGAAAGGCAGGGGAATGATGAATGTGGATTACTGTTGGTGGGTGAGGTGGAAGGAAATGGGGAAGGGTGGTGTGTGTGTGTTGAGTACACAGGTGCACATACTTGATCGGGATTATGTTCCAGAGGGCAGTTATCGCACATATCTCCCACCCCATCCAGATCTGTGTCTCTCTGGTCAACATTGTACACATAGGGACAGTTGTCCTTCTCATTCAGAATGCCTGTGGAATGAAAGGAAGTCTATGTTAAAAACGAGTTCCTCACGGTTTGAATTCTCCTCCCCGACACAGACATAGATCATAGACGTTCTTGCCTACATCACATTTTTGTGCATTATTTTTAATGTTTCAGGTCCTCACCATCTCCATCGATGTCCACAGCACAGGCATCTCCCTCTCCGTTGTTGTCTGTGTCCGTCTGGTCTGGATTGCTGTTGTAGGGGCAGTTATCACAGCGGTCACCCACGTCATCGCGATCATAGTCATACTGCCTGGGGTTGTAGATGAATGGACAGTTGTCCTGTTTCAGAGAGATGAGTAGAATAGATGGATTGTCAGGTGCTGTGCTTGTCATTTGCTGTACTCTGAATGGATCTATTTCCAGAGAAGGAGAGTCCTGGATGAAAGGCTGCTTCATTTTTAGCCATTTGCCTTCCTGCTGCATCACCCCCCCCAATCACTTTCCTTCTCATTAGATAGTATGGATGATGATTATAAAACCACATGCACTGCCTAGCACCCTGAGGACACACACAACCTCCGTTGTCCATCGTACTGGCTGAAGCTGGAGATTTCCACCTACCCTATCATCGGGAATGCCATCATTGTCATCGTCATTGTCACAAGCATCTCCGATGCCGTCCTTATCGTAATCTTCTTGCCCAGAGTTAGGCAGGTTGGGGCAGTTGTCCTGCAGAACAGACAACACAAAGTCAGACATTGTATCTATCACAGTCATAGTTTATAATAATCATACATACTGTTGGGTTCATTTGGCTTTTTACTCTGCAAAACCTTACCAACAAAAGCCCTCAAAGTCATTTATTTTTACAGTATTCTAGTGCTTGTCTTAGAGCCTTGCTATTCCACCATTCCCTACCTTCTTGCAGTGGTAGGTGGCGTTCTCCACACACACCAGGTCAGCATTGGGCCATCCATCCAGATCTGTGTCTTCTCCACAGATATGCCCGTTCCCGGCATAGCCAGGCTTGCACTCGCAGCGGAACATGGGGTCGGCGAATTGTCCCAGGTAGTTGCAGCGGGCGTTCTTGTTGCAGTCGTGGCTTCCATCGAGGCAGGGGTTACGGGGTGTACACACCTGGAGGAACAGGAGAAGAGAGCGTGATGAATTGTTTTATTGATGCACAAATTAGCTGCACACAGTCTAGACGTTCTTTTGGCTCCAAGGAACTCCGAAAGGCGGACTTCATGCATGAATGAACCAGGTCATGTACAGCAGACACAAGTGTAATTCTGCCTTAGAGTAACTGCTTTTATTTTCGGTATCTATCTGTCACCACAATCCGATAAACTCATAGATATGTCAGCGCCTTTACCCTCTGCTGTGCTCTGACTGGCAGTGACGGCTCCACTGAAAGACAGGATTGTACTTGCCTGCTTCTTAGCAGCAGCCTCCTCCACGCCTTTGCCGAAGGGCTGAGGTCCAGAGTAGCGCGGCGGGCAGGGCAGGCAGTTGTAACCAGGGTCTGTGTTCTCGCAGCGGTGCACGCCGTTGAACTCAAAGCAAGCATTGGGCACCTCCTTGCACTGTTTTTATGGTAAAAGTAACTAGTAATTTGTGTCTTAGTAGATACTGCAATGTGGAACAAATCAAATGGGCTGCCTAATAAATCATAATACAATGTTTGCAGAATTCTTACCTCATCAATGTCCTTGCACTTGATGCCATTGCCACTGTAGCCAGCTGGGCACTTCCCACACTTCCAGCTGCCATCGGGGAAGCTAGTGCACTTGGCTCCAGCGAAGCAGGGGTTGGACAGGCATCCATCTGAAAACAGCAGTGTTGGCTCATAAATAAAACAAGAGGTTTGACACTTGAAATACACATTTTGAAGCTTTGCTGATGGTCAAAGTGTCTCACCAATAGGGCAGGTTTTCTTATTGCACTGCTGGGTGTCCTTGGCGTCACCAAGACACTCTTTGCCACCGTATTTTGGTGCAGGGTTGTTGCACAGGCGTTTACGGGTCTGAACGCCGCCTCCACAGGTGACACTGCAGATATCCCATGGCGACCAGGGTCCCCAGTTGCCTTTGACTGAGGGGCACAAGGAGGAGACATGTAATATAATGAATTTCTGTCCTTGCCAGTCATGTTAGCATATATACTGTGTTTATAAATGACAAAATGAAGATTAACATCAAATGGTGGGGCTTACTGGGGCACGGAGACTTCTGACACTTCTCAGTTTGCCGGCCCTCTCCTTCACAGGTCTTGCCTCCCAACTGGGGGGTGGGGGAGTTGCAGAGGCGGATCCGGGTGATGACGCCGGCACTACAGGTGACCGAGCAGGACGACCACGGTGACCAGTGGCTCCAGCTGCCGTCCTGCTTGACTGAAGGTACAAAGAAGGGTCAAATGTCAGTGATCAGGAGGCCAAGACAACAAAGCATTGCGTCATCATAAAAAAAACTCATGGCACGTTGCTGATTCTAGCCTCTTTTGAATGAGGGAAACTACAAAGAAAACCACTTTAAGCTACACATAGGTACACATAACTCACAGCGCTTGTCGCACTCCTGGAGGTAGCAGTCGCGGGTCTGCACAGAGGTGCCCTCGCAGTTGTTGTTGATGCGGTCGCAGGAGCGCCCACGCTGCTGGATGCCCCGCCCACACGACACAGAACAATGGGTCCATTCAGACCAGGGCGACCAGCCGTCCTCTGCATAGTCACTCGCTGAGGAGGAGGGAGAGGGAGAGAAAGAGAGAGAGTGAGCCGAAAAGGGAGACAATAAAAGAGCTATTCCAGCAAGGGAGCAAAAAGCCCCCCCACCCTCCTCCTCCTCCTCCGTTGGCCCTAAATGAGGAGGGGAAAGCTCTTAAAGCAGAGGGCTAATAGTGTGGATTTAGCTGGGACTTAGACAGAGAGGAGGCCTGTTGAGAGGAAAGGCAGAGACTAACACTGAGAGAGGCAGAGGAAATAGAGAGGCACTGTCCCCCGAATACACAGGGATGCCCCATTGACTTGTGTTTTCCCAGAGAGGAAACGGGTATTGCAAACACGGCCCCGTGCGTGTAATGACCGAGGTAGGGATGAATGCGGCTCTCCCTGTTTATTTAGGTTTTAGGGGAAGCACTAGCAGCCCAGCCCGCATAGGTATGCCGAACATGTCACTTCTCCTCATGTGGAAGATGGCTTCACTGAGCAGCCGACCAATTTTCCATGCTGCTTTAACCAATTTGGCCAATTACAGCCACTCCAACTTGAAGATTCAAAGATGTTTTGGGGCACAAAGCGCCAATGTTCCACAAACATAAGCGGCCTTTCATTTACTGGGGTGTTATTGCAGTTAAATCATCTCTAAAATTAACATGTTTTCTCTTGAATAGGAACCTTTACATCTGGGGAAATATTTGCGGATTTTTGTTTTATATGGCAAATAACGTTGAGACGGCTCTGTAAATGGGGCAGTGTTTGAATGCCCAGTCTATTTCAGCAGCATAGATTTCAGCTAACACGGGCCGTTTGCACAGTAGCTTATAGTGCAGATGTACATAACCGTAGTGGCACTTGCCTGTGGCTGTACAGATTCTTACAATACGAGTTGAGTTTTAGAGAACTGAAATGATTACTGTAATTACGTGTCCCGCAGCGTGGGCAGCACTCTCCATCAGGAACGGTAGCATTAGCACAGGGGATCAGGGGGCAGGAGATCTTGCGGCAAACAGTAGCAGAGTTCTGCAGAAGTACAGAGATACAGACACCATGGTTAATCACAAGCTCAAATGTATGGGTGTTTCTGCACCCATAAGGTAGTGGGTCAGATTATTTGTGATGAGTTCACTAACATGGGCTGAATGCACTTAAATTAGTGCATTTTACAAGGCAATTGTAATCTAGGACAAGGCTTAATCCACGTCCGTGCAACCATCCCATTATGTTTTCTGCTCTACGTCTGAGCTTGTCCTGGTTTACTGTGCCAGAAAAACTAAAAGGCAGACTTTTGGCTGAAAACGGAGACCCCTGCGGACAACTACCTGCCTACTGGGTCAGGGCAGGGTGGGAATGGGGCCAAAGTCCTAATAATGGAAGTTAGTTTCACTTTGGCACTGGACTCGGCACTGAGCCCAAACAAGAAAAGCCAGCCTGCCTGCACAACCTGTGTGGGTATACTGAGAATGTAAAGGGATAAAAAAAAAAAAAAAAACTCTCTCTAACCAAGCATGCTAACGTCCTCCCTGCTGGATCTGATCACTCAGATGAGAAGAGACGAAGAGGGGAAATAGGGACAACTAGCATAAAATCAGAAGAGGGAATCAGGAAATGAAGCCTGAGGGATTTTTCACCTGAACTCATCTCCGTTTTCCACTTGTCTGAGCCAGCGTCTTGCCCTTAATTAGAGGCAAGGCGCTGCTAAATGTGGTCAAGTCCCTCTAGGCCGCACTAGAGCTGAACCTCTGACAATAGAGCGAGCTGAAGACACCTCATTACAACAATAACCTGCTGTTGGCCTGCAGCCCGGGCCTTTACACCACTACCAATTACTGGCTGGGTGAGCTGAGTGGTGGTGAGCGTGTGTGCGTCTTGGGTATGGTTGTCTTTGTGTGTGTGTGTGTGTGTGTGTGTGTGTGTGCATATGCAAACAAGTCTGAGCACCGCGCGCCTCCACCCACACGTGTTGAAGTACTTGAGCTAACCGAAGCATAGTCTCGGGGAGCTTACTTGACAAGTGCACTCGGTGCAGTCGTCGACGGTCCACTCATCCCTGTTCTTGTGGACGATGCCGTTGTGGATGCAGACGCCGCTGTGAATGCCGATGCGATTCTTAAGCAGCTTGTTCTCATCGGTCTGGGGACAAAAAAAAGACAGATATCAGCATGAATATGGTGTGATAAGTATTAATGTGTATTTCTAATGGTTTGAACTGATACCAGAAAGATATTTAAGTCTTGATTTCAGAAAACGATGAAGGTAGCAGCAATGAACTTTTATTTTGGTGGCGTATTTACAAAGTTTCCTGGGAAACCATAACAGATTTCTCTGACTATTTACTATATTTCCCTCATTGAGTATGACTGTGCATGACATTATTTTGCTGGACACCTGGTTAACCCACAGTCCACATGCATCAAACAGACAGACAGACAGACAGACAGACAGGTGGCAGAGAGACTGGTGGGTTTTTCTCCTTACCAGTTGGCGGAGGTCGTTGGACAGCTCCTTGACCACCACGCCAAGGCCCTTCAGCTCTTTAAACATGCTGGCCAGGTCCTCGCAGGAGAAGCCACACACCATCTGGAGGTCTTAACCATGGAGAGAAACACACATGGGTGAATGGTAATAATTGCGTGGTCTTGGTAAAGTTGTTCTTTCTCTGTAACCGTGAAGCACTTGGTCATTAATAAGAAGAGCAGTTATTATTTCTTGCTTGTTATTCTATTCTGTTCCAGCGTAGTCGAGTGTAGTCACCAGATGTGCACAGAGGGGCTGAGGAGAAGTTTTAACGTGGCATAATGGGAAATCCACATGTCACGGCCACAGCAACAGCGCTTACCTTTAGTCTTGTGGCCAGTGTACTCGGTTCTGATGGCCGAGGAGCCGTTGAGGTTCTCCAGCATCATGGTGTCAGTCGGTATGGCTACAGGGGGAACAGTGCTGTTAGTCACCCAAAGAATCCAGCACTATCCGCAGACTAATCTGAGACACAAGCAGACTCCCCTTTCCTTGAGTGATTTTAAGTGCACTGGAGAGGAAGGGTATTTGTTCTCCACACTATCTTGAATTACCATGAAAAGCAAGGAGTTAATGTGTCCCAGCCCGCAGACATACTGTGAGACCACAACACACTGAGATGTCTGGAACAACTTCCCAGGGCAGTGTTCGGTGTGGAAAACAACATGCCTATTAGAATGCCCTATGCACGTTTCTTTGATAAGGACTTGCTGGGGCTTGGCAGTGCAGACGGGGCAGCTGAAGGAGGAATAAAAAACACAAGATGTCTTGGTCGTGATTACTCACAGTATCGGCATCCCTTGTTGCGCAGGATGGCGTCCAAAGTTGTTCCAAACACAAAGCGCACGTTTTGCAGCACCCCCTGCAAGCACCAATGTTCAATTCAAGCTTAATGCACAACAATAAATCAGATGAATCATCAAATTAATTGCGCGTGTGTTTGCGCGTTTGGACACGTTTACAAACGTTTACAGACATGCAGGCTTCACTGACATCATAGATCAATCGCCCAATGTATCATTCAGTCTCCAGCCCGTCATGCCTCGTGCTCTCTCACCATAAACCTGTCCTTCACGGCTCCCTTGCCGATCCGGAGCTGCGCGCTGGCAGGTACGTCCTGCGTCAGGATGCTCTGGATGGGCGCGTCCAGCTCGGCGGTGTTCACCTCCTCGCATCCCGCGTACAGCTGCGCCCGGTCCTCCTGCACGAACAGCGTGATATTCTTCCACTTGCCCGTAGCCAGATCCACATCTTCGACGGAGACCAGCTGTTGCTTGTTCTCGGTGGAGAAAACGATGTCCAAGGTGTTGGCCTTGCCGTTGGAGACGATCTCGAACACGGGTCCGGAGCCGTCTTTCTTCTCCACCGTCAGCAGGCTCCCCCGGGTGTGTCTGGACTGCTTGAAGTTGAGCAGCAGCAGGAATCCCCTCTCGGCGTGGATGGAGTCGATCAGGTCCCTGAAGGCGCTCTCGGGGACTGGGGGGATCAGGTCCGGGTTGAAGATCTTGTAGGCGGGGCTGTACGGGTCGTCTCCTTTCACCAGGGTGACCCCGTGGTTCTTCTTGGGGACTTGGACGAGGTCAAACAAGTCGAACACACTATTGTCGTCTCGGCTCTCTGCGGGTGAATAATAAGCAGTGAGCCTTTTGTCTGGCGTTGCGTCGGGTTTCTATTGTTTTCAAACTGAACTCTGGACTGTTTCCTAAACCACAACAGCTTTTTTTTTTTAAAATAAAATATGGTTTCGTCTAACTGATATTCTGAGACGGAAGTTCAAGTTGAAACTTAATGACTCTAACTCTAACTCACCTGCGACTCTTGCGCTCTCGCAGGTCCAAAGCATCAGTAGCAAAAAGATCCCTGTCAACTTCATGGTGAGACACCAACTTGCTGCGCGTGATGAAATGACAGAAAATGCGCTCATCAATTATGAACGTGTTGTCAAAGCTGTTAACGTCTCGAGCAACAGGTTGAAAGCATCTGACGGAATTTGCTGAAATATCTGTCACAATTTCAAAAAACACTGCCACTGCAGCTGTTGAAACACAAGTAAATGATAGTAAAATAAATATAATTAATGCATTTGTTAGAAAAAAGAATATTGGTCACTCACCTGCTTAACGAAAACAGCAGACAAAAAAAGATAAAATCCCCAAATATATAGAAATCCAGCAATAATCCTCGAGAATAAATTTATATCGTTGTTTTTAAATGGAAAAAAAATCCCAATGTGAAATACCGTTAAATACGTGTTATTGTTTTTTCGTTGATTTTCCCCCTGCTTGTATCGGCCGCTAAAAAACGAACTTTTAAGCCGATGGGGGGACAAAGTGCTATTTAAATAGTTTCATGACATTCCTAAGAAGTGGCCTCGTCCAATCACGTTGTGGAGAGAAAAAGGGACGAGCTTATCCTCTTACCTCACAGAGAGAGGAGAGAAAAGAAAAAACACATTCCTCTGTGGGACGAGGGACCAACTTCCAAACCTGCAAACCTCATATTTTTAATGGACCAGCGTTTCCGGTCGCCCGTTGGGTCTTCCGTCAGTCTACAGTGGCATTTCCATCACTTAGATATTCACCTAACTTAAAAAAAAAAAAATCACTATAATATCCCTGTGGTATTCCTATAGTGCGTCTGTGAGTAGTCAAAAGTGAAAACCCACTATACAAGTGAAGAAAAATCACTACAATATTCCTATAATATTATATATAATATTCCCATAAGGGTTATGATGTGTGTGACACTCAATAATGACTTTATAGTGACCTTATAGTACTTTTTATCTGCTATGATATCACTATAATATTCCTATAGGGAGTGTGGTTCTCAATTGTGAGCTTTTTGTTCTTTATGGTATTTATTCACTCTAATATTCCTCTAATACTTCTATAATACTCCAATAATAATATATTATATATTTATATATAATGTAGTAGTTGTACTGTGATATCTGTATAGTATTCTACAATTATATTTTTTTAATAGACAGCAAGAATTCTATTTCATGTCAAATATATATCCACCAGGTTTGAACCCTTTTCAGTTACATCCGCGGATGCTGAATATCTACAGTATCAGAATTGTCGGACAGGATGCCCTGGTTGCCCGTTGCTATACCATCTCTGTCCGCTAGGAGCCGACGTGAGTTCACTCGAGGAGCGCCTGAGGCAGTGCAAGGCAGCGCTGCACACCTGGATATGCCATGCAAACCGATTCACTGATATTTACATGTTGACTGTTTCTGTAGAAAGTGCTTTATAAAGAAGCAAAAAGAGAATTTCCTTACCGGGATCAATGAAGTAATCTATTATTAGTCAGAAATAAAACATGTAGTTCAGCTTTTAAAATATATATATTTTTAAATTTTCAATTTGCTTTATTGGCATGACAAGTAGTGCACCATTGTTGCCAAAGCTAAATAAATATATAAATAAAAAATAATCTCAATAACATAATATAGTTAATATAGTATAACTATAGTATAGTATAATATAGAATAATAAAGGGAATGTCTAAATAAATAAAAAATAATGAAATATATTATCTATCTACCTAATATCATCTTCCCCTAACAAAAAAGGAAGCTTTTTGACATTTGATAAAGCCATGAAACCTGGAATAACTTCTTCAGCATTTTGGAAATTCCTCTGTTTTTTTTATATTTGGGACATGTACACAGGAAATATATTTCTGTTTCAATAGATCAATATTATATATAATAACCCATCGATAGATTGTTAGATCACTCTCTAACAAATCTGGAACAGGTAATACATGAGGCCAATAGGTTATACATGGTGGTCTATATTCACTAGAAGAGCTTCACCTGCAGTGCATTTCTAAGGTCACTTTCCTCTCTTGTCCACTTTTCATTCTGGAGTTTTAAACATCCCATCCAGGTCAACTATCAACAATCTGAGCCATGTGGCTTTTCATCAGTTTCTTAATATATCTAGGGTCTGTGGACACAGGCCTGTGCAGCGATTTTAGTTGTAGGGGTTGAGAGATGGTGATGCCTTTTACAGAGCGTGTCCTGCTTGCGCCTCCATTCTTCAACTGCCAAGATCATAATATCCCCTTCTTTATCTTAATCCAGGAGTGTTATTAAAAAGGGGACCGTTATTAGAGTAGAAAAAGAGCAAAAAGAGGGAGGCAAATGCTGGAGCGACGGTTCGTTCTCCTCTGGCTGCTCTGCTGTCGCAAAACAGACAGTGTTTTGACTGCCTGACGACGGGAGAAACATCGACTGTAGATGGTAGACAGATACCCCTTTAACAGATGCTTAATCATACCTTTTGCCGTGCATTGGAACCCATGGACACGTGAGCTCTGTTGGCTGCAGAGTAGTGTGTCACATCCATTCAATGCATAAGACAGATACAGTACAGCCGTACTCTGAACTGTGACATTTACAAGACAGTTTTGTGTTGGCATACAGGGCCTGGGCTGAGGGAGCATTGCCGGGGGGGTGGGGTGGGGGGGGGGGTCCTGTGATGTGCAGGCTGACAGGTGATGAAGGCATCTGGGGAATCGAACCTGTACCCCGAGGGGGAACTGAGGTCAGGGTTGAGGTGACTGCCCTGGTGCCTGGGAGTCTCCGTCTCCGATCAGGAACCTCGAGGGAGACTAGCCGGCCTGTTTCAGCCTGTGTAAGATGCAGAGTCGTTGCCTTAGGTGCTGGGACAGTTGACCCACCTACAGTGTAATATGGATTTATTGTTAAATGATGATTGTAAAACGGACCATCAGCTTTGAAAAATGGTTCTCAATTGGCCTCCATGTTAAAACACGCTGAACAGCAAAAAGGATCATACATGCACACACTGTTAACTGTCTCAGTTCACATCAACTCACACGAAATGGGGCTCCAGGTTGCTGATGATGAGCCTTTCACTTCACCCACTTTGCCCACCCACCCTGTTTGGCCCGAGAGACAGCCCTAGCACACTGTCGTGGGAAATTCATCAACGAAGTCAACTGCCAATGAAAGTTAATCATGCAGCATGGAGAGAAATCAGCGTACGGCTCAATCAGCATTCAAGCATTTCTCTGGCCCTCTAACAGTGGAACAACTACAAGCTCCACAAGCTCCTTTAGGTTTAGCTCAGGTCACCATAACCAGGTCGCTAGAGGAGACAAGACGGTGTTGGAAGAAGTCACTCAACGTCAGGGACACTCGGTGCTAGATGACATGCAGCATCAGCATCCTTGAAGCAAGCGTTTGTATGACTCAGATACAGTGCGGCATACATGTACTGCACATACTATTCTACATACGTGAGCTACCTCTACTACTATTTCCTGTCAGGCAGTATATTTTTTTTCACAACACCTTGCTGTTTAAGTTGCAGCTGCCCTACGATATCCCTCCGCCTGAGCGCTGACGGTGCCTGCTGAGCTGCTTCTTCGTCCTGCTGATACGAAGGTGCTGCACTCTTCACTGTTAGTTCCTTCAGCTCTGTCAGCATCATCTCTAATCTTAGCTTTGCAAATGTCCTCTGTTAGGCTAGATATAGTGATAAGGACCCTTTCCCAGCTACACCGCTAAGCCATAAATAAAATGAGGGGGGAAATAATTAGGAGCCAAAAATAAAGCAATTTAAAAAAAGCCATAAGCCAAACCACACTATGAACAAGCCTTCCCTCCTACCCCACATCTAGAGGAACTTATGGCAAGTTTGGAAGATGTGCTTATATCTGAAATACAATCTGTTTCTCTCTCACTTGAAACCATGGTAGACATCCTTCAAACCTCCTGGTAACATATTTCAGCGGTTCAATCTGGAGAACTGAGCAGGTGAAATCAGCAGGTTCAAAATGCCTACAGGGACAGCAGGCCTCAAACACACTGCAGATACAGGGACCACTCAGCACATCACAGGATGGCAGATAGAAACAATATTGTTTTCTCCGTGTAGGGGGAAGTTGGGCCACTTTGTTACTTTCTAAACTATATATATATACTGGTAAATAAAAAGGTGAGTTATCTGTGAACTTATTTTCTCTTATTGCATAAGTCACATTTGGTCGATGTCTGCTGACCCTTCCCTCCTGCTACTACTGGCGTCTCCCCTCAGGGCATTGTTATTTGCTGTGAGAGTGATTTATCTATAGTGTGTGTGTGTGTGTGTGTGTGTGTGTGTGTGTGTGAGTGTACTTACTTTACCTGGCAGACAAACAGCGTATGAGCTGAAACGTGACGCACGGTTTCGAAGCTTGTCTAAGCTCGTTAAGGAATCGCGTTAGCGCTCCGGCTGTTCTTCTGCTAGTTCAGCCCATGAAGAAGAGAGCACATGCACAGGAAGTAGTCGGTACTCCCGATAATGTGCCGCTGCTGTTGGCAAGAGACAACGTAAATAAAAGGATCGGGAGAGCAGAGAGCACACACACGTGTTCCCAAGTTTGTCCATGTGCACACGTTCATGCTTTCCTTTCCTTTCCTTCCCTCACCTCTTAACATAACCTTTGTGCCTTTTCGCCCCGTCCTTCTGTGCCCTGCTGCCAAGGTTCAGCGTCACAACAGGTCCTGACTACCCTAGACTTACTCACTTACACACTTACTCACTACTTTAATTGGGTGGGCACACCTTCGCAAAAAGTAATCCAAGATTCTCTCTTATCGGAAGCTTTGCCGAGCTGTGAGGCACCAACAAGCCTCGAGGACTTTGGTTGCCGAAATCAACGGCGTATTTTCAACAATCTGGTGGGATTCAGCCCTGTGATGGACCGGCGACCTGTCCAGGGTGTACCCCGCCTTTCGCCCAATGTCGGCTGGGATAGGCTCCAGCCCCCCCCCGCGACCCTGAACAGGATAAGCAGTGATAGATAATGGATGGATGGATGGTGGGATTCATGCGAACTTGCAGATGCGTCATACTTGCTTGGAAAAATAACTATGAGCTGTTTGTGTTATGATGAGCTGGTGGATTTATGGTTCCAGATGAATGGATGTGATAGTCTGTGGCTTCATCATTGCTTCATTTATTTCAGAGAAGACACAGCGGTTACCTGCTTGCTTCCAATTACAAGCGTGCACACACCTGCACCTCGCATGTGCACGCGAGCGTGTCTCTGTGTTTGTGTATGCTCATTTCAAGTTTCAGAAGCGAGAGGCTAGGTTTCTATTCTATTCTATCCTACACATGGTGAAGAGGTCCTGGGGTCTGTGTTTGTTATTCTGCTAGTGGCCTAGCTGGGTGAGACTTTGCCTCAGGACACACACTCCCATGGGAGATTATTGCCATTATTGCCTGTACATTGCAACACCCACGCAGACAGAGACACACACACACACACACACACACACACACACACATGCTAAACCCCCTGCCCCCTTCACAGCTCTCATTAACCAGCACAAATCTCACAAACAATAGCAGCCATAGAGGGAAGCTGCCCCCCCCCAACCCCCCTACAGCCTGGCAGAGCTCCAATGGCCAAAGTATGCCCATACCCATTCACTTGTCAGCTATCACTAACATTAACCTGACAATGCATTGGTCGATTTCAAGACTAAAATTGTTGTTATATTATATTTGACTAATTATATTTTATATTTTACTATTTTACTTTAACAGAAAAACAATTGTTGCACGTCAGGACAGATCCCGTTAGATCTGATGCGTCCATTTTCCAGAGATGTGGACCTCCAGTTCACCACCTGAGCGTCCCCCCCCCTCCCATCCTCCTCCTGCTAATTCCTAATAAACGACTCATTGGAGTGCTCACCCGTGTCATGACCGTGCCCGGGCCAGGACCATTAGCTGGGTCCTACGCACGGGGACAGACATTCGCCGCCTCGGGATCGGACGCTCTGCGCTATTTTTCTAAATATCTAACGGTGTCTAGGAATGTACCCTTGATCCAGTTCCATCCTCAGCCCATTAGGAGGTCACGGCGTGCCAGCTTCTCTTCATGGGCTTCCACGGACAATGTAATTTGCATTCCAGAGCTCAGCGGGGCGGGAGGGGGGGCGGGGGGCGTTCGAGCGCTCTGAACCATCTGATATAATTGCTGCTGAGAGCGTAACTGGCGACGCTATTTAATCGGAACGGCGGGGGCCGCTGGTGAAATGTTTTCTCCAAATTTGGTGAATTAATAGCGCGTCGTCTCTCTTGGCCGTGAGTGACGTCGCTGCTGTTTGCCAGCTGTTTGACGCTAATGCTAGTACAGTTGGGTTACAGCAGTGAAAAGGCTGAATCCTGTGGGGGGCGTGTCTCCTCGGGGCCCAGGTGAGATACCTAGCATCTTTTTCCTTTTTGCAGAAAAAGACTTGCTGTTTCCGAACGTGATCATTACAGCACATGTGTGAAAACAGCACTGCTTCGTCATCATTTGACCTCTGCACTTTTTTGCTGAGGCATCAACTGGACAACATGGATAATCACATGTCCCCAGCTGGCTGTATTTCAGACTCAGTGCAGACGGATATGATGCATTTTTTTCATTGTGTTTCCGAACTTCTTGCTTCTCTCTCTCTCTCTCTCTCCCTCTTTATCTCTCTCTCGCCCACACACACACAAATATTGTGTTAAAAAATAAAAAATCATTACCGGAGACATATTTCTAGGGAATTTCAAACAGTGGCCTTCAACACATTCCTTCGGCAAACAAACACAACCTGCGCTGACCTGGGCAATACAGCAGCAATAAACAACCATGAGCCGGCCTTATTTGGAGATACAGAGAGGTCACCTGCCACGTCCACGTTCCCGGCATACCTCTGCGCCATGCGTAAATATTCCCGGGAGCACCGTTCCATACGCCTTTCCCCCGTCTATCTGCCATGAGGTCGGACAGAGATCACTCCGATCGCCCCTCCACCCCCCCCACTCACTCGACACAACGAGAGGTACCACAATGCACCTCCTTGTCTTGCGTCGTCAGTGAAAGCCTTAGCAAGTCTGAGCTCACGTAGCTCATTCTGATGGACTTTGTGTCACGATGAGTGGCAGCAGGGTTTTCTTCCCTCCTCGCTTTTGTTTTTGAACAACATCTATCTGGGTTTTTCCAGAAATAGCTTCTGCGCGAGGGCCCCGCCTCCAGGTATTTCTCTCCTCTGCACCCTGGCACGGCGCTATCGCTCATCCCTGCATCCCGGGGTTGTTTACATCACGTGTAATGGTTTTACTGAAGGATATGCACCACACCTCATTTGCTATATCAGATGCGCCTGCCCAACAGTCTGCAGTGAACCCAGACTGAGGCGGCGGGTGATTGGGACAGTTTTCGCGACCCTTTGACCTTGTTATGGGTAGTGTCCAGGTTAGTAGGCCCCGCCCTCCCAGGAGGAGCGCTAGGTCGAGTAATTGAGGCTCATTACTGATGATTTGGTGCACCTGTGGTTTGGTCTTGGGCTTGAGCATCAGATTTTTGAGTTTAACATCAGTAAAGCGATTTTCAGTTCAGCTGTCTGCCTCCGTGCGTTTCTGCTTTTGGGTCCTAGTCTCTGGTCCTCGTTACACAACTAGATTTTGATACCCATGTCAATATAACGCCAAAATAAAAGTTGAGACGACGTCGTCCAGAGTGGCTACCTGCATTGTTTTGTGAAATCAGGACCTAAATATCTTCACAATATCAGCTCAGAACAGTATCCAAAACCCCAAAATCTGAAATTACTTGTGCCATATATCAATTCTGTGCTAATTTGGGTTGACGTTGAACGTTGACCTTGGACATGGCCTCCTCCTGCACGTCAAATGCTTGATGGGTATACATTATCCCAAGCATGTGATGGATAGTGACATGCACAAACTGGGCAATTTCAACGCAAACAAACAAAACATTTTCACAATGTATTATAGCCAACAGCCATATACATATATATAATACAGTATTAACAATGCAGGTAGCAGCTCAACTTTGGCGCTATATTTACATGGGTTTTCAACACTGGTGCAGGCCGTCATATCAGCATCTATTTTTGCTGGGTAGGGATGACCCATGACCTGAATTTCCTGTTATTTCTTGTTATCAGTGATGCAGCTGGACATTGGAGTTCATGGATGCCTCTTCTGGAGCCCATTACAAAGGGGATGTGAGAAATGGGTGGTTCTCAGCGTGTTTGCTCTCAGAGGGAGAATCCTTTGTTTACTAAATCCATCTGACAAAACAGCTGCCAAGCAGATAATCATTCAGGTGTTTACTGAATACTTGCATATCTGTGGTTGACTTGTTCAGTGACAAAAACACAAACCGGGGCTCTCTAAAGTACGTTTTAAAGATTCTTTTTCAACATGAAAACCAGTCAAACAGAAAGTTACCGGCTGGCTCAGATCTAGTCTCCAGCTAGAACGATTAAGCCGAGGTCTCCCGTCCCTGGACTCAGCGTTCGGGAAAACCTGCGCCGTGTTATTTAGTGGTTTGTAAGCTTATTAAACTTACCAAAACCATTAATGGGCGATGGCAGTGGGGCAGTGGAGGGCCGTAATGCCCCTGCCGCGTGTGGAAACAGCCTGAGATCACATGGAATGTTCGACTTCCAAGGAGAGGAAGTTTCCCCAAACGTCGGTGAGTCAGGTTTTGGAATCACAACATTCCATGACTTCCAGAGCGACTACAGCGCTCAATAAACCCACAGCGGTCCACTAGCTCCGGGTGCTGATTTGGGTTCTGTTCGGTCCCAGAACTAAACGATGCTAAATGACAACTGACATTTCTGTAGCTGGTTTGATATAATGCTATTTATAAAGGCTTATTGTTGAAGGTTTTACAAGCTATGGTGACCAATCAAAGGGCTTAAATGCTTCAAAGTCCTTCTCTTTGCATTTCTACCTCATGCATAGGTCTGCATGTCTTTCTAAAAAGTACCTATCTTTACATCTGAGCCCAAGAGTCACTTGAAATTCATTAAAAATCACAACCAAGGGTTAAGACTAAAGAAGCAGAGCATTACAACTCAATTTCCCTATCTAGCTTATCGTACAACTGTGTGGGATGGGTTTGTGAAAAAAAAAACCTAGAGGAAATACTTCACTTTATAACTTTGCTCGGTCAGCCAACCCATTTCCCCGCCGTGAAGCTTTTACAGTAATACCATTTAACTTGATTAAACAAACACTTAATTTGGTTGGATACAAATTATGTGTTTGCTGAAATGTGGCCGCAGGAATATTCTGGAAATGCGATAAGCGATGTTCTGCTCCGTCATTTTGTTCCTCTTTCCGACTCTTGGTTGACAGTGTCCAGGCTGTTATCAGAGGCTCTGTTGATGCGGTTGCCAGGCAACGGCGGGACACAGCCGGATGCTTAAGGAGCGGACTGGACCTCGGTGCGATACGCGCAGCTGCTCGGGGGGGGGGGGGGGTTAATACACGAAAACCCAAAGAGATAGGTCGAGATGTTGACAGTTTTCCTACAGAGTCCACCCGTGTCTTGTCTTAAGGATTATGAAAAGGGGGCAGCCCGTGAACTCAGTGAATCCCGCAGGAAATGCCAGAGCCTTGACGTACAGGGCTCCACCCTATTTGTGCCTGTCAGGGAATCAGACATTAAGTTCAGACTCAAGATCCTTTAAATTACAGAGGCAAGGATGTCTTCCTTGGTTTTTCTGTTGATGAAGTGTGAGTTTCTGTAGGTGGCGTTCTTTCCAGACACGTAAAACTCATCACTTCCTGTTCACCAGAGGATTTTTCCTAGGAAAGACCTACCTGACCAGGTGTTTCGACCAGCAAATGAAATGAAAACAGCCTTCGTGAACTGGCTAGAGGTTGAATCACTGTTGTGTTATATCAATCGGAGATAGAGAGGACAGCAGTTCCATTGACCAGCGTGAAGCAATCTGGCAAATGTTCGGTTACACCGATACCGAAAGGCTGTGATGCTGGAAAGGCTGCAAGGCTGTAATACTGTTTTGGCCACAACCTCCTTGTCTGACAAACATTTACATTGGTGACATGACTGGATAAGAGAGATTTACTCTTGACCTTAATACAAGTTATCCATTGAGCGAGTGTGTTTTGCTTCACGGCTCTTTTGTCGACCGTCCACTTTGAGCTACTTAACATAGTTGGGTTACTGAGAGCAACATGTCAGTTGTCACTTTTTACTTTCATCTGCTCCAACCTCCCTGAGGATATACGGTGGCTCCAGAATGCACGTGTCTGATATTTTGTTTTGACCGTGAAGCACTGATGTGTGACGGGGTGTATTTTTGTTTTCAGGAAAGGCTGAGCACTGAACACAAGGCAATGGAAGTTGAGTTATTCCTTTTCATGTACAGTAAATGTGTTTTTCTTGTTACTTGACAGCTTTTTTTTTTGCACATGCTCTGTTGTTGAAAATATTCATGTTCCCATCCACACTACACGGTCTTTACTAAGCTTCTTGCAGCTCTTTGACCTCTCATGGGAAGCACAAATATCACCACCTGTCTTGCATTCCTTGTCTTTTACCCGTCTCGCACCATTTCTTGAGGTCACGAGGTCACTGTCAGACTCAACACAACGATCAGCAGAACCAGCAAAGGTCATTCAAGTGCATAAACTTGCATACCTGAACCATAGTAAGAACATGGCTGTGTACCCAGCTGCCGACCTATCAGCTACCCCGGGGCATAACCTGAGGGGGGAAGAAGGGGGAAAGTGTAGGCTTCTGCCGGTGCCACAAGGGTCATCCTTACCCATGCCTTTTGGTGCATTTATTCATTTAATTCAAGTCAGTGCTCAGCGGGGACCCTTTCCACTCTCAGGTAAGGTTCAATCTGTTCAATCTGTACTTGGGTTAACGTCTTTATTGAATTACATCTGCTGTTCTAAACACCCGGTGTCAGGAAGGTCTTTCTTGGGAAAAATCTTCTGCTGCACAAGAAGTGATGCGTTTTAAGTTTCCAGTTTGTTTGGAATAAATAGAAAGATGGAGCCAAAATGAATAAAAAGCACCACAGTGATGACCGCTTAGCACCAAAGATGGAGCCAAAATGAAAAAAAAACGGAGATCTTGCAGATTGCCGCTTTAACATGTCAATCTACGTTGCTTATCCTCGCTCGGTTTATTCTCCATTGGGAGAGACTGTGCCGTGTTGGCAGTCTGTGCCATTCAAACCAGTGTGATATAAGCTTGTGTTTTCTAAACCAAAGATTGTTGTTATTGTACAGACGCTTGCATCGAACTATGTAAACTTCATCGTTTGCCATTAAGTTGTCAGCATGTTGTTCTTTCCTATTGTTCGGTGCCTCTGCGTGATTATTGGTGCATTCCTGCAGGAAGCCATTAGCAAACAGGACTGGGCGGAGTGGCACTGAACAGACTTTGAACATTCGCATGGAAGCAAATCAGACTAATCAGAGACTCATTAATTGCTGTTGGCATGGAAGTGAGGTTTTGGGCAGCAGATTTTTTACAGCTGCTTTTGCAACCAAGCGCTTTGTTCCCTCAGATGATCCCCCGTGACTTTGAAGTGGGCGAACGCAACGCCAAAAAACGATGCCCTTCATCGATGCAGGTTAGCGATGAGGTCCTAATTAGTGAGCGTCCCTTTTCGTGATTGTAATAACTTGTGCAAACGCGAACACTTCCTGGTTGGTGCTGTATCTACTTCTGTTCATCCTTTTATGGGAGCAGAAGTGGAACTTGACTGAGGTCCATGTGCAACCACACACATAGACCAGCAGGAAGAGATCAAAGGTGACAAGAGTGACTTATTCAGTGTTGTGACAGTGGGGCTGGGGAGTGGTTTATGATGCATTCATGTCCTGAGATGAAAACTTGAAAGCATGGTTTTATTTATCCTGGAATACAAATGGACTTTCGGTAAATTCTGACTTTTACTTCAACTCATTTTTATGGATGATTGTGTCTAGACAGCACTATCCCCCTGCTGCTGTGTCATCTGCCTTTTACACAACAGTATACACTTGTCAAAACAGAAGGACTATCTCTTCAGGCCTTTGTAGCTTGAAATAAGTCCCTGAGTCACTTCCTCCAGAGAACAGAGGATACGGCAGATAAACGCCCTGTCAGTGAGCAAAGCAACCGCGGAGAACGCAATAATAACATACCACGGGTGAAACTTCATCAAACTCCTGAAGCTGAAGACGTGTTAATACACCCAGTGGCAGGATGTGGCCGTCATGTACAAGAAACATTTAAGTGCCTGAGGAAACTAATGAGTCGTATCTCGGGTTTTTCCCTCTGGTTATCCTTTCCTGTGAATATACTCCTTCCTTCTTTACTTTCATTCTGAAACATTCCAAAGTGACCATGAAAATGTGCCAAATTATCCCCATGTTGCATACTTTCTTTCTCCATTTTAACATCTTTGCTGAGTGACCGTTGCCATAACAACCGGGAGCCGTTCTCTGCAACCCGTTTGACGTCCCAAACAAATTTCACCTTCTCTGTGGGATCCTCTTGAGAAATGGCTGCAAAATAATCACCCAGCCCGGTTTGCTTTGACCCGGTTCCACATGGAAACGTCTTGCGTCTGCGCTGGGGTTTACGGCTCTGCCTCTCAGCTGTGGGAGTCAGAGGGGTCATGTTTGTGTGGATATCAACAGGATTTACTGCACAATAGCAGTCAAGTCCTCCGTTCTGATCTGAAATCTGTGACACGGGGGTGCATGTTGAATTTGTTTCTGCCAAAGGCTCCCCACTGCGTTTGTCAAGCCTCCTTAACAGGGAAAATTATTTTTAGCAGTGGTGCAAGTGAAAAGGTGATATAGTGTTTCTTTTTTTCTCATTATGCTGAGTCATCTGTCTAAGACAACCCTTAACAGCAACTTAATCGCTCCCACGGGCGTCATACGTCTTGAAGGACTCACTTAAAAGAAATTGTGAACTCAGGCTCTACATTTTTCACACCTCACTCACAGTCCGTCCAATTAGAAGGCAGGTTCATCCAGTCTTCATAGCAAGTGTTTTTGAAGTGGCATGTTTGAGTGTGAAACTGATGCAGACTGATATTGTGTCATGTTGCAGCTGTGAAAAACTCTGATACCCATGCAAGTATTGTTAATAATACATACAGAAAGAGTTCACAGCCGTGCATTAAATGTCATTTCATTAAATGTTCCTGGATATTATCAATTTAGTCTTCAGCTTCTGACATGACCTGACCTGACCATGTTTCATTTGAGGTTTTTAATTAGTTGAATCCAGTTTGTGCTTTTAATTTTACATCGAGTGGCTGTGGAAATTAGTAAATACGATTTGCTATTAACTTGGAGTGAAACTGTCAAAGTAAATGCCTCCAGACCAGTCGGTGCCCCTGACAATATGACGTCTTTGGAAACAGTAAAGGCTGAAATGTTCCCCACTTCGAGGACTACTTGAGTTCTTCTAATCTGTGTCAGTTTTGCCTCTCCATGGAGATGTCAAAATAAACAAACCATAATCTAGCACCGCGGAGAAACAATAGTGTTGGAATAGTGTGACCTTGCAGCAATACCACGGAAGACAGAGTTGAAACAGAGACTGCTGTTAGACGCCATTGGCTGCACCGTGACCAGCTTGTGAGTCACACGCTTCTCTCCATCTGTCACTCCTTCACATTAAATGAAATTCCAATGCACTTTGACATGGCTGGTCACGTTGGTCAAATTGAATCAGAATCATATCATTGTCAAGCACGATAACATGAACGCTATGATATGACAACAAGTAACAAATACAACAAGTGACATACAGTACAACAGCACTACAGCTATGTTCACACTGCAGCTCTGCAATCTAATCAATGTGAACAGCAAAAAAAGTTGCATGGAGCCAAACATTTTTTAAATCTAACCACGTGGATATGTGGTACAAAATCGCATCCCAAAGCCTGTGACTCTACAGCACATGTGACTTTGAACACTCGAATCTGTCACAACCGTGGGCATAGCTCCCATTATAGTTGGGTAGGTACACCCTCTTTTTTAAAATAGCATTTTTGTCAGCCCTCACTTTTAATGGAATTAGAAAACACAAAACGGGTAAAGAGCTAGGACTGGGTGGATATACGATGCGTCAGGCTTTAGGACCACGCGTGCTGATGCTGAATCAATCACAGCCAGAGAAGGGAAGGAAGGCGGAGCTTTTTCCCAAAATTGCTAATTTCATTGGATGGGAAGAGACAGCTGGTAGGCAGCTCTTGACAACCAGTAGGCGACTCTTGTTAACGTGACCACTGTCTGAATGATAACAAGTACAAGAAGACAACAAACATTGACAACATTATTGTCAGTTGTAAACTATACAAGCTGCTAGCTACAAGCTAAGCTAGCAGTATTTGTTTACCGGTCACGGAGGCGCACAGGGATGTATTTTGAAGGTAAGAGGAAACAATGTATTTTACTTGGGGGGTAGGGGTAACGGAAAAGTAATATAGAGTAAGTCATTATTATTAGTATTGGTACTTTTGAAATTAGTAACGAGTAAAGAGGAATATACATTTTTTGGAGTAATGAGCTGAACACTAAGTAACTGGCTACCAGACTGGAGACACAAGAGGCATTTTGTTTACAATAATCCAATATTAGACTCTGGCAAAGACGTTGTGCTCTGCTAGATGTCAAGCCTTGGAAAAGCCGGTTTGTGTTTGGAAACAATGAAGAGTTTAGCTGTGATTTGTAGGCATCTAGCCAAGTAGCTAACGGCCAAGTCAAGTGTCAGTAAGCTAACGTTAGCACTCCAGTGTCCATCTGGCTGCTGGTGGTCGTCAGCTCACCAGCACACAGCTGGCTCACTTTGGCTGTCTTTTATATTTGGATACCCAATCACTCATTTACTCAAACCTAGCACATATCCTACCTACCGATCTTCTTCTTCCATACATGTTGCTCTCTCTTTGTTATTTTGTGAGCTTCTGAGCTCCATCCAGTGCTGACCAATTAAAATCATGCTTATTCCTTTAGTTACTACTAAGATTACATGACGGTGACTGGCAGAGCTCCCCACCAAAATACACACACAGACATGCCGAGTGTAGACAGGCGAGTTTGACCAACGCTGGATTACGGACCGGGCAAGGTGGGCAAGGTACCGTATTCACGTGTAGATATGTTTGCAATACTAATTTCAATTGAAAATGACCTAGCATTTTTTTTATAATCCTTGACTTGTATATATTTTCTGATCAAAAAATATCCATTGCTAATCTAATAAAGGCTAATAAACCCCCATAGGCGATGCCTCCAGCCTTGAGCATCACACATATACCTCACACATATACATACACATATACCCTCACACCGGTGAACATCCAGGGCTTGGACATAGAGATGGTGGACAGTTTTAAGTACCTGGGTGTTCACCTCAACAATAAACTAGACTGGACACACAACACTAACGCCCTGTACAAGAAGGGCCAAAGTCGCCTCCACCTTCTGAGGAGACTGAGGTCCTTTGGAGTACGCAGGCCCCTGCTACGGACCTTCTATGACTCTGTGGTAGCTTCTGCTATTCACTACGCTGTGGTCTGCTGGGGAGCGGACAGCACTGACCGGGACAGGAAGAGACTGAACAAGCTGGTCAGGAGGGCCAGCTCTGTCCTGGGCTGCCCACTGCCCTCCGTGGAGGAGGTGGGTGAGAGGAGGATGTTAGCCAAGCTGACCTCCATCAGGGACAACACCTCTCACCCACTGCATCAGACAGTGGAGGCCCTGAGCAGCTCCTTCAGCGGCAGACTCCGTCACCCTCAGTGTAGGAAGGAGCGCTACCGCAGGTCCTTCATCCCCACCGCTGTTAGACTGTTCAACTCAACAGTCTAGTCCTCATCTTTCCTCCCTAATATAGAACTGTGCAAAACCCCCCCCCCCCCCCCAACAACCAGTCAATCATCTCCCCCTCCACCACCTTGTAAATATGTATATAGCCATAGCAATATATTATAGGCCTACAGTCTCTCCCATAATTCACTTTTTGTTATTTAAGCTGCATACAGTCTTTTAATATTTAATATTTAATTTGTTAATACTCCTTGTTTATCTTTTTCTTTTTCTTATGGCACTCTATTGTTTGCACACTTGTTTTTTTGCACTATATTGTCTATTCTATTCTGTTTTTCTATTGTTGTGAGCTGCCATAACACGTGAATTTCCCCACGGCGGGATCAATAAAGTCTATCTTATCTTATCTTATCTTATATAGGAGACATACGTTTAGAAAAAAACTCAAGTTTGTCTGAGAGCCAGTTGTTGTTTTCATGTGCGAACCTCCTCCTGGGGCTCTCTGGGGCCAGGAGCTTATTTAGGTTGTAATGGTTGTTTTCCCCTGTCAGGCAGAGACAGCAAACATCAGTGTTTGCTCACAGAGCATGACCTTCACTCACACCTCCAGTGAATACCTTCCTCCTCCTCCCTCCCCTCCTTCCACTCCTCTCCGACTGCGTAGCACAGGACGGATGAAAAGACTAATCCTAAAAAAACAAATCCTACCTTCTCCAGGTGTTTCAGCTGTCTTGATACACCTCAGATAGGGCACCTTATCACAGGCCTGGCTTCCTATCAACTTCCCTGCATCTGATAAAGCCCTGTTTTGTTTTGGGGTTGAGCCATGTTTGGCCCTGGGAGCCATCTTTAGCCCCCGTGAAAGACGGCCACGGTCACGGCAAAGGAATGCTTGTTGACTCCGAGGATAGGAAACCCTGCTGAGATGTGATTATTAACACAGTCCCGGGTATTATATCAGGTTACCCAGGACCTGATGGAAAAGATTGCAAATCTTAATACTGCACGGCTAAAAATGTATTGTCTTTCAGCAGACCTATGGGGCGATTTACCTCCTGGTGATGGAGGCGAGGGAGGATTGGATTTCTAACTAGATGGGAATCTCACCATGTTTACACGGATGAACACGAACACTCTTTCACGTTGATGTTTTAGATCGCTGAAAACATTTCTGCTATCAAACACCATTGTAGCCGCGCTGGAAATATCTAGAGGTGACATCAAGGCATCTACGCTTGGCCAGTTATCCACGGGAAGAAGAAAAATACGCCTCCAAACAACAAACCGGTCCCAGAAATTCAACGGCACATTGGCAATAGCTTCAATCCCTCACTCTCAGGGTGTCTGTTTCTCTCTTCGTCTTTTTTTTTTTTTTTTTTTTTTCTTATCCACAGAGTTTTCTGGTATGATGAGACAGCGGTCGCCCTGAGATGGTCAACAACATTTCTCTCAATCTCTCAGTTTCGAGAGAAAAGCTGCGTGGTAACTGAATCACCGCTCCAGAGTCCAGTTGCCTTTGGCTTAAACATGCCCTCTGCCAAAGTCCAACATCTTGAATCAGCATCCATATTACGCCGTTTGGCTGCGCAGAGTGCACGCCAAGGCACGCCACCAGCACCTTTACTGATAGACACCTTATTGAGAACGCAATGCACATGTGCACCAGCTGTTCATTGTTTTTATTGGAGGTTAGGAAATGTTTTCCCTCTGGCATCTCTTGTTTGTTTGTTCAATATTGACCTATTTCTGCATTCTGTAAACCATCATTTATTGATATCCAATGCATTCCATCACTAATAACTAGCGGCAGTGGATGATGTTATAGATGGATAGATGATGGATAGATAACCTTCCCAACCTTGACGTAACCTTATATCCTCATATTCTTATAAAGATCAAGATTTGACCATAGTATTGGATTGAGCCCATATTTTCACAAAGTATGCTGTCACATGGATATAATTCAAAAAGCCATTGTGCAATAAACCCAAATTAATTGACAGAGGATGTCATCTGCACAATTCAAAGCATCGTAATGATTTTGAATCTGTTCAGCATCAAGACAGAATCTACCCAAAGTGAGTGAGTAATTGTGAGATCAAGCTGCAGGCTGTTGCACAAGCAGTTTTACCAGCATCCTCTGGCCTGTAAACACTGTCCTCTCACGGCCCGGCAGCAGCCCTCTTAGCCTGCTCACTCCATCGAGGCCAAGCAGGAACCTGAAACGGAGGCCTCGTAAAAACATTAACCATGACCGTAGACATGGCAACAACCAAACAAAAATACAATCAGCTGCCGTTTACCCTTTAGTTTTGCAGGAGGTCTGTTAATTTTACACTTTCACAATTCAATGTGGGGTTAATTTCAGGGTTCTTTCATGTCCCGCTAGAAGCACCTGTGGTTCACATATCACTGTTTTGCTCGCTCCGCGCCGCTGATGCTTGCAGATTTCAGTAGCCGGGGCTTTTCGTGCTAAGCCACTGAATTTACTGCCGTGCCTTTCGGCCATATTATCTTATGCGCTTGGTAAGCCTATTTCCCTCCAACCTGCCATTTACGTCCCAGGTGGATAAGCCCTACAGGTATGCCGAGCATTTATCACAGTGATGGGGCATGCAAAGACTCAATTAACTGCAAGAAAGAGAGGTGTAATGAGGCTTTCGGCTGACCTGCTTATAGCCCAGCGTGTGAGTGTGTGTGTCTGTCTGGAACACTGTGTGAAGCAATGCGGGAGACACTTGCAGCGCAAAGCAAATATTTGCAAAACACCAATGGCCTGGTTGTTATTCAGGATCATTTAGGAAGTAATTAGAGAGAGTGAAGAGCCAAGAATGAAAGAAAGAAAGAAAGAAAGTTGGAGAGAGCATGTGGTTCGCATGTGTCTCCTAGCCTCAGTTCCTTGTTGTGTGTGGATTTGCATACAGAGCGCCACATGAAAGCAGCAGTGCAGACAAACATCGGGCAGATGACTCACTTCGGGGTGGCGTTATAGAAAGTCGAGGCAGAAATCAAACGCGGTCTTGAACACCCCACTGGTGTTTACTGGAAGGGGGCAGGAATGCCAAGAATGTCTGCCGTCTGAGTTTGCCCCTGAATGAAATGTGCCTATAAAACGTGTCCCAGGCAACCTTTGAAATAGTGTTCAGTTCAGTGTATGGATGCTGGGAATCCCCGTCGTTCTGGATCCTTTTACGGAGTCGCTGAAACCAAATATGCAATATTCTGAGAACATTGCGTGATACGGATCAAAAAGTGCCACACACGCTTACTTTAAACCCTGAACAGCATCTAACAGCAGAATGGCAATAACGCATGCTCGCACAGTGTTGATAAATGTGCCACCTTTTGACGTGTCATTTGGCCATGTGGTTTAACCCTTGTGTTTGGCCTGTCTAGTCTCACGTTACCAGACCTCCAAGTGTGAAACCTGGGTGCGAGACGAGACTCTCTGGAATCAGCCGAGAAGTGTCCCGGCACTGTTTAATACCACACAGCACAAACGGTGACGGGGCTGTGAACACTGAGCAGGCATGCTGCTGGTGATGTCAGAATCAGCGGTCAGGGATTATTGCTGGGAAGCTTGTGGAAAGAGTGTATTGTGACTTGGAATATGCATGCAGCATCCAGCCATATTGGTCAGGATGCTTTGTCTGCGGGGGGCTGCGATGTCTCTGGGATGTTAAGTTGAGTTTATGGCAAACCGAACTCCGCGAACTCAAACTTCACCCCTATATTGACTTTCCATCCCCGTAAAAAAAAGGCCTTCTGCGCGGAGCCCCTCGTCCTCACCAGGACGTCACGTTTGTCCTCGCTTTCCATGAGCTGGAAGCGTTTCACCTCCCTTCTAAGTTTAGCCACTGGCGTGCACGGCTCAAATTAAAAGATGCCCTGGAACAGTCGAAGTTATGGTTGGAACACGGACTCGGCCAAGAGATGCTGATCAGGGCAGACCCTCAAACGTCAACCGATGTCTAACTGTTTTAAACTGTTTAAACACAGGCTTAGTTTCATTTTCCCCAACGTTTCCCTTCAACTACCATTTGTGCTAGCGTGTGCACGTGTTCTTTAGCTGCTTCTTCTTCTTCTGCTTCATTTGAGCTGTGGGATTTCTTTGTTTAATGACGCATTCAAATTCACCTTACCATTAACAGTTACGATGTCTTGCTGTTGCCCAACTGAAGCATGCATTCAGCAGACCGAAAGCATTGATGGGATTCCAATTATTTGTTTTGTTAGCTTAAAAGCGCTTTGGGGCACCATTTGGAGAAATTCATAAATAAATAAACAGAGCGCCACCTACAGGAAATCCAAGAAAAAGACCACACTGTTTCATTGACAAGTGATGCACGGAGAACGGTGATGTTGCTGCCCTCGTGACTACGGGTTCAGATAATTGCCCAGATAATTTACCAGGAATTGGACCGCAATTAGCACTGCACCCATGTTATTTAACCGACTGGTTCTCAGGCTTGTCATATCTGGGGGATTGCATTACCCTGAGAAAGCTGGCTGAGGATTGAACCCACACAGTGATAACATTCACTATGCCCATTACTGTGTTAACAGCAGGTCATTAATTAATAAAGCTGAGAAAGAGAGAGAGAAGAAGCAGGAAGAGAAAGAGACAGAAAGTTAGAGGGAGAGAGACCGAGGAGAAAGCAAGAGAGGGAAGGAGAGGTTACTGCCGATGACTCCTGTTCGTGGTATGCGTGACTGCCGCGAGTCGAGAGGGGCAGACAGGATCAAAGATCAATGGTCATCCTAAGTCTAGAGCTCGAGTGCCAATATTACCTGCTAGGAAGAACTCTTGCTTGTTTCCGGGGGGAATTCTGAACATTCCCAAGCTAATCAAGGAGGGAGGAATTTAAATGATATAGGCTTGAGCATTAGAGAATCCACAATTCCAATTTGTGGTAGACGTGCAGCGTGATGCAGCTGCAGCTGTTTTCATGTGTGTCTCGTTGCAGCTACACTTGTCATGCGTTATATTAACTATGTCACACTGACATACTGTTCCCCCACTAATGGTTTTGTTTGCATGATTTATTGGATCAAAGATCTTTTTTCTGAAATTCTGAAATTTGTGATTTAAACAAGGACTGAGAGCTTGGAACAACCAACTAAGACTTTTGCATTTATTTCTGAACTAGAATAGGTTTTCCTCATATTTGTAATATTTTGAACCCCTGGAATAAACATGTATTTTGACTTAATATGGGTTGCAAGGTCAAAAAAACATTCAGACGACATATTATTGACTTACTGAGACAAAACAAACAAACAAAAGGGCAAAGACAAGTAACAGGGTTTGTAAGTTTGTAAGACAGAGAGAGAAAAGGGAAGGGGGAAAAAAATAATAACATTATTATTATTAGTAGTAGTATTAATAATAATAATAATAATAATAATAATAATAGTCTTCATAGTATTTTTTTTTAAAAGGGGGAGAGAAGGGGGGTGAAACGGGGTGGAGGGGGGGGTGCACGGTAATATCTGTTTTGGGTTTGGATGTGTTTTGGGTAAGTGTTACAATATGGGTTTGGTTATACAAGTGTTCTTATTCTTGTGTGGTTTGGATGTTTTTGCAGTTTTATACTGTTTGTACATTTATTAAGGTATTATGGCAACAGAATAGATCTAAGAAATCTTGAGTTTGTTTTATTGAATCAAGTTGTGTGTGTGTGATCAAGTGTTGTTCCACAGATATCTGTTGTGTGAGCAGATCCAACCATAGATGGATGTTGAGCTTCTTTCTGTTTTTCCAGTTAAGTAGTATTGTTTTCTTGGCGATAGTTAGGGCCACAAGTAGCGGTATTGTGATTTGTGTTGAACATGTGTTGAGTATATCCAGATCACCGAGTATGCATACGGAAGGGGATAATAGATTTTTATATCTAAGGACTAGTGATAGTGTGGTGGTTACCTTTTCCCAAAAACGTTGCATCAGTGGACAGACCTAGCCATTCAAACGAAATTTAGATGAGGAAATCAATTCCAGCTTGCATCTAAGAGTACACATCTTTCCATAACAAGACAGGAGAAAACAAAAATGCCCATCTGGTGCAGCAGCCTCCAGCAGCTTTCTATAGGTGCTTGATGAGACGTTTTCCATGCTGTAACTGATCGGGCCCTGCCGCCTTCTGCCCGCGGCGATTAGCTTCAAGGGGCTTTGAGCCGAGCTGGAGCCGAGGCTTCCCCATCACGCTCTGCACCCTGATGCGTCTCCCCTGCAGCTTCCAGCACGGCAACGGCGATGACAGACGCCCCCGTCATCGCTGAGACACACTACTGTAATCCCTCAGGTCAGCCTGACTAAACAGATGTTCAGACCAACGCCTGGACTGATTTAGGGCCCATTGCAGACAAGATATTCAGCGTCTCTCCTTTCGAAGGACAAGAGGGAGCGGAGATTTGATGGTTTTGGGGTACCAGCTTCTCTAAGGCCATAAAATATCAAAATATCCAGCCACAGCATGAATAAATGATACATATAATAATGCTATGAGGAAATGTAACCGAGTTTCTACCAGCCTCTGATTCTGAGGTGCTATTATCCTGAGGTCTGAGGCCGCCATAGCACAGCAATCAAAACAATGTGTGTTATGCCTGGAGATGCCAACGACTCCCTGAGCCCAGTCCAGCCTAAATCAGGACCTGACACACTGGCCCGCCACAAATCGAGCAGCGCTATTCACCATCAGATTACGGAGTCTGAACTGTGCCTCTACACCATGTTTTCTTAAACTCACTCTGCTACTGATGTTTTATTGCGTTTGGCCAGCTTAGGGGTTTGTGCTTTTCTTCCCTTTTTCTTGCTCATTCTTTCTCCGACTTCCAGGATGTCGGGGATGATTGGTTTACTGATATTGTAGAGCGCCAAAATAGTCTCCAAGCCCCATATCGAACCATACTACAGCTACTGCTACTCTCTGTAGAGCAATATCATATCAACTGCACGCAGTGCAGCAGCCATCTCTGTCTTTTCACTCACCACTAATAATAGTGGAGGTTCCCACTATTATAATTGTGTTTGCATTAAAATTACAGCTTGCGTGCCGCTAGAGCATTGGATCATCGGCTCTCATTCGCTCCAGGGAGCAGTGGGAAACCACAAGCTCTGGGAGAATGTTAAATGCAAACATATCAATATGGACAAAAACATAAATATTTTGATACGCCGTTTCCTTTTATTTTTCACCTAATTTTGGTGTGTGGGACGTATCATTTTCCATTAAAGTTGTCAATCACAGATTACCAGCTGTAGTAGGGGTTTGAGCCTCGACTCATTTTGGTTGCATTGTTTTGAAATGAAACAGCCAAACCATTGCACATTTATTTCCATGGGCGAACAAACCATGTAAACCAACCATGTTACATAAAAATGATAACGTACTCTAACTATTATACTATTTACTGCAGTAGCATCTCGCTGGTCCCCATCAATAGCCATCATTAGGGATTAACCCCTGTATCTTTAAAGATGCACTTTGCACGTTGGCACCCCCAAATGGCAGTGAGATGTAACTGTTTGCATTTGGCGGACCTCAGCAGGCAGCCGAAGCAGAAGTTAACCCACTGGTTTGCTTGCGGCTAGGTGGCTAGCGTGATTTTCCATAGACACGTCTTCCAACAACTAAACTAAGCAAAAGATTTTGTTGAAAATCAGCAGGCAGCATTCTTTGTTATATAAACAATCATAATATTAAAACCATTTATGTATTTTTTGTTGAAAAATAAAATTGCATGCAAAATTGTGTACGGTAATAAATATCAGCTCATTCTATTAAATATTTCAGAGACAGTTTATGATATTATATTTCACTCTTAAGTTTGATTCATCACTTCCTGTAGGCGAATTTCATTTGGGTGAATCTACGGCGTCTTGATTTGGGGGGGTGGGACGTTTTCTCTGCTTCAGCCCCACCTTGTGATTTAAGCTGTCAGGTGTCTCGTTAAAAAATCTTCTTAAGTGCAGTTTTAATACCATGGTATATGTACGCATATACATATATCCCTTTCTCTGTCCCTCTCTCCATCTCATGCTAGCAGAAATGGCAGTGTGTGACAATTTCTCAGCAGATCAAAGAGGCGGTCACTGATTCAGGGGAAACATTGTGGCCGTGCTCTGAGCCTATTTACAGCATGTTCTCAATAACAGGAAGCCAGGAGAAATGAGTTCTGCCGTAATTATGCCGGGCTTGTTTTTCCCCTTCCTCCTCATGCCGTTTTCTGGGGGGTAAACTAGCGCCGAGATCAAAGGCTGGAATGCTGAATCTTGATCTTATATCAGAGAGGGCTCCCAGAGCAGCCCCGACTGAATTTTCCTTTCATAAACTTTAATACCACTTCATAAATGGGGCCATCCACTCTTTATTTATCCAGAGCTGGGATCTGCTCACGGACAGAAGCAGGAGGAATCTGGTGGAGCAACACCAAGGCAAGTCAGAGCAGACAGACAAAGCCAGCGTTTGATTGGCTAAGACAGCGCTGGGAAAACGTTGGGCTGGAGGATGCAAGCGACATGCACTGATGCACACTGAGACGCACTAGGACCTGACCGATATGGGGTTTTGAAGGTCGATACCAATATCAGTCTTTCTACCGAAAACCTTTATATCCAAAATCTTTATATTCACTCTATAATCTTAACACACATAGACACACACCTCATCAAGCATCACCTCTTCAAGCATGTGCTCCAAGTGGTGCTGCCGTATCAACATCTATTCAGCGTCAAAGTGTTTGCCGGGGCACTAGACAGCCGGACAACATGGAGAACTAATGACCAATGAGTAGACAAAGCGGTCTGAAGCGTTTATTTCATTCTAGGAATAAAACCAGATTCTGTGAAAAATAGAGACGTTGGATACGAGGAGCACATCTGGAGGACAGATTTTTACCGATTTTTCTGGCCACAGGCTTTTTTTTCCATTGATTTTGACAAAGACACAGATAACACACACACACAGATGGATAGACCCACATATACATAAACCAGAGCGCACGCACACACACTCCCATGCCGGGTTTAAATCCGAGGTGGAATCCCCCTGTGATCCCGGTTGTTTGTTGTTGTTTTTTTCCTCTCCCACATTTATCGATCCCACAGATACTGGCCGGTCGGTGTTGTCCTCTTCCAATATGACATGGATATAATGTTTTAGATTTATTTCAGCATTGATCAATACTACACTGGTCGTCTATGGGAAGAAGCCCTTAACCTGAATTGATTGATTCACGAGTATGCGTTCTTCTTCCTCTTCTTAGTCTGGCGATTTCTATGTATGTACAGCAGAGCAGGAGGTTATCAGCAGCTAGGCGACGTTTTAAGATTACCCTTGGTTACAGTCACGCGACGACAGGCTGAGCGAGGGGCCCGGTAGCGCCGCCGGCTCAGGGGCTCGACGTTAGAGCGTCTGCCGGGACTGATTAGCCTCGCCTTGTCTCAGAGTTAGTCTCAAGGATGCACTTGACGGTTGGTGCTTGGAGAGAAGAGGGGAGCTGACAGCCCAATCATTGCCTCTTCACCTCTTGACCTCCTCACGGTTTGAGAGGCTCTGCTGATAGCTGTGTGTGTGTCTGTTGCAGTAACAGGATAAAGTAAATCCAGATATTCCATAATGTCAACGGTTAGGTAGAGATTTAATGCTGACCTGAAAGCAGAGATTGGTGTGTGTGTGTGTTTAAGTACGTGTGTGTCTTTCTTTTCTCCCGGAGACCTGACCTGACCTTGTTCCCACTTTGCTCTGAGAGACCAACATGCATGTGTCTATGGGCTGAAACTGCATCCAGATGACCTCCTTCATATTAAGTAAGAGTAAATAAAGCAGAAAGTGTTCAACCCTTTTGACTTTTAAATATCATATTTCTATCTTCATTTCTATCCTTGCTGCAGATGAGTTTGCTCAAGGGTGTGACCTACAGTATTTGAGGGTGTGAGCTGCATGTCTCTAATGCCACAGCTCTACAGCAGCAATGAGATCAATGTCCCTTCAGAGGGACAATAAACACCTCTGACTGAGTAGTAGAGTACTTCCTCATCAACACATGATGTCGGATACTTTATTTGTTTCAATGCACATCTATACGCCTAGACACTTCCTGTACATACAGTATGTCCATCTGTATGCACATCCTGTATATATGTTATACAATCACATTTCTTGTTGGGTATTGCAAATGTATAAATACATTTTTTACAGATTTCACACAGCATTTATTTCATATTTTTGGTATATTTTCATATCATAGTACATAATACATTTCATTCATTTTACTCTGTATGTTCTGCTTTTATTTTGCACACCTTCAAAATGCTATAAGTCTGCACACTACCACAACGCTATCAGCATCAAGAAAAGTATTCAGATCGGTGCTCAGAATTGTCTCATAACCTGTCAGTGGTCAGGAATAATGGGACAGGAGCACCTTGAAACAATCATGAACACTTTTTCCATATGCTGCTCTTTATCCAGTGTGGTCACTATGTGTTATTCACCATATAATTCATGTCCTGTCTTTGCCAGGATGACAAAAATTCTGCGATCCTTTCTTGTATCAATACATCGGTTAGTTTGGTTTTTCCGCGTCTCATTGAAGTCGTAATCGCAGAAACAGAAGCCCCCCGGAAGGAAATCAGAGCTTTGATTGCACTTCTTTGTTTTCTCCCACGGGCAGCGCGCTTTTGATCCCATTAAGAGTTTTATGTAACTGTGAGGTTTACCTTTGGTTCAACTTCAGTGTTGTCATCAGAATGATTTAATACCTTAAATCGGCGATTAAACACATTCAGGCGTCTCAGAGGTGACATCGCCTCTCTTTGAAATCATTCACGCCTCTGTGCGTCATTAAAGCACTTAATGGCCTGTCCAGCCATTTAGCTGGGAGGGAGACGGGGAGGAGAATGGACCTGTTGTGTAGTTGACCTGTATGAGAGAGAGAGAGAGAGAGAGAGAGAGAGAGAGAGAGAGAGAGAGAGAGAGGGGGGAGAGTGATGGGTGGTGAGAAGAATCACCAAGCTCTCTCTCTCTCTCTCTCTCTCTCTCTCTCTCTCTCTCTCGCTCTCAAAAATGAGAATAGGGATTAGAAAGTGAATAGCGACTACCTCCGTGTTGACCTGCCAGCCACCGTAATCAAGGGCGCCGTGAGTGATGCCATGATTGGCCCGAGAGGAAGAGGCCAGTGACAGTAATCCTTGGGAAAATGCGGACCACAATGACTGAGAGACGGCGGCTCCGTCGCTTCTCAGAGGAAAGGAGCAAACCAGGGGAGATGTTTGAGAGGAGGTGGAGATGCAGGGAAGCTTCCTCTCCTCTTCAACACCTCTAGTCCCATCAGCCACGTTGGTGAGGTAGCAGGAGAGAGAGAGAGAGAGCGGTAGAAATGGGGATGTAAAAATGCATCACTCCATTGATTTGATTTTTTTTTTCATTACATTTTTGACCAGGGCAGCCAATAGACTCAAAGGTCACTGCGTTACAGGCGGTCAGGTGAAATTCCTAAGTATAATAGTATCTAAATGGGATCAGGCCAAGCAGCAGCTAATTCCTCTGACCACCCACATGATCTACTAATTACTACTGTGGCGATGCCAAGCTAATCGCAACCCCCCCACCCCCCACCCCCACCCCCTCCACGCAGCCTCTCAGGTCTTTGCCAATGCTTCCATCCAAACCTCCTCCCGGTGCCCGAGGTGGACAACTTTAAAAACGCAGTCCGTTGCAGGATACCGATTACCTGCTGAGGGATATTATCCGCAATGCACTCCAATTATTTTCAGTCATTTTTGGATGCATGTGAATACACAGTTAAATAGACTTTACTCTAGTTTGCAGACCGCAGCGTTAAATGGTGACATGGCTGGATGATGATTTAACGTTAGCATCAGGGATTATTTCAAAATCTGTTAATGATGATGTTAGAGTCTACAGATTGCAGTTAGTTATTTGTTGTAATCAGATTACAGATGCTTTTGAACAAGAAATAGGCGATACTAGATAATGTTAAACGTGATAAAGACACTATTCACATTACAGTCTGTAAAATGGAATAAAATGTCTGTTTAACTGTATTTGCAGGTCTTTTAAATAAAAACTGAGTGAAAGTAATCCGATTACAGTACTGATATTCCATTACATGTAATCCTGCTTTTGGCATCCCTGAATGAAGGGTCTGCGGAGTTGCAGATCGAAAAGCAACCTGGTCAACTTCACATCCAGTTCGCAAGTTTGAACTCACCGTTCCATAACGCCTCGGGAATCCACCCAGAACTGTTTAAAGAGTTACAGTGGCGTTGTGGGGGGTCAGGTTGTCAATTAACAAGCACAGACACACACCCACACACACACACTTCACACTCACAACCCCCTATACACCTCTCGCGCTGGGAACAATGCAGGTCTATTGGCTCCTCTGTCATTCAGGGACTTTTACAGGGAGATTATAAGGGCTTGATATGTCCCTGCTTTATTTCCACCCTGCCTTATCCGTTTAAACGGTCTAAAGAGGGACATTGTTCTCCCGTAATCCAGCTGCAGTATAACAAAGATAATAGAATTAAGAGAGAGAGAGAAATAGATTATTTTTGTTTGCGCAGACACAAAATAACTTGGGATTTATTGTCTTAAATCTGTTATGTAATTCTTTTCAACTATCGCCCCCCAGCAGCAGAAGCTTTACAGTTGGCAAGACATTTCAACCCAAACCCAATGCCTTTAATGCCCTGGAAGCCTGTGGCATTTTAGCAGTAATCTTAAATCTTGAAGCCTGGAAGGGATGGGACCTCGTCCAGCCATCCAGATTCTTGCAATGAATGGGAGGGAGGGGCAGCGAGAAAGAGCAAGGGAGCAACACCGAGATACAAGACACACAGAGCAATAAAGGGTTTTTTTTTGTCTCCATATTTTTATGTGGTTGCTCAGCAATTTCCCTCCCTGTTAGTACAACATTAGCCCACCACAGAAGCCACTTATTGAGAAAACTGCCCCCCCTCGGTTCAGTGACATCAACATGTGGTCACAAGATTTAGTCTGGAGAGGCCATTAAAGTTTGACCAAAATCAAAGGGAAAATGTAATCATTCGAGAGTTGGTCAGCAATGTGGTTATTGTGCATGTTTACCAAATTTTAAATTTGATTTTGAAGTTTGCTTCATTTATCATGCCCAAGTTATCTCCAAGATTCGTCGCCGCTGAAACCAGCTCCTTTCTCATACATCTCATATGTGGCGCTGAATGCCTGGATTCAGTTCGTAAGACTCATCCTGTGCATCACCTTACCTGTTAAGTGATGAGAACACAGACACAAAAATCATCCATGTGTCCTCGGTAGATTGTTGGCTGCATGCTAACACTTATGTTGAGTGATAGTAGGCAACTAGCATTATGTAAAACATGAGAAAATGAGCACCTGTAGCAGCTCTAAATCTAAATGCTGTAATGTTAAATGAGATATGACTACGTTTTGGTTCCTGGCTACATCAGCTATATTGAGCTCATAGTAATTAATTCCCAAATTGTATGAATCTACAAGCCATTTAACAACAGACACTAACAACTTTGTATCACCATGACATTGTATTACTTTTGATGCTCGTTGCCTACTATCACTCAACATAGTGTATGCTAGAGTGTTAGCATGGAGCCTACTATCACTCAACATAGTGTATGCTAGAATGTTAGCATGGAGCCTCCTATCACTCAACATAGTGTATGCTAGAGTGTTAGCATGGAGCCTACTATCACTCAACATAGTGTATGCTAGAGTGTTAGCATGGAGCCTCCTATCACTCAACATAGTGTATGCTAGAGTGTTAGCATGGAGCCTACTATCACTCAACATAGTGTATGCTAAAGCGTTAGCATGGAGCCTACTATCACTCAACATAGTGTATGCTAAAGCGTTAGCATGGAGCCTACTATCACTCAACATAGTGTATGCTAGAGTGTTAGCATGGAGCCTACTATCACTCAACATAGTGTATGCTAAAGCGTTAGCATGGAGCCTACTATCACTCAACATAGTGTATGCTACAGTGGGTGATTCTGGAGTCTAAGCTCTCGTCACTTAACAGGTGAGTTGACCAAAATGCCAGTCCCTGAAAATCGTGTTGTATTCCCTCAGAGGGGCACGGGTTTCCAGGTTTCAGCCATGAGCATATCTTCACCAGCTCAGGTTAGGTAGTACCCTGCAACACCTGATCATGCATTGCTCGCATGCTTCAAGGATCCCAGGTGCTAGCTTACATAAGAGAAGCCACTGACACCACCCCTTCACCAAACCCAGTTATGCCTGGAATGGATTTTTTAATTAACTTGTACTCTGTCTTTATCTCTCTCTCTCTCTCTCTCTCTCTCTCCATCGTTCTCTCTTTCTCTCCGTCACTCTCTCAAATGTGTGGCACATGCCGGTGTCATCTGTAGACAAAGGACTTGAAGAAGAGGAGGAGGGGGGAAAGGAGGAAAGAAATCTCATGCTCATGGACAACCCTCATGCTGACCCTCCAGCTGCTTGGAGTTAGGCCGTCTAATCACACACACACACACATATGAATGCTTTGTATTTCTTTTACCCCTTATGTACTTAACTGTACGTGTTAATGTGTTTATTACCAGCAACCTGATCCCAGTGTTCTGCTGCAACAAAGCCCTTCTCCCAGTCCGCACATGAAAGCTGAGCGAGGTTTCACCCCCTCAGGCGGTTATAGAAAGATCCTGAGGTGACACATTAAAGTAACAGTAAACTTTAACGTCCTCTCATTCCAAAGCAGCGCTATATAGCACCGGTAGTTAAGAGTTATCTACAGGGCTTTTCCTCTGGGCATCTTCCCATCGGCCCCCTGCCTCAGCGAGCCTCTCTCCACAGTCTCTTGGTTTTCAAGTGTACGTAACATTAACCGTGTTGACTGCGGTGGGTCCCCGAGCGGGGGGGCGGGCTGGATTTTCGCTTAACTGCTGCACATAACTGCTCTCTGCATTCATGCATTTAAGAAGTGGAGGCATGATACTGCTTAAAATGTTTCACGCAAACACGTTTTATTAGAAGTCCCCAATTTATGTGTTATTACTGTATTAAAGATAACTGGCAGGGTGTTTTGTTATACAACTGAAATACTGAACAGAAACCAGCAATCAGTCTTGTTTTCTGTGTGATTATTTTTCTGCTTCCACTGACGGGAATCGTAAATGGTGGGTTACCACGCCTCGCTTAAACACATGTTATCTCACTTTGATTGGACGCATTACAGTTGACGATTTTGATCCCATCAATCTTTCCCAAATGACAGACTGAATTACATAATATACAAAACAGCAGCGGGGCCGTGAACAGACTTGCATGAAGAGTCGAGTGAAGTTGTTTCGCTTCCCTGAACTACGTCGTTTCCAGTGGAAACATCCACACATCAAAGAATCCGCAGAAATGTAGATCGACTCTTCCAGAAAGTGGTTTGTGCGGACAAAGGTGGGTTTTGTGTGACGAAAAAATGGTCCATAAAGGCCCATTGATGAGCAGAGGAGGGAAATAAATATGAGCTGACTGAAAAAGGCTTGTTGTGACGGGATGGAGGATGTGTTTGGAACAGGAGCTCTGTGAGATGGTCGTACGTGTGTGTGTGTGTGTGTGTGTGCCCGTCCAAGAGACCTGTGACGGCAGACCGAGTTATGCAAAAAATCTTTGCGCGTGTGTGTGTATGCATGTGTGTGTATATACAGTATGCACCATATTTGCTGGGTTCATGTGTATATGAAGACATTTTTAATGGCCTGCTAAATGCAAATTGTCTGAAAACTGCTGGGTTAAAAAAAACCTGCTGGGTTGGTCTATTCCAATCCAGAAATTGAGTTGATCATTTGACCCATGTATTTAGCGAGAATAACGACTGCTGGGTCAAATCCCACCCAAACATCTGGTTATTCTCTGGCAACCGTGTGCCACGAAGGGCCAACAGTGTATAGGTTTTCATTCCAACCAAACACAACACCAGCGTTATGTTTGTGTAGACCTAAACCTGCACTGTGTAACTCCATGTGATGTAGTCATGGGAGTGAGAGGTAACCGTTTGCAGCTTTGATAGCAGCTTTAGTCATCTTTGCTCGTGGTCAATCGGCTTCCAGTAGCCGTAGCCGAGGCGCTAGCTCGCTCACTGCCGTTTTCGGGGTTGTGTGCGTTGGACTCGTACGCTTCGATTCGTCACTTCCTGTGCTCGGCGACAACCTTCCCGCCAGTATACCTACCGTCTCCAAAACATCCTTGGGGTGAACGGAGCGAACCTACAGTGACTCACTGAAGGGGGAGGGGCCAGTCTTCTCTGTCATTAATTTTGAAACCGTAAACAAACGAGATTGCCCTCATAGTGATCAGCAGCCTCTAGCCTCCATTTTCCGGTTGGATTTGCCACAGGAAGCAGCAGGGTTTATGGGAAATGTGGTCTGAAGTTTGAGACACCCAAAATGCTAGATGCACCTCTCTAACAGGCCATGACGCACGCACACACACACACACACACACACACACACACACACACACACACGCAAACTCGGGGGATCAGGGAAACATAGTCCCTGATTAACAACTGATCATGACATCAAGTCCTGATTCTTCACAACCCGAGGGACAACTCACCGCAGACCGAACCGGTACGAGGCCTCGGTGGGATCCAGGATCCAGCAGGAGATCACGAACTGTTCTGTTGGGCGTGTGAGAGTATCTGTCATCCCGCTCACCCTCACTCTCTGATGAGAAATATGAGAAGTTGGAGCGAGCAGCTGCCCTCCATCATCCCGCGGGGTTCCAGCCAAACTACACACTCCCGAACAGAAATACGACCGAGTCCGACAACACCGGCAGGAAATTAATGACATTCCCAAAAGAAAGTGGCTTCTTTTTACTCCGATTGAAATGTATACGGTTGGCCTGCTCCGTCTCGCAGCCCTTGAATGAATGATGTTCTATTTTAACATTCAATTCACATTTCAATTAGATGTTGATGATATCCTCTCATAAGGGAGGACTGCAGTATACAGTTACTATCCAAATCTGTCACCATGCACGACAAGAGAGAGTAAGATGGTGATGTCAACCAACCAGTTACCTACCATTCAATCATCAGGTGAGGGAAGGGGGGGGAGGAGAGAAGGAGGGGAGAGGCGAGAAGACAAGGAGGACAGAAGATGGGAAGAGAGGAGAGAAGGAGGAGAGGAGGCAAGAAGAGATGAGAGGATACAGGAGGAGAGGAGACAAGGAGGAGTGACGAGAGGGGGTGAGAGGAGAGGAGACGAGGAGAGACGAGGGGATGAGAGGACAGGAGATGAGGGGAGAGGCAAGAAGAGAGGAGAGAAGAGAAGGAGGAGAGGAGACAAGGAGGGGAGAGGTGAGAAGACAAGGAGGAGAGAAGATGGGAAGAGAGAAGGAGAGGAGGCAAGGAGAGATGAGAGAAGACGAGAGGATACAGGAGGAGAGGAGACGAGGAAGAGTGACGAGAGGGGGAGGAGAGGAGACGAGGGGGGACGAGAGGACAGGAGACAAGGAGGGGAGAGGCAAGAAGAGAGGAGAGAAAGAAAGAGGAGAGGAGACAAGGAGGGGAGAGGCGAGAAGACGAGGAGAGAAGATGGGAAGAGAGGAGAGAAGGAGGAGAGGAGAGGAGGCAAGGAGGGGAGACGAGGGGACGAGAGGAGAGGATACAGGAGGAGAGGAGACAAGGAGGACAGACGAGAGGGGAGGAGATGAGGAGGAGAGGAGAGAACCATGGCAGAGGTCAAGGGGCCAAGGCATGCAGACAGCATGACCACCTTGGTGGGAAGGGAAACGTTTTGACAGGAGACGCAACTTGACCTGAAGACGGACGGCAGCAGGAATAGTGCAGACGTTGTTCCACTCAACAGGCAGTTTGTCTTCATCTGCAAAACAGTTCAGTGTTACATTTTTACGGTCGAATTGTTTTCTGCTGACAACTTCAGCAAATGGATGTCTCCTGAACAAGTCACACCTAAGTGCGTGGCGCTACGTGTATCATTTTTAAACATCACTATATCATTGTCAAATTGATTGTCATACCTTGGTAGGGGTGGGCGATATGACTAAAAATCAATATCGTGATGATTTCAAACTTTTACCTCGATTACGATTAATGAACGATTATTTTATTTGTTTTGTTTTATTTTGAAATTTGTTTTATTTTGAAATTGACCGGATGCTCTATGCCGTTCCTGTGTCTGACTTTGATTACATAATTAAATCGCGATTACGATTCTAAACACGATTATCGCCCACCCCTATACCTTGGTATAATTACCATAAACCAATGAGACCATGGTGAAAATGTTTGGTATGCCAATGCCTTTTTGCACTCAGCACTCCTGTGATTCTCCTGTGGGTCAATTGTAGCCAGAACACACATAACAATGATTCCCCCCTCCCAGTCATAATTGTAATTCTTTCATTGTCCCCCTCAGCGGTGGCAGAGAATAGATCATAGGCTGAGGTTTTGAGGTTTGCATGCAGCGAATAATGTGATTTATGAAAAGCAAAAACAAAAGATGACACAAAAAAAACATTGTCAAAAGTAAACATCTGTCAACCAGGCAGAAGTTACATTTTGGCCACACTGAAGCAGCTCACAAGATTATCTGGACCACCTCAGATATAGTGTCAGGTGGAGAGTTGTTGCGCAACAGTTTTCTTCGGGGGTCAGTGGCACCTCAAGTGGTTTCATGAAGTTTCGGCCTTCTGGGCTGCTGTGTGTGTGTGTGTGTGTCAATAGGCCAGCGAAGGGAGAGGGGAAAACAGCTGGATGTTTAAATAAACCACCTGTAACTTTATTGCACTATAAATGTATTCATAGTGCTTCATTTCACACCGTGATGCACTTTATTGTAGGATTTGCTTTTATAACAGCTTTTATAACCGCCGTTCGGCTCTTCTGGAATTGTCCAACGGTGAAAATGACCTCAGCTAGCCATGCATTAGCCTCAGATGCCCTGTGGCACGATGTCCGGGCTGAAACGCAGGGTTACGTTCGCCTAGATCGCTATCTGCAAATGAGGTCTCTGCAGCCCCGAGAAGCAGCATACTTCAGTGGCAGGCCCGGCGCAGATAAAGCTAATAACACCGGGCGTAGAACAAATCACAGCAGCCCTCCCGATTAAGGCTGTGGACGAGGAAATGTGATGGAATGCACGCTTTTCAACACTCCCGGCGCGATCCCATCAAAACCAAAACAGCGTTGGAGCCGCTATTGAGCACGAGCGCTTGCCCCCGTCTCGTTGCTCTTTGTCTTCTCCTGATCGCGTTCACTTCATCGCCTGAAAGAGATGATGATCCATCTGGACCGGAGTCAAACCAGACGGTGTAAAAGAAACAAGGAGGAATGTTGAGACAAATACTCGAGGCAGTACTCTGAAGGGCCCTTAGGTAGAGCGGGAGATGGGCACTACGGGCGAGAACTGGCAGCTGCTAAAACCCTTTTTTTTTAAGTGTGCAGTTAAAGAAAGGAGAAATGCTGTTGAGCTTTAAATCTGTCAGCCTCCACTTCTCCGTCTGTGATGTTGCAGCTGGTCCTGCTTGTGCTTTTGAGGGATTTACAGTCGGTGGCAAAAGAATTTCAACAGTCATGTCGTATGCGAGTCATTCCATTTATTGCACATTCGAGGAATACACATCTCAGATCAAAAGGTGAATATTACAGAAGACTGCAGAATGGCAGGTATTGATTTTGACCATGTATTTGACTCGATCGTAAAAGCATGCTGTGGGAGCTCCAATTTCAGGTGTATCTCTAAGTAAAATGAAAACAGATACTCTAAATCCAGTTTTTATAAATGTAAATGGATTAGCCAGTTAAGTTCAGTTCAGTTAGGATGGTAAATAATGCTATCATTATTTACCTTAATGTCCAGGTTCTGAGCTAGCGTACCATCCATACAGCACTGCCCTCCCACCACTATGTATCCAGGAAACATCCAGGAAAGTGAACCAGGATGAAACCCCACTTGACTGCAATGATTTTAAGCCAATACACTCAGAGCCTGGACATGAGAGTCTGTCAAAGAGCCATGTGTTGCACTTTATACCAAAGTACTATGGGACCAAGTCCACTGTACAACTTAAATGAGATTAAAATGTAATGTTGAGAAAGAGGCTACATTTTGTGCTGGCTTCTCAAAAGTAAATATCCCTCGGGACTCATTTCACTCCACCGACTGTGTACTGCATCTCCAAGAAGGCCAGCTTCAACTCGACGCGTGATGTGGTGGTGATGCCCTGATGGGTTTTCCACAGGTCCTCCTGGAGGGAGTGTTCACCGAGGGTCACGAGCATTAATGCGTTGTTACGTAAAAGACAATTTCCTAAACTGGCAGAGGATTCCTTGGAGAAAGCCATTCTCTTTAAATCTAATTGGGGGGAAAAGTAACCCGGCAAGACCTTTCTACTTAGCAGTGCAATTGATAGAGAAAAAAAAGATGGAAACCAATTTAACCCTTAACGAGTGAGTTGCATGGCTGTGTTCAATTTATATCATCCTCTGGGGTAATGCTTTGGCTGGTCTTCGTGAGACTATACATCTGCCCAAGTGACTGTTCAAGCCTGGCAACTCTAGTAATCAATCAGATCTCCGTCTTACGTAACGTTCAGCAGCAGGCAACTTATTTTGACCATTCCGAAGAGGCAGGCGTGCCATCTCAAAACACAAACTGCACTCTCCCGCTCATGTGTATTAGAATCACCTCCTCTACATCTGTAGATACGCTACAAATCGTCGCCAAGCCGGGCTGCAAATTACCCCTGAATCCTGACGTCGGAGGAGCGGCTTACCCGTTGATTCGCAATATAAACAGAGCCCGTGGTCTAAAAGCTTCTCCGTGCGAAAGATTGCTTTGGCCTCTGAATGCAGTGCTTGTGTAACGTCTATAAGGAACCATCCGAGGCCAGGTGTAACAACTTAGTCAACTCATCCATTAAATATATGCCTTTTACAGCGTATTGCACTTAATCCCCCTGCTAATGATTCAAAGGTTTCAAAGCTTCATTTCAACCGTGCAATTCAAACAATGGTATAGCGTATCGGCACGCCACAGTGTACCTATCCACCAAGCCAATATCAAGAAGGAGCACAGCATAATTTCACACAATAAACAAAACAAAAAACCGTGAGCTCATTTCTCTGCGGAAGACGATTGTTACGTAACGTATCTGTAGGCAGATATTACATAATGAGGAACGGGCAGGGGTTTGGCGGACACACCTCTGAGATGAACCAGACGCCGGTGCATTTAGAAACACAGTGGATTCATTCAGTACCAAGGAGGTCCCTCACATCCCGTCCACGGGGGCTGTGTGTGTGTGTGTGGTTTACACACAACGCCAAGGAGGTTTCTCAAATCTGCCAACTGAGCGCGCTTTCTTGTGCGCCTCTCCGTGGTCATCTGTGGTTATTTTGGGGTAAATGAAATCCTCGCTGCCTCGTGGATCTCCTGGGACACATCCAGGACAAAAGAGATATTGATTGATGGTGCGAACGCTCCACCTCCCCTCCCACATTTTTCATTCTGGCCTTACTGAGCACCTGCGTATCAACCATCTGACCTCCCGGTAATCCCACTGATTCGTGATGAGAGCTTCTTATTAGCAGGCGGGATTGACTGACAGTGACAGGTCTGTGTCAGAGGGCTTGCCTGCATCATCGGTGGTACTGAGCCAATAACTTGGGCGGTGCTTTGGTTTTCCAACAATTCAGGCCTTTACGTGGCGACCCAACGAACCCACTCGGGCTGACTCGGGTGTGACTGGGATACGACAACAGCTAGGTGCTCATTTGTGTTGACGTTGAACTTGGCCACCTCCTGCACCTTGCCATCGAATGCTTGGGGGCCAAGCAACAAAGAATAAAATCAGTGTGGGCCAAAGCACTACGGTTCATAAATAAATCTTAGCAAAGTTGCATATCCACAGTACAAACTGTTGCCTGTGTATCCGTAACCTTTCGGAAGGGGGGAAAATTCATCACATTGTGGTTCCCAGCCACCTCCGGTGCACGTGCAGGGCAAGCAGCCGACGAGGGGAGGTAATTGTAGGTATAAACAGCAGTCAGCTGACGGTGATCGCTAACACATGGGGCAGTAGACGACTGCACACTGACACCTCTGTATTCACACCGCAGGGCAAGGCACCGCGTGTTAGACGGAGATGCAAGAAGAGCTCTTTGTGGTTTGAATTGTTTCTGTTGCGAAATGGACATGTGAGTTCTTCGGTTTAACCTGGTTGCATGATGAATACATTAGATTTGGTGCACAAAGTGAAGTATACAGCATATCCGTCTAGCTGTACATTACACGTGACGTTATGGTAGTATTTTGCTATTTCCCATGAAAACCACAAGGGTCCCTGAACTAATGGCCCACACTGCAACCCACTTCTAGCTAAACACTGCACCTCTGTGATGGTTGATGAGTAGTCTGATGCAAAGCCAATTTCAAGCTTTCTAATATCTCTTTTCTGTGGGAAGAATGTCATCTGTTTCAATATCCTCCGCCGCCCAGGTTACAAAGCTTGACTTAGTGGTGTTTTCTGCCCTTTCCAAAGTGATACCTCTAAGCTGCTAGCTCTAAGACATATGATGTGACTCTCCTGCCCAGGGAGAGGCCTGTTGGTTTTGAGTACTGGGAATGGAGAGCAGATGCTGGAGGGAACATCAGGTACCGGACAACCTGAGGGTCGGGGAGAGGGTAGTGACATCAACAGCCTGTCAGCAGCCTGTGTGCCTTTCTCCGGTATACTCTTCTTTCTTGCAAAACGTTGCCTTTGATCCCAGTCAACATCCTGAAGCTGAATAGATGTTGATATGACGGTTCTAAATATAGAACCAAAAATAAAGCTGAGACGACATCCGTGGTCGTCCAGAGCAGCTACCTGCATCGCTTTGTGAAATCAAGACCTAGAGATCTTCGTGATGTCAGTTCAAAATGGTTTCCCAAGCTGTTTTAATATTAATTTTTACCGTGCTGTAGTATCATTATGGTATGGTTTATTTTTCAGTCACCTCAGTGGTACACCATTCTTGTCGTGTTACAATCCATCAACACAGGTGGTCTTATCTGGCTGTGTTGTACAAGTAAACTTTGCTCCAAGAATAGAAATTTCAGTTTCTTCAACTTTGGTGCCTTAGATGGTCATGGTCAATAGCCCTTTAACTATTTCCTTCATGCTATGATTTCCCCATCTTCCAAAATGTTATTTCACAAGCCACCAGCCACTCCAGGTTATATGATTCATGTTTAATGTTGTGCATTGTTGGCATACCTTTCCATCTCGGACCGGTCTCCGCCATTGGCTTTCACCCAAACCTCATGACTCATGACCCATCCAGTCCGTAGAGCTGACGCGAGGTGGCCATGGAGAGCCCCGTTGCAGTGTTTGTGGAGAATGAAATGATTCATATTTGGATGCAGCCGAGGCAGATGGAGAGCTTGGCTGTCTTTGGTTTGGTGCTCAAGATAGGGAGCTCTTTGTGCATCGGGGCTTTGCGTAAGCACCCAGTGAGCCGCTTGGTCCATTTTTGTGGTGTTGTGAGAACCAACCCCTGGAGTTTCTGAGGCTGAAAGGCAGCTATGCAAATATTTGTCTGTCAGTGTTTTTCAGGCGTCTGAGATTAGATGCGCTCAGATCTGCTGCTCATCTGTACCGTTTTTTTCTGCCCCGTTACACAACTTCCCCCTGGAAACTGACACATTTCACTGGCTTTCCAAAATGTTCCACTAAAACTTAAATGAAACTGGGTAACCGGGTATGCACTGTATTTGAAAATGTCCATTGCAACCATAAATTGAAATACTAATTTAAAAAAAATAAATGGTAAATTGCTTCATTCTTTTCCTGGTGGAGTCCCCCCTATCCCATGGTTTGCTGAGGTAGTGTGATAAGCCACTCTGGTCTCAATGTCTGTGTCATCTGGACACAAAGAGCTGAAAGCAGTGAGGTCATTGTTCAACCTCCAGACAAGCCAAAGGCTAACTCATTCAACCATCCCATCCAGCAGCTCCGTCACACCACAAAGGTTATGTCCAAAGCATAACCAAAGGACAACATGTCCCACTGTAAAATCCTGAACCTTTGTGTCTTTCAGTTTGTTATATGAGGCCATGATCAGATAGGAGCTCTCCTGTTTGCTCAAACACAAAGCGCCACTGTGAGCATCGCTAGGTAACAGAGACAGCAAGATATCTAAATAGTGTTAGCTAGCTAACCTGAAGTAACAACAGGGATAGCCTTGCTGAAAATGAAAATGGACAAAGTTAGTTTATTTTGGAACGTCTCATTTTCTCATGGAAGCTACACTCTGCACCATGCTAACTTCCCATCCTCTCAGTTGCTTTTACATTTTCCCAGACACATTGCGACTGATCAGTGCAGTGTGTTTTTGGGCAGCGTGGTGATGCCTGTCGTGTGCCAAGGGGGTGGACTAGTTGGGTGGTCGGCACACCCTCCGCTAATCCCATGATAGCTCATTAGCAAAACCCTCGCTGATTACTTTCCAATGACTTTGTCAGGGTTTGTTTTATAACATTTGATAATATTCCTAGACTGGATGTTTTAATGAAACCAAGCATAGAGCCAAATAGTGACATGATACAAGGAGCAGCCAGGCTGACTTTTTCCTTAGGTGGCTGTAAAACAGACCAACGAGAGCTTGTTAGCGCAAGTTGCCCTGTCTCTCATTTAAGTGCGCACACACACAAACACACACACACACACACACACTCACCAAACATATGTTTTTTTTTTGTAGTGGGAGAGGTTTGTCATTCATTTGCTTTTAAACTTGAAAGATTTTTGGGTTATGAGTTTCACCCACTACAATGTGCCATTGTAGCCCAGCTCGCTTTCTTCTTTCTCTGGGGAAGTAGCTAAGTGTTACCACCTCTGAGAATGGAGTACCAGTCTGGGATGAACAAAAATACTTTCCCCTGGTGTGTGTGTGTGTGTGTGTGTGTGTGTGTAAAGTGTGAGCAAAGGGTTTCCTGCATTCTGGTGACTTTTTATGTTTAGAATTACAATGAAAATACAGTACAAAATCCACATCTGCATCTTTTAATGTCTTGCCTGAACTAGCAACGTAACCACAGCAACTATATTTCCAGTCTAACGTATAGTATAGCGCCTAGATTTTCTGTGTTTCTATTTTTAACAAACATAGTAAATGAGCACATTTTGCAATTTGCTCCAGACATGGGAGAAAATCAGGAGAAATGGAGCCACTCGAGAACACCAGGAGAGGGGCATGAAAATCAGGAGACTTCTGGGAAAATCGGGAGCGGACAAGTAAGGAGTGTGTGTGTGTGTGTGTGTGTGTGTGTGTGTGTGTGTGTGTGTGTGTGTGTGTGCGTGTGTGAGACGGGGTCTAGACAAACACAGAGCAAAGTGGTCGGAGCCAGACGTGGACGAGAGAGAAGCAGCAGCCCTGACAGAAGAAGAAGAGTGGGCCTCCAAATACTGACGTCACATTTCCCAGGGTCGAAACCTCACAAAACCTCAGTCCTCCTGTAAAGACCTGAAATAGCCTGCTGCCGGATTCCTGTCTCCCTCCTGTGTCTGTGTGTGACTGTGTGACTGTGTGTGTGTGTGCACTGTGTCAAGAAGCAGCGTTGGGCTTGTTGCTTGTCACTCGTTACTTCATTTAAAAGTAGTATTGTCACTTTATCTATTACAGGGGGTTCTTCAACGGTTTGACTTTTGGTTCTGCATGGAACTGGAATGACTCACAACAGCTCAAATGACTGGTTAAACTAAACAAGTACAGATTGTGTCTAGTCCCACATTCGTACATACAGATGCAATTCATTATCAGTTTATTTGAAAGTGATTTCAGCTCCCCGGCTCTCTAGTTGATCAGCTGCCTTCATCTCCTCTATGGAGAACATAGTCACATTACGCTACGTTACGGAGAACCTTTCTGGACGTTTCTTTACAGTAACCAAAAAGGTTCCCACAGGAAAGCAAAATCAAAGAAGAGACCTCTTATTTCTACCGTTCATGCCTCCTAGACACAAATGACCTCCATGTAAAACTAAGGAAAAGGCGTTTTCTTCAGTTTCTCAAATTCAACTCAAGAGAAACAACCACATAACAGCTCATGTTGATCTGATCAAAACAAGAGATCTCCAAATGATCTGAAATAAGTCTTATTAAACTCCACTGGAGCTGCTGGAAACATCTCAACACGTCGTCAAGCGATCACAACAAAATGGACCCAGGAATGCAACCAATCACCAATAGCTGTTTTTCTTTAACCTTCTCAAGGGTGTGTTTCTGTGGTAGCTTGATATTAGAAATGATGTACAGCAGTTTGACTTTTACAGGCGTCTGGACTTTCAACACATCATTATATTGCGTTGTACCAATCAAAACATTGCAAGACCGCATTTAGACAAGTGGCAGCGAAAACACTTCGAATAATCATCAGTCAGGAAGATGGAACAACGCCTGGCGAGTTATGTTCAGAAACTAGAAATCTGGGCATGTCAGCTCGTGTCCGCGCTCTGCTTTGCGCTCTCAGTCTGTGTACCCCACAACACAAGAGTATTTTTCACCCAAAAAATCATTAGCAGACTTTTTTTTAGAAGTCTTTGCTTGTCTCCGATTTCCTACATGTTTGGGCTTTTGTCCAACTTGTCAACTTCACGTTCGTTGTCGGAGAAGAATCTAGAGACGTTCTCCGCCTCCAGGTATGACATATTTTCAGAGGTTTAATATCGTCCCTTAGTATCTAGTAGCTTGATAAAAGGCTACAGTAAAGGGTGAGGCAGATCATCTCTGGCACCATCCCGCCTTACACTGTGTACCGCTCAAGGCATCACGTCTTGGCTTTCACTGAACATACAGTACAAATCGGCATGCAGACAAACGCCCAAATAGGCATTTTGTGTAATTACTACTGTTAAAGCCACAACAGGCAACTTTCATCCAAATGGCAGCGAGAGCCAACTGTTTGAAGATGTTAATACCCATAAATCATCTGACATGTTTACCATCCCGGCCGGTCTGGGATGCTTTATACTAAAGGATAACCAAGGAACAAGAGAGGTCAAAGATCTAACGTTGGTGAGTATAGCTTTCTCTGGATGGAGCGCTGATCACTGCCCCATTCCCCCCACCCCCAAACTGGTCAGGTGTCAATCAAGTGCCTCTATTGCCTCCCACTGTACCCCAAAGAACTCTCCCTTTGCTGTTATCTCTCCTACGCTGAGCTGGAGAATCTTATTGGGCTTGTTGGAAAGTCCCGTTGTAAAAACTAGGGCCGGTATGCATCATGTCACGGCAGTTCGCAGACGATAACAGATCTGAGACAAGTTTTTCCCTTAAGTCACGGTGATGCTCGTGCAGTCATGTCATCTCACCAGTGATCCCAGGTCAGTATTGTTTCTTAGAGGTTGAAGAAGGCGTTCCTCCCCGGGTTCAGTTTTATCACTAGAATGTCCTTGGCAATCCTCAGGCGTTTCCAGGATCTCACGGCGGAGCTCCGTGAATGAGCCGCTTTGGAAACATGTCAACAGAAGATGGAAAATACTGTTTCATAACAACTTGTTTTCCCCCCGACCCTTTGAAAAAAATCACCAATTTCCAAAATTTCAAATACATGACCGAAAGCTCTGCGTGAAGCGAGATCGCTCTGCAGACACAAGGGGACAAACAAGCACAAGACTCACGCGTGACATTAAACTTCTTTCAGGTTTTTTGTTTTGAACTCAGGCCACATGTGCGGACATCATGCGGTTTTGTTTTATGACGAACAATAAAAAAAGGCAACAGGCGCAGACAAAAGCAGCCAACAGCTGCTCACCTTGGCAGCCTTTTTTTCGCTGCCCACTGTCCAAGAAGCCTGGCGCCCTCCTAAATCTTGCGTGGAGCACCTGCAGCTTGTTTGCATGCATTCATGCATGTGCTCGTGTGTATGGTAGCTGTAGGTGTACCTGGCCACGTGTGCCTCTTTTTATGTGCATGTGTGTGTACTACCATGCATGCCTGTGTGCTATCTCTGGGAATGCCCACTATGTTCGGTGTCCGTGAGACCGATACTCATGGGAATGGCCGAGGAGCTCCACCAGATGAAAGAGCCGTAACCCGGGCGGTGATGTTCAGACTGGCTGGCTCTGTCTTTGTCCCTCTGACTCACTGTCATCACAGTCATCGAGCCTCCCCTGAACTACAGTACCTACTGTAGTCCTGTGTCTGGGGCCACGGCTAAGCCTTCGGCACTTCGGCTATGTCTCGGCTTGCCAAAGTAAAATGCACCAGAATCCAGGGGGGTGATTTCCAAGGAAAGCCTTCCCTCTCCTTGAGCCAACGCAGGCAACAGTTGCTGCTTTAGTTTTTTGTTATAAACAAAAGCTTAATCAAGAGTTTTGCGGACGTGGCCAAACGTTTACCCCCTCAAACTGAATCTGGTGGAGAATATTCTGCCACCTTTATGCCTTGACAACTCAGTTTTGAATCCATGCCAGCAAATCCAGAGGAAACACGAAGTGTAGACAGTCAGTGATCTGGGATGTCACGGTTCACGGGAATCTCAATGCAATCTCAGCAATTCCATAAGATTTTCCATAAAACCGCTGTTCGCTTTGACGCAACCCTCCTCCATCATTTCGTTGTAGTGTTTTGAAGTGGAACTAACTCCCGTCAGCTGAAGCTGCAATGGAAAAGCAGCAATGCTGTTGCAGGAGGACCGTCTCCTTTCTGGTTACAATTAAGTGATTTATAATCTGGCCCGGTCCTCTGCTGGGTGTCTGGGTTTCTTCTCCCTTCCTCCTTTTCCTCTCATTCTTTCCTCAGACCGAAAGTAGACGAGAGTGGACCTGTGCGGCAGTTGCCAAGTTTGCTCGTCAAATCAAACTAGGTCATTCGCACTCTAAACTCATGTCCTATCCAACCGGGTACGCTGTAAACTGTAAACATTGTATTGTTCTGGAGGCTGGCACACGCAAACTCAGAGTAGTCAGGACTTTGAGGAGATCTGGGAGGTGTTTGCTCCGACAAAATCATTTCATCGGTTTTATTATAGGCAGACAGCATGCCTTCAGACAGAAATACTGCATGTCTAATACTGTAGATCTGGTAATACAGTGGTAGTGTCTAACCCTAACACCTAACTCTTCACTACCAGGAGCGCTTCGTCATCCAGCTGAAAAAACTTCACACCATGTCCACTCTTAACATGCAAGGACTCCACGACCTCGCATGTTAAGAGACGCCATGACATCCGTCGTGGCGGGTATGACAGGTGTTTTTTCGCACGCTGTTCCCACCCGTAGCCCTGATCATTTCACGATGGAGTATGGCTCGGCTATCTGATTGAACTTCTAAGGCTCAGTATGAGTAACAAAAACAAAGAACATCTGTGTATGCAGCATAGGGACTGTAATGTTCAAAAGGAGCTAAATAACGCTGTGAAATTGTGGTTGTGAAGGAATTAGTCCTAAAATACACAATCTTTTCAGAGGAAGGAATTAATTTGCTGATATTTTGCAACTCGCCACATCAAGCAGGAAATCTTGTAAAAAGACTTGGCTGACTTTCTTGATCAGAGAGACAAACTGAGAAGCTCTTTAATCTCAACAACAACAATCCCCCCCCCCCCCCTCTCTCTCTCGCTCTCTTTCTCTCTCTCTCTCTCACACACATAGACATGTGAGCTAGCTTTACACAGTCATGTCCAGCGGGTGTGTCCGTCGTCCTATCAGGGAGGAGAGCAGCGCTGCGTCTTCTCTCCTTCAGAAGTGTGATGATGCTTAATGGAGTGTCATATCTAACACCGAGCAGGACTGTTGGGTCGTGGGAGATAAGCCTGGAGCTGACACGTTTCCTGGCCGTGTCAAAAGGCTTCCGCTTTGCAGCCTCATACGAATGGCAACACAAGCACACACACACACACACACTCATAAATACTGGGCCTGACAGTTGCTGGCTGATGCCTGACATGAACGCATTGAGGGGGCATGCAGAGGGCAACATTTAGGTTGAGGTAGATCATCAATCTTAATTCATTCTTTTACATTTGTAGTCATTTGTCAGAGAAGATGAACAAATTAAAGCTGCACTAGTGTTTGATTAAAAGTGTGTGAGATGACCACTACAATCATGCATTCCCTCATGTGTTCATTTTTCCCATCGCATTGACTTACCAACCTGTCGGTCACAGTCTCAGGTCAGCGTCACATAGGTGCTTCGTTATCTCACATGCACGTTGTCTGGCTTCCATGCATTTTTTTTTTTTTAGCTAAGCCACAGTTTTGTCGTCCCGTCCACCGGCTCTGCTATTAGTCTAGACGGAAGCACTCTTCCTTGATCGCGGCCAGAGTCCTCAGAGACTGATAAGACCTCCTCGGTCACTATCAGATGCAGCCTAATTGCTCTCAGGTTATTATTGTGTCTGGACGATAACCGCTCTGTCAAGGCATGCCCATGTGGATTTACGGCCTCGGCCCCAGATATTCGGTCTTGTTCGGTTTCGTCCCGGGGGCTACGATGACTCGGTATCAGTTTGGCCTAGAGCCTTCAGGTTTTAAATTCTCAAGGTGTACCGGATGGTGTTTGAACACTGTGGAAGCATAGAGGCCTGGTGTCCACAACATGGCCTATTTCTGTCCATCGGGATTAAGATGGGATGGTAAAAGTCAAAAAAAAAATTGGATTCCCCAGGAAGTACCACGATCATGCTGAATGTAAATGCTGTGGGTGACATTCTCTAAAGCAGTCTTGTTACATAATGGCCCCAATACATCAGAGGAGCTGGGGGGGGAAATCACTGTATTACTGCCCACATTGGACAAGTATGCCTTTGATCCAGGGGAGCTACCGCTGAGAATAATAGAGGCTCCAGACAGCACTTTAACTGACCCGGCACATAACGATTTCCTCCAAGGTGAGAATTACCGTATATGTGTTTTCAACATTTAATTCATAACAACAATATATGAGGGCAGTTTAAAGCTTAATAAACATACAAATTTGTAGTTACATAATACGAGATTACGATTATAAGTGGATCTTTGAATGTCCCCGATTTGGTGACCCAGAGACGAGAGGCGGTGTGAAGCAAGCCTGCGATCCTCAAAAAAGGATTTAGCCCTTGTGATCCAGGGAGCCTTGAATTATTTCTCCACTCGGAAAAACACCCAACGGTCTGGAAATGTGGCGCCGCATGCCCAAGGCCCTATGAAACTGATGTCTTGACGGAGCCAGAGACGAGATAAGGTCTGTCGATGCTGATGGAGGTTTGATAAAGGTCATACATTTCTCAACGCGCCTTTAACTTTGGCTCCGCGCGGCGAGGAGGTATTATTCAGACATTAGGTTAGACAGACAAATTAAACAACCGCAGTCAAAGATGGACTGACTTTTACCACATCTCATTAAAACAGTGCCACTGGACTGTGTGTGTGTGTGTGTGTGTGTGTGTATTTAAAAATGGATCAAATTGACGTAATCCTTTCCACACTCTTCATATTGCGCACATGGCCCCAAAATGTCAGGGTTACCGTCGTGGAAGTCCTTGCCTGTCAGCTCTCTTTTTGGGGGGCCGCAGCAAACCGCAGTGTCCATCTCCCTGTCACTGAAAGGCCACGGCAGAGGCCGGAGTGGGGGGGGTGGGGGGCGGGGGCGGGTTCGGTGGCGTGCACGTGGAAACCTGCTCGTCAACAATTACACATGGGGCCAGCCAGAGCCGAGAGCCAACATCTGTAAAAACCACCAGAAAAAGGTCGTAGATTATCAGGCAGTAGGAGGTGGGTGGACTTGTTTCAATGCTGCATCGATCCATGCGTGGAAGGGAAGGCATTCGGTGTTGTGCTCAAGGACACTTCAGCAAAGGCTAATAGTCTTCTGCCACCGTGCCGTCAAACAAATGTATTTCCAAGAGCTGTTAGTTGAATACTAGATTTATATAATGGAAGTACATAAGTAGACTTGGGTGCTAACAGTGTCAGTGGCCTCAATATTACATGTTCACCAGGGCTGGGAAAGTTACCCTGTCACAGATTACATGATGTAATCTATTGGATTACCCTATAATACATTGGATTATTGTGATTTCCAACCCTGATGTGTACAAACGGGTGTTACCGTATTTGTAGTCCTAGTGTTAGACTCGGTTGCTTTTGCTATCAAGGTAGGATCAGGTATTGGCGTCGTAGCGCAGTCGCCGGGCAGGTTTCCATAAGGCTTCACTTAGGAGATGTAATAAGACTCTGAGCTTTCTCAGGATTTACACCCAGCCTGAGTGGCTCTGTACAGCTCTACGGTAGGCGGGTCCAATCTAAACCTATCATAATTCTTTCCATCTCATCTGTCTCGGGTGAAAACGCCTCCCACCTCTTTACGGTCTGTCACGCACGAGTTTAGACATCTTACATAAGTTTTGATTACGCCTGAAGTCCGTCAATTTGACGAAAGGCAAGTGAGAGGAAATCAAAAGGCCAAATGTGTCCCCCTTGGAGGCCTTTTCCTGAGCTTCACACTCCCGAGGTTGGCCAGAGCACCCAAGTGCTGGTCAGGTCACACACACTCCAGACAAGGGGGACATACGAGGCCCCTGGAGCAACACCGGGCCCCTCTCGTTTCCACTTTGCTAAATAGCAAAAAAAAAAAAGAAGGGGGCTGAGACATGTTACATAATTGTTTCCACGCAGAAACTTATTTCTGGCAAAGTTGCACATCATCAACGTTTTGCAATTCACTTCAAGCCGCATGCAAAGGGCGGACAGCTTTAATGTGATTTCCCCTCATCAGGTTGGGAGCCAAAGGCCTTCTGGGCCACTTACTGCTAATTTTATGGATTCTAGCACCTCCTGTTTCCACCAAACTCTGCAGTGTTAATCGTCTTCATTCTTGGGACTCAACAGCACAAAGAACAAAATGGCTTGTTTAATTCTCAGTATGTGAAGACAAATGACTATAATAGTACCTGGATTCAGACTTGAAGGAGGTTCAAAGGAAATGAATGAATGATGAAATGAAATGTTTATTGTTGGCATTTCATTATTGCATAAGAGCATAATAGGGGGAAACTTCCATCTTAAAAGTGCTTGACTTTTTTTTTGCAAAGTACCATTTTCATGCATCACCATATTAAATGTTCTCATTTTGGTTTTTATTGACATTTTTCTTTCCCCAAAATGCCGCTGTCATGCACAGATGCTCTGTCACTGATGTCACAGACATTCTTAGGAAAGAGGATTCATCTTATTTCAGTTAGAGGATCACGTCCCATGTGTCATGTTGCCGTTGTTTTTCCGAATGCCTCTGTTTGTTGTTCAGGCAGATCCCACGCAATGTGCCCCGCACATCTGGCTCTGGTGAATACCACCGTCCTGCCACCGTCACGTGACTGGCTTTGGGTTCCTGCTTTGCGGCTGAACCGGCAGCTTTCTAGCGCTGCCTTTACTCTTTTATAAAGTGATAATGACATAGTTAAATCTTCTGGGTTCCTAACCAAATGTCTACAACAACCCTTTAAAGATGAGATTGGGGGAAATTGTACAACAAGCCTAAAAACAACTCGATGACACATTTGGCTTGACGCTGTACCAGTTCAAGAGGGAAGCCGAACAAAAAAGAGACAAAATATTTGTATGTCATACGAGTGAAAACATATTCATGAAAATATTTGTTGTTGTACACTTTTCTATCTTTTTATTAAGAGGAACCTGCACGTCTCTTCTCTTGACTATTTTATGCTTTTAGTATTATTTTATGATGAAGGAAAGCTGCATCCCAGGTACCACATGGCGTCCTGCTTCCACAGCCCTGTTTGCCTTCTCTGCTCTCTCTGTGTCATCACCGTTCTCCATCTGGTGGCTACCTTCTTCTGAAAAACTGCCCCAGGTAAAATGCCTCCCGGCGTATGTGCCAGACGAGGATGTGTTGGATTACAGACAGCTGCTGTGTGGAAGTCTGCTGAGTGTCTGGTCTGTGCTGAGCATAGAGGAGGAGGAGGAGGAGGAGGAGGAAGAGGAAGAGGAAAAATTGAGGGAATATGAAAGAAGAGTATAAATCCTCTTTTGCAATATACATCTTTGGCTCAAGATCAAATTGAATCAAGCTGTTGGGAAGGCGGTTTCTGACGCCCAAATGAAAAGCAATCACAAATCGCTACTCCGATGAGTTACGTAATAAGGCATCTGAATGAGTACCCTCTTTGTACGTTGATTCTTTTTTTAATTTTATTTATTTAAACTGCCCTTTAAAAAGGAAAATAAGTAAAAGTCAAAGAATAAAATGAATTAAATTAAAATAGCTAATAGCCAAAATATTTACAATCATTTTGAATTGATTTAGTGACACTAAAGTATCTCGTTTCAGGGTTCGCTGTCAGGAATTCCAGGTATCTGGAGCACAGAGCATGTCTTTCCAAGATCTGAGTTAACCCCAGGAACCTGAAGCGACAACCAATCCTGTGAGCGCGACTCTGATGTCAAAGCAGTGAAAGATATGGTGGCAGTTTTTGTAGAAGTGCTTTATAGATAAACAGATACCAATGAATATTTCTCCTAACAGGAAGTGATAGTAAGGAACTTTCTGGTAAGGAATGCAGTGATGGTGCGATAAACATCACCCGTAATAAACATGAGGGCCGAATGGCAAGCAGCATCCAGCAACCTGAAATGTGAGACAGGTGCATGTCTATACGATCTCAACAGGACGTAGGAAAACAGGGTTATTCCTGTACAGAAAACCAAACCACATTCTTAGATGTTTTTTTACCAGGTTATCAATGTGAGTCTTAAAAGTAAAATTGGCGTCAAGTCAAATACCTAGGTATTTATATGACCTTTTTTTTTATAGACTTTCTCTATGTTAGCACCACTTAAAGTATTGATCATCAGATTAGTATAATCACTATTTATTGCCTTCCAAAATAACATGCGTTTGGTTTCAGATGAATTCTTTGCTACAGATGATGCTTGTTTTGGTTTACAGCCTTAATCTGATTACTTTCAGGTACGCTACGCCTCGCAACACCATTTACATTACCATAAAAGCCAGGCAAATACAGGTTTTTCCTCATCCTGAGATGATTGGCTGTGGGTTCTCCGTGTGGAGCCCAGAACAGCTGCCTACATCTTGACAGAGTTGGTTTTGTTGCGCTGGGCAGTGGGTGGCCCAAGCAGGCCGCTGTGGATTCATGGGCAGAGTGGGCTGAGCTCTGTATGAGAGAAGTGCCAAGCAAAGCGGGCAGGAGATAAGAGTGTGTGCCTGGTTGTGCTGATGGCCAGGCAAGTGTGTGTGTGTGTGTGTGTGTGGGTCAGAATCCAGAGAGTCTTTAAAGCTGCACTACACAACTTCTTTTCACATTAAAACAATAAATAAATACATATATTATATATTATACGTTTCAGTCTGTGTGACACGGTGTGGACACGGCAAAAGCCCCAATGATGTTCGAGACATTTCTGGGGGCGTATACCATTTTCTGTGGGTGTGTATTGTGTGGGTGTTGCCGGGTTGTGGGTACCAAGGAAGACAATAACATAGGAAAGCAGTAAGAAAAGAAAGAACAGCAAAACTAAACATGTGTCAAGACAAGACCCTTTCATAAACATGGTGAACATCAGCGTTTTCTTTTTTTTTTATTGCAGATTCAGTTTCAAGGTAGACAGCTCATCAAGATGAATGACACGTGATGGGATGTAAAGTGGACCCCTTCCAATAATAAACTCCTTAAATACCTTGTTGACAAGCTAAAGCCGAGGCTGCATTTTGGAGGTACAAGGTTTTCACCTGACAGCGATGATATCGTAGCTTTCCCATTTCCAGAACAGCAGGACCTGTTTGTCAGACCTCTAGCTTCCATTTCTGTCCTTTCTCAGCTTGCCTTATTGGATCCAGAGGCAGTGAGTCAACCTTGCTGTGTGCAGTAGACCCTGCTGCAGTGGGAGTTTCACTCTTGGTGAAAATCTGCCTCTACATGATAATGGCTTGGTGCACTTGTGTGTGTGCATGCTTGTGTGTGTGTGTGTGTGTGTGTGTGTGTGTGTGTGTGTGTGTGTAAGGCACGTATGCATCCATTTAGCGACGCCGACCGTTTACATATTTTCAATTTAGCCATATGAATGTAGTTATATGCGTCAAAACATTCATCTCATTGTTTTGCACTTTGCACGACCTCCGCTGGGCTTTCACCTCGCTGCAGCGCTACCCTGCTGGTTTCCCCTGCATACTCTTGCAGCGCTGAAGCGTGGGCCTTGTCTCAGCGGCGTGAGAACCCAGAGAACTGTTTGCTTTTGGTGAACATCCCGTGAGGAGTTGGCAGGGCAGGGCAACTTCCGCTCTTCCTCCATTGGTCGGGTCCTGCTCGGCTCATCATGCTTGGTTGCCCTTCGCACCGACAAAGGCGCTGGAAAAGGCCCACTATATGGAGGGTTAAATGCGACAATATTAAATAAATAAATAATTAAATAAAAGGGGAAATATATGAACAATTAATTAATTGAAATGGGGAATATAATATATTTCATTGTTCATTTCCACATTTATTTAATTATTTCCATATTTAATGATTTATTTAATGATTTATTAATGATTTATTTTGTCGCATAATATTGTCGCATTTAACCCTCCATACACGCAGGCAGACTGGACAAACAGTCGAAATCGTCAGCGACCATGGAAGAGAAAGGAAACAAGCGCTGTTTCCCCCAAACGTGGCTCTATATACTGTCTCTATATACCCTCCACAGCACGTAATGAATACAAGGAGGACCTTCGTTTCCACCGGCAGGGATGGAGGAGGCCCTCCGACTGCTGCTACCAAAACAGCTTTCCTCACCCGGGAGAGAGGGAGATCAAAGCCCAGAGGGGGAAAATGAGGAGGAGACTGCCCTCCTGCTTACTGAGTAAATACAGGGAGCTCTATCTTTCTGAAGGGATGATTAGATTGCGCACCGCTGAGTCATCTGAGTAAACACATGTTACTATAGTGACCTCTGAGGAATCTCCACCACAGGCCCAGTTTTTGTTTCGGTGAGACCTGGTGGGACTGGAATTGTTTTTCAGAAGAGATTTCATAGTTTTTTTGGCAAGGCAATCTTGCCGGTGAGCATGTCTTTAGTGAACTTTGGAGGAAGAAGAAAAGGGAAAATGTGTGAAAGAGCTTCGACAAATTTCAACCGGCTTGACTTCGTCTGGACGTAGGAATGAAGTGGCTCCACGTGGGACACTTTTTGTGCCATGAACTATCCCTTTTGGCTTCATCCTGACCAAGTTCAGATGGTTTGAAGCAATCTCTGAAAGCACTGTTTATCTGCTACTTTAACTACTGTGAATAATTTGATTGTGCGTGTGCGTACGTTTATCATTTTCCTACATGAGAGCCGAGAACATGATTCAGTCCTGGTATTTGGCTATTTACTAGGGTTGTTAGCCAAATAGAATTTTATCAGTTTTGGCATGGCCGCGCTTGTTTCTTCCTCCTCACACCTTGTGCTTGTTTACGAGAATTAGCTTTTACTGCTGCCAGAGATGTAATTAACGTTAAACACATTATCGTTTGAAGTTTGGGATTTGGCGCCGACCGGCCCCGGGAGTTCACGAAAACATTCACCGGCAACGTTAATGTGGAAACTTCAGCGATCTTCAAATCTTTATCTTGTCACGGCACGGTTCTACATTTGACATGCACTTGTGCTCGTGGCAAGTTTCAATGTAAAACAGCGGCAACACGAAGTTTTGGCTTGCCACCACATGTCATAGATCATTGGCAGAGGAAGTGATTTGTTACAAACTGACAGGAGCCATTAATTGCTAGCAGATATTCAGGCTATAAATCCTGTGACTGGTGTACAGCGAGGTAAATGTATGCCATGCTAAACCAGGATGGATGGATGGATGGATGGATGGATGGATAGATAGATAGATAGATAGATAGATAGATAGATAGATAGATAGATAGATAGATAGATAGATAGATAGATAGATAGATAGATAGATAGATAGATAGATAGATAGGTAGATACTGAATACTGAATTCAGTAGTACTCTTCAAGTCTCAAACGTGTGTAATTATCAGGTAATTATGATGACGTTAAGTAGATAAATGTTGTGTTGAAGGTTGTTCCTCTCTGAGCTATGAAAACATGCAGATTGATGGCATGTATTTCTCCAGACCAGTTAGCTAGCTGGCATTGGAAAGCGTTTTGTAAACTGAAAACTTTCCAAAATATGCTTAATCAGTATACTGTGCAGCGTATCAAACCAATGAGCCATAAGTATCATCATTATTCACTACATATGAATGGCACACAGGGAACTCAAGGACACAAGTTAAACCTTATTCTTTCCAGTAGAAGTGGCTGGTAATGTGACCGCATACTGCTTTTTATACTCAATCAAATAGTGTTTCAAACAGAAAAATATTTCTTTGCCAAACATAGGGAAGCCAAAGACATGCTTGCACACGTCATCCTGATAAGAAATGACACGCCTGTCTTCAACATTCACGTTGCCCCTGCAACCACTCACCGATGTCACCGAGTAGGAAATCTCAGTAGAAGACCAGTAGCTCTAAACATAGACGTTGTTTCTATTCACAGAATCCCTTGTGCACCTGCTGGAATGCATGGCGTGCTCTACCCGAGGTGGCCAACATCCCCAGGGCAGAATGATGTCACTATTTAGTTTGTTAATCAGCGCTCAGCTCGTCTGGTCCTCATGTGACGCTGAAGGTTTTCCATCACAGATTGGAGTTTAAGCTCTAGAAACATTCCCCGGAGGCAAAGCTGCTCTGGAGGTGGAAATAATCTCATTGGTTGAGTTAAACCTCAGTGGGCTTTTCTGTTTTTCTCTAAAGTAATGTTAGACTGGAGCCCAGTGAAATACGCAAGGGGTAAGAGGGGAGCTAGCTAATATTATGAAGCCTAATAATCTTGCTACTAACTGAAAAAGCCATTAGAGGTTAGCTAGCCTAGCTGACCCTCCAAGTTCAAATTAGCTAGACCAGCCTATAGCTATCTAGGTAAGCTAGTTAGCTAGCCTGCTGGCCTTGCAAGAGCATGAATGCCATTGTCATAAATGTTTTTTTATTTTTTTATTTTGACCACAGTTTCATACTTCTTTGCCATTCAAGCTAGCTAGTGTGCTCAGAAAACTGTGGTTCTTTGGCTCCGCCCACCAAGGTTTAACTCAACCAATAAGATTATTTCTGCCTCTGAGAAATGTCCAGTCAGCGTGTCCTCATACACCAGCAGCACAGGTCCACTCCACTCAGCTGTAATATGAAGTCATATGAGCGACTCCCTGTTGGAGGTCTGAACTCTTGACATTGAACCCACCACTGTTTGGCAAACTGGCAAAACAACCAGCCGGCCTGCTGGGAGAGATCAAAGTAGCAGTCTGTAGAAGAATGATTTCATGTGACTGATTTGGTTTTAAAATGCTTTCCCTTTCACCTTAAATCTGATTGAGATACAGCACCGAAAAATCATGTGTGAAACGTATTGTAGACGCCCTTGTTCAGACAACAAAAGAAATGACAACAGTTTTTATCAACTTGCTTTATAAACGTATTATTCATTGTTTATTAAAGGCCAATGTCAAGCACTGGGTTGAGGGCTCAGCAGGGGAGACGGGGAAGACGTATGGGCATGTGCAGAAGAGATTAACAGGAACGTTGTCAAGGATGACGAGACTATTAAGCCGCAGGAACCACAGGGTCTGAACGAGGACTTTATAGACCAGTCCATAAAATGTGTCTACTGGGTCAAATGCACGACTTGGAGCGGACCGCAGTGCCGATTGCGTTTATTACATACTCCCTCGCCGACTCAGCAAATCAGACCTCCTCCGTTAGACCTGACTGAGCTGACATTGATATGTTTCCCATACATTACATCCAAAACGCATCTTTTTCTGGCATTTTGTACACACACTTGGCATCTTTTGCAATTCAGAATTGTAGTAGAACTTAATGGTTTTCACCTCTGTATAAAGCTGCAACTGTACACATCAACAAACTAGAGGAAGTCATTCTTCAATTCTGGAAGCGTTCAGTCGTAAACAAAACGTAGACTTTTGGAAACTGGAAAGGTCGGATTCCAGGCCCGCTGACCTGCGAGGACCCGGTGCCAGCATCTAATCAGCCTTGGCCAACCCAGCTCACGGCAGCTACGACCGCCAGCAACATCAACGCCGACAGGAGGCTAGGTTTGTCTAAATGCTCTCAGATGAGAAAGCCCCTGACGTAGGTGAGCTTCCCACCCAGAGTGAGCTTGCTGAGGTTTTTCTTCTGTCAGCTGACTTTGTGCACTGACAGGATGGGAATGATGAAATGACGAATAGTCCACGGTCCTTTTCATTCCAGACACAAATCATTTCTGGAATTCCGTGTGAGTTATTGCTCTGTGTTGTTCTTTAGTCTTGAGAAAGTACATCTTGTTTGTCTTGACCTTTTTAATAGTCTATCAATATTAACTCTGACAGATTATATGGGGAGGAAAGTGTGGTGAGAAGCTTGGACTAATTACTTGTGTCTGTTTGCTTTCTCATCGTGATGCTCGTAGCCTAATGATTCATGCAAATTGTCCATTTCTAAGGCCCTCAATAGAAATCTGTGTTTCGCCATGTTAGTGATTAGTGCTGACAGGATATCATTGGGATGACCATTGTGGAGCGACGGGAATGCAGCGCTGGTACAAGGTAGTCTCCATTCACAACAAAAACAATTTGTTCCTAAAACCACTTGTGTCTGCTGGGAGTGTGGAGGGCAGGAACTAGGATCACTGCCAAAGGGAACAATGGTCACTTTGTCTTCCTGCTGTAGCTTGTCAGTCCCACTGTGTTTCTATGGTTGCCTCCTGCAGCTCTTGTCTATGTTTCATTTCAATAGCCAATATTTTGTACCGGGTATCTAGAAGTGGGCAGGGGTGCCCACCCAAATTTTAGGTCTGCCCACCCAATGGTTGGTTGTGTTCTGCGCAATTTTAAATCAAATCACACCTGTCAGTGTATTGGCCGTGTGCTGTGTGCTGTGTGCTGTAGGAGCATTGGCAATTTGAAATCGTCCTGATTTCCGATTGGTTAGTGCGACAGTATAAAACTCGGAGACAACGAAACTTGAGAAATTAGCCTGTAGAGAAAAACTTAAGCACACTTTTGGTAGTAAATGTAAATAATTTGATTTATGATTAATTGCATGTGTATTTGTTATTATCGGTTTGTTATTGTTTGCTGTACTGTTGCACTGCATTAGGAGCTTTGGTGTTGGTGGTTTTAGGTTAACGAACGTTAGCTACCAAGCACACGGAAGCACAACTTGTCAGACAGTTGGTTAATTTCAACATCGTTCTTGTAGCTATCATTACCGGGTTAGGTAACGTTACAGTGTTATTATACTGAATAGATATCATGCAACGATTTTTGGTTCCTGAACCAAAAGAAAGTAAAGCTGTTGCGGCTGTTGCTAGCTCGGCTCCGGGACCTCCGGCTCCCTCACATCAAGCCCCCGGTTCAAGCAGCTCACCTTCCCCGCCCACCTCGCACCAACACCGGGCAGTTAGCGGTGCTACTACTGACCCTAGTGATTTAAATAATAGCTCACCATCCCAAACGATATTCAAATCATTTCCGAAACTAATGTTTATCCAAACCAAGACAGGGTTTACTATTGGAGAGCAGCTTTAGGATAGGACAGGGGCAGGGCCAGAAGCATCTAGCCATTGCCATTTGAATGCTGCACAGAAATGGGCAGAAGTCAAACAGAGAGTGGAAACTGGTGAGACCATATCTTGTCTATTGGGACAAACACAGATAGAGAAAAAACGCTACTATTAACATTAACATAACATCATCAACCAGAGACAACACTTAAAGGAGCCTCGCTCCAGTACTAAACCAATGTGAAACACAAACAGTGAATCCACAGTGAAACAGTGAAATATAGGGGTAACACCCACAAGTTCATAATAATGTGTTCATATAGTTCATACTAGTTCATAGTTAGTTTATGCATGTTGCCCGTAGTAATAACATTTAAATAGGAAAACACCCAGTAGACTATAGTATAACCTGCTGTGATATCAATAAAAATTTGCCCACCCAAAACCTGTCATTGCCCCCCAATCAAAGCAGTCTAGAACCGGGCCTGTTTTGTACTGATATCTTTAAATTTGACCATGTCTTGGCCAAACATAAAGGATTCAGTCTAAAGCCATGCAAACTGAATTCCTTTAGGTTAGCAGCTCTGTAAAGGGGCAATAAGTAAAATTTTTACTGGCTAATAGTACAAAATGACCTTAATATATCTGCAGGGAGTTGATAGGCTTTCGCCAGGTATCACTTTTCAAAGCTCACTTTCTGGCCTGCACCACGGCTGTGCACTTGTGCATTGATAATGCATGACCTTTATCAATGCTAAGGGAAAAGGTGGGATACATTACTGCTTTTAAATAAAGAATTCACTAAAAAATAATATGTGCAAAGACTTAAATAAACCTCCCAACCATATTGCCCTTTACCCAGGGGACCTTGAACAAACCCCGCCCACGTCGTCGACTGCCGTCTCATGTTGCAACGAGAGGACGACTGTAGTGTACCGTTTTTTCTAGGCTCTTGTATCTTGCAGTGCTGTTTTTTTAGTCTGGGTTTGTACAGAAACCCAGGCAGCAAGACACTCAGAGAGAAGAGCGATCACTCTGGATTTCAGCTATATGGTCTTACTTCTCCTCTCTCTCTCTGTCTGTCTGTCCATCTATCTATCTCCATTGCTTTCTCTGAGGTCGTTAGTTCTCTCTCCAAGCAGCCTTTCATCGGATCATTTTTAAGGCAGGCGCAAAGAAAACATTTACTTGACTGATTATGGTCAAATGAAAATGCTCGGCCCATCGTCCATCCCTGCCCAATCCGAGCATTTTCCCATCATCTGAAACCTGCTTTTCCAGGAGAAATCAAAGAACCCTGCAGCGTTGGCGTGCACAGCTCATTCATTCAAGCCGTCTCAAACCTTTCTTTCCATCTCCCCTCCTGCTGCAGCACGTCCAGCAACCCTCCTCGCCATATCCTCCTCTCGCCGTTTCCCCATTTCTTCTACTGAGCATCAATCCTCTTTTCCTCTTACCATCTCCTCATTTATTTTTCCCTACCTCCTCTTGATCACTGATTTCATTTACTCTTTGTGTCCCGATCACTCTTCTCCATCCACCTTTACTCTCCCGTGGTTACTACTATACAACTATGGTTGAAGCGGCCCGTCTACCTGTATTAATGCTGCAAATCACTTTCTCAAGTAGCTGGTTGCTGGGCCATTCTTTTTGTTGATGACACCATCTGAACCTCTGTTTACCCTCTCCACCCTTTCATTGCCTCACTCCCGCACCACTCTGTTTTTCCTCTAAGCCGCCCCCCCCCCCCCGCCCCTTTCAGACCCCCTTTCCTCTCCAAAGTCCCCACCTCTTCATCCCCGCTCTCCTACCTCTTAAAGCCCCAGGAAACTTGGCTTGAAATAGTAAAAATGAATATATGATATCAAAGTTTAGTGTCTAATTAAGCATCCACAAAAATCTGAGTGAAAATAAACGTTCAGAAATATTAGAAAACCTCGTTCAAATGAGTGGGGGGTTCAGAACAGTGGGGTTGAATTGGGCGTGGTATTTTCTGAGATTTATGACGCAGAGAATTCATTCATCCAATCATTAAGCAATGCACGTCAGTTGTCCCGCCCCCAACAGGTGCAACAGCTTGACAGTTTGACATGGGCGGAGCTATCCATCGTGTCAGGATGTCAATCAAATCCTGATCTGACATGCCTACACAGTCCTGAGAAATGGTCTCAACAGCTAAATGATGTTTTTGAACGAGGTTTTATAATATTTCTGAAAGTTTATTTTCACTCAGATTTTTGTGGATGCTTAATTAGACACTAAACTTTGAGATCATATATTCATTTTTACTATTTCAAGCCAAGTTTCCTGGGGCTTTAACCCCTTCTCCCCTGCAATCATTCATTGGATTCATTCATTGGATCAGGGCCTCCCCTTTGCGTACAATTATGAGCTTTCCCTGCCAAATGCAGCTCACAAGCGGCATCGTAAGGACAAACTTGTCCAAGCTCGGCAGGAGTCGCGGTGAGCACTGAAATCGCCAGTAAATGTAAACATGCTATACACCCTAATTGCATTTATGAACACCGTGATGATCATAAAGTTGTTGTTTTTTTTGTATTAATCACGGTTAACATGTTTATGGTGAAAAGCAGGCTTCTTGCCGTATAAGGAGGCGTGTTTTCAGGTCAGTGGGTTTCTGCTGAAAGTGCATGCCACAGCACCACCAAGATAAAGTTTAACAAACGTGAAAGTGCGTGGTCCTGCAGCAGGTTAAAACCCCCCACCGCGTTCAACCTTAGTGGCATTGTTTCTGTTACGTATGGGGTCACATTCCTGGCCGCTGATTCAGACACAACAAAACGATAGACCGGATCGTGATTTTCTAGACTGGCATGCATTTGGCGTGAGCAATATTTCCCCCTGTGATGCAGCAGTCAAACAATGCTACCTCAAGCATTTAACCAGCTCAACTCTTGGGGAATGATTACACTGATAGATGCCTGGAGCTCTCCTTTGCACTCATACACTGACTAATCGTTTGTGTGTGTGTGTGTGTGTGTGTGTGTGTGTGTGTGTGTGTGTGTGTGTGTGTGTGTGTGTGTGTCCTCAGAAATCTGTCCACTTACATGCCTGGGTAGCGCAGATGAGATTCAATATGTAACCAAATCCAAGATAAACCTATGCAACCCTGACCTGTACATAAGTCTGTGTCTGTGTGGATGGAGTCAAAAGATAATTCCTGTTTTGTTTTTTTTTCCTCCTGTGATATTCAGACGGTTGGAGCAAGAGCCAAGTGCAATTTGGAATTCATTGTTTGGTTGTCTGGAAAGTCCAAACCGCACCGTCAAATCACTTAAAGTCCGAGTGAATAAACAAAAAGCTGTTGCAATGCAAACTTTGACCAAAAATTTGAAATTCAAATCATGACATTGCCTCCATTCATTTCGCATTCACTGCCGCTGACACGGCTATTGCCCGAGAACCAAACCGTGCATTCCTGCTTGACCCGAACTTCAGATGAAAACGAAAAAAAAGTTTCCGTTCTACTTTCCGCTAAAATATAATGAATGCCCGCTTGATTTAGATCACCTCCCTCTGCCCCGTCCTCTAAGGACCAAAGACTAGTTGTTGCATAAATGCTCATGTATCATTTCTTAAGGACAGCAGATGACCCATAGCATGAGGAGCAGTAGTCTCTGCTTGATCCCTCGGGCTTTGCGAACGCCACGTGATGTGCTCGGCTCTGCGGGCCCATGCGGTTTGACGGTTCGGAGGTAAAAAACGTGCATCATTCACAGTCTCCCCCCGTGGCTATCTTTAACCTTGTCACCAGCCGCCCGGAGGTCCATCTACTGTAGGTAAATTCCAGGAAACAGGGAGCCTATATGAGCTCCATATTGGTTTTTATTAGCAGTAAAGCCTTTAACAGTCCTCCCACAGAGACCTCTGGTTTAGCAGATCCTCCCGTTCTATTTTAACCAGGAAATAAAAAACGGTGGACTGACAGCGGGGATATGCAGTGTGATTTTGTTATGGACATCGCTGAGGAGGTTGAGGAGTTTGTAAATGTGTCTGGGTTAGTCTGGGAGCATGTGTCAGGTTATACTGACAGCCAGACATGTAATACATGCCTATGAGATTCAATTCTTCTCATGAGTTAATGTCATCTAAAAGGGGCTCAACTGAAATCTTCAAGTCTGTTAAGAAAGTGGTTTCGGGGTGCCTTGGAAAGACGTGAACATCAGTTACGTCATGCCTGAGAGAAATTTTATTTGACATAAATAGCGTAACGCACCAGCGACCCTGCCGAATGTCGCGCCAGCTCCGTGGCCTAGGAGCCTTAATGGCATCTTATTAAAACATTAACAATTTATTGAGGAGATTAGACCGGCCAAGCTGGATTTGTATGAATGGTTTCGTGCCTGTGATCTCGGTCTCCACATACCTCGCATCAGTAGTTTCTGCCTGGCGTTCAAGACTCCCAAGAAGTGTGCCTCGCCCCTCCTTTTCTAAGCGATTCCTCATCTTATTTCTGAATCGGAGTCAGTGTTTCGGTCATAAAGGGACACACTATGCTGTTTGGGCTAGCCTGGGCTCCTCTCCCGACACCCTTTTTCCCCTCTCCGCGAGGGTCACCTACAGTGCCTCCTGTGTTCTCTGGCCCCTTTGAAGTGCTGCTATTTTGACGAGGGAGTGGAGGAGCGGTGTTTTCCGTGCGTTAAGCGTTTCAAAGCGAGGGTGATCAAAAGGGAGTTTGTGGGCACCGCTCCCTCCCATCGCTCCCCCTCAGCATCGTCTGAGAGGAAGATGATTTGGTCAGACCTTGCTCCTCCTCACCCCCCCCTTGTTTTTCAGTGGCCCATGCCTGATCCATGTTGATGAGACGATGCTGATGACACCTGCTCACCCTGCCCCTTGCCTTTTGATAGTAAAGTCGGGGCTTTCCTGAGGAATCTGCCCCGGCGGGCTCCCCATCCCTGTCTTTGAACGCACAGCGGGTTCCCATTAGGAAGACTGGGGGAAAGGACTTGGGGGGATGAGCCCAGAACCTTATGAAGCCCACTCCTCATCCTATTGTTTTAAGATGAAGACGAAGAGGAGCGGGCTATGATTTAAGGAGATGCAGAGACGGAACAGATGCATGGAAATCCTCAAGCCTAGAGATGTTTGAACTCTGACATGTGGGGGAAAGGGCAAAGGATGAGAGCAATTTATTTTACAGAGGGAGATACAGGGGAGGACTGCTTCATCGTGACTATTACAGTTGAGGAGAATTTCATGAATGCAATAGTCTTCATTCTCCCTCCAGATAAATTATTGCACTCATCAAACTTCCTGCATCCATCTCCATCGTAACGTCCGAAGTGTCTGGTTGATCTGCAGCCCTGGACTCTTCAAGGATCACCGGGCCTGAAGGAATTCCTATGATGATTTATGCCTTCACACAGCACTGGGTATGTTTTACCTTGAATATCTCTTTCTCAGGAATCATAACCCTCAATCTTCTCACGACTGGGCCATATTACCATTAAAATAATACTGTACGACATATTGAACTTGCACCTCATCTCTCAACGAAAAACCGATAAACCTTTCCTGTACAGCCGTGTGCCATTTCAGAGTCTCATCATTTATCAGATACCATAATTACTTTAATTCCCCAATCATGTCTAAGCCAGCATTTTGTCTTTTAGCAAAGCTCAACATCCATAGTTTCCCATCTTTTCTGAGATGGGTTCGCTCTGTGAACCGGCTCACAAATGTGTTCAGTTTGCACGTGTCACCCTTGACCCTGCAGGGTAGATAAACTGAGAGAAAGTCCGCCCTCCTCCCCTGCAGACACATCATCTCACACCAGCAAAGATCCCCCGAAGCCGAGCAGGGAACATTCTTGAGACAATAGCCACCGCTTTTATGACGACCAAAGTCTCTCCGCACAAAAACACTTGTGAGTGTGGGAGCGAAAACAACTGGTGAAGAAGCCTCGGTTCTGTCAGCCTGGCCTGCATATGATAGAGGTTATCCACTGTTCCTCCCGAAGCAATAATTACCATCAATAAGAAACTGATGAATAGATTCCAGATGTGGAATTAAATATTCCCAGCCTTCCCCCCTGTGTTTGATTCACATGCTGGATTTGCCATTTTGCAACCTCTTTGTTGTCATCTCCGCTCACCATCTCTAACCCCGCAGAGACTGCAGCGCTGCCGCTTAGTCATAACAGGGGATCGGATGATGCTGCGTGAATTGAGACTGATAACAGAAGTGGACGGCTCAGAGTCTCACATTTGCCGAGAGTAGATGCCGTGGCGAACTCAACACACCGGCCCTTCTACAGCCTGAGCTGATGTGTGAAAGAGGAGGGGTGGAGGAGTCGTGCTGGTGTCTCGTTTTCGGAGTCCACGTGATCTCACTCGCCGAACACTTGGCTGGTGTTCAAGACCACCATGCTGTCAGTAGCAATGTCTGGTGGTTGTGATATGAACATGGTGCATTGACTGTCTTACCCCGAATGACATTTTAGTGTGATTTCACAGCTGGATCTCATGAAGTCCAAATCCCTTAAATGACTCACCTGCATTAGGGGCTGAATGAGATGGGGCACTTTTCGATGCATCCACTTTGCTGACAAATTGTCATTCAGCTGTACCAAACCAGACGGTATGTATACACTTAAAATTGCTCCAAACCACCTGTGTGAAAGTCTGCAGCTTGTTTTATTTAGCGTCCCGTCGATAAGGACAGAGCGATCGTTGTGAAATGTGAAAAACCTGCTTTGCAATCTCGACTGGAAATAGATGTTTACTTAAAACAGTTGCCGAAGGTTAGCAAAATACCTTCTGGGAGCAGCAAAGAGAGGGCCTGTGCATCAGACTGGAAACGCTCCTGAGTCCGTGAGAGGGAATTTAACCACCTAGCATTAGGTACGCAGAAGACAGAGATGATAGTGTATGAATGAGGTTTCTGCTGAAAAACAGACAGAAAAGACATCTCCCTTCATTGCATTTGGTGGACCTATTGAATTATGGGATATTCAGGTACATACTTTAATTAACTCAATAACCAAAAATGCTTTGTAACTCCAAATGATTTGAAATTACTACAAAATTAGAAATAAAAAAACCTGAAACACACATGGGCCTTCTCGAGGACAACTTCAAATGGAACTGAGGTGAGATGAAGTTCTCTTCATTCATTCATTCTCTTTCCATGCATAACATCATAACATAACATAACATAACATAACATGACATACCTCCCCACAAATAAGCAGAGAGGTGTGAGGGTCCAGGGAACAGACCTCTTTCTCACTTACTATTCCTCGTAGCTAAACATGATTTTTGGTCAACTTGTCTGTGAAGTAATGAGACCATGGACACCAAAATCATCCGCGTGTCCCCGGTAGATCACTGACTCTGGTGCTCCATGCTAACACTTTAAAGTACACTATGTTGAGTGATTGTAGGCTCCATGCTAACACTTTAGCATATGCTATGTTGAGTGACAGTAGGTTCCATGCTAACACTTTAGCGTACAATACATTGACGGATTGTAGGCTCCATGCTAACACTTTAGCATATGCTATGTTGAGTGACAGTAGGCTCCATGCTAACACTTTAGCATACACTATGTTGAGTGATTGTAGGCTCCATGCTAACACTTTAACGTACAATACGTTGAGTGATTGTAGGCTCCATGCTAACACTTTAGCATGCACTACGTTGAGTGATTGTAGGCTCCATGCTAACACTTTAGCATACACTATGTTGAGTGATAGTAGGCAACTAGCATGATCTCAAAAATGAGAACATGCAGCAGCTCTGAATCTCATGGTAAGGCAACGTAAATGATATGCAGCTAAGTCTGGCAGTTTGTGTAGATTGGTAAAATGTACATAAAATATGATATAAAAATAACATACTGTTTTGAACTACCAGGGACTACTTTCCCTGTTTCCATAGGAAGTGAATGTAGTAATGTGTACAGCTAAATATCACTGTGCAGCGGATGAGGATATGGTTGCTCACCAGAAATAATCTAAATTGACAATAGACTGATTTTCCCAACCTTGGTGTATGCCTTTTAAAGCTTTCCTCATTTTCTGTTCAGGGAGTTTGGCGAAAGGTAGAGTGTGGGTGGATTGAGGGATAGAAGAGGCTTGATCTAGGGAGATGATGTCTGCCTCAGTTGTGGACCATTACAGAAAGGATTACAAAGGAAAGAGATACAGAGGGGCCAAGTGAGAAAGAAAGTTGAAAAGAGATCACTGTATTTTATGAGTCAGCAAAGTCGATATAATTAACCGTGATTTGACAATGATCTCAATCACTAATAACTCAATATTGCTCTTTAAGAGTCTCCCTCTGCAGGTTCCAGTTAACCAAACTAAACACAGCCCTCCCTGTATTTGGGTTTCTTTGGCTCGGCAGCGTTGACCCGGTGCCCACATCCAGCGGGGGTTCCTGTGCTCGCTGCCAGGAGCCGACAGCCGGAGTCGTCATTCCCTACGCCGGTCTGGACCTCCGGCTCCGGCCTCAGAACAGGGGCTGTCTCCCAGAACCCGGTCGGAACCTCCAGTCTTCTCCGCGTCCCCCCGAGGAGCCCCGAAGGTAGCTCCCCACCTCACCTGTGGGAGGTCTTCCTAGGTTTGGATCGGCCCTTAGGAAAGCGGCGGATTAATTGAATTTCCATACGGGCCCGTGGGGGTTTGACCGGTTTCCTGCGCTCGGCTTCAAGTTCTCTCTCTCTCGCTGTGTTTGGGCTCCGCATGACGCCGAACTGTGGTAAACAACTCTCCTGGCACAAACAGATCCATTAAACAAGACGCGTTATTCCTCCCGCTATTATCCCTCTGACAGTTAAAACAAGTTGGCACCCTCCCGTATGAAAGCATTTCATTGGCGTGTAATTGTCTGTCTGATTGTAGTCCTATTTCCACCCTTTCTTTGCTCTCTCCATTTCCTGACTCCCGTGATCTTTGTTTTTCTCCTTCCCAGGGACAGCAGTGTCTTGTCAGCTAGCATTTTATTTATTCGTCACCACCGCGAAGGTAAGGGTCAGCTTCTCAGATAAGTGATGCACTGTGTGTTCACAGCTGCTGCATGCTTTTTTTCCCTGTCAGGAAAATCGATAAAAGATGATAACGTAGCCTCACCGAGCGGTACGGCCATCTGAACCTGGCTCTGTAGACCGAGAAGATAAAGTCACATGTTACGACACGTTGACTGAAATGTGTGTGCTCTTATTATTATAGTCAATTCAAAGCTAAATTTAGCACAAAATGATCATAATATATCTTCGTTCCTGTTGGATTTTTGTCCATTACAGGCTACTGTAGGCTCTAACAGAGACCTGAAAGTTATAAATGACTTAATACCCCTTTAAATATACATTGATATTGATATGATTGATCAATATGTGTTTCAGACCAGAGGGAGACAAAAATCAGCTCTCATCAGTGCAAATTGTGTGCCAAGTTATGCTCCAAACATGAGGAGCTACATCATTAGCACGCTAACTGCAGCGGGAGTGAATGGGTCCCCGGAGAGCTGTAACTACATGATTAAAGGCCTGGCTTTGATGTACCTCAGATACCATTAATACCAATGTAAAACCCCTTGTTAAATCCCTTTTGAAATAAATGCATGCCATATTCACACGACTGAACGAGAGTGATATAACTGTCACTCTGCGACAGTACGGAGTCAAAAAAATACACTACAATACATGCATCAGGTGTATAGATGAACCGTGCGAGTATGACTTAGCAAACAGCTATTAAAGGAGCAGTGATTACAACCTAATACCAAATGTTTCAGCAATTTATGTGCTTGAGCCTTTTTATTCTGACCTCTTTTCCATAAACCACAAAGCAACTGAGATTTATAGCCGAGGGGATTCAGAAAGAATGACATACGTAAGTATCGAAAATGACTTCATGCGAGCGGGGCTTTGCCAGGTCCAATAAATCATGATTATCTCATATTTGTTCTTTTTTTTTCTCGACGCTGCTCAGATGAAGATGCATTGCTCTCCGGAGGCTGATTCCGGGAGACGGGAACAGATCTGTCTCCTCGGGTTTCAGGAGTGCTCAGTTGGCCAGCGGACTACGAGTCCGAGACGCTGCTTTACGACGCGATGCAACGAACATGGGCAGAGGGCCGCTTTAATTGGTGGATATAAGTCAGTAAGAATTTGTCGGTGACGGAGCATCGGAGCGTGGCATCTCCGTTGGTGATGCTCCGTTGGAAAAATGTGGTTGTTTAGCTATTTGACAAATCCGCCCCATGAACTGGCCGAGTGTTCTCCGGCGCTGAGCAGCACCTGGGGTCCGTACATAGCTGCAGTGTGGGGGGAATACAGGTCCACTGTAGCGGATACGTTGACCCCGGTCTCCCCCGCCCACTCGCCCTCGCGGACGGTGCGGCTCCCCTGCAGGTGTGCGTCGGCCTCATAAAGAGATGTCTGTGAGTGTCATGTTTGCCCTCTGCCCCGTTTCATCATTAAGGGCTCCGGGATGAGAAAAAAAACAAGCATGGCGGAGGGAGGGAAAGCGGCCGGGCTTCTAGGTTTACCAAGTTATGAAGCAGCTTTCATGAGCGAACTAGGGGGGGGGGGGGGGGGACCGCGCTCCGCTTCCTGCTCGAAACACACGGCTGTCTGTTCGGGGACGGGTGCGATCGCGGGCTGCCCATCCTGGCTCGCCGCCCCGTGTCCGTGTACACCCCACCCCACCCCACCCCACCCCCCCAAATACACACCACCGTCTGCACCTCCCCGCGGCTCTACATGCCCTTAAATTCTCTACCCGTTCCCAATCCCTCATCCGCCTTCGCCCCGGCCTGGAATGTTTTCACACAGAGGGAAAATAAACGGCCAATCCACCGGCGGCACCCACTTCTCTTCACATCTCTTCCATTCTGGGGGTCGGCGAGGATGAGGAGTGCGGCAGGGCGCCCCCGTATGCAATTTCCAAACCCGGATTGCTCTTGAAATGTTTACCTGCACATCCAGAGTCTCATACTTTCCTTGGGTGTTGCTGTTCCTCGCAGAATGGCACCTTTGTGAGGGAGGGTTCGGCGCTCCCCGGTCCCTCGGCTAGTCTTTCAGCATAATGCTTCTGTATATCCAGGGCATTAGTTTTTACCTGGGGGGGGGGGGGGCCCCGCAAAAAAATGCCCTGTGATGCTGATCGCCCCCAGTTTGGCTGATCCGTTTCGAAACAGGAATAGAAAGTCATGCAAACCCCTTCCTTGCCTGGATGTATTTCCATCAGTTTAATGAGGAGGAAATGTATTTCAGTTGCATTTACCTGCTCGGGTTCACCCGTATGGATTTGCTGTGGCAGCCCCGGCCAGGCCCGCTCTCATGTGTTACATAATAGGAATAACAGACGAAGGAGTTAAAGCGTACTCGGGAATGGAAAAAGGATCAATCGTCGCCAAAATAATTTCGCTACCATATCAATTGACTCGAAGTCACAAATGGTTCCAGAGGGTTTTTCAGTATTTTTGTCACAAGGCTTTGGCTGCACCACTTCTCTGTGGTTTGCTCTGGATACATCCTCACCTCTGTTCTTCTTCCAGGGCTTGGAATGGCTTTGCTGCAGTGTGTGTAAAACTTCAAGTTCGCAGTGTTTCCATTTTACATCCATTCTCTCCATTGAAATTAGAAAGGAAGCGATTTATTTCTGCTTTTCGGGTTCAGGCAGAGGTTGTGAACTATCTATGAAGACACAGTGTGTGTGTGTGTGTGTGCGTGTGTGTGTGTGTTACGGGGGGGTGGGGTTCTCTGAGAAAGCTTTGGTGGCTTACCTTTCCCCTCGCTTGGAAAACATTTTTGCATGCGGCAACAGCTGTGTTGTTGTTTTTTTACTGGTCTCCACACAAGGGAAGATCCAGTGCAGTGAGACATTCAGCCACCAAAGGAAAAGCTGTGGTGTTTTCTACAAGAATGAAAGTAACACAGCAACTTTCAGGAAAAAAAAGAGGAAAACCAAATCAAGAATTGCCTTTATTTCCTCTTATAGTTGCCATTTTCACTAAAATACATTTAACTGGTAATTCTATTATGATGTTTGCGTTGTAAAAGTGTTTTCTCTTGGTGGACACCATGATTCTTGGCTTTATGGACCTGCTTCCCAGACATCCGGCTCCACCAATCACATGCACATCTCCTCACAACACCTCAGCAGACAGCTTTTATCTACATTCACGTATCATTTCCACAGATTTCCTTTACAGCTGACATCCACCCCATCCATGGTGTTGCATGGCACCTCTGGACCCCTGAGTAACTAGAGTTGCATAACAAGCCATCCTAACAGACAGGGGCCACCTCGGCAGGTGGGAATGCTCCGTGTGAATTGTTAAAGTTGTCAAGCTATCAAACTACGACTGATGCAGGGGCCACAGACTCTCAGGGGGCCTCGAGGGTCCATGTCCGTAAGGCTAGGGCCATCTAGGGTCAGTTTACCAGCCAGTGGTACTACAGACGCTGGGCCCATCAGATAAGGTGTCCCAGGACATTCCTGAGTCGCTGGCCCTCTCCTCCAGGGCTCCAACAGGGATTCATCAGGAGCGCTGGGGGAAACGGCTCCTCTGGAATGCTGGGATTTGATTGATCCACTTGAAGATCAGGATAAACCTACAGAGACAGCCCTGGCCTCCAGTCTGGGAAGAGTTTAAGCTCATGTTCTGGCATTTCAATTCTTCTGTATCAAAATCAGCATGATCACACATTAGAACACACTTTGGACTCTTTTTGTTTAACTTGAACTTGTGAGTTTCTGTAGGATTTGCCCTTTTTTGTTTATCCTTCTGCAGTGCTTTTATTTTTGTAATACGCATTTTTTCAGATCCCCGCTTCCTCTCCGTTGTGTTTACAGTCCGACCTAAAGCTGGACTTCTTGAACTTGTCATTTCATCGACCAGTCACATTGTAAAATAAACCTGGGCTTGACCAATGGGAGGCGCTCTAATCCCCCTATTAGTCACCAGAGGAGAAAGACCTACCTGACAACAGGTGTTCAGAACAGCAAATGTAAAAGCTTTCGTGACCTGGCTGTAGGTTGAATCACTATTGTGCTATATCAGGATGAGATGAATTGAAATTGTCACAGGTTATTACTATCTCCAGTTAATGACTTCACTGAGAAGCCCAGTGACCTGATATTGGTTTCAAAGGTGCCATTCAGCACCACGTCAAACCGACCACTTCAGAAAGCGCCGTATCAGTCAGTGGAATCGACGCATTCCTCCATGAAACTTCCACTTGCACTTTCACGTTTTTCTTTTTCGGCGGTATTCCTGTTCCCGCGTCCGGACGTCTGCACAGTGGCAGGAGAGTCTTCCTCTCTGTCTGGATCAGCGGGTTCATGGCATGTCTGCTGTCTGGCCTCTCCCTCTCCCCTGAGCCCCAGAGCTTACGGCCTGCATAAGAGTATCTTTGTGATTGCAAGGGGAACAGGCTGATACTGTGCTGCACCGGAGCTCACCGCGGCCCCAGTTCGGTCCAGCGCCATCTCCCGACTCTTTCCTTCTGTCTCCTCTCTATCTCTTCTTGTCTCTCTTCTTTTTTTTTTGCGTGTGCAGTTTTTGCTGCAGAGAGAAGAGAGAAGGCTTTCTGTGCTGCCGGCGTCAACTGCAGACACACCAGTTGAGCAAACATGCCTATCAAAGCCTCCAACCGCAGAATATGTGAGTAGGCGGGGGGGGGCCTTGAAAAGGTATTTTATCTCTGCTCTCATGCGTCTCGCAACAGGCCACCAGTGGGCGACTGGTGCATCGGCTTTACATTTACTGGAAAATCATTACGGTAACAAAGTGGACGAGTGCAGAAATGTGTGCTACCAAAACAGATGACATCCCACTTCAACCCCTCCCCGAACAAATTGTCCCCTGCATGTCAGCGCACCCAAACGGCGGAACGAGCTCTGCAGCACACGCCGTGGTTAAAACGAAAGGGTGCACCGATGTCCGAATAGATTTTGATCATTTACGCCGAAGTTGTGGTTCAACACCAGACAATAGTTTTGGTTTCCAGACGCCGAGCCCGTGGCCAGGGCCTGTTACTGTGATCAGCGTCGGAAATTAGCTTTGAGTTGCCTTGTTTTCAGAGCTGTATCCTGCCTCTCGCTCAGATGGTCGCTCAGGAACTTCCCATCATTCTTGGGTGATAGAAACAGATTGTGATATTGAACATTCTCTGGTAAAGAAAAGATCAGAGATCAGAATGGCTTGTGTGTGTGTGTGTGTGTGTGTGTGTGTGTGTGTGTGTGTGTGTGTGTGTGTGTGTGTCTGTGTCTTTGTGTTGGCAATGCTGGAGGGGGGGGGGGTGTACTTTTACAAATTGAGAGTGGCATTTCCTCTATATAACAAAACAAAAAAACAGGACAGTGGAACTTGCCTTTGTTGCTGTGAGACATTTCCTGAACAAACCAAATGCATCATGAAACATCATGAAACAGTTTTTCAAAGTAAAAGCCATGCCAATCCTGTGAAAAAAGGAATGACTATCTACATGCTGAATCTTGTCTACAATTAGCTTTACCTGTGAAAACCTCCAACCCAAAATCACCAGGAAATAGACCCTTTGTTAAAGTGTTCTAAATATAGCAATCACACCATACGCCATGTTGGAAGGCCAGCACCTTGTCATTACAGAGGCCTGCTTGAACCGACATGAACACATGAAAAACTTGATTTTATGAGACAATATTAATTTCCATTAGTTTCCATTTCACATTCACAAAAACGTGTTGTCTGTTGAGTGTTGAGAAGAAATAAAAAATTGTTGTCAAAGTTTAGGGAAGTAACATTATAGTCATGCTAATGCAATAGACTAGCTACCAATGTTGCTCGCTAGCTAGCTAGCTAGGCTAGGTCACGCTAGATAAACCAACAGCTGTGTAAACAAATACGTGACACATTTATTGCTAAGCGATGAAAGCAGTAGATGATTTGTTGTGTATGCTCACAATCATTTAGACATTTCTCTCTCTAAAGTTGAGCAAGGCTTCTTGTTGACTCTTACTTGGATAGCAGGCCTTGTATTCGGAAAGTTCTACCAAGTTAAAATGACTCACCAGATATGAACTGATATGAGACTATAGTGATCGCTGTTTGCCTAGATGTCTTTGTGATTGATTGAGGCTATCCACAGTCTTTTTTTCTGATAATAGTTTTGTTTGTTTCTCCTTGATTTTTGGAAGTCGATAAAATGATTTTTTTTCCTCCACTTTTTTTTTCCTGATTGGAACAGCCAACCGCACGAAAAAAAAGTTGACCACGGTGTTTGCAGTGTTGACAGAAGCAAGTCAGACTAGGCTGTTGCACTGGAAAAAACATGCTGGGAGCCTCTATAGTACACACAATGTCTGTTAGCATTGAGACGGGTTGAGGAGTTGCACGTGTAAAACATATCAGGAGCAAAAATCAGCGTGCAGGTAAACTTACTTTTTCAGGACCAGATGCATCCCTATGTTGGCCATACAAACAGAATAGCAAAACACCTGCCAGATATGAATCTAGCTTTCCTGTTGATGCCTGCATCAAAAGTAGGAGTACAGCCTCACGCAGTGAAACCATCAGCAGGGCAGTGGATTTCCACATTGCAGAAACAGAAGTGCTATATTCAACCTGGTTCACACACTTTCCAGAGCTTACCAGAGCCGCCACTTGTCAGAAATCTCTTAATGCCACATGTAAGAACCTACTCGAGGGGATTTATTTACTCTGCCCTCCAACATGCCTAAAAGAGCCGTGAACGGATCCCCCCTTTGTGTGTAAAGATTAACATACTTGCAGCTTTTTGTTAAATGGGAAGTTAGTTTAAAACCAAGTGCTAGTGCTTATTTTTTTTCAAACAGAGTGATTACAGATGCTTGTAATGTATCTATCAAAGCACACTCTGAACAGAAACAGCCTTGTTCGGTTTGTTGAAACAGTTTGGTGGGAGATGTGAAGCTTAGATCGGCAAATGTCTCACCGCAACACGAACTTCACCTTGGAATTTGTGCTTTGTCTGATTTTGTCCACATTTTATTCAAATGATATTAGCACTTTAAAGGAAGCAGCTTATATCAAACTGTACTCAAACAGTACAGATTCAGTTATTTATTATTACATTAGCGCAGTACCAGGCGACTTTGCACATTGGCGCCCCCAAGTGGCAGCAAATCATGTAACATGACACGTCAGCAAACTAAATGTCTCGTTACCATGTTACCATACTGATACTATCATTTCCTTGGGGCAAAAAGGGCAAATCTCTCAGTTAGTGAGGATTTGTATGTCCGGACTCATTTCTCTGTATGCATTATCTCCAGGTGTATCTTTTTGCACGGTGATAGCTAAGACTGCACATATACTGTTACTGTACTCCATCTGATAATGTGAATAGAGAAATAAAATATTTGCACTTCTGCACACATTTCTGTGTATTTGTTCTCCCTTCTGTACACCTGCTAATCTGAATCAAAGAAGATGCCTTTATTCATTTATTATCCGTATTATTTTCAGTGCGTTTGGCTGTTGTCATTACCTCCGTACTCTGTCTCATTCGATACCCTATTCTCTGCTGCTGCAACAGCCCAGTTTTCCCCACAGGTATCTTTCAAGTTTCATGAATGTAATGAACAGGACAGAGAATTCCAATCTGCAGATCTCAGGTCTGTGGACGGTCGGGTTACTCAGCCAACTTAATCTAAGAAGTGAGCCATGTAGGAGGCGGCGATTAGAGCGCTGTCATGTCATCACTATGTGCATCCCACTTAGACGTTAAGCAGCGGGCTGAAGAAAGTGGAAGGCCTCATTATTTGCCAGGTCAGGTTACTCACCATCACACAACAGTGGCTTGGCAAAGTATCTCTTCTCCTCCTCTGTCTGTGTGTGTGTGTGTGTGTGTGTGTGTGTGTGTGTGTGTGTGTGTGTGTGTGTGTGTGTGTGTGTGTGTGTGTGTAGGTGTGTGAGCTTGCTGCTAGGTGTAGCATTTTTAGACAATTGCTAGCCTTTATCTCACACCAGTGGTACTGGTAGTGGAAGACCACACGTTTTCAGTCAAAGGTGTTAGAAGTGAATTTTCCAGCCGCCTGTTACTCCATCCACCCTCTGCCATTGCCAGAAAGTCTTTATCTCTTAAGCTGCGCTGGAAGAACAGCGCTCTCTTCCTGTTTTGCGCTGTAAATCAAGACCCAGTGGTGCGCTGCCAAATCTGACCCAGTGGCAACGAGGTAAAATAGCCTTAGCTGAAGTGAAAAGTTCTCACATTTACTTCACACATCAAACACCGCAGAGGAGAGATGGAAGGCGATCTACAATGTCAATGTAGATCATGTAGCCTTGAAGCTGCCAAAAAACGTCTTCTGTGTCATAATAACGTCTAACATCTATTCATGTGTTGTACGGTAGAGCGTTATTGTAAACAGGTGTTGATATCATCTGAGAGCAAATCTATTCAAAGTATCCAGTAGGAATGTGGGAAACTAGTCATGCATTGCAAGCCATTACTTAGATGGAAGAACTGAATTTTCCACATTCATTCAAACGACTCAATAATGTAATATGAATACAGAGACCTTTTATATACAGCGTTAGGCTGCAGGGTGCCTCTTTGGATGGCAGTGAAAGGAAAATACATATATATTTACCCCTACACCTGGAAGCCCCACAGTAACATATGAATCTCAGCACTTTCCTTAGGCCAAACCCCCCCCCCCCACCCCCACCCCCTTTGCCAATGACGTCTGGCTCTAGCGCATCAACAGCAGCTTTGTAGGGGAGCGATGCAGCAGAATCAGCCCCTTTGATTTGCCCCCCCCCCCTTTCTTGCACGGCGGCTCATTCGCTAGGTGTTCCCGCTGCAGGTCCAGCGGGCGGAAGGACCTCACGAGCTGTCCGGAAGGTCAAAGCGCCCGCCAAACAAGCTGAGCCATTGTCAAACACGGCAGCTTCTTGCCTGCGTGACGTGCCAGCATCAGCCAGCGCCAAGACTTAGAGGGGGCCAGATAATATGGGGGGTGGTGGGGGGGGGGGTGGTGGTGGTGGTGGTGGGGATGGGGTTGTATTAGGAGTGTGTGTGTGTGTGTGTGTGAGCCAAGTGAGCGCTCCCGTCCAAAAACAATATTGTGCGAGAAGGTCAGGTTTGACACGCCGCGGGCCTCCGTCCAGCCCCGAAAGCCGACTGAAAATGAAGCTCTGGTTAAAGACATCGGCGTCTTCGTCTCCTATTCTCAGTGAACTCATCAGCTAAGTGGAACCAGATTGTTAATGAGTATTAGATAATACATTCGTGCTCAGACATGTTATGCCCCCCACCCCCCCATGATATAATCTCTTGCCCCAAATTAACCAGCACTTAATGATAGCTTATTGCCAGGCACCCTACAGGCACGCACGAGAGATTCTGCAACGCAGGATTACGTTGTTTAGCGTTTCGCCCAAAGTAGCACAATCACATAAAAGGGCAATTTACCAAATTAACAAATGAGATAATTCCACAGATATTTACGGTGTCGTTAACATGCCTCCTACTTGGGATCCTTGTAAAATTCTTCACTGTGTGCGGTTGCGTTTCACTCTCATATTAAAAGTTGTTCCATTGTACATTTTTAAAGTGCCACACGAGAGTTCAAGCGCAGTCAGAGGTTAATTAGTGCACGTGTAGGAAGAGAGGCAGACACAATAATATAATAAGTGGTTACTGATTGGTCTCTGGCAGCAGCGGCTCTCTCTTAGTGGGCCGAGGTGTTTATGGGCTGCAGACAAACCCCACCCCCCTTGCGCTCTGTGTTGACAGTTTTACATTTCAACAGCAACCAGTTTTACCGTGCCGATAGCACTGTGAGAACCTGAATGCATCTTTAATTCTCAACAAGATGTGGGTAAAATAACTGTTTTGACTTTGGAGGAGGGAAGAAAAGTGACCGTCGCTGCTGTGAAATAGCTTTTAACAGTATGATCTAGTTTTGGAGTACAGATACTGGCATTTTTGAAACCGCAGTTGCCGATATGTTGCCGATATTTTATGCTGTTCTTCCGTATCTTTAAATTTGACCATTTTCACACCGCAAATGAAAGTTTCAGCGTTCAGACCACAGAAATGTTTTCTTGTCAAGGTGGAAAAGCCTCTAAAACAATGTTCAGACCGTCATTTGAAATTAGAACTCGTTCAAACCAAGGTGAGTGAATACTTTTAGGGTTAGCAGCTCCTTAAGGCAGAGTGACCCACCCCACCTTTTCAGTGGTAGGAGGAACTCTGGGATACATTAAGGCCTTAAAAGGAAGAATGAATTACATTATCGAACAACTAAATTAATGAAATGTCCAAAAATGTGCAGAGAAATTTTAAAAAAATGATGTAGCTGTGATCCAACAGGAACCTCCATCATATCAGAGGTTGACAACATTGACTGGCTGACATCTGATATCTAACAAAAGGCCAATATCAGTCTAACCCTAATATGAGCCTCAAATAAAATAATTTTTTTTGCAATTAGTGCAATTCAATCAATGTGGTGCCTCTTCATCGAGACTGAAGGGATCCGTTTCATTTCATCTGAGTTGGGCCAGAGTGGACCATCACATCCTTGCGGCGTGGCACGGCCCCAGTCCCTCACATCCTCTTCCTGCATTCGCCGTGGATGGCATATGAATCAGATACTGTACCTCGGCAACGTATGTGAGGCCTTCTGTCTTCAGATCTGGGTCAGCGTCGTCTCCGAGGCTCATATCTCACTCTGTCATATTTGCTAAGTGGTACAGTGCCAGGGCACGTGTAGACCCACACACACACACACACACACGTGAACACACACCCGCGGTGCCCTCCTCCACGGGAGCCGGTGTGATGTCTGGACGGGCCGTCGAGAGGAAATGGTCTGCGGTCCTGTAGCTGAATGGGTCGAGCAATGCACTGCCACTGCCACGGTGGATAAACGTGTCTACCGAATGGCATGTGATATGTTATGCTATGTCACCGGCGGTATCTGCCAAAGATCACCTGCAACTGTCAGCGTCTCAGCCCGGTGAATGCCGCAGCTCACAGGAAACGGGGCCCGAGCTCGATTCCGCACAAACACACTCTCACTCGTCCCGCTCGCCCACACCACTCGTCCCGCTCGACAACCACAGGCCTGTCCTACAGCCGCCACCCCCCCGCCCAAGCCTGTTTACTTTACCCACTTCATTTGGAACTGGGAGAGAGAGCAGCGGGCCAGGGGCCTCTAGAGAGACCCGACCCAGCCAGAGGCCTCCCGAGGCGGTCTGAAGGCCAGCCTCTGTTCCCTTGACCCTCACCCTGACAGGAGAGGTTGAGGACCTATAGGCACTGGGGGCGGGTGGAACGCAATACAAAAATATGTGCACTTGACCTACCTACCACCTTTAAAGTGGTAAATACGCAATTTCATCGTTTTTATTTAGTCTCCATCTTGGCTCAGCGCTCATCACTGTGGTGTTTCACTTGCACTTCACCTGTCAATCAAACACGGTGTCCTTTTTCCTTTGATTTTCTATTGATGGCGTTTGAGTTTCTGTAGGTGGTGCTCTTTCTGTGTCTGTTCAGCCATGGCGGATATCGCTGCTCATGCTAACTACCCAGTTCTTCTTCTGTTTATTCCAAGCAAACCGGAAAAATGCATCACTTCCTGTGCGACACCGGGTGTGTAGAACAGCAAATGTGAAAGTGTTCTTGTGTTATATCAACTGCCCTTAGAAAGTAGCAAAACGACATATCTTTATATGGTTATTTGATTTTTATATGATTATTACTTGCTGAAAAAATGCTGAATGAAAATGTCCTGTAACCAGAAATCCTCAGGTTTGATCTCCCATGTCTACCCTGAGCAAGACACTGACTCCACCAGCACTACCAGCTCTATGGGTGCTGGTACGAATCTACCCTTAGGGGATCAATAAATATCAGAGAAAAAGAATCAGGTGTCAAGATCACAAACAGTCTTTGATTTGAATCAAACTACTACAAAATAGTAGTTTGCTCAAATTTCCTGAACCGTTTAACCCCCTCGGCGTTCCCAGGACCGACCCTTCATTGTATCCGGCGCCGTGTTTTGGCTCTGCCGGGGTTTGTTTTTCTTCTCCCACAGCAGTCCGGGCTGACCGCCTCAGAAGTCTGTTTTCAGAGCCCCGGGAGTTGAGTGTACGCGTGATATATACACACTAACACACACTGGAGGTTGTTTTTTTTTACGAAGGTGTAAATGAGAAGAGTAGAGTTGAGTAGAGTCTCAGTGTTGAACATTATTCAGCAGCTTACTGCACCCTTGTGTGAGTTTTTCTCCTCCTCGTCCTACTATGGACGTAAACACAGAGTGCACATGAATACTGCCCACATACCGACTTAATACACTTCATAATGCAACTTGCACACACTGTGGAGCGTGATAGTATGCTGTTTACAGCAACTCTGCACAGTTGTGTGTTACTTTTGACACAGTTATGAGAGCTGGAAGAGCCTCTGATGCGTCCATGCCTTGGCAGAGGGCATGAAGGAAAACGTGTGCCGTTGCAGTCGTTCAGGTATTTTACATTTAGCTGCATTATGCTTCAAAGTGCTTTAAAAAATGTAAAAAACTTGATTATGCTACTGTCTAATTTGTGGTCACAATCTTAAATGACGAATATAAAATAAAGAAATAATGTAAAAAATATTGAAAATATTTCCAAAGAGCCAATTTAGAAATGATAGTGATAGTCATACATTTAGGTAAATGTCTCTCTATGGCCCATTGATATGATGCAAGAGTGACTCAACATGTAGCTGGTTCATGAAAGTGCACAGGAAGTAATGCGTTTTACGTTTTATGTTTGGTGTAAATAGACAGAAAACTGGGTTGTCAGCACGAGGAGTGATAGTCGAAAACACCACAGCACTGATTGCTTAGCACCAAAGATGTTGCCAAAATAAAAAACAAAAAACAACATTATCTTGTAGATTGCTACCTAAGAAATCTTTGAAATTATACAGTGGGTTTTTTAATTGCTTTCCTGGGGGGCCCTAGGGGGGTTCGGCAGGAAACCATGGAAACATTCAGTTCAAGTAAACATCAGCAAAGAAATTTAGGGATTAATAAGATTGCAGCAATAAAATAATGGTGCAGATGGTTTTCATGCACTTCTCAACACCCATACTACAGACATGGACATCAACAGTCCTTTAATAGTCATGTTGTGGTGCATGTTGACTGCTCACTGTCTCACACTGATGACAGGGACCTGGGACAGCCAGACATGCTGTTATCAGTCAGTCTCTGACTCTGTGGACGAGACGGTCCTCAACCAAACAGGATATGTGTCAACACTCAGGGAGGAGAAAGCTAGAACAGAAACACAGAGAGGAGGGCTAATAAACTGATATGCTTTTCACACTACAACCCCGGGCTAACGTCTTTCTTAACCCTGGGTTAAGGACGCATTTAACCCCAGGCTAAGCAGCGTTTCACACTTGCATTTTTGAAAGAGGGTTAACACCGCTATTAACCCTGGGTTAACAAACCCTGCTACTAAGCAGGGTTAGCACCACTTTTGTGGTGCTATCCCCGAAATGCAGGGCTAAGAACAATAGTGTGAAACGTTGTGGGGTTAGAACGAATTAAACATTAGCATTAAACGTTAACCCGGGGTCTACAAGCTTATAGTGTGAAATCCTGAACACTGAATACCCGGGGTCAATTGTTAGCCCAGGGTTAAAGAAAACTAGTGTGAAACGTGAGATAAATTAACCCAGGGCTATTATAACCCAGGGTTAAAGTTAACCCTGGGCTAACATATTCAAGTGTGAAAAGCCTATAAGAGAGGAGCTGTGAGAGGCTGTATCTACTTGTATGTGTGTTTGCAAAAAAGTCCTTTATGCATCAAAATGTAGTCGCTGCAACCTGCTCATTCATCAGCATCTGCAGAATCCATATGCTTCTATATGCTATTTATAAGTAAATAAAATATTTGCATGCATATGTGTGTGACGTGCACGTTGACTTTGTGCGCATTCGAGAAGAGAGAGCTAGAGCAAGTCAGACAGGCAGACAGGACAGGCCAGCATTCCTCCTGTAGCCCTCAGCACAGCGCTGCTCTGTCAGAAGCCAGACTCCCAACCCGCAACCTCATTAAAGGTTATATAACAGCTCAACAGATGCTCAGTGTGACGGTCCCCTTACCGGGCCGTGCAGTTCCTCTAATGGACACTGATGGACGTCCCCTGGAAGGGCCCCCGCACATGTGGTGAATTCACCTCGAACCCCGGCCGCCTCACTCGCTGCCGCACGTTTTCTCCCCAACTGTCTTAAGCTGCACAAACCCGGGGTCGGCATCATGCGCCGAAAAGTAACTAAGACACTTGATACTGAGCGAGTAGCCGCGGTGGGTCCTGCCCTGCCTGCCACAATGAGGGAAACGAGCATCAAGCGGCGGCTGCAGCTGAAATGCCAGTTGGCAGCTAGAAAAAACAAGGTGGCAGGTGAGAGCGGGGTGGTGGGTTTTTCGCTCGGTTGCAGATTCGCACACCTGCAAACATTCTGACCTTGGATAGATGTTGACGTGGCGAGAAAATGTGGTCGTCCATAGCTACCTGCATCATTTTGTTAAATCAGGACCTAAATAACTGACATCAATCCAAAACAGTTTCCAAAGTTGTTTTAAAGTGTTTTTTTTACCATGCAATAATACATAGTGAATATTTTGTGCTCGTTTGGGTTGACGTAGAACCTGCAAGTCATGCAAACCTAAGGGGCTGGACTAGGCCACTTCCTGCAAGTCGCAGTCCGGCAAAAACTCGAATGGACGTGTGATCTGTGTGTGTGCATGTACATTGCATGTGATCCACTGCAGTTGGGTAATGTTCATACTTGGGGAAGGATACAGCAGGGAAGGTGCATTCGACCGCAAGGTCACCAGACGGCCCTTTCAGCTTTGGAGAGAGAAATATACAGAGGCCCGGGCCACTATTTATCCAGCCCCGGAGCATATCTGGTGGTAAAGGTGGCGGGGGCTTGGGGGGGTATGTGAAGAAGTATCAGATCATAGCTGGCTGAGCAGTCCAGACAGAGAGGGGCATTGTATGAGGTCCTCTGCGTGGACTCACACACCGTCTGGCTCCCCTTCATTACACAAGATAACATTAATTCAATATAAAATAAACTCTGAAACGGGGCCTCTTTTGAAGTCCCCCCTCCCTCTTCTTTTCTCCATCTTCCCGATTGGCGTTCCGTCTTTTGATTTACCCTTCCCTTCCCTTTTATCGGCCCTCTCCGCTGTGCGTCTGTATCACGTAACTCACCTTCCTCGCCCAGTTAAATAAACAGTAACTTCCCGAGGCTGCTGGCCCTGGCCCGGGCGACACTATATTTTCACTGTAACCGATCACTTTAATTGGCTTTGAAAAGGTTTTCTCTTCCTGTTTAGGAACACCTGAGGTTCCCGACGCTCACGGCACAAGGAAAGCAAAACGCTTTACCTATTTGTTCGTTTCCAGGGCAAAAAACCAAACTTTGATCCTTGGAAATTCAATATTGAGCATTTTACAACACTTTGGTTTGGACAGGGAAGCTTGGAGCCTGCTGCTTTTATATGCAGAAACTCCACTGCCAAATGATGCAAGATGGCGACCACGAGTGATAAAAACCTGCCTGGCTGATCCGAACAGAGTTACATCACCTGCTTATCTCCGGACCAGCTCCAGAAGCTTAGGGAATCAAAGAGCAACTATTTGACATCTCATTGCAAAGCTGTGAGCCATACGACTGGCTTGCTGTGCTATTAGTGATTTAATTCAACCAGTATTGCCACTATCACATGAACTTTGCCTTCCCTGCCAGCTTAAATTCCCACCATCCCTCCCTCGCATCTGGAGATTAAAAAAAAAAATCAAAAATTGAGGAACAAAAAAATTAGCTTTGACAGAAACCATTCCCATCTGCCCAGAATTAGATTCTTCTTTTCGTTAAAACGCAAATGGCAAATGCAAAAGTAACGTGCTCCAACCTGCCGAACGTGCTGAGCTTCTGGCTGATGCGATTGACAGATCTGGAAAAGTTGTTGATCAAGTTGCATTAGTACAGATAAGCACGACTGAATTTCAATGAATTTAGAAACTGTGAATGGCCCCCATATCTCTAATTACTCTGCTGTCTCTCTCTCTCTCTCTCTCTCTCTCTCTCTCTCTCTCTCTCTCACACACACACACACACACTTTGCTTGCTTTTATTTTGCCTTATTATCCACTTTGCCAAAAAGAGCTTTTTTTTGTAAAAGGCAAAGATGATCAAAACCAGGTTTGCATGGATCTCTTCAGAATTGGCCGCAGTGTGTGGCTTACTGTTTGGTTTTGGTAACGTCAAGACTGAGCAGTTACTGCAAAGAGACATTCAACTATGACAATCTCTTACTTGCTCTTTTCCTGTTTTTAGCATTTTGAGCTCAGACTTCCTGTTCATTCACGCTCAACCCATTGTCTCATATTGTTTAAATATCCACTGAATATATAGATTTAAGGTGACATTATACAATCAGAGCACACTGACTATATAGTCCTACTGAACTATATTCATCTTCTTTGGGTGTTTCTTTCAAACTGTATACAGAGTGGCCTGACCACCATGACTGGACATGGCGGACTGAAACCCTCTTCTAAACTTTGGAGTGGTTTGTGTCAGCATGTTTGGATGGGAGAATATTTCAGATTTTCCGCAATCGTCCCACTTCTCAGTCTGGTCACCCAGTATATCCCCAGACTGTTCCAGGGTGGGCAGCTGCAGGACTGAAATACATGTTATATATGATATATGATTCAGTGAGGAATGCTGAGGCTTTCTTAGTTCTAATGCTATGAATGAATGCTGCTTCTACTGGGAATCGTACATCATTATCAAAGAAATCCATGCTTCAAATTAAGTGTAAACTAGAAATATTATGAATGGGTACATGAGGATGAGTTTTGTGTGGAAGATGATACAACATATCTCAAAATGTACTGTATGCACTCAACAGTGGGACTGGGTCTTAAAAACTCATTTTGTTCTAATGGTAATGGGAATCTGCTCATTTAAGTTAATGCTTCCCTTCAGCAATTATGCGATACTTTATGTTGAAGACTCAACCAGAGTCTCAAATAGAGTTTCAAATAGAGTCCACACTGCCACTAAGTCATCTTTATGTACTCAGTCGCCTGCAGCCAATGATAGACCGTCGGGTCAAAGGGTGCTTTCCTTTGAAAAACCCAAGACCTGGTTTTGAAAACCGATTACAAACCAGCCTCGCTCGTGCTATGTAGACTCGTGCTGAGAACATTTCTGAGGAAATCGATCAATCAATCAATATGGTGAGTTTCAGTCATTTAACTACTTGGTCAAATAAGGAAGCTTCAGTCTTTCAGTTCTAGCATCAAGATAGTTTAATTTGTTTCAAGAAAATTCTCAAAACAAGTGAAACTATCTTGATGCTAGACGAGTGATCTGTCTTATTTCAAGACGGGCAAGTGGGAAAACATGCACTATTCTGCGGTTCTTGTGAATGTATGCAGTCACTGGAGGGTTGTGCAAACTGACTAACAAACTAAACTGACATGTTTACAACTCAAAAGCCCTTAAAAAGCATCATGCCTGCGTGAAAGTGTGTCCAAAGCCTCTGATCCTCCAGGAGTTTTCAGTGACCCTTTGATGAGTCGGTTGTGCAATTTTTGCCCGTACAGAGTTGATTCTGCGAAAGGGGGTCGGTAAACAGCGCAGGAAGACGAATAAGCAAGGCTTTGAGCCGGTTCGGGCACAGAAAGAGAGGATTAGGCCTTCAGACAGAGAGAGGCTTAGGGGAGAGGTCTTCTCAAAAGCTTCTCCTCAACGTCTCAGGGGCCCTTCCTGTAGACCATGTTAGAGTTGAGTGTTTGCTGGGCTGCGAGGGGCAACGTCAAGTCAAGAATGTTCTTTTCTGTTCTGTTACGTTACGAAATCTCTCGTTGGACGTCTTCTCATCTGTCCAATCATATGATAACATCTTTGGAAACTGTTTGGAACTCGAAGGACTCGATTTCACGAAACGATGCAGGTAGAAGCTCCGGGACAACTACAGACATCGTCTCAACTTTCACTTTGGTTCTTGGATTGTATCTTGTAAATATGATACAGTCACCTGACAAGAACTGCCCATCTTGTGCGAGAACAATCGAAGGCCCTTTCCCCCGCGAGCCATGAAACCCCTGCTTTTTCAGTTCCACGTGGCCTCCGGACTGTCATCATTGCCGCTTACATCACATTTAATCATCAAAAAGGTCGGCCTTTCATCGGCTCCACCGGTCGCGGGTTGATAACATGTAAATGCCGCATTCCTCCAGGCCTTACCTGGGTAACACGATCCCTGACTCCGTGAATGTCACTGATTAAGTCATGTGTGTTTTCACCCCAGACCCACGGGGGGCGAGGGTAACGTGAGATCTGCCCCACTGATTACTGCCACGATAACTCCGACTCCATTCGCCGGCATTTGACGAATGGAGTAGAAAGCCATCGTCGTTTGGAAGGCCAGGCAAGTAATTGCTAGGCTGCGGCGGTGTTATTGCACGCACTTTGTCTGGTTGGCAGCTTGAGTGATGTGTGTGTGTGTGTGTGTGTGCATGTGTTTCTGGATGCACGTGTGCTAGCGTGAATGCCTCTGGCTGAGGCGACGCAGAAGTATCCATGAGTGATGGGCTCACAGGGACAGATGAATGTGCAGGGAGGCATCTGGAGGCTGACCTTGGCAGAAGTGTGCAGGCTTGCTTACTGGTGCACCTGAGGCATCACAACATCAGGAGAGTCCAGAAAGACTCATATGGACCGACTCCATAAGCTTCATCGTTGGGTGTCACTCACTGGAATCCTTTTGTGAGTCAAAAGGCTTGTGGAAAGGGAAACAGTCTAAATCAGTGGTCCTCAAATCCGGGCCTCGGGGTCCAGAGTACTGCTGGTTTTCTATTCTGCCAGGTAGTTTCCATTCTAGCTGTCTAATGAGGGATTGATTAAGACCTGGGATGCCGGGTGAATGCAATTAACTTCCTGGTAGGAGAGAAAACCAGCAGCACTCTGGACCCCGAGGCCCGGATTTGAGGAACTCTGGTCTAAATGTATAGCATGTTTGCATGCTCGCTAAGATTTAATTCAATTAAAGTGCCACAAGTAAAGATTGGGAAAGATTGGGGCTCTTCACAGATCTATCATCAAGGGAGTATCAATTTCACAGTTAAATTAATCACCCGATTATTAAGCAGCCCACAAAGAGTTCCACCAGGCTCCCATAAGTTGCCACCAATCATATTGAACATGTGCATCATTTAACAACGGCCTGTAAACCACAGAGTAGGAACTGTGGTCTGTCAACACGCCGCGGTCTGGACGTCCATTCCACTCATGCTTGAGATGACTCGGTAATTCACAGCATTAATGGAGAGAACCTAAGAGTGGGGGACGTGGCGGGGGGGGGGGGGGGGAGGAATTTGCCAGCGTTATAGTCTCATGACCTGAGATATTCTTGCAATAATAACAGAGCCCATGGCTAATCAGGGGCCAGCAGGAATGTAGGACATCTAGAGTGTGAGGACAGGAGGAACATGTGGACTAGAGGTAGAGGACAACGCTGTGTCCAAAATCTGCTCTGTAAGGCTGACTGATGACAGTTTGCATGCAACAATGCTGCATGCTGCAACCAGCTGGTAGCACGGAAGATGTTACTCATTCATTCAGTCCACATGTCGAAGTGTCCTTGGGCAAGGACACCAAATTGCTCCCGATGGTCAGGCCAGCACCTTGCATGGTAGCTCACTGCCATCAGTGTGGGTGAATGGGTGAATGGGTGAATGAGGGGCATACATTGTAAAGTGCTTTAGATAAAAGCGCTATACAAATGCAGTCCATTTTCCTACTGTTTTTATCATGCTGTTTTCGTTGCCACGGTGCAGAGAGCCGTCATCGCAAGGTGGGAGGAGCCATGGAACCTCGCCGCTCTTCGCTCGCAGGCTCTCCTGCATGTACTCTGCCCGTCCTGTGGCGACGCGTGATGTCAAAAAGTGACTGAGAGAAAGTTGCATTTTCAGAGATGCGAATTGAATCTCATTTCAAATCTCCTACAATGTTTTTTTTACTTAACGAGAGTCATAAAATCTGACCTGGATTGTATATGCCAAAAAAAAAAATGGATGTGAGCTTTGTACACAGAGCTATTAATGAAATGAATTCCATGTGATGTGTTTGGATGAGCGAACTCTCTTCATAATTTGGTTACCATTTGTGTTATGCATTATTGTAAGCTGCGGTTTTCCTCTGCTGACAATGTGCATCTTAATTGTTGCGCCTCACTGATGCATATGCAGCAAGTGTTGAAATATGAACTTACGCGATCCAAGGTCGGTCGCCATCGTCAGTCTTAACTGGTTGAGCAATGATTTGTGTTGTTAGCTGATTGCAGCGGCCGCAGAATGTTCATTTTGGTTGGCAGGGAGGAAGAAGGGCTGTTGTTTTGGTATGTGTGGACCGGGGGCTTTCTGTATCCACTAACCAGTTTGGATCACACACACACACACACACACACACACACACACACACACACACAGGTGGTCTGCTTTCCTCCTCAGGTTTCTGGCGCTGAAAGATTTTTTTTTCTGCCACAATTGAAGGAGTCGGATGTTTGCCATTCTATATTGTGTCACAAACAGCGTGAAAACATGTTCCAGTAACTGAAACATGACAGAGACCATTAGGAGGCTCATAGACTGGAGCTGCTTCCCATGTGCACCATGTTGAAGCAGCAGAACTGGAGGTAATATGTACACATATGGAATTTGAGATTTTTTTTTTTGCCAAGAAAGAAAGCATGATGGGAAAAAAGCTGTAAGTTTTAGCACATCTGCATCACCTTAGAAGGTTAAGGTTATTCTAAACTGTATTTTGTCTTCCAAAATCATCCATAGGTCCCCAGTAGATCATTGGCACTGGAGCTCCATGCTAACACTTTAGCATATGTTGAGTGATGGTATGCCGCTAGCATTTTTTCAAAATGTCACTGATGAAGTCATGTGTGTTTTCACCCCGCCGATTACCGCTGCGATAATGCTCTCCGACTCCGTTTGCCGGCATTTGACAAATGGAGTAGAAAGCCATCGTCGTCTGGAAGGCCAGGCAAGTAATTGCTAGGCTGCGGCGGTGTTATTGCACGCACTTTGTCTGGTTGGCAGCTTGAGTGATGTGTGTGTGTGTGTGTGTGTGTGTGTGTGTGTGTGTGTGTGTGTGTGTGTGTGTGTGTGTGTGTGTGTGTGTGTGTGCATGTGTGCTAGCGTGAATGCCTCTGGCTGAGGCGACGCAGAAGTATCCATGAGTGATGGGCTCGCAGGGACAGATGAATGTGCAGGGAGGCATCTGGAGGCTGACCTTGGCAGAAGTGTGCAGGCTTGCTTACTGGTGCACCTGAGGCATCACAACATCAGGATGGACTGACTCCATAAGCTTTAGCAAGGTGTACAGCTTCATCGTTGGGTGTCACTCACTGGAATTGCTTTGCTTTGAGTCAAAAGGCTTGTGGAAAGGGAAACAGCTACATGCCGCTAGCATTTTTTCAAAATAAGACTGACTGACACCTTAATAATGAAAAGTTGTTAGTCATTTTTATTAAAACAATAAAATATCACCAACTCAATGTAGGTTTTTTTTTAGAACTACTTCAGGTGAGAAACTGTGTATTCATCCACTGCATAGTGATTTTTAGCTGCTCCCATCACCCACTACCTTCATATCCTATGGAAACAGAGAAAGTAGTCCCTGCTATTATTTTTATATCATACCATTTAAGATTACTTACCATTTAGCTATAGAGCTGCAAGACATTCTCATTTCTCTCTCTCTCTCTCTCTCTCTTTCTCTCTCTCTTCCCACCACTCCACTCCATTCTGCGGGACAGCAGCCTGGCATGCTGCGAAGAACGTGATTTTCCTCCCATCGTATCGCGCTCATGCTCGTGTTATTCCAGCAGCAACGCAGTGCCTGTCCGGGAGGGTTTCTCGCATCTCCTGTGTGCTTGTTGGCCACAAGCTGTTCCGTCTCTCTGACCAGTAGCTGATGGTGACAGGGGCCCCGCTGAGGGCCCGGCCAACCGGGGACGACACGGTGTCAGCCCCCCACATGTTCAGATATTTTTTCACTTAGTCATCCGCGTACGCACAGCTTGACACGCCATTTCAACAGAACCTTCGACTTAACAATCTGTTCCTAATCGTTCTGCGTGGCTTCGCTGACAGAGCCGTTTAGCTCCGCACGGGAACACAGTGTGTTTGCCGAGTTCGTCCCTGTCTCAGCTGTTTGAGCCTCATGGCTCAAATTGTACTCACATATTTTGGTTAAGTGGCCCGTGATTCATGCTCTTACCAGGTGCGTCCAATTACGATGTTCGAACGGGTGAGTGAGCGAGAGTGCTGGAAATGTCGCCGTAGTCCCGACTGCGGCTTGGTACAACGGTGGGAGCGCAGCGGCGAAATGAGGAGGAGGAGGAGGAGGAGGAGGAGGCAAGACGCTGGAATGTTTGTGAGTCATTATCGGGTGACTCTAATGGCAGAACCAATTTAGAGCCTCTAAAGACTCACAGACAGTATCCAGAGGTTGCTTTCAGATAAAAGTGGGGGCAGGATGTGTCAGAATGTGTTGTTCCACAAAGTCATTAAGTGAGAAAAGTTGGTTTATTGACACAGATGAGAGAAACCACTTTTTTTTTTGTAGTCATTGGCCAGTAATGTATTTTTTATGATGATGAGGACCATAATGATACTAAGAGAAGCTGCATCCAGAAGCAAAGCCAAAGGATAGAGAGGTTGCAACTGATGATAGATAGCTTGGACTACCATCACTGACCATGACGAGAGCGGATGTGAGAGAGACTCGTTCTGCCTTTTCAGAGGTAAAACCTGACATGTGGGCATGTAGCTCTCACTGACAGCCGAAAGAAACTAGAGAATTACGCAACAGCACATGCTGAAGATATAACAACATCTCAGGATATTCCCCAGACGCCAGAACAGCTTCTTGTTCCTCCGCAGTAAGGTAAGCTGATCGGGCGAGAATACGATACACCTATTTGTTTTTCTTGCACCGCAAAAGTGATTTTCCATCATCGTGACGCGTCGGGGCAGCAGAGCAACCTTCCCCGACTGTGGTTGCAACGTCAGGTGTTTTAAATACCCGGCCCAAGCGATAAGCACCCGGCGGTAGCGTCCTCCAGGGACCCGGCGGAGCTGTCAGGCTAGGCACGAACCACTTGGGTGGAGGTATCCAGAAAGTAGCCAAATGGAAACTGTTTTCTGCTAGCTTGCAATGTATTGTGAGGGGAAACACACACACACACACACACACACACACACACACACACACACACACACACTCAGACCACATTGGGAAGAGGGTAACCTTTCAAGTCTGACGGTGCTAGGCTCCGCTTGAAACGTCTTAAGCCATTCGAACGTAACTCTTCTTTATTGCTTTTACATTCCTGCCATCACAACGGAGCATCTCGACCGACAAGATGCAGCGAGAGAGACAAGACGAGCAATTCATACGCTACGACGAGGAGTTCACACACACACACACACACATTCACAAACTGTGCACTGTGTTTGGAAACAGCTGTGGAAATAAGCGGTGACATGTTAACGCGGCAAAAAAAAAACTGACCGGGTGAACGGATGCTTAGCAAATTTTTTTTCTTCACGTGTTTCAGCGAAAACTTGATGAAACTGCTAATTATTTTCAACTATTTTACCTATGTCTGGTGTGTGTGTGTGTGTGTGTGCAGGTTTGTGTGTGTGCGCATACACCAGGACACCACGATCTGGAGTCTCATCCAAAAGCTTGCGGTTTTTCACTCCACATTCAACGGGCAAACATCCCGACTGGCAACGCAACAATAGCCAGCTGTGTCCCACAACCCAACGGCCCCTTCCTGTCCTCGTTTCAAAGCGAAAGGGCTGTTTGGTATAGCCATCGGTGCGAATCGCTCATTCAGGAAATGCTAGTAACATTTATTCATCCGTACGTGCGGTTGGTCGTACGCGGCGGTGGAATATTGACCTCATCCATCGGGTGTTGCGAGCGGGACAGCCAACCTCCTGTGCGGCGTCGCTCTTGCATATCTCCTCCCGGGCCTGCAGGTTAGGGGTTTGGGGATCCTGGGGGGTTGCCAAATGCCCCGTCCACCCCTCCACCCCTCCTCCCCGAGGGCCAGGGAGGCATGAGGGAAGGGGTTAAGAGGGAAATTAACACCCCTCTCGTTTTCAAACGCCGCAGAGCCTGAGGCAGTTCATCCTCAGTTGCCTTTTCAAAATAAAAGCATTTCAGAGTATAGATTCCTTTGAGAGGCTGATTGCTGACTGTAAGTGCCTGAGCTAACACTCGCTGTCGTTTGGTCTCAGTCTAGTGGTTTAGTGTGTGTAAGTGACAGGTGAACTGAACAGCGTTGTTGACATTCGTAATGCTAACTGATGCAGAGGACTGTGGCGCTTCATATCCAATCGATTAAAGTTGTGACTCTGGATTCATGATTCTACACAGGGTAACTCTCTCATGCATGTATTCTATATTCCAGATCTGACATCACGTTCTGCTGCACATTCCGCAAGACCCGTACAGTCTGAGGCATGAAGGCAACACACACACACACACACACACACACACACACACACAGGTAACAAACACCCTGCACGCGATGGAAACCGAAGCCTCTGAGCTGAGGCCCAGGTCTGTCTGGTGCTGCCTTATGGACAGGGGTTCTGGGGGGGAGGGAGACTATGGTGCTCTCCCAACAAAATGTCCAAACTGTAGGGGCCACCTGTAGTCTAAACATGGGTGCCGTCTCCAGACAGGAAGAGAGGCGGGGCACAAAGAAGCGGCTATTTCCTGTCAATTACATGCGCTGAGTTATGAGTGTCCAGCGTGCGTTTTGCAAAGACCTCAAGCCAAGACATACAAATGCAATCTATAAATCTTTGCTGAATATATATAAATATATATATAAGTAAATAAAGAGAAACTCAATGCAACCGTATGTTCCAGCCACGCTGAGCCGTGTGGTTTGTGCACGTGCCGTGAAGGTATACGGTGTGTTTTCATTGGTCAGGACTGTGTTTACATGCTGATTTTAAAGGGTTGTGTTAACAGCTCCTATTATAGGCTTTCCATAATGAAGGAAACTGAAGGTTTTTCAGGTAAGTGCTCAAAAAGAGGTATTTATCGTAGGAGAATAAGCAGTAGTAGTAGTGGCACCTAAAAACATGGAGCTTGTTACACTAAAAGAGTGATGGCCGAAGTGTCAAAGGTCACATGTGCAGGGGGGCAGCTGAGATCCAGGGTTAGGTAGGTTGCGACGGAGGTTAGGCCCTAACTTCTCACTGATCGGGGGGCGGCTCTCGTGTCACGTTTTGATGTTGTGCTGCAGCCTAATTGAATTAGCGGTATCTTTTGCCCTTTCGCCGTGATAGTAAACCTGCACTCCTGCAGCACGTCGCATTGCGTGGCTGATTCACGGCCTCTCGCTCCTTCGAATTCCAGAAGGGTTAAAAAGGAGAAGTCCAGATATAGCTGTCGCAGAGGTCACCGCTGTCTTTTTATGCTTGCTGCATTGATGCTCCTTCGAAACTAACGCAGGGCAGATGTTAGCTCTGAAACGGCCACATCAAAATAGGTTGCATACACAGGTCACAAAAAAAAGATATGTTAAAAAGCCATAAAGATGCTGAGGGCCTATAAAAGCACACAAGGGTCCCTTTTCCCTGCAGCATCTCCTTCAGCAGCGAGCCTTTCCCTTTCATTCTGTGCAGTGACTTTCTCTGAGTAAATGTTGCAGCTCCTCAGGGGACAGAGACCTCGGCAGCCCCGTGACTGTGTAAAGATCTTTGTGAGACCGTCCGAGGTGGACCGAGGCCCCTGGATCTGAAGTCAGCCCGGACCGCCAGCCATAGTTACATGTCGCCATCTAGTGGAGCAATAAGCTCTGAGGAGGATGGAAGGGGAAGACTCGTACCTTCAGCATCTGTTTGCTGTAAAGGGCCACCTACATGGAAAGCTGCGTGTCCCGACTCAGTGCAACAACGGGGATCTGCCGCTCATCCAAACGTGCCTCCTCTGTAAACTACGGGGCTCAAATAAATCAGCAATCCATCCAAACAAACTTGGCGGGAAAACCGGAGCCGGGCCGGCCGAATGACATGTGACACTCGGAGAACAAACGTGGCATCCTGCTCTTTGAGGCCTTCTGCAGATGCTTCGGAGCCAGGATACTCTGGGATTGCTAGAAATGTCCCGGCATACCAGAGCCTGTGCGGGAGAAAATGGACGTATAAATCTGCCGCATGAACAAACAAGCGTTTGTTTGTGTTGCGTAATGCGTGTTTCATTCACATGACAAATTCCATTAGCGGATCAAAGCCGTCTCTAATTGTACACAGACTTTCGGACATTTTATGGCGCCCCGTGCCAACTTTTCTCTTTTTCCCAAGTAATTTCTCTCCCTTTGCCGTTAGGAAATAAAACAGTGCTCAGAAGAATGCCGTGCTACTTGAATATAGAGTTTCGCTGCATGAACTGTGTCAGATCAGATCAAAACGGGGGCCAAATCCAAACCGCTCAAGCAAACATTCCCACGTTCAAGCATGCGGCTGATACGTGTTGGAAAGCGTTACGTCCTCGGTGGAAGGTCCTTGTGCTGCAACCTCACGAAGAAGATGTACCAGATAGATCAAAGGACCTAGAGGAGGTGATAACAAAGTCACTTCGCTGCCTTCTTTCCCTAGAGAACCTCACTCATGCTGGTGAGTCAGAAGACTGCTCAGCTGGAAAGGGAGATGGGACGACTCCATCCCTGGGCACCCATCCCTGAATCGCATGACAGGAATGCTGAGATCTCTGCCACCTTTCCCTCCCTGAGATCCTTGCCATCCCTTTGATTTCATTGCGGTCTGGTGGGGATGGGGGGGGGGGGCGTCATCGTGGCAGAGAGCCGCCCAGAGAACAGAGATGCTGTGTGCGAGGCACCTCTTAAAAACAGCCTTACGTAATGTAAACGCAATTACCGACATTAAGCTCCGGCGGCTAGAAGTGCAGCCAAGGGCAACAGCCTGCCTGAGGGCGGGAGAGGTGGTGGTGGGGGGGCGGGGCTTAAGGAGCAAAGTTGATTGGTCCTAGCATGGCCTCTCTTGATAAAATATCGGACTCGTTTGTTATGGTCTGTCCCTCGGTATGTGTTGCTTCATCACTGACTTTGCATCTTCATACGTCTGGCTGCGTAGCCGGGACTCCAGCCAGCCAACTGAAACCCAAAACAGCCCTCGACGGCGATGAGTTAGTGATGATTTTGTAGGGACTGACATTACCAGCGGCATCGTGGCCATTCGAAAGGCCTCGCGGACAAATATTAATCAGAGCTGTCACATTGCTGTTCCTTATGGTCATGTTGTTTTGTATGCGGCAGCTTCCTGACGCTATTAAAACTCTCCTTTTTTACATTATCCAAACATTCCAGCCCATTAACTCGGAATTGATTTATTGGCCGCATCAGAAATCGACACACATGAAAGAAGAGACCATTTGCGAACCACAAGAGGCTTGCGTGTGAGTGTTGATGTTGAAAGCGAAGAGGATATTTAACCACGGCCTTGGTTTCATTTTGTCCACTGATTTAGAGAGACTGTCGAGCTCAATGGCATATTATCCATTAAAGCCTTTCACTGAAGAGAATTACGTCTTGAAATCTGCTAATGCGAGTCGCGCTGTGCTGCTTAGCATAAAGCACATCCTGCTTAGAAGGTCTTAGCCTCGTCTAAACATGAAGGGAATTTTTCCCTGCACCTGATGAAAAATTCCAGCTCGATTTTTCAACACCCGGCGTTCGGGTTTTCATCTGGACGGAACCTTGTCATAGAAATCCTTCTGTGTTAATCTAAAGCTCCTAATGCTCTTACTGACTTTGTGGGTGGCTGCTTTTGTCTGAAAAAATCTGATTTACCGGTCCGTGTTTATTTCTAATTCATTTTTAGAAAAGATGTTTACAGAAAGAGGGGTGGAAGGGAGACGAGGAGTACAATTTGCTCACAAATTCCTCTCTTGAGCTGATATATAATGGATAAAGTCGATGCATTCTGCAGTACAGCAAAGCAATGCTGTATGAAATCTCTCGGAAAATTGATATATGTGATATGTACACTATATGGCCAAAAGTCAGTGGACACCCCTACTAATTGGTTGGGCGCTTCCAACTTTATGGCAACAGTTTGGGGAAGGCCCTTTGCTGTTCCAGCATGACTGAGCCCCTGTGCACAAAGCCAGGTCCATAAAGACATGGTTAGACCAGTTTGGTGTGGAGGAACTGGACTGGCCTGCACAGAGCCCTGACCTCAACACCACTGAACACCTTTGGGAGGAAGTAGAACGCTGATGGCGAGCCAGGCCTTCTGACCTCACTAATGCTCTTTTGGCTGAATGGGCACAAATTCCCACAGACACTCCAGAAGCTTGTGGAAAGCCTTCCAGAAGAGTGGGGGGGTCCAACTCCATATTAATGCCCATGGTTTTAGAATGGGATGTCCAGCAAGCTCATATACTGTAGGTGTGATGGTCAGGTGTCCACTGACTTTTGGCCATATAGTGTAAGTGTGTCTATGAGATGTGATAACTATGCTATTAAATTACATAGAAGCTGCAGGTTGTTACTTTAGTTTACTTCATTTTTACAACTCGGATTGATGCATTCATAATCCGCATTTAACGAGCCATAAAGGATGTTGAGTGTTTTGAATGGGCATTTTGAATTTGTCCATGGTGATTTCGGGACCGCCTGTACTATACTTGTATTTTATCAGATGCAGAGCATAAGATATACTTTAGTAACTTGCTGTGGGTTACACTACACTCAGATTGCATTACGCAGGCACGATAATCAAATCTGCCTCAAATTTAAGCTAAAACATCTGTATGCTAATTCCTATAATAGCGGGAATGATGCACACTATAATGGCTAGCACATGCTAAACAGGCTGCCCCATGTTCTGCTGTATGTTACAAAACCACCATTGTAAAGAACATCTGCCTTCGGCCACATGAATTGCATGACAATGTATGTGCTTCCATGCTTCTCCCTGTTTAATTGCAGATGTCTGACAACTGGCCAGCTCATTGACTTGTTTGTGAAAGCAGACGTCGGAGGAGAGAGACGAGGAGATGAGGCCTTCAGGGACTTCAGAATTGGAGTTAAAAATGCGAGAGTGCACAATGTTGCTACTGTGCAGGTCAAACACACTTACAGTATAATCAGGTTCATCTAATGGTTTAACTTGATTTTGGAGTAGCCTTGCGGTGCATTTGCTAGCTCAATAGTTTTGGTGCACAGGCAGTGTCTGACAAACTACATTGGGTTTACAGTGGTTAAAAAGTCAACTTTGATTACTAGTTTGCTTTATTGTTACAAAGTGGTTTCCCAAACACTAACAGGCTACCTACCACTGCACAACAGGGTTTACCAGAATCCATCAACCAGTACAAACATGCTGCTTGGGTGTTGCTCGTATATATGAACTAACACCACCATTGTAAAGAACTATATTAATGAATGAATTTCTATTATTCGGGTTTGTTTTCATCCATGTCCCAAAGAGCTGTTTCTGTTTATGATATCCAGGAATCAGGGTGCAGCTGAGCATACCAACCCAAACAGCAGCAAGGTATTCTCATTTCCGTGGCTGTCTGAGGCAAAAGATCAATTTCAGGTTCACTGACAAAATAAATAAGTGGTGACTGGGCCAGCCGTGGCACCCGATTTACATTGTTATCATTCTCAAAGCCACACGGCAGCCATCTGTGGTGATGAGAAATATAAAAATATAAAAGTTACTCCATAACTAATTGCAGAATTCCTATGAAGAGCAGGCTGTAGCTAATAAACACTAAAAACACACACAATTACACCCAGCATAGCACCTTTTTAGGGGTGCATTACATATAGATTTATTATAGTCCTACATAGATAAAATGGACAATAGTTCATCATTTATATACTTACAAATCTACAGTTTGGGTTTTAACTTTACAGGACAAAGGAAAAACATGGTTCAATAAATAAAATGTGTAGTGGATTCCAAGCCAAACTATTGCCACTCAGTCCTCAATGTCAGGCAGCCTCTCTTCTAATAAACTGACTGAAATTCTCATACTGGCAAACTCCAAATTCGAAGCACTCTGAAGTGAAAAGAAGTCAGCTATGCGAATGAGAACATTCAAAATGTCGATGTTTGCGAGTGTGGAGTGAGAAATGGTCGAAAGTAATGCAGGTTCAGGACTCCATCCATAGCCTGTATCCATCTACTTCCCTTTATATATTCTGCTGTTCATTCCATGGAATAGGTGAGGTCAGTCGGTTAACTTGTGTGGATCCACCAGGACTTCTAGCAGGATCCGGCCTGTTGCCACCACTGTCATCATTTCAGCCACTGAAAACATCTCAGCGTCCATCTGAGTCATCTTCTCTTCCTGCCCCCTCTGAACCTTCTGCTCCTTTTTCTACACAAAAACAAAGACAAGTGCTAGAGGTCATGGTCTGACATTATCACCGACCACCAAGCCAAATGCTGGTAAATGTTGACTGTGGCTGGTTAAGTTTGTCTATTTTTATCTTCTAGACACTATTTTCACTAAAACAATGAGTGGCAGGCAAGTCTGGAATTTTACCAGCCATACCATCCAGAACATACCAACATAACCTTTAAAAAAAAAAAAAGTAACAGCAAATCCGGTTCTTCCAGCTAGTGTTGGTACACAAGCGCCTACTGTGCTTCAGGCACTGACCTCACTACTAATATCCCCATAGACCTACTCCAACACAAATTTTGAACCAGTGAAATTAGTGATTGAAGGCACAGACCTGCATGGTGCCATGTTTGGCTTTCTTGTGGGGTTGCCAACTTTAACAAAGCCAAAATTTGGGACACATTATTAAAACAGCTGCATATGATTTAGCATTTAGTTATAGTTTGACCTCGAGTTTTGACCTCTCTGCTTTAAACACTATGGTATAGACAGGGCACTAGATGGCGCACTACGATTAGTTAGAAACGCTCTTTTGGCCAGCAGTCGTCGCTAAAACTCTAGCTTCCGCCTTGCCAAAATCAATCCCACAATCCTCTCAAACCGGAGGTGTATTCATTTGAATGGTAAAAACCCTGAAAAGCTAGCGAACTTGCGTAGAGCTGAAAGACAGAAGTTGCGTCTGTGTGTACCCAAATTTTCGCTTTTTGGAAAGATACACCTGAGGAGAGTGCAAGATACCTAACAAAATGAGACGGTTGGTATTTATTCAACGTTGAAGTTGTAAAATGATTGTCCGAACTAAGTTTATCAAGCCATATGCTTCCTGAGTTAGATGGCTAACTAGCTAGCTAGCTGGCACTAGCGGCCCAGGCAAGCTCTGCTAACGTTGCTCTTTACGGCTCTTACACAGGTACCCTTGACAGTTAGCTATATTAGCTAGCTAGGTACTCGCTGTAATTTGGAGACAAGGGATGTAATTTAGTTGTAACTGACTACCGTAACGTACTGCCGTGTTACACACCTCCAAACTTAAGTTCGCCTGAGATTAGCAATTTATCAAACAAACCAATCAACAGATTGTGGGTGTGACATTCGTTGCAGCCTGCTAACTCACCCAACAGCTAATGTTCTTAGTAGCCAACGCCTTCGTCGCTGTTAGGTGTTTGTTTACAAACGGCTGCTATGAACATGTTTGCTTTTAGATAGGTCTTTGAAACGGTGGTGGCACACTGCAGCTTCTCTCAATGCGTGCTTCCCACAATGCATGCTTCCCACACAGGCTACGCAAAGGCCAAGGGTGGAGGTTTTAGCTAGTTGCCTCTCTTCCCAGTTGTACCTAATAACTTAGATCTGCCCACAACTTGTCTGTCCCTCAGTGTCCCTTATTATGGCCGCTGGAAAGAATGATTGGCAGCAGGAATTCCATAACTTCAACCAGATTGAACCCCATGGCCTTGTGCGACGCAGCCTGCATTCTGTTGTTGAGAAGAACATGAAGCAGGTGGGTGGATCTGTAAAGAAAATAACATGGTTTATTATGTCATTCATCTGTTCAATTCAATCCTGGTGACTATACACTGGAGTAGCAGCATTGCAGTAGTAGAGACTGTAGTAGTGGCCTTATCCCATATCCTTTTGTTTTAGGTGGATATTGTATATAAGGAAGGATTAGATAAAGACAGGTGAGTCTCTGATCCACATCTGTGGTAATCATGGGAATCATCTAATCATGATCACTCATCACTATCTGTATCCCACAGATAATCACTGGTAATCACTGGACCAAGGCATTTTTCCATAACCATGAGCCCCATATCAATGGCTATGAATCGTATACGTGTTGCCCTCCTCTACCCCTTAATGTCAGCTTCGCATTTGGCCCATCTTGTCTTTCCTCTTGGCAGATTTCAAGTGTGTTGTGGAGTACACGGTCCAGGCAAAGCGAAACGAGGGTCACCGTGCAAGAGGAAGGGGAGTTCATTAGCGGGAGTGAGCGTAAAGCTGCACTGCCAACCATCACGTGCGGGCCGGGCCTGTGACCCCGGCATGGCCAACAAAGAAAATGAGCTGACCTGCTCTGAAGACATGTGGGGCGTTCAGTACAATGACAACTGCGGGCTCCCTGTGAATACTGCAGAGGCCTCCAAGATGACAGGGGCCAGCTCCAAATACAGTGACTTTGCTGAGGTGAGAGACAGAGTTGGACCTGACACTATGGCTTTTTGTGATGTAGGATAAACCGCCTGTTCATTTCTACAACAGTCAATGAAGTCCCTCCGTGCATTGTCTGATTTTCCCACAGCTATCAAAGGACCATGAAGCTATGACTCATGTTCTCTTTGGAAGGAATCTCCGATTAAATGTAGCTCTGACACTATGGCGAAGAAACGCCAGTGAATTGGTGGCCTACCTAATCAGGTAATACATGACTAACGTTTTTGGCGGTCTTAGTCCATCCATAAAACTAAGCCAGCTCAATCTTCAATCATGTTTTCTTTTGTTTCCCAGAATTCAAGACACAGGCGTGCTGCTTGACTGCCTACCTGTCCTAACAAACAAGTAAGGCTCAACAGGGTGATTTGAATGGTGCATCTCTTCACCTCTAATAATTAGACTGCATAGTACTGCACAACTATTAAATAATAGGTGTTTGCTCCATCATAATCTCTAGTGTTTTGTAGTATTATATAAATATAAGTACTTGATCAAATTGGGCAAGTTAAGACACAAAAAGAACACAGTTCCCAAGAGAAGATCCTTACCTGCCCTCTCTCTTCTCTCCCCTTATATCCACCTCACCTCAAAAATAGATATTAGGTTGTCACTTACATGAAGCACTCTCCCTGTAGTTCCCTGACAGCTATTGGAAAGCATTGGTCTTCTTCCCTACCTGCCAGCATTTTTGGGGGAATCATTTTTACAAGCCAAAAAAGAAGAATTCAGCACTTGTCACAAATCGATAAATGTATCTTTTTTTTCTTTCTGTCATTCTTCAGCCTTCAAGATGAGGCACGATGCGTATCACTTGGCTGCTGTGTTGACCTTCTGCCGCAAGTTAATGCAATTCTTGCCAGTAAATATGAAGAGTAAGTCTCCATGAGGAATTGCATACGTGTTCAATGATCCCTGTCCCTCATTGATATTATGTTTTGATCAATCGGTTTGTTTATCTGCTCTTTACAGACACATAATTGTGGGTTTACACTGGGTTCAATCCGTCATCAGGAAATGGTGGCCAGAACTTTCCACAAATGGCAAAAGCCTGCAGGACAGTCGTTCAGAAGACAGGTGAGCACCGCATGCTTAAATCTAATCAAATATACAATCTGATGTGATGCAGTATGAGAGTCACTGTACTACTGGCTTTGTTTAATGTTTTGAATATATTTCTTTCACTCAGAAGTTTGTTTTTTTATTCAAGGACTGATGGTTTGTAACAGCTAGACATGAGTTTAACTTGGCACTGTAAATGGTTTGTTAACATTTTAATGATTTTAAGCAATGGTGTAAAATAAATTGTGCTGTTATGTGTTAAGATGCTTCAAGAAAGTCCCCAAAACATTTTCTAAACAGAGTGTCCTCCACGCTCTGGTATAATAAAGCAAGATTTAATCACACTGTCATTAGTGGGGTTGGGCTGAGGTCAGAACAGGGATGTTGGTAAAATGGATCTATCTGCAATAGCAAAATTGGGATGTCCCAATGTTTTTTACATCATGTAAAAAATGGCAGACAACTAGTCTAAATCACTCACTACTGAGTCAACAGAGATTGTTATGTTAAAATGATGATGGATGTTTGTTTGTTTCCAGGAATGTTGAAGTCATGAAGCAGCGACTAAAGGACTTGTGGAAGGAGAGAGCCCAGTTATGTTTAGTTCCAGGAACTACAGGAGAAATAGCAAAGGTGAGAGGGATATCATATCATAGTATTTATTAGGGTTTCTGTTGTGATGGAAAACCTGGAAAAGTCATAACATTTAGAACTAAAAAGATACACTTGGTAGGTTTGGGAAATATCATGGATAATTATATGCTATAATTTAAGTGTAGAAATGTGTTGGATCCTTGATTTATACATTGAGTTCAGGGGTTATAGAAAATATAACATGTAAATATAGTTTGGGAGAAATTGTGTAAATTAGTCAATCTTTTTTTTTCCAACCAATGATAGTTGTAGCCAGAAATAAGACCTGGGACATTCAGATCATATTTACACATTTAATGTAAAGATTTTAGATATTTTCAACATAGATTGAGAAGTATTGGTCATAGACGGTGTGCTGGAAGTGATGGGATAGTTCAATCATTTTTGATTAGCCAAAAGGTGTAGGGGGGGGCGGGTTATGTGTGCAGAATGTTTTACTGGTGAAGAGAACTAATGCAATAACTTCATGTTTCAGGCCATCGAGGCTCTTCTATCACAATTGCGCTGACAATTGTCAATGTAGCACTATGGATGTGACCACTACTGCCGGATCATGGCTGTGTTTTGAACTGATAATGCCGCCAGAGAAATGGACTGGTTGATTCTGCCACTCAAACCTCTTACTGGGACTGAACTTGACAATTCAGACAACTCCCTCAATTAGAGCTGGAGACAATTAAGAAGGAGGGCCAAAGAGCCTTTCTGCAAGAAAACAGGAAATGACTGCTTCACATTGAAGTGGATCGTCTTTTGAAGGGGCATACAGCAGACCTCCATGAGACTGGGTCTAGGTCGCTCTATGAAGTGCCAAGCTCTTTCTCACTACACCACTCTTTGCCAATGAATGCAAATCCTCCTGTGGATGTAAGGAATGCCCCCCCCCCACCCCTCTCCATTAAGTTTTGCACCTGGGTTCTTCTGAAAGAAGAACTTGAAATCGCAAGTCTTAAGTTACTAGCTTTTCTTGTTTTCATTTTGCCTCTTTGTATGACGTTTGACTGTATAATGTAAAAACAGTGATTCTTTTAATCTTCTTTAAAATAAATTTTCTAAAAATCAAAACGTGTTTTTTCTTTTAAATTATTATTTGCATGTATTTATTTTGTAGCACCAAGAAAGAAAGGCACAATAAACATGATTTGTTGTGACGGTGCTATTTTTATTGAAGCACAAATGAGCCTAAGTCTGCAATAAGGCAGTACAGGACACGCATCAGGAAAGTGTCTGCTTTGCGGTATTGCTCCATCATAATAAACATGATAACCATCGCTCTTTACAGGCAAATGTTTTGGCTATAAACCAATCCAAAGTTTATATATAGGGAACATGTTTTCCGGGTTTTGTCTTGTCGTTTTGTTCAATAAAGCTTTTTCAAAAGTGACGTCATTACTTTCAGCTGCGACAGCTGATGCGAGGAACCTGCCGCTCGTTATCCGAACTGCTATACTATACATGCTGACGAACATACAGTTAAACCAACATTTAGTCTAACAAAGATAGAGAATATGTTGAACAGTGAAAGAACGGCGTTGTTATGGTTTTTTATGCAAGCTACGTTCGTCCTGGCGTGGTGTTTCACTGACATGGAAACGGGGCCTAGCTCAGGTGTGTCGACACAGCCGAACGGAGATCGGTTTAAAATCGAGGGAAGGGCAATAGTTCCGGGGGTGAAAACGCAAGACTGGGTTTCCACAGCCCGGGTCCTGGTGGAAGGTGAAGACAATGTGGGCTTTTTGAGGTAAGAAACATCCAGATTGCTGCCTGCTAGCTAGCCTGCCAGGCTATGTAGCACTAGCTTAGCCAGCGCTTATGTACTACTGGTGGATGGTAACAGTTGCTGTTGGCAGATTGCAGGTCCTGACTAACACGGCATTTCCATAATAAACCCAATCATCTGATATAAGCTGTTATTTTATAACGAACTCTTGCCATTCAATCACTCAGAGGCTAACGAAGAGGAGAAAGTCCATGTCAGGGATGTAATCTTAATTTATTTTTAAAAAAAATGCGTGATAACAGAATGAAAACAGAAGCACCCAACAATACTAGTTATTTGCACGGGATATATAACGCAATAAATTACATCATTGTTACCATCAGGTATTAATATGCTTACAAGCCCTCCACCCCCTAAACATCACATCTCGGCAACTCGGGTCTTCCGATTTGATTTCGTATATAGGTTTCCCTTCAAGCAACCAACTACCAATAAAAAAAACCCAGTTATATTTTCAGAGCATAAACATTTATTTATGCTTGTTTTCGCCATAAGACCCTATCCTTATGACTTAAATCAGTGCCAGTCATATATGGTATGAATTATTGTCAGACTAAAATGTTGTGTGAGCTGTGTTTAGGCCAATTATCCCTTATTACAAACTTGTGTATAACTACAGTAGCAGACAGTGTGTGGCCTGTCACAGTAATATTGTTAAATATAAAATAGTGACCAAACAGAGGTCTGAGAAAATAATGAGTTGATTTCATTGTGGGCTGATTAGGGTGATTCTTAAGAGAGTTACAATATTTCTAGGCCCATGTCAAAGCCCATGAAGGTTTACCCTGATGTAAACGCATCGGCTGTATGAGCAAGGACATCTCTGCTGATCAGATATTTAGGGGCTACTTCAAATGGGCAATATCATCACTCCTAATTGGATTGTCACCTGTTTTCGCAGAACTGATGGGAGCTTCGCTGTGAACGACGTCCCTTCAGGATCCTACGTTGTGGAAGTCGTAACACCTGGCTATAGATTCGAACCTGTACGTGTTGATATCACATCCAAAGGGAAAATGAGGTAAGGCGTTAATGCTGTGGGAAATCACAGAAGCAGCCATCCTGCTACATGCATCAATGCAGGGCTGAATGACAACTTGTCGCTAAAACCTGTGTGCCATTTCCCAGGGCACGTCTTGTGAACTACATCAAGACCTCAGAAGTGATCCGCCAGCCATACCCTCTCCAGATCAGGTCCTCTGGCCCACACAGCTACTTCATGAAGAGGGAGACCTGGGGCTGGACCGATTTCCTCATGAATCCCATGGTAAGAAAATAATATATGCAATTGCACTTAACTGACTTGCATGTCTGTGATGTGTGTTCATTCCTCAGTGGGAAAGAAAGCGTATGCTACAGAGGTGCAACAAGTCTAATGAGTACAGATTGGAAGACTGCAGACATCTGGGCCAGGAGATGCTCGTTTTAATTCATCCATCCATCATGATTTGATAAACGGTTGTCATCTGGTGTGCAGTACCCAAAATCAACAATAGACTCTGGTTATGGACAAGGCCTTATTTTTGTTTAAATGAGAAGATGTGGTCATCACTAGTCCCAACTGTTTGTTCCCAACATATCAAATCTCTTGTTCCACACTGGTAGAGAAAAGTTGATTCAAAATGATTGTGGAATGCAAAATATTTGGCCATAGGAAATGAAGACAACCAGCTCCAGACTGATTTTTCCTAACTTTGTCCTTATCCTTGAGGTTGGTTTGCGAGTCAGAGTAATTGTTAATATACCATAGTTGCCAGACCATTCCATACAGATGTGAGTGTAAAAGATGCGTCATGTACCCTACTCTCTGTTGTCCCGACTCATTGTCTTCATTGCTTCCACAGGTTATGATGATGGTTCTGCCCCTGCTGATCATTGTCCTGCTGCCCAAGGTTGTCAACACAAATGACCCAGAGATGAGAAAGGTAAAGACCCCTGATTAGCTTGAAAGTTACCAAACCTGTGTGTTTGTTTGTGATTGTGCAGTCGCCAACAAGGTTGAAGTGTTTAAATTAGAGGAACTGCATGCATTTGAAAGTATTCAATTTCAGTAGCACTGACTTCCTACCTTAGGCTGGGAATGCTCTGGATTACTGATCCTAACAATCAGGAGAGGAAATCCCAATCGGAGGCTTGGTTGGAACCAATGGTCGGCAAAAATGATGTGCTAGTGTGAGGGTTTTACAGATTGAGCCTTAACAGATCTGAGCCACCGTCATCATATCAAACAGTTTTGATATTTATGACCCGGTATCAATCCCATTAAGAACCAGTGGTTGGTCAAAAATCCTTCAAGCATTGAAGAACTGGAACAGGTTGCAATTGAAAAGTGAGAGAAAATGGCAGCAAAAAGGAGCAGGAAGCTTATTGTTTAATCATGTGCTGTTAAATAAAACAGATGAACGTGTGAAGACCAAGGGTTGTTTCAATTTCCAAGATATTGTACATGAAATGCAAGGGTGCCAGGAATCTTAGCCAGAAGTGTCCTCAAACTACAGCTGAGTGTATTTACTACCCTCTCCGCAGGAAATGGAGCAGTCCATGAACATGCTGAACCCCAACCCCGAGCTGCCCGACGTCTCCGAGTTCATGACCAAGCTCTTCTCTGGCTCCAAGGGCTCTGGCAAGCCAGGCGGCAGCAGCAAAGGCAGCAGGCCAGCGGTCAAGAGGAGGTAGTACCATACGTGTCCCCATCGTTCCGCCTAGAGAAACACGGATCATGCCAGGGAAGCAAGATTTTTAAGTGTTTCTGTTTTTTTTGTTTTTTTTTGCCTTTCGGGTCTATTGTACAGTTTCTTTTCTCCAAATACAGCTGGATGTCTAATATAGCATTGGAATGACTGAGCAAAAATAAGTGGTTGTTTTTTTAAATTGCACTGCAAAGATATTATTCTTCATTTGATGCATACTTTGTACTTGTGACTAGTACTCATCCTTCAACATTAATCTTTCTGCGCTAATCCTCCAGTGTGCATTCTTCACTGCTGCTGCCTCCCAGAATCATCTCACTTCTAATCCCACTATCTGAGAGAGAACTTATATAAATATTCAGAGTTTCCTTTTTTTGACTTAACACAACTGTGAATGAAGATGGAGTGAATTTTAATTCTGATAAATTCTTATTTAAAACCAAGATAAATAAATTGCAATGGTATAACAACTGTTTTCTTTATTTGTTCAGGTTGGTGTGTGTGTGTGTGTGGGGGGGGGGGGGGTGTATTTGGAACCATTTTACTTTATTTGGAACACATTTGAAATAAGTAGCCTGCAAATTCAAGCACCCCATTTCAGGGTACCTACTAGTTTTTGAATGATCGTTATTGGTTTGGCCAAAAGGTACAATGTGCGGCTAAGGCTTATCAAATTATTAATCACTGGTGGTTCAGAGAATGGACGAGTTGCGCAATTGCTTTCAACAAGACCCTGCGGAGAGCCAAACTGGTTATACTTTTTAATAAAGGGCATAGCAAAGTCCATATTAAAATGTGTCCATGATAAATGTCCCCATGATGAATCGCTCGCCTAGTCGCTGAAGGGACGTGTGCAGTGATGAATGACTCCATTAAGAAGAGTTTCATTACGCCGGAGAAATTGTGCTGTTGTAATGCAGACCGACTGTGCTAACACGAGGGACCGCTGAGACGGAGCGGCTGGCTATACCTCCGACCTCTTCTACAAGTCCCCGGAGGTCTTGGAAAATGGTTTGCATTGATTGTCCAAAAAAAAATCTAATTTTACAAGTAACACAGGGGAATACCCTCAAGACGTTAAAAAGTCATGCCGACAAAATTCGAATGCAGTTTTTCTGCTTTGTATTTCGCATCAGCACACACAGACTCGTTGGCACACAAAACCGTAGAGATGGACGACACGTTTTCCTCACCACTCTGAGCAGAACAAAGGCACAGAGTTGAGAAACATTTGACACATGGACAGTGCAGTAATTTACAACATCCATTAGAGAGACTGTGCAGTGAAATGTTTCTTCCGATACCGTGCATCCCAAAGTAACGGTGACACTGGATTTGCTTCTTTTTTTTTTTTTTTTTACAGTTGGATAATAGTCAGCAATGGTGATGTGATCCATAAACAATCATATATGTCATATTTCCATTGTGAAACTAATGCGGCTGTAAACAGTGTGCAGATTAGCCCTTGAGCACAAGATCAAATACCCTAAATTGGAATAGCCTGTATTGAAAATGACATAAATAAAACGTTCACCAAACACTGATATAAGCAAGGCAATTAAAATCCATCATTAGAATCAGCAAACCTTCCCCTCATGTAATAACATACATAATCAAATGTGAAAGCCTACAATATGTCCATTATATACAGTGCAGGTGAGCTATAGAATAAAGGTTACATGAGGTTTAGCCTTGAATCATTTCATGAATGTGTGAAGATGAATTCCTTCACAACAGGTTCCTTCAGGCTCAGCTCACTTTTGAGCACCACCAACATACTTTTACACAAGAATCATACGTGGCAGTTCATACTGAAGGCGACCGCTGACTCTGAATCAGTTAAAAAGACATTCGTGGGCAAAAACCCTCGCGGTGACGCCGTATCAAGTCATCTTGTTGACATTTTGGTTTTGTCCACATCAGTACAGTTTGTCCTCCCCTCTCCTCCTCCTCCACTGGCAGAGCAGCAGCATGCGGAAGGTCTTCTGGAAGGTCTTGTTGCAGAGGGCGTAGCACATGGGGTTGATGGTGCTGTTGACGTAGCACAGCCAGTAGCCCAGGTGCCAGAGGGACACGGGGATGCAGTCCGAGCAGAAGGTGGAGATGAGCACCATGATGTTGTAGGGCGTCCACGTCAGGATGAAGGCCAGGAGGATGGCGCTGAGGGTCTGCGCCGCCTTCTTCTCTTTTATCAGCACCATCCTCTTCCTCTTAGTAATCTGGTTCTTCAGGACAGGGTCCATGGGTTTGGAGGTGGTGGAGGAGGATGGGGAGGAGTTCTTTACGGCCTGCTCTATTTCAGGGGGGCAGGGAGCTGCAGTCGTATGATCGCCGTTCTTAGTCTTGGAGACAGGCTTGAACTTATAAGAGATGCACTTCTTGCTGTTCTTCTTTGGAGGGCTAGCAAAATAGCCATCTTCTTCATAATCAGTCACCTGCCCGTTCTTATTACTTTGTCCAGTGCCTTGATCTTTGAATGACCCCTGTGGGGTTTCCATTGAAACGTGATGCTCTTCCTCGTCAGACGAGGTGTAGCTGTTGAAGGAAGTGACCTGATCTGCTTTGGCCCATGCCTCGTTTGACCTCGTGGTTGTCTTAGTGGCATTACTTTGGTTAGAGGAGGACCAGGATGCCTGACTCCTGTCTCTCCTGTCTCTGGTGAAACGAAAGCAAGACTGAATGATAGTTTTCTGTGGTTTAGCCCCCTCTGAAGTAGCAGAGGACGCGAGTCCCTGGAGCTCTGCCAGGTCCTTTGTCCGCCTCTCTGTCTCCTTGTAGATCCTACAGTAGAGGATGGTCATAACAGAGACAGGGATGTAGAAAGCAGCAATGGCTGTGCCAAATGTGATCACAGGCTCAGAGAAAAACTGGATCTGGCACTGGTCCGGAGGCACTGTTCTCTCTCCCACAAAGTACTGCCAGCAAAGGATGGGTGGCGCCCACAGGACAAAAGACACCAGCCACGCCAGGCCGATCATGATGGCGGCTCGCTTTGGAGTTCGCTTCGCTCTGTATGTCAGTGGCCTTGTGATGGAGAAATACCTGTCAAAACTGATGACAAGCAAGTTCATAACTGAAGCATTGCTGGCCACATAATCCAGCGCTAGCCACAGATCACATGCAAGGTTCCCCAAGGACCAGTATCCCATTAGTATATACGTGGTGTATAGGTTCATGGACAACACTCCTATGATTAGGTCAGCGAAGGCCAAGCTTAGTAGATAGTAGTTGTTTACAGTCTTCAGTTGGCTGTTGACCTTGAAGGACAGCATCACCAGCACGTTACCAACAACAGTTATCAAGCTGACAATGGCAGACACTGTAGCTATGGTTATGACCTCCCACAGGCTGTGGGTGAAAGGCTGGGTATAGTTGCCATGGGACGAGTTGCCATCAAAAGTGATGTTCGGCAGATCCTCTGCCTCCATGGTGCTGTGTTATCTCTCTATGTTACAGTGAGCAGGTAAGTGAAAAGTGTCCCTTCGGTGCCATGAAGAATTTTCATAGGTTTCCCTGAAATAAAGAGAAAACAGTAATGAGACATAAATAATTACAGCTCTCTGATCTCATATTCCCTGTCATTTAATAAAATAAATAAATAAATACATATTTGAATGGGGTTTCTGAACTGATCAATGGGGCTGATTGGAGCCAGCTATGTTATGTGTCTAAAATAGCTTTTTTATATAATATGATAGATAGATAGATAGATAAATAAATAGATAGATAGATAGATAGATAGATACTTTATTGATCCCCAAGGGGAAATTCTGGTTTGCAGCAGCATAACAGTATCACAAAAAACAATGTACAAAATACAAAGGCCTAAATACTAATACTGTTCAGTCTGTTGGCATCATTTCGACATGTATATTTTAAATGTTAAATTGTTCATTATCAATGTTTCTGTGCACAAGTATTTATCAATAATGCACGTGTCCAAATGAGATGCGGAACAATCTAAAGCGATTTTGTAGTCTTATTTTGCAGGACGTCTTTCGATGTAACACCCAGTCGCGGCACGGTGGTGTTACAGTCTAAACCGCCCACTGATAGCAATTGAGAGCAATGGAGGGTAGAGCTAGTAGAGGTAGAGGAGGTAGTTGGAGAAGAGGTGGCGGGCGTGGACACGACAGCGAGAGTACTAGCGGTGAACACCGGGGCCGAGGGAGAGGAGGCCATCAGCGTGGCCGGGGTAAAAGAGACCACTACCGCGGTCGTGGACGCGGGGGAGGCGCCCCTGTAGCGGGTTTCCACCACCGGGTGAGAGACGCTGTCAAAGACGTTTACATAGCCCTGATACGCACCGCTCGCCCACGCCAAAGTCCATCCAGAAATCTTGGAATTGAATTTGACCTTACTTATCGGCAAACGTTCACAATTGTTAGAACGTGACTTAAGTCTTTTTAACGAATTATTAGACTCCACCCTTCAATTCGGTATACTTCAAATACACCAAGCGGTACTTAAGTTATGTCAATACAATTTCAACTTTTCGAATTAATTTGCCCGTTAGACAGTCTTCCACCAAATTATGCTGTCGAGGGCGGTAGCGTGCATTGTGAAACAAAAATAAACTGCTGCCCACTGGGTCACTTCAATGCCGAAATAACCATAAAAGCGTTTAAGTCATGTCCAGCGGGGTGGACACGTTAGCTTGGTTTCGCTTTGGTTTCTGCATGGAGTTTGGGATAACGGTATCGGGGCTGAAGCTGGCGTACAACTCCTGTAGCATGTGCTAGCCACAATGGTCACAAAGACCACGTCTCTTAAGTATTCCAGAAACATCCACGCAGCATTTGTTTACTCAAAATAAGCAGCCAATGTTACACGTCGCTTGTTTGCGTAGAGAAGGTTTTATGCCAGCATGATTTTAACGGAGTACAGTGCGCAAAAGCATGTCCTGTCAGTCTTTATGGAATGATGTAGATTAGCGACGTACACTTTAAATATGTTATGATGGAAATTAGTTTGTTTTATCTGCGACTCAGAAAACTGGAAGGTCAAGTTAATTTGTGAAATGATTGCCTTTACCAAGGCAACCATAGAACAAGAAACGATAGCATAATGGGTGCTCCTTGGATCGCTGCCATGGAAATCTTTCCAAACAGTGCACCAGTCGGAGGGAAACCATGCGTTTGCCATGGCAACACAACAGCTCTCCCAAGTTTCGTGTAATGTACCAGTACTGACCAGCTCTCTCCCCAATCTCAAACCTAATGACACAATTATTAAAAGGTTTAGACAGCTGTATGACTATATAAGTGTAGATACCTATATGCCCCAGACAAAATACCTCTTTTTTTTCCTATGCTAATTCTATGGAACATGCCATTGATCCTGACCAGACTCCAGCAGCTTGGTAGGCTGCACTACACTGTAATGTGTAATGTGGAGTACCCTTCACTGCCAGCGCCATTTCTCCTGTGGAAAATCTTGGAAACAGCCCTCAAACGCCCCTCAAATAGCCAAGCAGACGTAGTGGTCTACACTCCATTCACTGGAATAGACAGCTGTAGATCCTGAGTTACATAAACATCCTATTGCACACTTTTTTTTTTACCTGCAGCTCTGACTTTATGTTAGCTGGCCCTGCTCATAGGTTTAGGGCCCACTTTGCAAAACCTAGTCACAATGAAATGAAAAAATGCTGTTTTTTTGTTTTTTGTTTTACCTTGTTAGTTCATTCTCCATATCATGACACACCTATTTGCCTCAAAAATAAAACATTTTCAGTTTTCTCTTATTTTTTTTTGTCAAAATGTCATAATTTTTACTTCCTGGAAACTTATATCTTTAGTGGTTCATGGTGTATCAGTAGAGGTACATGAAAATTCCAACCAATAGTACCCCCTCCCATCATATAAAACCTGCAACCTCACAACTTTAAATGATGATAAGAGCGGCAAGATGGTACGGCAGTGCATTTCCACCCCGTTTCCTTTTCCTAAGACACCTGGATGCGTCCAAGACACATAAATGGGTTCAATTTAAACTTGTTACCCTAGGACTAAAGCACATTCTGGGATAACAATAGGCAGTATGAAAGCACTTCTGGAATTAATTTAAAGTCCTCTGAAGTATACTTTTTCCATCGTATATTCTGCTCGGTTCTCCAATAGGGTCAAGATGAAGGGGACAACCTGCAGTCAGAGGACGATGGGATGGAGGTGTTTTCTCGGAGGAAGCTGGAGTCAAACTGGGACCGCTACGAGGCGTCAGAGAAGGTGGAGTCTGTCGATGACACACCCACTCAGAGGGGAACAGACTACCACGTCCTGCTGGAGTCGGCAGGTAAGGGCTGGCCACTTCTAGCGGCGAGTCGGCCCACAATGCCGAGATTTGTGTACATTAACCACTGTCTGCTCACAACTGGAAGCGAGAGCCAAGTCTGTAATCTGCGGCGTCATCATGGTGCACAAAAGGTTTCCCACTGACACATTGAATTTTTGGACCGCAGTATATTTTTTTCTGTGAGAAGCACAGTTAGTACAGAATTAAATCTAATTTGGTTTCAGTAGTTCATGCAAGCATTCAATAATTAGTCAGCCTCCTGTGGGTTTTCTCTTTTTTTTTCCATAAAACTTGCTGTGATGCAGAAGTTTTCATTCATGTTTACCAATAATAATCAAACTGTCAGTTGATCAAGGGACTAATATAGAGTAATTCTGTTTAAGTGTGGATTTGCCTCTTACTAAAGAACACAGCCGTTTGTGCGTTATCCTTGTTGTGGTAATGAGACTGAAATGGGCTCTGAGTGGAATAGTCTCCTGTGTCTAATTGTACACTTCTAAAGTTGACACTCCATCCTAATTAGTAAGGGGGCCATGTCTAACTGTCTTGTGGGACTTCTCTTGTCCTGCTTTTAGAAGATAGTTGTTTGTCTTCCTTTTTACCCAAGTTCGACTTCGCCGGTCAACACTTTGCCCCAGGGGGTTCTCTGCAGTCTCATCCTCATGTCTGTTGATTGTCCTCTTTCCCCACAAGTAAAATCAGCGCCATCTCGTTAGACCAGGGCTGATCTATCCCCTCAGATGCCACCCTGGTGGAGGAACGGCGTGGTTAGCTCAAGCCCCAAGTGGGGTTAACCGAGGGCAGAAGATCACTCGCGAGGCTGTCAACGGTGTTACCAGCTTTACAGAAATGTGGTCTTGATTAACGTGCCAGATCTCTGTATTATTTTTAATTTGGCAGACGGGGAAGTAGACTTACCGACTTGAAAACACACAGTAATTAGATTGGCTGGCATTTACATGTTCGTTAATAAGCCTGCTTGTTAATAATCACTGATGGTTTTTTGGCTCCATGTGGACTATTGGTGTCATTTCACGGCTGATGAGGAAAAAGACGGGAGCTCCATCTGGGAGAGAGCAGCTCCTCGGCTCTGATTTTAGCCACATCCTCAAGATGACAGCAGGCAGAGCACAACATGAAATATTAACCCTGTTATTTTTGGATGGCGGGGGGTGATCAAAACCAAGCACAGTGCTCAAGCACATTTCCTCCCTCTGACACTGCTGAAAGGGAAGAGCAGCCCACGATATTTAAAAAAGGATCCAGTAATTCTTCAGTCTCTTTTGTCTCTGCGACGGGTGCAGTATTATTCATGGCACCATGTTGCCCATTGTGCGCCAGAGTTTCCTGGGATATGCCTCTCATTTTCACGAGCCCTGTCCTCAGCGGGATTATTGATATTCATGAACTATCTATTTCGGAGCGCGGTAACAACCCCCCCCCCACCTGCGGTTTTGCCAGTCAGAAGTTCAAGACTCTCTTCTCCACTTCACTGTCACTACGTCTCCTTCTCACCCGGTCTCCTCTGCATGCAGAAACACCAAGGCGCCATTATTACTTTACTAAACTTCTTCTTCTTGTAACTACTCGAATGCCATCTGCACGTTTACGCCCTCTGGATGTGACGCTGTAACAGACTTGCAGCTAGCAGTACACATTTGGTGAAAGTATGGAGAGTTTATAATCTTTCACAACGGCGTCAAAGTAGCGGTGACATTTTTGTTAACACTAGTTTCAGTGGAGAGTTTTCGTATACCATGGTGTAAAATGCTGTTTCCATCTGGCCAAGAATGAAAAACTGTGAATGATTGTAATTTATTTAACAAAAAGGTCACAAAATATTGGCTAATGCAACTCCAGTCTAAAAATATTGGTGTCTGCCTTCACAAACCCACACCGGTTGACCCCTAGTTTAAACTACAGCGTTGTTCTTGAAGGAAGGGCGAATAATACAAATGAAGTGGGTCATATTCGATAAGAGTAGTGTCATTTGTTTGGATCCTACATCAGTTATTAGGTAAAGTGAAGTGTGCTGTTCTATAACCACAACGCATTTGAACGCACAGGCCCACATCTGCATTTCGGTCCAATTTCTCAGATCAGCTTGGTGTCCAGGCTTTCACTCCCACCGGGTGTGCAGGACTGAACTGTAGCCTGCTGGTGTTTTGGAAGAAGCTGTACGGCCTTTTTCTATTCAGGATATTTGGTTAGGCAAGGGACTGTTTTTATAAGATTTTTTTTTTCTCACGCCATTAGAGAGAGTGTCGGAGCACTCTCTGTTTCTCTCTCTCCCTCCCTCCCTCCCTCCCTCCTTTCTCTTGTAGCAGAAATGCCACGCGGTGCTGCTGTGAGCTGTTTGACTCCTGTCTCTCTCGTCTCTGTGTTTTGCCCACATTGTCAGATTAGTCATGCCATACAGCAAGAGGCCGACACTCTCTAGAGGACACTTAATTGTGCGTGGGAGGAGAGGCTTTTAAGAGTCGTTTTTCAGGCCAATTAAGGCAGCCGTGAAATCAGGAATTATCCATAGAAACCGCATTTTTCCTCTTGCTGAAGTTATCGCGGAGCTCGTCTTATTATGGAGCCTATATCGTATCCAAGGTGTTCAAGTAGTCCTTGTGGACAGGCTGCTCCTGTTTCCTCTGTTGTGTATTTCTGGAAAGAAATAGCCTAGGGTGGTGTTTCTCAACCTTTGTAATGCAGCAGCACACGTCTCCGTTGCATCTCACCATTCCCAGTGAGATATGAAATCCTGAAACACTACGTCTCGTCAGAGAGGCCGAGAGCGCAGGGTCGCCCACAGTGCGGTGGCGGTGTCGGGCGTGTTTTTTTTTTTGCCCCATATCAGTGTTTCACGATACGCTGGTTGAGAACCACTGGCCTGGAGTCTGCCATAACAAGCCACCTTATCTGATGATGCCGCTGTGAGGAAATGTTGGATTTCCGAGTTGAGCACACACGCAAAGCGGTAAATACAATCGGTAGTTGAAATTTTATGTTATACCATAGTTGCGATGATATAATATTTATGTGTTGTGGCAATGGTACCAACTGATGGCTAATAAATGAATCGTCAATCATAATCAACTACATGACTGATCTCGCTGCAGCACCCAGTAGCTCTGTGATGATTTAAAGGTGCTACTTGTAGAATTTTAACTTCAACAAATCATTACCACATTCATTTTGAGACATTTGTATAATTATTGCAAAGAAGATTGGCAGCCTCTACTGGCCTCTACTGGCCTCTACTCTGCATTTTCCACTCTGTGCCACAGTGTCAGATTTGGCAAGAAATCTGCTGTACATGGTGCGCTGTGCTTTACGGCACAGAACAGGAAGGGGGCGCTGTTCTTCCAGCGCAAACGGATGCTGAACGAGTTTCTGCCAATTGCAGATGGTGGAATGATTGACAGGCGGATGGACTGGGTTGACATCTTGGAAGGGGGAAGGGGGATTTTAGGGAAGGGTTGCCTGATTGGCGCCGTAGGAAGGTTCAGCAATAAGTCCCTTAATTTGAACACAAAAACACAATGTTATCAGACCACTATCCAACTATCGTGGTAAAAAAATAAAAATAAACACACATTCACAAAAGCACGCATACACACCAAAACAAAGAAACACACACACACTGAAATAAAGAGATACATAGACATATGTAGACAAAAAAAAGATACATACACACACACACACACACACACACACGCATCTAAACTATTCTGACTTACTGGAGAATACTATATATGAGTGTACAGAAACAAGAAAGTCTCTCTATGAAAAATACTGTCTACAGGAGGTGAATTTATGCAGCACAGAAGAAAGGTTTTGAGAGAAGCACTGCGCAGGTTCGACCCTCAAGGGGCTTTTAAGTGCGTAGCGCCTCGCCGTCCAAAACAGAAGTAACGTAACTCTCAATGTGGACGAACAGGAGAAACCATGTTAAAGAAAGACTTTTAAGACTTTAATTCAGACATGATCCAAAAGTGGGTGGAACTCAATTTTTAAACGTTTCCACTGCATGTATTTCATAGTGAGGGTATATTGTCTTTTTTCTCAGTAGGTTCTGCTGCTGTTTTCTTGCACACCCTAATAATGCTGTAATTCGCACTCTACCCCTATACCTTTTTATTCACTCTATATAATATGCTTTAGTGTTGGCTGGTTTGCAATGGCTGGTTTTCTGTCTGCAGGAGCTCCACTGAAAGCCTGTACCGTCCCTCACCTGTGCCACTCATTCACGCTGTTTGACTGGTTAGAAAAGAAATGCAACCCAAGCATTCAGACGGACCATGTGTGTGTTGGTTCCCTCTGATTGCGCCCTGTAACATGTAAGGATAAGAGCCAAACAGGTGAGGAGGCTTTTTTTTTTTTTCGTGCCTTGTAGCAATGGACTGAAGCTGTGTTCAAGGATGAAACCTTGGCGCTTTTGATGCAAGAAATATTTCAGCGCCAGTGCATTATGAAAACGCTTTTGTGAAGATTTTTTTCTCGAGGCCTTGACAACTCCGGCAGTCGTGAACCGGAGGAATTTTGACAAAGCGATCGTGATTGTGATCAGTCGCCGTCGACTCTGTGGTGACATTTTGTCAGGTCTCAGTCGGCTCGTCATCGGGGGGTTGATTGGGCTGTTGCTAAGGGTAATGCACACACTCAATTCCTGCGTGTGTGTGTGAGATTGGAGGGGATTGTTGCCCTGTTATTTACGTCCCAACACCGTCATCTATCTGTACACATTAACACAGGAATCAATCCTCCTCCCCCGCAGCTGTAGTTTACCGAGGCCACTAATGGGCACCTATCAAGGTTCAATCATAATGAGAGGGAAGGAAATCACATTAAGAATTCAGTGATTCACCTAATTCGATTGACAAACACAAGGACGTTTTTCCTAACCGAGATGAATAGTCTCAATCATGGCATTAATTTATATGTTCCGGCGTCATTATGGATACTTGATTAACCAGCCCGAGTGGAGGAGACTGGCATCAAAGCGGAGGAATGAAGTGGCCCATGTACTGACTGGTTAATGAAAATAAGAAAAATATATCTGTATGTGTGCTTTGATTATTTGACTGTAGTTGCTGATGTTTAAGCCCTCGGAGGAAGTACCAGGTAGCTCAGAGACGCCTCCGTCTGATGACCCACTTTGGGTTTTTTGGTGTTAATATCGTAACGTTTACATGTTGAGCTTTTATCAGGCTGTCTGAGCGTTTTAGGACGGAGCTTCTGCAAATCCGCGCTCGGGGAATACAATGGAACAAGGGCTGGGTTGCCGTTAATGTGACTTGTCATCCCCATGGTTTTTAATGATGCCTTCAATCAATTCACCCTCCCAACAGACACGCACCTATTGAGACTTACCTAATGCTCTCTAGCAATTTATGAGCCTTTGTTGGGTATGGCAAGCTTATATTTTAAGGCAAAACACTGCAAACTGTACAACTGAAAGTACTTGTAACAACTCATAGCCTAAATCTATATTTTGCAGCTGTTGTTTGATTCATTAATATACTAGCCTATCAATGTGAAATTCAGGCTGTAAAATAATAATAAAACCAGCATTCTGATTTCTTTTTTCTCATTTTCTCGTCATAATGCTTGTTTTATTATTTTAATGATCAGTAAGTAGGACCAGTTGACTGCTGCTCCCGTGAACTGCTTAATCTCCTAATCTAACAGCTATATCAACAAGAGTACATACTCACCGCTTGCAGCTCTGACGTCCGCCACAAAAACGCAATCCAGCGGCATCAAAGGGACGCTGGGCCGGTCCTCTGATGTTCCTCCTTCACCCCTGATGCAGTCTGACAGAGCTCTTTGGGCTTCCTGCTGCCTGCGTCTGTCTTAGCTCTTTATGCTTTCGCTGACTCTTTCTCCCTCTCCCAGCGTTCGTTTCACACCTTCCCTCGCTCGCTCGCTCTCTGTTCTCCGCCCCTCTTCCCTCTCGCTGACTTTTCTCTCCTCTCTCCAACAAGGTGGAAGTCACACTTGCCAAATGCAGGTAGGCTCTCACACAGTCTCTCATTCTCACCGGGTGCTTTAGTGCGAGGTGTTTTTTTTTCTCCAGCATCCAAATTCTTTATTGTAACAGCCTCGTCTCGGTGTTCAACGCAACAGCTGTTCAACTTCAACTCAAGTGGTGGAGCAGCCTCGGGACCTCATTGGTACCGGTCTGACCCTTTTCACGGCAAAATGGTTTACTGGCAAGGATCTTCATCTTCCTCAGCAGTGATGAAGAGAAGATGTTCTCCTAGCCTTTGCTGTATCACCATCTTCTGAGAAGACCGCGAAGGAGCGCTTGGTCCGGATAGGGTCTTCGTTTTTCACTCTGCAAAGTTTGAGCAGCTCCACCAACTGGTCTTGGATCCCCCCCCCCCCCTCTCCGGGCTGCATTGGTTGAATGCTGCGCCGTCCTCACCAGTACACCGATTGAACCGCGAACCGCCGCCAGGAGAAATTCCCACAGTGAGCAACATGTAAGAGGAGGGAGTAAGAGAGGGAGGAAGAGGTGAGGAGGTGGATTTAAAAACAAACACAGAGGTGCAGGAGGAGTTGGCCGGAGCCGAGGGGGAGGAGCCAGAAGAGGAGGTGGCGTGGGTGTCGGCAACAGCTCGGAAAGGTCTGTTTGCCTTTTTGTGTATGCGGTGCTTGGTTGTGTGTCTGCATCAGAGAGGAAACACACACACACACACATACACAGCTGCTGGAGCTTCAGACAGCCTCCCACATCCTAATTCACAGCGACTTCATTAAGCCCCTTCTGCGTTTGACACTCGGCCCAGTGTGCCCTCTTAAAAAGCACGGGGGTGGGGGGGGGGGGGGGGGGGAGTGATCAGTACCGATTGTTGCTGAGTGTTTGAACAGGTTTGGGTTAGCCAGGCAATCTCAGCCGCCTGGATCAGTGTGTACTTTCTCTATCCAACTAGATAGCGTCGCCCACATTCAGAAGGCAGAAGGCATGCTTCATATTTAAGCCTTAAATCGTCCCATAGTTTGAAAACAGCTCAAGCCACTATGGCCGTGGTTACACCTGTCTTTTCAATGCGATCTCGGTCATCCGATCACGCCAGGCTGCATGAAGTGACAGGTGTAGACGCACAGAGGTGGCTTTGTGCTCGCAATGTGTCGGGATCAGCCAGGCCACCTCGCGAGGTGGACGAGTTCGCTTTGTGTTCGGAGCTCTGAATAGTCTAGACGCCATCAGGCGCCTCAAAACGCATACGGCGGGGACACGTCATCAAATCACACCCGTTTCCCTGCAGTTCTGCCGCGAATTTTGTTATTTACCGGGAGGAAAAGCCATGGATGACAAGAACGATAGCAGGGCCTGGACGAATACCGAAACAAAATATTTACTGGACTGGACAGTTTCAGTTTCAGTTTCAGTTTCAGTTTGGCGCCGCTGCTGTTGTCTCCTCAATAGCAAACACCTTGTACGGGCCCGACCGCGACTACACACAATTCTTAACATAAAGTAAAGGAGCATCATCTCCCGCACACCCAGCACCATTTTCAGGGATTGTTGTCATGGTTATTTAAATACTGCGCGGGAACCGGAAATCCGAACACACATCTGACCAAAGAGCTCGCATCTAACTGTCCAGTGTAGACGCACCACTTGTGTGTTCTGATTAGTGAGATACCATGAAACCACAGGAGTAACCACAGCCAGAGTGAATGTTATATATTGGGGAGGCAGAATTAGGCTACCATGCGCCCCCGCCCAGATCAATGTAGCATCAGTAATGACTTTTTTCGTCATTATGAGTACGAAGAGAAACAAGGGATGGATCAATAACTAGGGAGAGATTGGTCTATTATTGCCAAGGGTATAGTCAGAGAGAATAGCCCCTTGTCTCTAGCTCGTATTTGTGTTGAGGGTCTTGCTGCTTTGTCTAGAATTGGTTATTCAGTTCGTAAGGAATTTTACGATGGACCATATTTTCATATCACATGTTTGTTTTTTTTGAAAAGCTGACCTATTAACTAGAGTGGACATTGCTGATATGACCAGTTGCCGTGAACAGCAGGTGATGGTCTGTTGATGCAACAAGACCATCAACCACCACAGACCTACTTGGTGGTAAATGACTACATGGTCGTGACACAAAGCATTGTCCATGTAATCTGTCAGGCCAGCGCTGACTGATTTCAATTTCAAGGTCTTAATACAGGCTACCACAGGCTGGTCCCAGAACAGTAGTAAGACCTTTTTGTTCATGAATAAAACCCTGCATAAAACCAGCGTTGTGTTATACAATTTTGATAATGGAGGATTTGATGTCTGCAGCCCTCAGGGCCGACTGAAACTCCACCATTTGCTCCTCCAGGAACCACATCTTGCCCAAGCATCATGAAAGAAGCACAGCTGTTTCATCTTCACTCTCCATGATTGAATTGATTGAGGAGGCCAGGGACGCTGGCCATTTCTTTGAAACTCTTTCTTTCATGTGCATTCGCCTCTATGCTGATGACGTGACATGGAGACAGGCAGTCCGCCAGCCGTGTTCCCGTGGACCGCTAGGCCCCGGGCTCGCTATTGATTATCAGGAGAATGCAATAGAGAGGATATGAGGCAGGCATTATGTAGTCCTATGGGAGTTTGTGATGAGGCACGCAGCTGTACGGCGGTTGCTCGATTGCTGTTGGTCGGTACATGGCAGGCCTCCACCCACACACTTGACCCCTCTGACACCAGCACTGTGTCTTGGCGCTACTAACCTGCACTATTATTGTGAATGGAGTTATTGATTTAGGGTACAATATCTCACATCACTATAGATTATTTTTGAGCTGTGTTTATTACCATGGCAGAAAGGGGAAATTATATCTGCGGTTCAGTTTTTCACAAGAATGTGGGTTTATTTTGCAACTGAAAGGCGTCATAGTTATTCCAAGAGCTTGATCAATTCTATCAGATGAATTTCTCCTTGAGAATAGCAAGAGAGGGAACTGTTGTCATTCCTGATTCCATTGGCTGTTGGGGAAATGAGAAGCCCCCCGCTGTTGGTTATATATATGTCCTCATGTCTAAGTGAGGTCCGTGGCAGCTATCCTGTTTCTGATGAATTGTCGGTGACAGGAACCCACCTGCAGCTAGCCTTCGGCTCCGTGTCGTCTCTGTCTTGTCTGGGCCAGAGGCCTCTGGACTCGCTTCTGTCACCTTCAGCAGCTGGGGTCCTGTTCACACATCACACCGACTGAGTTTGGTGTGCTTGACATGGCTTGTAGTTTGAGCGCTGAGAAGAAGCTTCATTTCAGGCATTTCAACTCAGCGTGAATCACAGAGTGGCGCAACAACAGAAGAGCATCCCGTCCTCCCTAATGGAGACCCCTGTAGAGATCTGCTCAAACTCAATTCTGGTGTCGGCTATGGTTACTGGAAGGAAATCTTGTGATGAATCCAAACTTAAGAGAAACCAATCGAACTAAGACGACACCCCACCACGTCCACTCCCACCAGCTACAAAGAAAAAGAGATTTAGGCCCGAGAATGCAATTTATTGACATCCCATTACATGATTTCCGCTGAGCTTAAGTATTCTTGAGACAGTGGGGGAGACACAGGAGAAAAAGATGCAGATGCAGGGAACTTCACCGCTCGACTATTTCTGGACACATTTCATTAATGTTGTATATTATATTTTATTTGGTGAGTCTCTATAATAAACCCCAACCTCAGTTGCAGGCGCTTTATTTACCCACTCTTATTTTAGGTCAATTTCTATGTATGTGAATAAAATGTAACCTAATTTATGCTGTGCAGATATCTGTACATGGTTTTCATGTTTAATTATTGATTTCTTTATCCAGGAACAATGTCTAATCATGGCAGAGCTGAATTGTCAAATAGCCTTCAATTACCAAAACGCTACACCAGCGAGGGTTTAGAAAGAAATCAGTCATTTTCATGGTGCGGTTCTCTGCTTCAAAGAAAGATAATTGGGTTGCGTGCTTCACACCTCCCACACTGGATCACTTGTGTTGTGGTAAAGAACAATAATTGTGCCCATAATAATGGCACGTTAAGCTTCCCACCATATGCCTCGCTTCCAAAAAAGCCTTTGTGAATCGTCAGAGCAGTTGTCCACCTCCCGCCTCAACATTTCGCAGCTGCAGTCAAATCAAGCTGCTCATTAGCAGTGGCCACCCAAATGTAACACGTTGCACCAATTAAATGGCCTGTTGTAAAACAAACACCAAACCCTGTGCATCCAATGCTCCATAAGCAGACGTTGCTGTCGTTAACAGGCCAAGATGACCCTGCCTTGTGTACCTATTGAATTAAAGATTTTCCCTGCAGTGTGGCCCACTAATATCCCCTCCAATTTACTACAGGAATTTATGATAAAGGATCAATAGTGTTTGGCAGATAAAAGAACTGGCTGTTTTAATGGCGTCTCCTTGAATTGGCCCAATTATTCAGGTTGGAGAGTACCTTGCAATCCTGCAAAGTCCCTAAGAGCCCAGCCTGGAATAGGAGCTTGACCTCAGATTGCAGTTGGGGAATCAAGATGGACGACAGTTATTAAGAGGCCCCAACTGAAATGACGACAGGGCATTTGTGCCTGACAGCACAAGACAGCAAGACAAAGAAAAAATGGTCCTCTGATGTAAAGCAGCAGCCGCTTGAATTTATCCAGCTGCTGTGCACCCCTTCCTTTGATTGCCCTGCAATTTGTCATTTATTATATAACATTCCTATATCCAGAGTAAAAATATGAAAGAGCCATGTGTATAGAATTTATGAAAAATACGTCTGATAATTGCACCTCATTTGTCTCGTTATTCATTGATCCAGACGAAGACCTTTCTGTGCCTTCAAGCTAACACACGTATCACCCAGTCTGTGTGTTTGCCTTGATTCATATGAGGGCAGCACCAGGTGCCACTCCTTTGTTGTTCATTAGCTTAGCCCTGTGGATGGCAGGTAACATTGCCAATAGTATCTCACATTTTTGCATCTAATGAGTGGAAATGAATTGCAACCATCTTGCAACGACATTTAGCAAAAGCGATGTCTATATCAAAGAGGTACAACATCTGTGTCTCTGGTTTGTGTCAACGTGAGGCTAGCTGCGTTGGGAAACCGTTGTCTCCCTGTGGGCCTATTGACCTGAGTTGTTGTTTTCCACGGTACAACGTCTGTGCAGGTTTAACATGAGGTTCTGGATCTGCTCCCAGAGGCTTTCTCAGCAACCACAAGTTCACAATTTCCATTGCAATGTTGCAGTATGTGCCTAAAGGATCAGAAAGGGTCAATTAAGTAGGAATGAAAAATATGCCAGAGGGCAATAAGGTTTTTTAAAGTTTGTTAGGTGCTGTATTCATTATTAGTCTAGTTTGAACACAGTCTCATTTCCAGTGCAGTGCCAATCTTGTTTACTCAATTTGTTGAATTTCACCTTGTAGAGAAGATGTGTTATTGTGCTATTGTTGCTTTATAGAGAACCCATCATAACCGGGCTTGACATCTTGAAGACTGTGGGCTCTGACACAAGATTTATTTACTTGACTACAAGGCTACAATGCTGGCATGTCCATTTCTTTTGAGTATATCTTAAGTTTAGGGTTTTTTTGTAAAGGGGGGGGGATCATGAGTTAAACTGAGACTCAAACATCTCTGAGTGTCTTCTGATGAATTAAACATGTGAAGAGAGGAACTTGGGATTTCTGGATAGATTCCTGTGGAGGCTGGATATCTGCTTGGTTTCAAGTGCTATCACGGTTTTTACATTTCATCCACTGAAGTCTTCAAAGGATGGTGGCACTACCCTCTGGCAGTTTGGCGCTTATTGGAAGTGATCCACAGGTTTTTACATGGATTTACATGGACTCATTGTTCTCATCATACTGTTGCTTTGTGTGTCTTTGAAGTACTTTAAAGAAAAACAGCTGCTTATACTTTGATGAAGTTGGGAAAACTATATTTGATAAATTCACTGTTTTCCAAAAACATCAATCACTTTAATATGAAGAAGGAAAATGCATCACTTGATGGTCTAGTATCAGTTTAGATACCCAGAGATGTTGACTTCTGTGTCGGCCTATTATGTAAAATGAGATATAGGGCAGTTTCAGCTTTTTCAGTATTTTTTTGTAATTACTACTCTTCAACTTTTCCAGTTGAATAATGTCATCTAAATAACTCAAATGTTCTGTGTATTCCTGATGGCTCTGTGTGTACGTAAGCTGCTCGCCTCTTAATTGACATTCCCCATTCATGATCATGTTCAAGATCAGATACAAAGTGAAGAAAGGTAAAAGATTAAAACTAATAATAAAATATTAAAATAAGAGATACAAAGTGATTTCAAATCTAAAAATAAATCCGCAGTGCTGAATAAGACAACGTAGCAACGTATCCTACGCAGTTACAGGAGGTAAACCATTTGTACATTTGTACCACAAGTACTTTGTACTTGGTTATGTTTGCTTCCCAAAACCTAGCGCTAATCGGATGGGAGGCCGGAGTATAATAGTCGGCTAATGTTGCAGTGGCAAGTTAGCTAATGCTAGCCTCATTAGCTTACGATACAGTGAGAGACTTGAGCCTGAGCAAATATGAGCTTCAGAGCTTGCCAAATGAAATGTCAACAAAAAAGCAGCCCAAATACAGCCTATTACGATATATAAACAAACATACAATACAGTGACCCTAAGTAAACTGCCAACCTGTGGGAAACACTGACAATGATGCGATTGTGATTCTGAATGGGCATTATGAATGGGCCTTTTAAGTATATATTTCTTCCTGCTTGTGGCTTTTAATACTGTAAATTGTTCATGTTAGAGTTTTGAGAAGGTATTTTCTTTCCACAACACAGTAGGTTAGTCCATGTTACTGGCTGGTGTTTAGCTTGGGCTGAATCAGCTGTGTGCATTGTCTCAATAGTAGGGTTATTCCGGGTCAAATCACCCAAAGAGTTAAACCCGACCACCTCAGATTTTGATGAAATTTGGTATTATTGTTGATTTCGATCCCACAACACCAAATCACCAAAACTTTGGGGGTCCGTATCTCCCAAACCACTGGTCCAACTGACCTGAAATTTGAGATTTGTAGTTTATAACCTGGAAGTTCTGTGCCCACCAAACGCAAAAAAACAGAACAACAGCAGCGCCCCGGGTCAGAGCTGAAAAACTTGTCTATATGAGCGACGAGATCTCGTGCACGAAAACACTCGCCTAACGGAAGCAACGCCTCAAGCGAATTGGAACTCTCCCGATATGACTTTGGCATGAACGCACAATCTGCATGTGAAATTAGAGAGCTTCACCTCTCTTTATTGCCTCGCCTGGATTGCTCTGGATTTTAATTGCAATTAGCGCAGACAGTGATTTATCGACACGGCGGCGGGTCTCCGAGTCGTCTCGTGTCGGGCTAATTGGCTTGGTTAAAAGGCGTGACGGAGGGTAGGCTGCTGGTGGCTCTCTGAAGGGCGGCCTTACTGCCTCCTGGAAGAGGATGAGCTGTTGTTTCTTGTTTCTCAAGAAACAAACATAACGATAACTAATATTTAATTAAAAAGGTGTCCTCACTTCCCTTCCTTCCATCCTCCTTCCTTCGCTCCTTCTTCCCTTTTTCGTCTTCTTTCTTTTTCTTTGTTTTTTGGGTGCAGCTGTGTCCGGGTGTCGTTCAAATTGAAATAATCGTTCGCCGATCACACGTTATTCCTCCCCTAGCAAATGGAAAAAAGAAAGGGGGGGAGAGAATGTGTGTATCCCTGTTCCAGTCAGATAAAATGTCAACATTTCATGGCAGGTGTTACCAGAGATTGAGCAGCGGTAACGCTTCCTACACCTCCTCCTTCCTTCGCTACCACTAAGTCATATTGTCAAACGCTTTTGTTTATCCACCTTCTTTGCCTCTTCCAACCGGTCACCGCTGCAAGGAAGCAAGCTGATCTGAGTTAATGCCAGAGTGCAGCCTGCTTCTCTCAAGCTAGCGCAGCTGGCAGCGCGCCGAGCTGGGAGGCCTGTCACCGTCGGCGTATTCCCTCCGTGCTTTGCGCTGTGCACTTAAGGCGCGGTCCAGTCAACAAGGGGTGTGCGTGTGTGTGTGCGCGTGTGTGTGCGTGTGTGTGTGTGTGTGGGTCGGTGTGTACAGTAGCTTACAAAACAACAGGATAATGATGGTATGCCCGGGCGAACAGGATGTGAGAGTTTCTGCAGGGTTAGGCGAGCAAGGGTGTGTGTGTGTGTGTTAGTGTGTGTGTGTGTGTGTGCTTGTGCGTGTGTGTGTGTGTGTGTGTGTGTGTGTGTGTGTGTGTGTGTGTGTGTGTGTGTGTGAGAGACATCACATTGCAAACTCTTCATCTGAGCATTTGTTTAAAAAGTGTGCAATCTGATTGTAGTTGCATCTAGCTTTACATCCTGAATCACTGATTGATTTCTAGAGGAGAATGTTCATTTTAGTGGTTAAACAGGACTGAAAAATAATTGATGGGCTCAGTAGTGTACATGCCGAGAATAAGAGGAACTTTTTGAAAGGACATATTTCTGGGGGAGCCAACAAGTAACCCCAGTTATCCCTCTCTTTCCCTCAGTTATCTTTTTTCTGGTAACAAGATCGCTGTAATCCTGTTGCGTCTTAAATGTATTCCCTCACTCTGTTCATGGAAGAGCAGGTAGCTGCGTGATGCAGAAACTAGCGTGGCTTATCTTCAGCCCCTGACGGTGTGCTAGCGCTAGACAGAGCAGGACGGAGGAGAGGGTTGAAGATGAACAGCGCCGGGGCGAGGACAGAGTGGTGCTGAGTGGAGCAGGAAAAGAGGAGGAAGAGGAGGGCAGGGGAGCGAGGCCGGAGACAGATCCCGCTATAAAAGATGAGAGCGAGAACTCGGCATCGCCCGAGCCATAGATAGCTCAGCGGAGTCACATTTGTTAACGCGGGGATCGGGCCAGCGCGGTGTCAAGAGACGAGGCCGCCGCGTTATGCAGGAGTTACACAATGCCAACTTAGCCCGCTGCGTGAGTAATGCTGTTTATCCAGCGCAGAACCGGCTAGCCCAACATCGCCACTCCGGGACGATCGAAGCGGCTGTTTACTGCGAGGTAGCTTCACCGGCAGCCAATATTGCACTCATCACAACCGTATTACAACACGGGCCTACTCCCTGTCTGCCAGTGGGAAGTAATCCCAAATCAGTGCCACTGTTAATTTAGACTTTGATTAAAATACACATCTGAAAACGCCCGGCCGCACGGCCTGCCTGTCTTCGCCGCGGCTCGGTGACAGATCTGAGTCGACAAATCCTCTTGTACATGTAAAACTATGCTGGTTTTCAGCCAAGGGGGGATTTAAGTCAGAGTTGTGTTTGGACGAGCAGGCATGAGGGTTCGACTTCTCCCTCCGTCTGACTCTCTCTCCTTCACGCTCCATCCCCGCCCCCGTCTTTCTCTTTGGGAGGTTTGACAGAGGTTTCTGTCATCCCTACTGGCAGCTGTTGCCATGGTTGTGTGTCAGCGCCTCTGAACTACCTGGACGCTATTTCCATGGACACACATCAGGTCGACGCTGGGCTCCGCGGAGGAGGAGGGAGGCAGCTCACCGGCGTCAGCAGTTCTTTGCCGGTGAGTGCCTTGGAGATGGACTGAGGGAGACAAGGGGGCTGGAGGTGGATTAGGGGCCTCGGCAGATATTAAACAGAGAAGAAAAAGAACAGAGCGAGTGTGAGAGATGGAGTGAGAGCGCTGGGGGCGCTGGCCTGTAGCCACCCTCGTACAGATTTCCCATATTCCCGTCGTCGTAGACTGTTTAGTCTAGGGGTGTGAACAACAAATCTCTACGAAGGCAAGAGAAAGGAGAGGCATGACTCCTGAAGATGTCACCCTGAAGTGAATCCTGGAGCTGCTGAATTAGCGGTGGAGGCAGGGTCTGAGATTACCACCCACTAAGCACCAGATGCCAGGGTTCACCTGCCGACCCATAACCTTCTGAGACGTCTGAAGGCATCAGTTCTACAGTTTTTGGTCTTTTCCTGTTGTCAGAGGTTGAAACTATGCTTCAAAACTCTGCTGCGCGTCATGATGAACTGATCGTTTTGGCCGATAAAAACGTGACACTTCACCTCACAGCATGGCATCCTCATCACATTGGAATTTTGTAGGCTTTCAGGATGAAGCACATTAATCCTGAGGTATTGAGGATTGAACACATACTAGCACAGATTAAAAATGGAAAATGATGCAGACAGAATGCACTGAAACATTAACTCAACCCCACAAGCATTTGTCGAGGTTCGACCCAAATTAACCCAAAATCTGTATCAAAATGATTATATTGCCCAGTAAAAAATCAGAAAAAACAGCTTTGGAAACGGATAGCGGAAAGATGTTTCGGTCCTCACTGTCGGTGCAGGATCGGATCATCGACGTTCGCTTGCCGGTAACACAGTTGGATCCATGTTCTGGTGCGTAACTGTTGGCAGTACAGTGAAAGTCCACAGAGTCCATTAGTTCTTAATGGATCAGCTCCGTCTGTTGGCGATTGTCTTGACGTCATCACAGATTAGAGCCTCGCTTCTCCGCTTTCCTCTTCGAAACGGAGTCACAATATTGCTGCTTGATCATTAAGAGCATAGCAGTAACATGAATTAGGTTTTATGGTGGGTTTTGAGTTCGTCAAGTCAGTCCAGGTCTTACCGGACGGACCCCCAGGACTGTTCACCCACACAACCGTCACACAAATCTGACATTCCCATTCCCTCTAATCTATCTGCCTCCCAGTCTTTGTAACCTTGATAATGCTTTTATTCATAAATCATCTTTTCTGTTGCGCGTTTGACAGCAGGGACACGGCCCACAGACAAAAGCCCTCCCGCGGCGTCTCCTTTCTGACACCCCCCACCCCCCTGTAGCGCGAGGCAATCAAGAGCAACTGCAGTTGGCACCCGGCGTCCCGGATGAAAGGCAATACAATGCAGGCAGGGCAGGAGGCTGGGGCTGACTGCAGCTCCTCTCGGTGGTCTCCCACTGACTGGTCCATCTGTGTGTGACAGGCTGACCTGGGTCTGCTGGGCCCCTCCGACTGTGGCTCCGCCCCCCCGAGGGTGCAGACACACCATCAGCGAGGTCTTGCAATAGGAAGGTTTTCAGGATTGGTAGGCTTTGATCTGAGCCGATGAGAATAATAACTTATGCCTTTGTCTGACGTACCCGTGATATTTGAACAAAATCTTAATGATAATCCCTTTTTATTTCTGAGGGGAAAAAGAACCATAAACAGGGTGACTACAGGTTTATTTAAGTTAAATTTCAAATGTTTTAAGACCCGTTTCAACCCCAAATAAGCCTGAAGAGAAAATACAAAAAAGGGACAACACAACCAAATTTCTCGCTAGCATCTTCTGGCCCTCGGGGCCTTTCAGCAGTTTCTTCTTTGCAGGCGCCCTTTTGTGTTGGGACGTTGTCGTCCAGGGTGCAGCGTGTTGCTAGTGTGACCTGTACAATACTTGCACATGGTCTCCGTCTTGTCAGTTGTCTTGTTGCTGTCCTTCCTTAACCAGAAACCCAAATTGCCTCCACACAGCAAAATGAAAACGTGACTGGGAGAGCCCAGCTGAACTGAGGTCGCTGTGATGACCCAAGCTAAACCTTGCTCTCTTTACGCAACGGAAAAGAGAAAAGACCATTCTGAATGGCATTTTTCTTTTTTTTTTGTATCGTGGAATATAGTTTCCTGAGACTTTCTTTACACCCCTAGTCTTGATCATCTTGTGTGGTAGCTATATTTATGTCGGTACGGCTATTCAGGGGGGGGGGAAGAGTGGCAGCACATTTAAAAATAGGGGGGAAATTACTGGATACAATCAATACAATACAATCCATTTCATTTATTTATCAGAGCACACAACATAAAGAAAACAACGCGTTTGGACAAGAAAAGCCGTCTTGGATTCAACGTGGTTTGGTTCAGGACTCCGCATACCAGAATTAAATTGTTGTCATCGTCTTCCCTCACACGCTACAACAAAGCTGATCACCTATTTTCTATACCTCTTACTCCATTTTCATCTTCAAAGCCATATGAGCCGAAGACAGCATTGATGTAACCCGGTGCCTTTGTTGTAACCCTCCGCTAATTGGTCTGGAAACTAAGTGGTGCCACGTCGAAGCGAGGCTTTATCCCTTATATTGATCATCACTTTATATAGCGCTATTGATCGCTTTCCAACTGAAGCTTGTAGAGAAACTGATGCTTTAAATTTCAGATATGTTGGACGCGAATGCCTGTCGATCGGCTCACGGGATCACTGGAATCGAGCCAATTAAACACAGCCTTGTCTTCTGGACTAAAAGGAAATAAACAGTTCAGGATGTGTGTTGTTTTGGCCTAAATGACAATAAGATTGTAGTTCTGAACAATAGCAAATTGACCACAGCAGTCAGACAATGTTTCTGTCTCTTTTTTTCCACAGGGAATTCATTCACTCAATTCCGTTTCTCAGAGGAAAAGGACTGGGAGATGGACTCACTGGCAGCCAATCAGGTAAATCTATACAGTTATTTGCCCAGTCTCAGCCGTTCTGTGTTCCTTGTGTTTTATACGTTTCATCACCACTGGATGCTGTAAGGGGATCAGGCAGAGAGGCTCAAGGTGGAAATGAAGAAGAATAAAGGGTTTTATTTACCCAAATTAAACAATTAACAAATGGACTACAAAATTAGAAATACTTGACGTCCTAAAACAAGGCAAAAATAACAATAATAACTAACTCTATACAGCTAATCAAAACAAGGGTGCAAACAAAGCAAGTAATAATCATATCTTTTCCAAAGTACTTTTCAAAAAGAACAACGAATCTCCAGTGATCCCCCTGCAGAGCACCTTGTGTTGGCACCATCCACTTCCTGGTTTGTCAGTATAAAAGGGTGCCTCAATTTTCGCTACACCTTGTCATGTGGAGGGCAACAGAACAAGGTATTAACCACAATAGGCTTTATAACAGAATGTTAACCAACATGCATGCACTCAAATTAGAAAGCTTAGTGTCCTAATGTCAATAAACATAGATGTCATGTAGGGCTGAACGATTTGGGAAAATAATTGAATTGCGATTTTTTTAGACCAATATTGCGATTGCGATTTAGTATGCGATTTATTTTTTTGGAAGTTCCTTATCGTCTGTATTATTCACTAAACACAAGCAATACATCATTCTATAGTATGACCAACACAACATTGGATACAGTCTCTTTCCTGTAGGCCAGGCCTACGTGTTATGATGAAATGAGATGAATTGATGCATGAATTGATATGAATAACATCTTTATTTAACTATTGAATTGTAAAAAGAAAAATCTTCAATTACAGTAGAATATTGACTGATTGATTTAACTTCAAGCCTTGTAAACATGTAATATAATTATCCTGACTTAACTTTTTAATAAAATCTAACAACAACAAATTTAATAAAAACAACAACACACTGCAGAACAACCAGACCAGTGCCTCAGTCATTGCTGCCTTCTTCTTCCAACTGTGGGAGAAGTGCCCCACCAGCTTCTTGCACAGCCCTGTTGCTCTTGACAGTCATCTTTCATTGCATTTTCTGAAAGAAATTTAAAAAAAAAAATTAAATTAGTGTACAATTCATACAATTTGTGTGTTACTAGGCTATCACAAGCACACACGCACGCACACACAGCTACATTAGAAAACAAACTATCATTCATTCAACCATTCTGTTCTTAATCTTTTACGTTCTCTTCTTATTGTCTTTCTCACACACACACACATTATAAAAATACTGAAAAAAACGTACCAATGGCAACATGTAATCGGTGGCCGAAACACTGGAGCCTGGTCCACTCGTTAAACTGCGCTGCCTTCACCATGTTCGATGCATCGTCCGTTTTTATGCAGACATGGTTTTCTTCACCGAGGTCCCAGCCGGCTAGCCCCTCTCTCAGGCCGGCTGCAATGTTCTCCCCAGTGTGGTCGTCCGGGAAAAACTCCGTTGTTTTTAGCTCCGCTGCCACTCTCTGCCTGCATGTTCTGTATAGCTCCGGTATGGCAACCTGGCTCAAATATGTGCGGGATGGCATGCTGTAACGCTTATCCAGTGTCTTTACCAATGCCGTAAACCCAGCCTTGGTCACCGTGTTGAGGGGCATCATATCTTTCCCTATGAACTCCGCTATCGCCTGAGTAATTTCGCGGTGCCGTTTTGAATCTCGTTCATATGGAGATATACATTTCGGTCAGTGATCCCTGCCGGGTGGTATTTGGCCTACTTGACACACTGGTGGTCGGGTTTTTTAGCCATGCAATTGTCATACATGGCCTTGTGATGCTTTCTTAAATGCTGGAACAGGTTTGTAGTGTTGCCCGTGTTGTAGCTACGCTAGCAAGGCACGTTCTGCACAATACCTTACTCTGTGCAGCGTCTTCTTTCCTAAATCCAAAATAGGTCCAGACAACCGACGTACTGCTCCTCTTTGACACTAAAGTCACCTCTTCGGTGTTCGGTTCTGCCGAGGCCATTTTCACAAGATATCAAAGCGTAGCGCAACTTTGTTCTCTTCATCTACTGCTCTTACTGTCACGTGCGCGTAGGGTAGCGCGTATGTACGTGAACCACACGTGGCCAGGTGTTTCCGACCCTCTGATTGGTTAGATTGTGTAACATTAAAAAAAAAAACTTAAAAAAAAAACAAAAAAACCTTTTTTTTTTAATCGCAGCCTTTGCGATTTGAAAATTGCATTCTATTACATTGCGATGTCGGTTTAAATTCGATTAATCGTTCAGCCCTAATGTCATGTCATTACTTGAGTTATGTATGTGCATTATGAATGTGAATAGTTCGGAAGCAAACAAAACTACTGACTGTTTTGTGTCAGCGAGTGGTACGGCCTTCATTTATAGAATACTTCTGGGTTGAGGAGGCCTGGCAGGACTAATGTGGACATCTTGAGGTGTTTAAGGTCTGTTACAGTTCTGGCCAAGGTCATCGGCACCCTTGCTTCTTATGCAGATAATGTACAATATCTTCTGAAGTAATTGGAAATTGAACCAACTTTCGGTCTTCACACAGTCATCTATCAATTTACAACAGCACATGAGTAAACAAATACAAATCTTTTACGGTTTTCAAAGTAGAAAAGGGGTCATGGCCATTATTGGCATCCTTTTAGAACAATTCAACTCAATGTTGTTTGTTGCAGGTGCCCATATGGTATACATGAACCTATCATCCATAGTGAACTGCACATGCCCATGGAAGGAATTGAAAGGGCTTAGTGTGGACGTACTCTTATATGCCATCGCATGACTCGTCCCTCTAGGTGTCGGTGGTGTTCGTGGACCTCCCGGCGCTGGCCGAGTGTCTTCAAGAAGTGCCTCTCCACCAGAGACTCAACCTGGAGGCTGAGCTGGTTCAGGTTGTCCAACCATTTTACAGTATATCCCACACGAGTATAGGACTGTTCCTATTGTACTTTAGCTGACATGTCAGGATGAGAGCTAGGAGGTTGTAGCTCATGGGGATATTTTGCCAATATGCAGTTTTAATTGTGACGTATACTGTAATGCAGTTGCAAAATTAACTTTCTGCCTCTCCTGCCAAGCGCTGGTAAACATCTATTTGATGGTCAGCAGGGACAAAGACTGTAATTCAATTGTTATCGTCTCAAAGTTAGCGTGCAGTGTGGCGGGTGATCCTTACTCATTTATCAGCCATATCAAGACCCATTTTGGCAGATGGTAATTTTCGGCACGTGGTTGCAGTCCTTTACACTAGTCCTAATATTTCAGGTCTCAACACCAGTAGAACTGCCCACTATGACCGTGGCGCCCAAACAGTACACGGCAAAGACAGCCACCTTCACTCCTCCTCCTGCCTCAGCTTTGAAAGGCCTCAACGCCAGCCTGGCCCCAAGCCCAGCGCCGGGCCCGGATCCTCGGGTTTCCTCTAGTGCAGCCAAGCCACAGGTGGATGACAGTGATGAGGAGCTGGACCAGCTGCTCACTTTACAGAAACCAGCCTTGGACGCTTCAGGAAACCAGTCTGTCAGTGTCGCAGATGAGGAGACTGTTGTTCCAGATGAAGGTAAGTTTATTCACTGTACTATATAATGGAGCTCTGAGTAGAAAGGTTTGTTCTTTTCAAACTAAAATGGACTTTGAAGACCAGCTTTGCACTACGAAACTGCAATGAGCTACTTGGCCTTGGGTGAGATATTTAGTCATCACTAGTTTTGTGTTTAACCTTGACACAATATTTTGTATTAATTTATTTTGAAGGGCCGTTCTTTTGAGGCTCTTCACAGAGTTTGAGTGTCATTTATTGCTGCAGTTAGTTTCTGATAAAACTCTAGATGTATTCAATGCTCAAAATGTCAAATCCTGCATTTTAACTACTTCAAAAGACAGACAAAATGATAGTCAAAATAATCCAGTGATTTGTTCTTTCAGCAGCGCCCGAGGAAGTAGAGGAGGTGGTTCCAGAGGTGACAGAGGAGGCGGCCTCACCTAAGGCCGCCCATGTCAAACAGGAAATGGCAGAGGAGGACCTGGAGGACTGGCTTGACAGCATGATCTCCTGATCCCCACCGACCATCAACACCCGGGGCAATCGCAGGGACGTCAGGAAAGACTTTGTTTACAGAAGAGGAAAGGTTGTGGAGGCACACACACAAGCTAAAACCCATTCAGCATTGGTTTTGGCTCGGAGTCTAGCAGTACTTTTGAATAGAAAGGGACACGGTGGACTTTGTTTGATGCCTGCATGGAATTTAACCTGGAATGAGTTAAATCCGCGTCACTTCCCACGACCTCGTCCCTTAGCGAAATCATATCAGAACTGCATCACTCGCTGTTCGAAAGACATTTAGACTGACACACTTGTAACTCATTGTTTCCCCACCTTTTACACATTGACAAGGGAAAGCAACGTTTTTTCCCTCCTCTTTTAGTTTCCCCGGCTGAACGAGCGACAAAGTGTTCAGAGGTGTGGAGATAGGACTATCCGTCTGGGACAAGGTGTCAACATGTTCTTTCTGCACTTCGCGATCCACAGAACAAGAAGTCTCTGTTCCTTGTGAGACGTTCAACGCCACATTTCGCTTTCAGACATTGTAACAGGCCACGGACAACACGTTTGGTTTATTGCATTGGTTACTTTATTCATTTCCTCCCCCTTGTCAAAAGAAATGCTGTTTACCAAAGCTACTACATACATACAAATGGCCATACAATAGCAGTTAACCATTTTGTCTCAAGTGTTCAATAAATCCTTGAACATTACAATATTTTTTTCTTTTCTACTGTGGAAAGAAGTGCAGGTGGGCAGGACACCACAGCTTGGGAACCAAACTAAGCAACATTTACACGAGGATCATCTAGATTTTATACAACAAATGTATCTTTTTTTGTTTGTTTTTACTTAGAAGCCACAAAACTACCTTGAGCTAAATCTAGCTTGTAACTAACCCAGAACTAGAGCACTACAGCGTGTCAGGAGGGACTGAAAAAGAAAAAAAAAAAAAAAAAAAAGGCTTTGCATAGTTTCTCATAAGGCACGTTGGCACTTAAACATCTAAGTGAGTCATCTCTGGTCCTGGAAGAACCGTCTTCGGCAATTCCCCATTTCATCCAGCAGATTTAGACCAGCTTTAAAAGGCAGAACAGTTCTCACTCGTTTCGTTTGATGTAATTGGATCAGCATTAACGATCAATTCCAGCAGCACACATCCATTCAGTTTGTTTGGTAATAGGTTACAGTAACGTCATGGCGGTAATCTTTGTGCATATTCAGACATTCACTTGTCATGCTGTAACCCTCCACGTGTTTAAAATGTCTACACACAACAAATTGTGCAACAGGTCGGGGTTAAGCAAGTGAAAAGGCAATGTGTAGTAGAATCAAAAGAACCAGTTTGCATAAAAGAGGCGTTGTGGCAAGTGACTATTTTCGGGTAACAAGGAGAAAAGGACGTGGATGCACACGTGCGCAATGTCCAATGACCTTACAAGAATTCAAAATGAGGTTTTCAAAATGGTTTTACTTGATGCTGTTCGGCAGCAGAGCAAAGTCCAGTGAGTTCAGGTTCTGTTAAGAGGGGGAAGTCAGGTAAAAGTCTTTCAGGTAGAAGGTGACAGTGTTCGGGGCGCTAGGCAGGGCTGCCCCCTCTAGCCCAGCTGGTCCTCGTATTGCTTACGGAAACAGTCTCCGGCGGGGAAGAAGTCCCAGCATCTCTCCTGGTACATCTTCCACACGTACGACTCCTGGGGACGAGACGAGATCAACACCGGCGTAAACAAATCGTCAGGGTGAGTCGGTCATAAATCTATTCTGTGACGTCTACAATGGCCACCTCAGGGCCCATAGGCCAATCAGATGCTACTATCAGCTGGTGTAGGAGGCACCATAGGGTGTTGGACCCTTAAAGACAGTCCCACAGTCAGGAACATCTTTAAAGTTAAAACACCCAAAAGGCTTCTCTCTGTTTTCAAAAGGAAACATTAAAGCACATCTCCTAAACATTACAGCTTTGTTGATCGTCCTCCAAGTTTAGTTGAATGTTTTTTTTCTTTTGGCTTCACCTTGGAGGTGAACTGTTTTGGTTTTTATGCCCTTTGTTAATTTTGTGAGGGGAAACGGTGTATGCAAAACCCAAATAGACTTGGATGTCAGGTGCAGGGCAGAGACTGGAAGTCAAAATTGAACAAAAGGTAAAAGAATACCCACGCACTGACTCCTGCTCCCAGTAGGTTTTACTTATGCAAGATTTCAAGTGGGTTGAAATGTTGCACAAGTGAAGCTTAGCAGGAGTCCGTGTGCAGGTGTTGCAGTCTTCATTTTGTAAACCACAGACATGAGTATATACATATCAGAACACCACGCAGGAGAGCAGTACGCTAGAACGAGTGGAATATCGCTGATGTGACATACCTGACCCGTGTGTTCAGTCTCATCCTTGTTAATCAGGTACATCAGGAAGAACCTGTACAGGGAAATGTGTTCAGTTTCATGTTGGAGATCAGAAAAACCCCTGATTTTATTGGATTTGATTTCCTCTGTTGGTTGCTGTGTGCACTCACAGGTAGTTAGCTAGGTTGTGCTCTTGCAAGGTGTGGGTCTCGAACCCGTGGGGCGTTCGATCAAAGTAGTCATTCCCAATGCCACAGATGAAGCATTTGGTCTGAAAGAGGAAGGGTGTCAGATTAATTGTCTTCTCCTGTACATAAAAGTGTAATACTTTCATTGCATAGTATGTAGTATGCATTTTATGTATGTCTATAATAATTTGCAGTGGTTTGCATCATATTAGCGTGATGCCATTTCTCTGTATCAGTGTATCACAAAACCCAACAGGTTCCCCGGACTCCTTCAGTCCTGGCCTAGTCTCTTACCTCCATGTCCTCCTTCACCTGCTCCTGCTGGTCTCTCAGCTCACCAAAGGCATCGATGATCAAACCTGTAGGGGGTTGAAACAGTCCGTCAGAGTAGTGTTGAACAAGGTACATCTCATAACACAACTATCGAGCTGTAGTTTTGGAATAGACGTGCGTGTCCACCACTGAGAAGCTCATGTACCCTGAATGATGGCCAGGAGGATGACAATGACGAAGAAGAAGAAGGTAATGTCGAAGAGGATGCGGTAAAGCTCGTAGGGGTCTCCAGCTGGGTCCTCCAGCTCGTCTCCAATACCGCCTCCGGCTCTCACACCCACGTACATGTGGAACAGATAGCACTGCACCAAGAAAAGAAGAGGAGAAATTTACATTTCAGAGTGATTCACAGCCACTCTGAGTCAGCCAACATAATGTACAGCCTTTTTAAGTGACGTGATGGGGAGTAAAATAAGCAACGATGGCAGCTGTTTGATTTGTTGTGCTTGTAGAAACAAGGGAAAATGGAAAGCAGCTGCTTTTACACTACAGACCAAGTAATACAATTCAATCCACGGTGCATGAAATGTAAAGGTTAGTGTGACTGGAGCCGGAAACTTTACGCCGGTCCTCAACAAGGCATCAAGACACATTGTCATCTATTGTTAGGAGAGGACAGAAAGCGGAAGAAGGCATAGCTGAGTGAAGGATGGGTGTCAGAGACCACTGAGGGGACACGGCTGATTAATGTGTTCATGGATGCTTTTAAAACGTTTTGAAAAAAAAGACAATAACTACACCGGCAAAACTGCATAAGGGTCGATAAAGCCTTTTATGGAAGTCAGAATAAATTGAAATAAACTAGCTTTCTGAAGTGAAAGATTAGAAATGAAAAGTATTTTCCATTTCGCTCAGTAGTCATTCTGTCTGCATACCCTGACGAAGGCCTGCAGGCTAAAACGTTTTATTCCAGCCATCCAAATAAAGGCCTCAGGAACCTTTTCAGTTGGAAACATTTGGCCTTGGTTACTGTTGCAGCCTTTTTATATTCCTCCTTTTTTTAACCTCTTTCATCAAAAAAAGATACTGATGGAGCTCAGACGTACAGTCATCATATCGTCGCACTTCATGTCGGGCTGGTCTTCGTCCTCGCTCTTGTTGTAGAACTTCCTGAAGAAGTTGAAGGCCACCACAGTGTAGAGATAAACCACCACCGCCAGCAGGCCCACAGTCAGCACCAGCTAGGGAGAGAAACAACAGGACCACTAGCGGGTAACAATTTCAGATCACAGAGGCACAAATTACTGCATCCATTTTATTGGTTAACTGTAGATTTAGGGGGAAATGTGTGCAGAACAAGTCAATTGGGTTCAGATCAATTTCGAGTATGGGTGTACGTAACTGAGTTGAACAGCGCACCAAGAAAACGCTACATTGTTCAAGTCTATTTAACAACATTCAAAGGAGGTCTTGAATTCAGGTAATCACATTTAAGTCATTACAATAGGACTTTTTCCAGGACCTGCAGACCCCCTGCAATTGCAATTTCTGTCGTTTCACTGCATACAGAGGCAGCACCACTGAGAAGCAAACCCAAGTCTTCCTTGTCTAATGAACTAGACAGGGAACTAGATATAACCTATCATTTATTTAATCCAATTTCTTTAAATCTGAAGTCCTTTTCAAATTCCGTTCCAGATGTTAATTTCTTGATTTGATCATTTTGGTGTTCAGTACGATTTACACAGCCCCTACTAACTATGACATATCAGCCTGGCCTGTATTCTTCATAGCAGCAAATATCAGACTACGTGAGATGACAGGTGTCTAAAACCACAGAAGAGACGTAGTTCTTTGTACATCTAGATTTCCCTATACTTTTCCTAGCCTCTTTTGCATTTTCCAAACATGTCAAGGAAATTACCAAAATGCATTTTCACATAGATTTCCAGGCTTTCCAGACCTGCATAGCAGCCCTGCTGAAGGGAGGGGAGGTTTAAAAAAAAAAAGAAAAGACAAAGCTGCTTTGACAGACTTGTTTTCTGCTGTGGAGTAAAGGTTGCTGACACAACGCTCATCTCTGCTGCTTTGCCTCCCCCTGGTGGTATTTCTACTTGCCTGCTTGCCGTTGTGAGTGACGGAGGACAGGATGGTACGGAGGGTCTTGAAGCCCATGGCGATGTCCAGCAGGTGAGCAGCGAAGAAGAAGTTGTTGAAATGTCCAAAGATGGACATGGTGGCGTACCAGATCAGATACAGGAAATACTGGGAGGAGGGAGAGGAGTTCATCAGTGACAGATTGATTAATCACTGGTTAGGCTTACAGTCGAGTAACGCTGTTTTAGGTGGATGATTGCTTGCACTTCACATGCAGAGGGACCATAATTTAATTGACGCAAGTTTGGAAAGTTATTTAATTACAGATCGACCTCATTCTTCACCAAACTCCTACGATGATGAGCCAAATTCCTTTAGATTTTCCTCAACATCTTTTTTATTTTATTTTGAAACATTGATAGATCGCTTCCCTGATAGTGATGTGAGTGCAAACGTTTAGTCCACATGAGATACACTTACATTGTCAGTCAAAACCACGCCATTTTTCCAGATGTGGTACTTGGTATCGATGGAGCTCAGCCTGTCAGCGAGAAAACAAGAAGCTGCATCACATTGAAGTATTAGCCCTTTAAACAAGGTCTATATGTGCACGAGTATGGGCACGATCATGTGTTTAGCCCAGTCTGGCTTCGTTCACATCCACAGTGCTCAAGTTGGAATGAAAGCAGACATTCCCAGATTTCCGACGGTATTAACCACGTCACGCAGACTAATAGTAGAGGCCCACACTCGTCCATGCAGATAAAAGCTCTGCTTTATTCATCGCCCATCAGGGCTTAAAGAAAAGTAAGTGAACAGGGTTTTGCTCCCATTTCTAGGCTGACTGATGGTGAAATATAGATGATATTGCAATACGTGTTACATTTAGAGCTTAACATTTATGCCTGAGCTTCACAGGATCTGACTGGTGTTTACCCTGTTGGGGTTTTTTGTTTTGGGGTTCAGGTCAGGCAGTGCTCAAACCTTCAGGCCTGAGTCAAACCTGTGTTAAAGGGGCAGTAAATGATTAGATCGGCATCACAACACATTTCGGCTACAAAGCCTCGTTCTCAAGCCAAAAAAAAAAAAAAAATGACAAACTCATACTATGTTGGTAATTACAGGCTGCCATATTTCAAGGGGACAGGAGACTAGGTGCGTAGGTGCCGCTGCAATTCCTGCTAATCACCGATAAGAGGTTGATAAAAGGTGGTATATTATTTAATGCCCCTTGAAACTAGGTGTGAATACGGGCTCATCTCTCACCAGGACACCAGCGAGGCTTCCTTCTCCACAGTCTCCACAGTGGGATCAAAGTCCAGTGCGCTCTTATCCAAACCCAGCAGCTCGGCAATGCGTTCAGCTCCATACAGGTCACCATATTTGTTGATCACCTGCACACAGGGAGGACAGCAGAGGTGCCACTCAACTCTGGACTGCGGCTAGAAGTGCTAAAAGTGTGGTCCTTGAGGTCGCTCCAGGGGGTCCCAAGAAAAGGTTGAAGAAAAGGGTGGGAATGGGGGACTTAAACTCACACAAGGTGAAAGTTACGATATTAAAACAGATGGTTACCATGTGTCTGCTGTGACCAAACACTCACCTTACGCTTCACAAACTTGTCCCAGTAGTTGTTGGGGAAGGACCTGCAATGGAGTGTGCAGAAGAAAGGATCTTGACACATTCACAACGTAATATCTGATACACAGTCAAACAGGTAAGTTTGGATCCAACCAGGGATCACACACAAATCAGGATAGGAGGATAGCAACATACTTGTCAAAAATACATCGTCATGATACTCATGGATGGAAAACGAGCGAGACGAGGTGTGTTCCCTGTTAATGGTAAAAGGAGGGGCCAATGACTTACGGGGTGTTGATGACCAATCGATCCCACTGTCCCTTAATGTCATCATCAGAGGGCTGTTCGGTGATGTAGAGACCGTCAAACTCCAGCCTCCTGGCGATCTCCTTCTCCCTCTTGAACACCACCACAGGAACCTGAGGGGGAGGATGAGTAAGTGGGGGAAGCAGAAGAGAGGAGAAAGAAAACAAAACTGACTTTTTATAGACTTTGACGCAGGCTGCAGTAGAGAATATACGGGGATGGTTACACATTCTCCGCCTCAAAGAAACTCTTCCTACCATGACTCTGAATTCCATGACTTTACAATGACTAAGTTGGAGCCCTTTCATGACCTGCAAATTTTATTGCTTCCTGCTTTGTTGATGTTGTATACATCTACATCAATTGTAGAGAGAGGGCGGGCAAGAGAGAGAGAGAGAAAGTAGTGGTATGAATATCCTTACCTTCAAATAGTAATAACCAACCAAACAGAGGAAGGAGATGACGGTGTGGAATATGGCCAGGAAGCGTAGGGTGGGCGCCATGTAGCCAGTGCTCTCCTGAAGGACAAACTCATCCATGTCAAAGAACGTGTTCTCATCATCGTCTTCGTCGCTGCTGCCCCAGGGGTCGTCCTCTTCTTCTTCTTCTTCAGGTTCACCGGTGTACTAATGAGCAAAGAAGGACACGTTGCGTACAATGAATGATGACATTTTAAACTTTAGTCTTTTCTCCTTCATTTGTCACATTGCGGGGAAAAGTTTCTACTTCTGCCCTTCGGTTTCTCTAAAATGCTTGTTGGAGTTGTTAGCGTTTGTGCTCATGTTCATGCCCACCATGGTACTTCACTTTAGTGTTTACCTCTTGAACACTACAGTCTGTCCTTTACTTTCTATAATGTACTTGAAGTTGCTTTATTACCTTGTAGAAGAGCAGAATGAAGTTGATGGCAAAACACATAAACAGAGCCAGGAAGCGGAGGTTGTAGAAGTTACGGGCCAGGGAGTTCTGTGAGCACAAAGAATGATCAAGTCAAGTTTATTTGTATAGCCCTGGATCACGGTCACGGTCTCAAAGGGCTTCACGATGCCACCCCCTACCTTGGACCCATGCAGAGGACAAGGAAAACCAACTGCTGACTGTGGCTATTGTGTTTTATTATTTTTCTACATGCCTTTCAGGGCCAATGAATGTAGATTAAGCCTCAGGGGAAACTGGAATGCTCACAAAACCAAACAATATCACTATTAGGAAAAGTGTCGGGGGCTCACCAGCATCTTGGTCACATAGATTCCCAGAAAAGCGAAGATACTTGACATGAAGGCAGGCACCGCCTCCTTAGATTGACCTGATCTGGACTTGGGCTTCTCCTCCACTGCTGGCTCCTTAGACTCCTCCTCCTTCGGCTTATCGTCCTTCTCTGTGCTGTATAAGGAAAGTTTGTTAATAGGTTTCAGTGCTTTTTTATCTTGTATGATGGGTAAATTATCCCAACCCCCCCCCATGCAATTTTACTCACTCTCCTTTCTCGTGTTCAGACTCCGGGGTCTCGGCAGGCTTAGCAGCAGCTTTCTGTGTAGGAGTGCGAAACAAGCCGTCTTAAATCAGGGATCATATAAATATAAAAAGAAAATATTGATATTGAACTTCTGACTGCAGACCTTCTTGTGGTCAGCGGTGGAGGTTTCGGCACTCAGCTCGGCGACGTCACCCAGGCCAAGTTCCACATGTTTTCCTCCTTCCTTCTTGGGTGCTGGATTCAGCATCTCCATCATCATGTCTACCTCTGCTTTGTCAGTCGGCGGTGCCATGGCTAGATCTATGCTTCCTGATGATTCACAGGCCTCCACTTTCTCCCCTTCCATCACATCGCCATGGATACCAAACTGGGTTGGGTCAGGCATGTTCCCCAGGATGTCCGTCACTTTAATGTTCTTGGCTCCCTCGACCAGGCCGCCGCCAAACATGGAGGACCAGATGAGGTGGAAGAAACCAAAGACCAGACTGTAGATTCCCTTGAAGAAGCCAGTGAAGAGCATCCAGAAGAAAGAGAAGAAGCCCATGATCATCTCCTTGATGCTCAGCTTCTTGAGCTTCTTGAACTGCTTGCGCATGTTGTTGATGGAAACCACCTGGCGAAAATGGGCAATGTTTTTCTTGACTGAGCGGCATGCGGTGGTGAAGGCGGAGGCAGACTCCATGGCGGCCTCATCCTCTCCAGCAGCCAGCTCCTCCAGGATGCTGTGCACATCCTCTTCTTCCTCCTCCTCAGGTCGTTCCACCACTTCTGGATCGGAGATCTCTGAGGCCAGCTGCATCTCAAAGATGGTGTCCTCGCAGAAATTAACAAACATCTCCATCTTCTCGCTCTCTCTACCCTCGTTGACCACATCAAAGATGAACTGGCGTTTGGACTCTTTGACCTGCGGCTTCTCCCACTGTTCACGGCTTGACTCGCTAATCTCAAAGTACACCCTCTCAATGCGTTTGGCGCTGCCCATGATCTCAATACGTCCCAGATAAGGCTCAAAGTAGCTAAGCATACTTTCTGCCAGGTCCAGGAAGGTGCCCAGGCGGGAGTCATGCGGCATGTGTTCAGACAGGTTGGTCAGCAGCACAGCCACGTTGAACCCAATGTCTTTGGCCGGCTCATGGAAGCGCCCTACAAACTCCTCATAGTTGAACATGTCATTCTCATCAGCCTCCGCACAGGAAAGCAGGAACTCAATTTCAGATTGGCTGTACTGCTTCTGGTTCTCCATGGACTTTTGGAACTCCTTCTTGGAGATGATGCCCTTGCAGTCGGGGTCATACTCCCTGAAGTTGTCGGACATTGTCAGGTCCTTCAGCTTGAGGAACATATCAAAGAACTTGAGGATCATCTCCACGTTGCTGGATGACTCCACCAGGGTGTCAACCATCTGCTTTCCAATTGTTCCATTAACCACGTTACCTAAGGAGGGAACACGTACAGCTTTAGCGTTTGCCATTCCACTTTCATTCACAAGCTTTGGCCTCATTCAGTATGACGTATGCACACAGTCATACGCATTTTTCACCACTATTTTGAATTGTCTAACCAAAAAATACATCTGCTCTCCCTTAAGTTAAACTCTTACCCTCCAACAAGGACAGCATCATGACAATCATGTCCTTCTGCAAATCCATCAGCTCCTTCAACAGCTCAATCTGACTGGAGTCCTGCAAGGAGATGAGAGGTTTTGTTTTGTTCCTAACTAATGGCTTACCTCTTAAAACAGATAGCAGACTAATTATTGTATCACCCTGAAATATTGATCTAACATCTAGCTGAGAAACCAATGGTTTTCAGCTAACATGCCACCAACTCAAGAAAAGGAAATAAAACCTCATTCAACTAGACATAAATGAAATGAAAGGGAAAAAGAAAGAGGGACAGATTATGATGATCGAGTTTATATCAAGCAGCAGAAGTTCTTCGGTTTTTCAGTGACTTGTTAGCTGAAAACCAAGTCAAACTGTAGCCCCATTTAGTCTCAGATAGAAAGGAGACTGGCATGGCATTTTACTGGCAAGCACCACAGAAACTTGTGGTAGATAAAGCAGGGTTAATTTTATATGGTTTCATTTAATTTGATGTTAAATCAATGATTCCATTTGTCAGTCTATTTCTAAACGTTGGATCAACATTATTTCATCATCAAGTGTTACTGATATTCTTCACTCTGTATTTGTGTTTCTTACTAGAGGATGCTTTAAAAGTACATGCGATGCAAGGAGGAGTGTACCTGAGACAGCTTCATCTGCATGTTGGCAAATACATGCAAGAAGCCCACAACCGCATCCCAAAGTCTGCTGTGAGCTAAACTCTGCTGGTTCCCGATACACGGACCCTGAGGGAGGACAAGCAGGACAGGGGGGTGATGGGAAACAGGGAAAAACAAGACCAGTGTCAAGAATGGGACGATATGGTGGACAAAGTAATGATGAAGGAGGAAAAACAAGACGGAGAGAAAGTTAGAGGGAGGTAAAGAGGAAGTGGGAGTAAAAAAAACCAAAAAAAAAAACTAGTGTTATTTATGTGTATTAAACATAGTCATATAAATAGTTATTATCAAGGCTGATATTTCCAGCGTCAGGTCTTACCTGAATATACTCAGTTAGTGAGTTGAAGATCTGCTTAGCTACAGCTAAAGCTTTGGAGAAGTTGACTTGCCCAGGCTCATCAATGATGTCTTTCCCAGAGTAGTACCAGTAGAAGTCACTGATAGATTCCTAAAGAGCATTATTGTACATTAGTACACTGTTATATAATAATGGATGGTGGTGGTGGTAGTGTGTGGGTGCACATTTGTTTGTCACACACCTGAAGGCGGAGTAGATAGTCCACGGTGCTGATAATGATGTTGACTGTAGTTGTATTCCCAGTTTGGGTTCTCAGGAAGTTCTGGAAATCTAGCATGAGAAACATTCTCTCACTGACCAGTGTTTATTAGCTGGGGCCCAGCTAAGCTTAAAACTATTAACTTATTTGTATAAGTTATTAATTTTAAGTACACACCTCCGTTGTGCCCCTCACACAGAAGTTGCAAAAACCGGAAGAGATCCTTAGTAAACTCATCGTTCAGTAGCACCTTGGAACCTGAGGAGAACAGAGACACTGGTGAAGGCAGGTCCGACTTCATACGTCACTAATAACACAATACCAAGTCTAATAATATGTGAAACTCCCCTCCATGGAGGACAGGTTTCATTTTTTTGAAGTCCAGGTCCTTTAGATTGCAGGTACAAATCTGAATCCAAAGTGCTGATTCGTAAAAAATGTTCTCACATTAACGAGACATGGCAGGACATTTCAGTAAGCTGGAGGTAGCCTTATAACTTTCACATGTGGTGCATAAGATTGGCCTTACGAGGGCCATCGTTTCAGAAAAGAGCACAGAGGACAGACGGGGTTAGATTACCCACTTTGTATCAATTCAACAGAACTACACACAAAACTACACGTAAAATACTTTTCCTGGAAGCAGATAATACCATGTGAAAGTTAGACACGTGTGTGGAAACCAGCTTTGTGAAATAGGCCCCATGTTCAAAGCAAGACAAAGCTTTGCTTAGGCTGTGGAAGAGTCCACAGACCGACCAGTCAAACCCTTAGGAGATGGTATTGATAGTCTCAGAACCATGTATTTGAGCATCAGTAATAGGATTTGCATTAGTAAATGGTAACATGAAGGAAACAAATAATCACACGAAGGACAGGCAATGGATTCTGCAGATCCACTTTTGGCGTACACTCTAACAGCATGCACAGTGTGTCCCTACAGACTGGAGCTGTTGGTTAATGCGTCTAGGGCAAGGGGAGGGGAGAGCCAGGTATCAAATAAAGCAGGAAGTGTGGACCACAGATATGGAGGAGACATTCAGGGTGGTAGCATAGCCATATGAGGACGATCTAAATTTGCTATTTACCCGGCTCATTGTGGTCTGCCATCGATGGGTTTTAAAATGACAGGAAGGAGACAAACAAACAATAGACGTAGACATAAGCAAAAAAGAGAGGACATTGAATTACAGTACGAAGAGGAAGAGATATGAAGACATTGGCTGCAAGTGAAAACACGACATCATGCGGTTAAAAAAAAAAGAAAAAAAAAATTGTATAAGGTGGGCAGATTGGGGGAAATCATAGGACAGCGGCCTGGCCTGAGTTGTGTCTGCGTTGTGTCTATTCGCTCATGGTGGAAGATTCCTAACGGTGACAGAGACACGAGGGGGAACAGTGGATTGTTAAAGAACGGTGAAAATGTGCAGCGGAGGACTGAAGGATGAAAAAAGGCGGACATAGGTGGATGTGAAACGTGCCAAGTGAAGTATGTGTGTGGCGAGCTGACGAGAGATGGAGGTGTGTTACTGCTGCACCATGCCTCCTGTGGCTGATAGAGGCCATTCACAGATGGGCCTCAGTGAGACGTTATATTGCATATCATCACATCTACCAGGTGACAATCTCTCTCTCGACCCGTCTGCCTGAAGACATGTATACAGTGACGTAGTGGTAAACTAGGAACTCCAGCCCGTGATCATCATAAGGTGAACAACCCCCTACATGAACAGTATATACAGTTTCTACAGCGGCCCCTAGGTGTCAAGGTACAAACATTTGGTAATTCATTCCCTCAAATTACTTAATTCATTTCCTTTATTTAGTAATACTTATAATTCTTATAATATGAAGTACTAATATGAAGTAATAATAAACTCCACTGTCTTTGGGCCAATGCTGCATCTTTACCGTAATTACACCAGTAGACGCACCAACAAAAGTTGCAGCGCGGCTCACTTAACTGCAGTCAAAACCTGCAGTATATCCAGGTACTTCAATCAGAAACTGTATTAAACCCACGCGGTCCATAATGACGGTGTCGAGAGGACGAGCAGGGAAAAGGGGAATGAATTGGAGATGATAGCAAATCAGGAAATTTAAGTAATGTGAGGGAACAAATGACTAATTTGAGGCAACAGATTATCACATTGTTGTCCCTTGACACCTAGGGGGCTCCGTAAAATTCACATTACTTGTGATCTGATTTAATGACTGCTTCGTCTACTGGGGCCATTCAGAAAATAAAATCAACAGTCAACAGTATTGAATGACTGCTGGGGCGCTGCAACAGAGATAGGCAATGCAAAGAGAGACACACAGTAGTCATGGGTCAGCATTAGCTATGTGGAGGGAAGAGGGCTTCATATGTTGTTGTTGTTGTTGTTGTTGTTTTTAAATCAAGAATCAAATCACTTCTATAGGTGCATCACTTGGCATCTACTGAACTTCAAGAGAAACCAGTAGATACGTCTTGGAGCTAAGAAAGGATAACCCGGCATATGCAGAATATCAAATGGCGCAGACATTTCTTCACTTACTTGATCCTTCATCTGTCACCATCCCAAGTCCTTCTGCTTTGTTCTGCCTCTCAAATGCATTCAAGTCCAGGACACTGAGGAGGGGAAATTCAAAAAGTCAAATACAGGGGTTTGATGTGCAGAAGTTTTGTTTCCCGTGTTTGCGGCGCTGGGGTTGATATCACAGTTACCTGCAAGACTGCATTAGTCCTGAGAGACTCTTGAAGAAACCTACATCTCTTTTCTCTTTCAGGTAATCAAGCATTTTCTGTGATAAGAGAAAAGAAGAAAGAAAGCATTAAGGAACATCATCCAGTCTAACTCTACACACCTATTCGCTGTGTTTTACATAAGAGATTTATTTGTCCCCACTTAACATCCCAAAATAATCTGCACAGAATGGGTACCAGGCTTCCCACACTCACTTGAACATCACATTCAAGGACTATACAACGCCTTTCAAAGTCTTGATGGTGAAATTCATTGGTCAAAATCAGACAGAGGCCTCATTTCTACTGATGATCCTGGTGAAATCATTTATTTCAAAGTGTTGATCTGAGGACCGAGAGCGGTCCAGAGGCATACTGAGGAATTTGGGTGCTATAGTTAAAAATATAAAATCAAGGCCATGCATTCATTTCATTCAAGATCTTTAAGGCCTTATGTTATTTTTCTGGAATCCAAAAACGACAAAAACTCAAATTCTCAAGGCCCTTGGTAACCCTGATACACGTACAAAACCTACAGTGGTCTTTGTGCACAGGGATGCGCCTGAAACCAAAGCAACCAAATAGCCTCTGCATTCAACTGCATTCGACAAATGAAGACAGATCCATATTAGATGAAGAGGTTGGGTTTGTACGACCTGACCTGCTGAACTTGCACGTTGCCTCCATTTAGGATGGAGATGCCCAGTTTGAGGGTGCAGGTGACCATGGGGCCCAGGTGACCTGATCACAGAGGAACAGTGAGAGTAATAACCACGAGCATGTCTTGTCTGACAAATGAAGCGAGTACATTTAACAGAGAAATCACCTGAGTTTAACATCATTTGTTTGTGTGCATAGTGCCAATAAGGTATTGATCAGTCAGGATGGCCAAGGGCTTAAAGTAGGGTTTGACCAATATGGGTTTTAATACTGAACTTACTAGCTGTACGTTGCTTTGGATAAGAGTATACTGTAGTTGTGTGTGTGTGTGTGTGTGTGTGTGTGTGTGTGTGTGTGTGTGTGTGTGTGTGTGTGTGTGTCCAGGGTTCCTACACATTTTTGCTTATCAAATCAGGTCTTATATCTGGCTACACCTATCACTTATACAATACTATTATAGGTCCTAATATTGGTTATTATTCCTCAAAGGGAAGTGAACATTAAAATTTCACTGGTTGGAAAACCAACTAATTTTCATGACATTTCCAAAACTATATGCACATGTTCCATTTTCTATAACTTTTCCAGGTTTTCCCTGACCATAGGAGCCATGGTGTATGCACCCTACAGTATCATTTTTCAACTGACCGGGGCGAGAAAGGTGAGATTATCAATACCTTTACTGGCACTGATCATCTGCAGCACCATCTCAGCAGCCCCACGGGCATGCAGCCTCGCCTGCTGATACAGGATCTTCTGCTTCTCCATCTCCTTTTCCTGAGGAGACACACACACACACACACGCACACACATGCACAGAAAGAGAGTGGAAGGTCAGTGCAGCCTACCTCCATCATCACCACCATGACAATCTTTCTGTCCACAGCTCAGGGTGATGTGCTACCACTATCTATCAGTCCCTGGCAATGACAATAGTTTTCTTTTGTCATCATTCACCGGTCTGACATCCACCAGGGCCAAGACAAATAAGCTGCAGATACTTTCCATCAGGAGTACTGAGATGTGACAGCGACAGGGCCAGTAACTCTCAAACCACTCTTCCCCATAGACCTTCATGCTGCGATACCCTCCCATGATCAAAGCCACCCGCCTCAGACAGACACACACACGCACACAGCAAAAGAGGACCATCATCAGATAGAAACCTCTTCTTCTGCAGTATCTTGAACTCTGCCTGAATTCATTCTGAGTGAGAGAACAGACACTGGCTTTCTTTTTAAACACCTGTACCTGAATACCCATCACTGTTATGACTTTGAGACATACTGCAGTGGAAAATTGGAAAACTGTAAATGTCTCATGAAGGCATTGTTACCTCAAATGTCTTCTCTTTCCCTTCCTCCTCTTCTTCTTCTTCCTCGTCCTCCGCACAACTCTGAGAACACAAGCAAGCGTTAAAGCTGTCATTTAATCTAATAAAACAATAGAGAGGTAAACATGTATTTCAGAACACATCGTTGGTCAATGAACAGAAAGTGAAAGTCCAGTACCTTTGCCATCATGTCCGCATATGCAATATACAAAGGATCTTCCTCCAAGTAACTGGAAAGAGCAAAGTCATGTCAGATTGTACTGTTATGTCAGCGTCAAGGAGGATAAGCAGGAGTTAGGCTCATGTCTGTGGTCTCTTATTATATTATATGCAACAAAAGCATATTCAAAAGCAATTTCATAACCCACTTGCTTGCTGAAAAGTTCTTTATTTTCTCTTTTCTCTTAAAGGGGTTTAAAACATCAATATATCATTGTCAAATTAATTATAAGTGGTAATTATTAAGTTACCATTAATTACCAGTGGGAGTATGTTAGTGTTTTGAAGAGCATGAGTGGAATAACGGCCGATAATTGATAATGCTGGATCACTTCAACTTAATGATTGAATTGATTCTTTCATCTGCCTTTCTCTCCTTCCCCCTTTGGCATTGTAAGAAAGGAATTGGTCCCCGGGCGCTGCTGTGTCGGTCGCCCTCTGCTCCCTGGCTGGCACTGGAGGAAGGTCGGCGGGGTTGGGATAAAAAGCAGTATCTCATTCAACTTGGACACTTGCCCTGCATGTGTGTGTGTGTGTTGTGTCGGCGGCCACTTCCCCTGCATGTGTTGTGTCCGATGTTGCAAATAAAGTCAATCTTAATCTTAATCTTAAAAAAGCTTTAGCGCCGTTAGTGCTGGAAGAACAGCGCCCTCTTCCTGTTTTGTGCTGTAAAGCAATACAGCAGATTTCCCGCCAAAATCGACCCACTGTCACACGATGTAAAATGTAGTGTAGAGGCTGTCAGTCGTCTTGACGGTGGTCTTGTTTGCTGACGGTGTTCTAAAATGAATGTGGTAGTGATTTGATGCTAAAATGCTAATCATACTCAACCTGATCTCTCTCACGTTCAGGGATTTGACAACCTTACCTTCTCTCTGTAAGAGCGTTGTGGCTGAAGTGGAGGATGAGCTGGTGGAGAGGGTCTGGTTGGATCTCAGCCTCGTCCTCTTCCTCCTCCTCCACAATCTTCAGCGGGGTTTTCTGCAGGAGTCCACAGGCGTCAACAGTTAGCTCTGCCACAGCGCGTCATCCGATCACTGTTCAACTCTTTCTCTGCTCAAATCATCCTAGCATAGCTCTCTCCACATTTTCACAATATTCTCAGGGAAAATACTGACGATTATGTCTATTCACACATTTTGTCAAAAAACAAACACTGAGATGTGTCGTTCACATTCAACTAGCATGCGGATGAGCTTTGTCGTGTCCTGGTGATCCGTGGCGAGGACGGGACCAGGAGCTTTTAGTGTGGAATGGACAGTGTGGGAACCAGTGCTCAGATTCATGCATGTCACAGCAGATGCAAGCAGTAAGCCATTTGGTGATATGACTATGAACATGAAGAATGATTTCCTGACGGTACATACGTCTGAAAGAGGGACCATCAAAACTATCCCCATCTCCCCAAGACACCAAAACTGGCAGAATTGTTCAAGTTACTCTTCAACTAAAACATAATTTTCCCCACATGAACAACAGCAAACATCATCTGATATGTTGTGCCACTGTATCTAAGGCTGTAATAATAGTCAATATCAAGTTTTAGGGTTTTATTGAATTTGCTGTACCTCCGTATACAAAGATCTAATATGAAATGTGATCTTCACGTGACTATGCGAGCATGCCACTGACGTCACGGCCACAGAACGCAACGTCACCTCACACTACAGACTTACAGAGTACAGCAGAGACGAAACGACAACTGATGGGGTTGGCTCCAGATCTGACAGCAAAACAGCTAGCAACAGTTTCCTAGTGAAAAGGCCCTCCTCCTTACCACTGCCGTCAGATAGGCATAGCCTGCTTTTCTAGAGCTGTGAGCGCCGGAGCTGGCCCTGTGTCTCCTGAGTTGGTCATGCAGCCTCTGACCCCTGATGGATCTCTGTTTGAAGGGTTTCGCGTGGCTAGAGCGGGGGCCCCTGGGTACTTTGGACAAGGTCCCCACCCGGGCTCGCTCCCACAGTTCGACGGGTGCGGAGCTAAAGAAGCATTCGGCAGACAGGACTGGCAGAGTGGTGCCAACGCAGGGCACGGGGGGCGAGGCGAGCCCAGTACTTACTGCCAGATCCTGAACTAGCTTCTCCTCAAAGGAGTACTCCTCTGTCTCTATCCATAGTCTCTGATAGCCCGGGATGAAGAGGTTGATAGAGCGATGCCTGGGGAGGGGGAGGTGAAGGGAGGGGGGGGGTAGGGAGGAATGGAGGGGGAGGGGGAAGGGAGGTACAGTGGCATTAGGGCGGGTTCCGGTGAGTTTAGGAGGAGACAGGAAGGAGAGATGCTGGGGGAGGAGGGGGTTACAGGAAGTGCATTTCAGGCAGGGTGGTGATTGGTCGATGTGGGACCCACTGGCTCTTCTGACTGGTCACGTTTGGTCACTGAATTAACCGACAGCTACTTCACTCTGGCTGTGAAATTGATTAGAGGAACATGCACATTTTTAGAGGGACATGTCATTTTCCAACACATAGGTGGATCTCGTCAGGGACAGCAGCTTCTTCTACGCTTTTAACACATTTACACACGTTGGTGAAAGTAACACGATATGCATCTCCCCTAAGTAAGACACACTGATGTGTTGAAACATGACACATCCTTTTGGAAAATGTCAAAAGGATCACAAATCTCTACATCATCATAATAGCAGGAAGCAACCTGGAAATAATAAGCATCAATTTGCTAACATTATTGCAACCAAACATCCTATTGTAAACCAGCTAGCTAGGTAATGGAAGACATAGTTTGTATACTTGGATTTTCTTTTCTTTCTTCCTTCACCTAAAAGGGCTTGCAGTGCGTTTCCGCTTTCTAAATAAAGGTGTATTGAACTCTTTTGAGTGCTTGCTCGTTCTAGCTGACCAATCAGAATCAACAGTGCAAAAAACAACTGTTGGTTGCTAGGCGGAGATCGGTCCATAGCCTGGTGGATGAAGGGGATTGAGCAGATGAAGCATTCGCCCTGTAGTTTCACATTACCGTCAGCAGGGAGAACAGGCGGTCAAAGCTGGAGGCTTTGAACGCCCTTTCCAGCCAAACCTCCCGATAGCCGTTCAGGAAGTAATTATTATTTTTGTATCTGAGGGAGGGTGGTGTAGTGTTATGCAAGAAAACAACACAGAGGAGAGAACGTCGTTAGGGAGGTGATGAGGGGTTTACATGGGCACACAATCAAGAAAAATGTGCCTCTCCCCCCCACCCCCAAACTTCTTGGTGAATGCTTGTTATGTTTGGTTAGACTGAGACAGAGCAATGTCATAATTGGGTTGTATAAATCTTGCATGTCAATATTTCAATTATTGACATTTTCTTATCAGTTCCAGTAGTATGGTGGGTGTAAAGGTGTCCAAAACTCACCTGGGTAGATTGTATAGAGGAGCCATGCGGAAGCAAGCCACCACGGCACGCTTACGCTGTTTGGACAGTAGCTTCTGCCACACACACTTCTTATTCCTCAGAGGCTGCTCCACCTGGATGAGGACATCAGCAATATTAAAAATACCGCTGTGAAGTTTCATTAGAGGTATGATGTGTAAAATATTATAACAATACAGCAATTTAATGTGTGTTTTATGTATGGTGTGTGTGTGTTTACCTGCTCCAGGTGGAAGACTGCAGCAGAGATGCTCTGGACTCTGTCCACATTATGCTCTGCGTTGGCTGGTTCCTCACTCTTCACCATGTTCCTGTACAGGTTCATCTGCCACTGGACCGCTGGGTCATCAGACTACAACACAATAACAATCATAGGAGAATATCAAATTATACTTAACATTACTACTATTATTATTACTTCTATTACTACTATTATTATTATTATTATTATTATTATTATTATTATTATTATTATTATTATTACTATTACTGCTACTACTAGCAGTGTGACTGCTGCTGCTATTACCAGTATAGTGAAGACCAAAGCCAGTGGGTATGTTCCCATACTCGTCCTACCTTGTCCTGAAGATGGAGATTCTGACGCAAGTGTTCTTTCACCTCCTCATCTGTGTCTTTCTATGATGGGAAAGGGCATTTATGAAATAGAAAATCTGTAATGTGGTAGTAATATACTACTGGTAAATCTAATAGTCAACAACTCTTATTGGTGCATCCTTACATATCTGTCTACATATCTGCTCTTTACACTGGATTGCATATTTGTACATTTATAAATCTGTAAATCTATCAATTGCCATCGAACAAGCAAGACTTCAGAATTCTTGTTAAACGGTAACATCGTTTTATCAGCACCATGAAGATACTCTATGTTTAATCATTTTTATTTTATTGTATTTGTATCTAAATCCCTTATGACCTTTTTATTCATATCCTTTACTTTTTACTCTTTGTCACCAACGTTCACCTCTATCCTTTGCTGCTCCATTGACCCAATTGGAAATTAATTGAATGGGTCAATCAATTAAGTTCATCTCATCTTTTCAGGCCAGTGAGAGGGTCGGTGTACAGTATATGCAGAAAAAAGTCAAGATCTCAAAAGTTGCAATATTATGGAACAAGTGAAATTCCTTGAAACAGACAAAATTATCTTCTAGTGCAATATGACTTGTGGAACCATTGTGATAAGTCTGAACATGAGACATGATGAAACCTCTTGCAACGTTCATCATTTGTTCATTATTTCTTGCACACAGACATGGTACTGTAGCTCACCAGATTATAGCGGGTCTTGGCCAGGGAGATGAGCTCCTGGTCCCCCGGGGTGCACATGTTGAGGCCGATTGGCAGCATCTTCTTCAGGGCGGCCACAATCAGGGAGGTCTGGATGGAGTAGTATTCCCCACGACGCCGCTTGTGTTTCCTCTCCTGGTCCCCACCTGACTGCAGAGAGACAAAGGGAGTTCATTCTTTGATCGGTGTGTTTTAGAGAGTAAACAAGGATCCAGGTCAGGTCTCCATCTGCTTCTCTGGTATCAGTTTTTGGAACTTAAGTCCCACTGCAAATTAGTCTGTCTAGAAAGGAAGTGAGCACATTACTTTGGAACAAACTGAGAAGCGGACAGTATTGTTTTTAATGTTTTTTGTGTTGTAAATCAAGTTATTTTTTTATCAACGACCACAATATAAAAAAGTGTTTTTACTTCATCAGGTGTTTTTCTATTTGCCAAATAAAATCCTTTTTGATGGTTGACATTAGAAGAATGTTTTTTTGTTAACTTTCTACCGGCCATCTTTTTAAATTCAAAGTTTATTTAACTAGGCATGTCAATTTGTGACAAATTAATATTACAATGACAACCTGGCAAGAAGTGGACTCTAGAGAGGATGACACGTACCAAAACTGCAATGACTAATAAATGTGATTCAACCTCGAGCCCTTGATTAGCTGAATCAGATGTTAGGGACTGAGGAGATCGATCAGTCAATTCCGGGATCAAGAGCTGAAGAGCCTTTCTCCACTGCAAGCGATCCCGTCAAACCACCCCAAGAGTGGGAATAAATACAGTCTGGCTCTGCCAAAGCACATAAACATCAAGCTTTCAGTGACAGCCCGGCGAGGGATTGCTGGACCAAACGCTGTCAGCACCAAGATAAATGGCCCAGCTCCCGTTTACGACTGCAAATGTCCACGTGAAAGATCATTTGTCATAAAACACACAATGTATAGTTCAATTAAGGAGGCGTGAACTTGTGTGAACATCACACATCTACATATTTAGCTTGTTCAGCACATGCTCAGGAATCCATCAAGAAAAACTTTTCCTTTCATTAGCGAAGTCGAGGAAACAGCGAGGCTTGGAACGCTCGGGGCTCCCTTCGCGGAAATTGAGGCGGCTAGGTTGTGCTGACAAAGTGAAGGGGAGAGAGGGAGAAGAGAGACATAACTCTGAATTAAACCCAGAAAAAAACAAGATGTGCTCTCCTCCCTCTCCATAGTTCATTACTACAGGACATACAGCACGTCCTGCAGGATGAAGAGGATCAGTTCCAGTGGGAAACAGATATTCTGGCTAGGCCCAAGTAAGCCATACCTTCATTTCTATTTTAGGAGAAAATAGAAATGCATACAGTTGATTTAGAGGGGCAATAATTCGTTTTTTTTACTGGCCCACAGCATAAAATGACCATAATAAATCTTCGAGGGTTGATAGGTTGTTCAATACCAATGACTCAACAATTACTTTGCCAGGTGCTGAGATTAAAAACTTTAAAACTCACTTTCTGGCCTGAACAGAAACTGTCAATTCCAGGCCACCGTAGCTCAAGGGAAGGGGTAAGGGTGGGGCTGTGCCAGGCACCTGCCCATGCTGTTGCAATTCCTACTGATCGCCGATAGAGGGATGTACTCAATTAATGCTCCTTTAATGGAAGTTACCTTTAGCCATTTTCTTACCTTGGACATCTTGCTCTTGCCTTCTCCAGTTAGGAAGCCCAAATTGTTGATCTCATTCTGAACCACAAAGTTTTGCTCCTCCCTCTTAAAGTTCTGAGTTTAGAGGACAGAGAAATGAAGACGATCACAAAAGACGGCCCTCAGAGCGATTCAGTAACCATCATGTTATTGGATACTGTGCCGACTTGCACCATTTGGAGTAGTTAGTCACAAGACTTACATGCGATTTGCACCAGAGGATGAAGATCTCAGCCACCATCCTGAAGAGCTCAGTGGCGTCGCCATCAGGCTGCTTCAGCCATCTGGACCTGGAGCAGACAAACAGTTTCACTCAGTTATGTAGTGTTACAGGGCAGCAAAACATCCAACTTATACTTTAACATCGACAGGAACATTTTCTAAAACAATATTCTATCCATTGGTACATTTTAAAACAACTGACAACAAAAAAAGATACTATCCATCCATTTTGATTTGTGTGGGGTAAATTGATTGACATTTCATTTTCTCTTCAAATGTGACTGAATGTACCAACACTCTGCAAAACAAACTGACTATACTTGCTTCATCCCACAACATACAGTAATGTGCAAAAGTCTTAGGCAACCTCGATTTTTAAATATAAATTTGGTCTTAGATGTTTATTTTTTGTTTTCTGCATTAGTGTTTCATATTACTGCTCTTTATAGGAAATGTTTGATATTGAGAAACTTTTAATGTGGCTAAGACTTTTGCACAGTACTGTATATTCATGACCACAAGCCATGGCTTGTTTGTGACAAATGTCAATTCTAGTTTATTGAGCTGTAACACAGTGTCACATAATAATTGCTCGCAACAGAAAAACCACAAATGAAGACACATCATTTGTGGGACAAAAAACAGTCAGCAGAAATGAACGGGAGGCCTGAAATCCTGCAAAAAATAAAAACTCACATCCTTGCTAGATGTGTATGTTGTACCTGTTGTTATCCACATAGTGGATGAGCATGGGGTAGAAGGCGTAAAGGTCCCTGCAGAGGACTGCAAACTCATCCAGGACAAGCAGCTCAGCTTCCTGGGTGTCTCCTTTAGCGTCGGCCTTTAGCAGCTCCTCCTCGGCCACTACCTACATTTGGGCAAGATCAACAAGTATCTCAATTTTTTTTGTGATTAATTGTTTTCTAAATACAACTGGATGAATGCAAAAAAACAAACAAACATCCAACTCTGGTGACAATTCCCAAGAATCAACAGGAATATTTTTCATTCTCAGCAGCCCGTCTCTATGTATGCAATGTTCTTGGCCTGGCTCAACAGTTAAGGATGGTATCAGCAAAATATGCTTTATCCAAGGGTAATATGAAGCACTGGATGAAATGTGTAACTGTGATATAATCCATATTTTAGGATATCGCTATAAATAAATCCATCTTCTCTCCTCTCACCTTGACTGTCTTCTTCTTCAGTTTCGCCAGTGTGGGCAGGAAGTGGGTCCTCAGCAGACCTGCTCCAGCCTTGGAGATGATCGGCTGAGAGTAGACTGCAGAAAGAGATGAGACACAGAAGTAATATTTGCAGTGTCTAAATTTGTTTTGCTTGTAAATATGTTAGAATACAATACACTATTCAAGTGAGGTTTTAAGCATTAAAGTCAGCAAGTGCTGCTGGCTACAAGTCACAAGAGCAGCCAATTCTGCCGTTTGACCTTTCATTAACTCCCACTGAGGTTGGTGCACAAGTGAAATGTAACTTTAGGACGGGGCTCTCAATGGGGCGCAGGTCGAACAATCCAGGACTTTTCCATGACTTTCCAGAATAAGCTGAATTGCTTCATTGACCCCAAAACTGTATGACTTCTTGGCTTGTTAATGTCGTTTTTCTTAAGGGAGTAAACAGTCTGGTTTCCACAAGAGTTGGGCTTACTGTTAGGTGGATAACTCAAAACCGCCGACTAATTCAATGAACGTGTGTATTTTTAGTTGTTGTAAAATTGTAAAATGCATTCCGGCATTTTCCGGAAACACATTTGATCAAATTCTCTTTCCCTGCCTGGTTCCCACCTGCAATCCTCTTCATCCAGGGGGCATCATCGATGCCCAGGTTGTTGTTGAGGATCTTGAGGATGTTGCCCAGGATGATACTGAGGTGGTCGGAGGTCACCATGGTGCAGCACTGGGCGCCGGGTGGAGAGTTCTCTGGACCTTTCTCCCACCAGTAGGATAGATAGTTGCACAGCATGGGAAGGATCACCTCAATTACCTGGAGGAGACAGGAGGAAGGCATGATGGCTGGATGACAGCTGCAGTCGAGGAAGAGGCTCTGAGGTCCTGGGACCAAAAAATACATCTTAAAACAAGCAAACAAAAAAGCCCTTGATTGTATACGTTCAAATATCACTTCAACTGCACAGACCTGTGGCATGTCAGTGTAGCGTGCACCAGATTCAGAGATATCACTGATGTCTTTCAGCAGTCCATCGAGACGAGGCATCTCTGGACACATCTCCTCCACCGTGTCTGGCATGCTGAGGACTAGATAAAGAAAACCACGTCTTTGTAGTGCGACAAGGACAAAATAGTTTAGAAATGTCTTAGTAATAGTCACAGACGCTAAAGGAATCCATAAACAGTAATGTGAGAGTGTGATAACGCTTATGGAATAATGCTGGTAAAGGTTAAAAGGAGATTCAAGTGGAGACTCACTGGCCCTCTCTCGGGGTGTCTTGGTGTTGAAGACGGAGAGGGGGTTGTGAGCGTTGAGGTGGGGCTCCAGGAATGCCACCGGCATGGCTGCCACCAGGGTGGCTAGAGACTCCCCCAGCGCCGGCAGGTGCCTGGAAAAGAATAAGTACATAGTGATATAAAGCCATAATGTACAGTAAGGTTTTCCATCTAAGAAGAGTTTTAGGACGTTTTATGGCCTCATATGGTAAATGGTAAATGGTCTGTACTTATATAGCGCTTTTCTAGTCATTTCCGACCACTCAAAGCGCTTTACACTACATCCACATTCACCCAATCACACACATTCATACACTGATGGCAAGGCGCTACCATGTAAGGTGCCAACCTGCACATCAGGGGAATCTAACCATTCATACACATTCATACACCGAAGGCGCAGCTTCGGGGGCAACTTGGGGTTCAGTGTCTTGCCCAAGGACACTTCGACATGCGGACCGGAGGAGCCTGGGATCGAACCGCCGATCTTCCGATTAGCGGACGACCTGCTCTACCTCCTGAGCCACAGCCGCCACTCATCAGCAGGTAATGACATAATCACTGTTTTACTGCTGCTACTCCACCTCAAGACCTTGAGATCTTTTTCCTTGGATAGATTTCACAAAATACAATCGAAGTTCTGCCTGCCCTAACTCCAAACCAGTCCCGAACACATACTGTTTCACATACAACGTAACATAGAAATGATGGCATGTTTATTAGTGGCGTGCATGAGCTATTCTGCATCATCTCAAAACCCCTTCAGTGCACCTAAAACATTGAAGTGAAACTGCAATAGGTCATCTCAATACGTTATTCAGTATTATTTTATGACTAGGCATTTTTAATGTTCCTAATCTAGTTTATGCTTCGCTATTACAGAGCACTTGGTTGCTGTTTCACATAGAGCAAGGGATTGGTAAACGTAATGACCCAGGCTCATTGCGGACACCCACAAGCCAAAGGTTTCGGGTCCTGAGGTTCATCTCCTACCTCTCCACATAGATGTTCTTCCCTGTCCCCAGGGAGTAGAAACAGGTCAGGATACGGTAGCAGGACAGCTGCACATCATCCACTAGAACACAAACAAATTCATTCATCAAACACAATAAGATTTTTAATCGATAGCAAAACGTAAATCGCAGAAGAAGAGCAAATGAAAGATGATTATTTAAAATGGCCCTGACAGGAGTCGAACCAAACTCACACAGCAGGTCCACTCCGAACTGATATGTGGTGATGTGATCGAACAGGGCGGTGAGGATGGGCAGCAGCGCCACAGTCACGTAGTTGATGCTCTGGGTGACGCTTTTCATCTGGGCGCGGGATTGCATGAACTTCCCCAGCTTTAGCATCTCCTGCAGCTTCTCCAGGTCCTCCGCCGCATTCTCAAAGCAAGCCCGGACCCCGACCTTCACCAACTCCGAGCCGGACTTCATCACCGTTCTGCGAGAGGGGAAGGGGAGGGCTGATCTCCGTGCAAAAGACTGGTATTGTTTTAGCCAGAAAATTGCTTTTTTGGCAATACAAAAATTGCCTATTTGATGGACCACTGTGCATTGTTACAGCCTACAGTGTGGGTAGAAAAGCTGACTACTTTGCACTTGAAAAATATGCAGTCATCAATACATGCTCACCTTGTGTCAAGTGAGTGGGCAAGGATGTGCAGACAGCTCACCATCATTGCCGAGTCACTCCCTGTGCAAGGAAAAACATTGATATGGAAATCAATTAAGAGAGTCGAAGCAAAGATGCACACTGGCACAACGGTAGAGGCAACGCCATCCTTACCAAAGAGAGAAATCCTGTGCCTGACAAGAGCTGCCAGCTTATAGAACAGGCTGGAAAAGAAAGGAGAGGGTAAGAGCAGCATTGAAGAGAGAGTGTGAACAAAGCAGAGTTGAGGGAAAACAGAAGGAAAAAAAGAAATCAGTAATATGTGAGAATCCTCTTTTAGCGCACAAGGACAAGATTTGTTAATCACTAACATTTTAAAAAGGTATACACTGATTTTTTGGCAAATAAACCCTGTGAACTCACAGCATCAATGTGCGATGGGAAATCAGTGGCAGTTTCACTTTAAGCACAAGTTAGTCACTTATTTACCCAAAGGTCAATGTTTTTTTTGGCAGTTGTAATCGCCATAATCAAGTTTATACGCCCTATCGCAGAGTACCTGGTGACCATCTCCTTCTCCTTATTGGAGGCGTAGCCGCAGCTGCTCAGGTTCTTGCTGGGTGTGGACAGGAAGTAGAGACAGTGGTTCTTGAAGGTCTGGTCTAGCAGAGGAAGCAGCACCTGGAGAAGAGAAATGTCTATCATGAGACCAAAACCTTGCAGAAGACTCATTCAACAGCATTTGCCGAGGGATTTCCAGACCTTGGCAAAGAACTTGATCTCCTGGTCGTGGGGTGATTTGTCTGTCTTTCCACTGGTGGCCATCGCCTCTGGAGGGTGACAATTTCATGGCTTTTTATATTTATTCCTTTATATACAGTATTGCAATGGTTAAAGCTCTTAGTACTTAGCACATCAGGGTTTAAAAATCAAACACCACACACACTCACCGAGGTGAGCAATGAACTCCTGGGCAGAGTCCACATACTTCAGCAGCCTCTTGAGGAACCTGTAGGCAAACTTCTTCTCCATGGATGAGGAGTCCTGCTCCATGTCCTTCAGACCTCTGTAATGTGAAGGGATCACAACCGTTCAGATGTCAGACTATTTTTAGCACATCACTAAATTACATTTTTAAACCCGATGCAGGTAAAGGTGAAAGAAAAAAAAAAGTAAAATTTTAACTCCAATGTCAGGACAGGACATAAATCCTTTACACCAGCCTAAAAAGGAGGTCCTTGCTTTATCATAACGAGAATCACTGTAATTACTTTAATGAAATAAATGTACAGTACAGGAGTCTGTCTTGGGAAATATTCCGATTATCCTGTAAAAAAAACGGATAATTCTCTCTCCATTGCAGACGCAGGGACGCATTTGCAACGTAAGAGTTTGACAGTACACAATGACGCACAGGGCACAAGGACGACGGGACCTCGCGGACCGTGTCACAGCATGCGTAACAAGCTAAGCAGGAGGAGAGGAGGCCGACCTGGTGACGGCGTAGCCGCTGATCTGCAGGTACTTGAAGAGCTCCTGGGCTTTCTCCCGGTCTCTGTACTTCTCCTTCGCTGTCAGGGTGTCATAGGGAACCAGCAGCGGGTGGGTCCCTCCTCCTGGGGCACCCAATCAAATCCAATTCATTTCAAGTGAATTTTTACACACAGTCACAGCACACGTAACACAGACACTGAGAACGAAGCAGAAATTGACGTAAAGCGATAGTAATTTCTGAAACGGACAGATGGGAACATGCAACAATAACAACATTTAAACACAAAAATAAAAAAGAGGCAAGCTAGATCTCTGGAGAATGACATAAGTCCCACCCTGCAGCTGTGCTGTAGCCCTGCAGGATTTTCCAAAAACATTTTCCAGCAAGCATTTAAAAAGCGTGGGACTTGCATCCGCCTTTAAATAACTCAAATGATGCATCTTTCCCTCCTGGGTGAATTATCATGAAGCAACCGTTGTCAAGTGCAATCACATATTCCTATAATGTACATTTACACACCTTTGCTGTTCAGCTCAGTTTTCTTCTTCTTGGCCCAGATGTTGTGGTAATTTTCTGCAACCAACTCCACCATGCCCTGCAGCAACAGCAGCAATATCAGCTTTATGAAATATGGATGCTCTCACGCTGATTCTGTGGTTCAAACACACTGCACCTTCTCCTGTGCTATTATTTTTTGCTGAAATTGGTGTATAGGTTTAGATTGACAATGGTTCTCTAGAAGTCAGATGAAGACCAACCTGCAGCTCTCTAGACAAAGAGACATTGTGCAGGTCCATTGGAGCAGGGCTGAATCCATTAGCCTACAGGGTCAGAAAGAGACAAGACCAGCATGGATCATTTTCAGTAATAACTTTAACTTAGAATAACTTAATTTTATGATAATAACAGTTTCATAAAATCTCTGTAACCTAATCCCAGTTCATGAAAGCTTTTACATTTGCTTGTCAGGTAGCTCTTTCCTGGGAAGAGGAAGTGATGCATTGTACGTTTCCAGCAGAATCAACAACAACACTTTGTTTGGAATAAACAGAAGACCTGGGTAGTTACCATGAGCGGCGATAGCCACCGTGGCTGAACAGACAAAAGAAAAGAGCGCCACCAACAGAAAATCCAAGGAAAAAGATCGGTGCTGGCCACACTGTTTGATGGATTGAATATGGAGCTGTGAATAGTCCAGTAACTATGTATCACACAAGAACAACTGTGAAGGACAATATGGTCTTACTGTGGCTCGATCATACAGCAGGATGTTACCTGGGAATCAGAGATCTTGCGTTGTTTTTCACCCTCTCGTTGCTGGAACATGGCTTCTCCCTCCTTGGTCCTCTCAATGTTCCAGCTCATAGCCAGCATGCTCTTCAACGACTCCTTCACTGGCCAGCGGTACGTTTCTCTCTCCTAGATAATGAACAGACATGAACACAGATGTGTACACACACACACACACATATTTAAGTGAGACCATGCAAACAATCAGGGATGCACATGGATGCGCACACACACACACACACACACACACACACACACACACACACACACACACACACACACACACACACACACACACACACACACACACACACACACACACACACACACACACACACACACACACACACACACACACACACACACACACAGATTAGTGGCTCTTAACCGCAACTTAATCCACTTTCCAGGGAGAGTCTGGGCTGCTGTGTTCCCTTTGTAGTTAAGATTTCATCTTGTTGTAATATTAATCATTGAGTACAAATGAATGAAATTAATAAGAGAATGGTGGATGTTTACCATTTTTAGTAAAAAAACAAAAAAATGGAGAAAGATTAAAGAAAATCATCTATTATTGCTGTCAAGGGAGCTCAGCTGCCTCTGGTCCCTCTGTACTTGGAAAAGATGATTTTGCTACTGAGTCAGGGGTGCCAAGCTGAAAATTGTCCTTTTACTTCTGCAAACATCAGTGGGCGGAGCCATAGAACCAACATTTTTCTGGCTAAGTACCGTTGGACTGAAGCCCAGTGAAAAAGGCAAGAGGTAAGAGAGGACATAGTGAATAATATGAAGCCGCTTTGCAACCAGCCTAAAAAACACAATCTAGACCGAAGTTATCTAGGTTAGCTAGTTAGCCTAGTTGACCTTCTAAGTTCTAACTAGTCATACTAGCCTGTCGCTATCTAGGTAAGCTAGTTGGCTAGTTACCTCTAGCTTCCATCTAAAATGAATACTCTCTACTGATGACGTTTTCATAACATTCACTCAGAGGTCAAAGAGCTTCAAGCATGTGTTCAGTGTTCCCACAGTGGCAGCTCCTTGTACATGTACCTTCTCGCTGAGAGCTTTGTAGGGCTTCAGCAGTGGATGGGTTTTGGCCTGCTCATCCACACTATCTCCCAGCTTCCAACCTGCTGACACCTGCAACAACAGTTACCACAGGTCATGTAGCATGCTGCATCCCATGAGTGGTGTATTAAATCCACTACAATTACAGTAAGCAATTATTTTTCATCTACTGTATATGAGAGCTGCCATAACATTGAGTGTCAGTATCATAAGCAAGGAGACCTCTTGCATCACGGTGACTAACCTTCTCTGAGGACCACTTGTCATGGGAATGCTCTGCATATTTGTTAGCAATGTACTCAAGTTTTTCAGGTAGAGAGATGCTGGAAGGAGGAAGAGATGACATTTAAATCTATGATTATCATGTTTCTACATCAATTTTACTTGTATGTTGTGGATATGAAACCTTTCTTCAGAAACACTTATTTTTTGTTTTTTGAGTTGCCGGGTCAACCATCACACTGGCTGGTAAGTTTTGAGACAATAACCTCGGTTACATAAGGTGTTCTGGTTTTGTCTGTTCTCAAACTTTGTCTGGTCACCATCTCTCTGATGGTGAGCGAAACAAACCAAATACTATACGATACTGATTGGCTGCCTCAAACACTGGCTCTATACAAAGAGTAGCATATTTCTATGAAAAATCACAAGAAATATGAAAAAAGTATATCCATTATTTTTGATCTCACTAAATCCATTCAGAGTCGGTACCCTCTCAGACGACCGCACTCTGACCACTCACTTGGCAGTGCTGATGGGCTTGGGGTCAAAGTTGCCCTGTGCGTCCACTGATGCCTGCTTCTCCAACGTGGCGCCAGGGCTGGCATCCACAAAGTCAGGAGGCAAGGCCCCGGCGATGGCGCACAGGCACGGCATGGCCATCTTGAAAAGTTCGGCGTCATACTTCTACAGGAGAGACAGACGCGGCAGCAGGTTACAACTGGTATTCTCACAGTATCCGCCGCAAGATTTCTTTTCCGGAGTCAAAAGAGGACACCGCTGCTTAACTGTGAGACGGAAAGGTAAAGCACAGAGAGCAGGACAGGTCTGCAGCACGCGGCGATCTGTCACAGACTGATAAATGATTCATCTCATTCGGCTTCGCCTCGGCTGCAGCCTTTCATTGGGCTTTCGCTTCACTTGCTCAGACTAGCGAGAACCTTTCTCCCAGGAGGGATGCGCTCAAGTGGTGAAACTCAGACTCATACAAAACAAAATAATAATTAAAAAAAACAGCAGTGAACCTCAGGGGGCTCCATCAATGCAAAGGGCCGCTAGCCTGCTGACAACATTTTATTACAGAAGGGAGAGCGATTTGAGTGTCTTGACTCCTGACACTTCCATTGTGGTCCCAGAAACAGAGAAGAAAAGAGAGCATGAAAGAGAGAGAGAGGAGATGCTGAAGCTACAGGGCAGTGTCACAGCTTCCAGAAATGATAAATTATTTCTTTGTGTCTCTCGGTAAGAGCACACTTATCCGACAGCACGGCCCCTCCACATACTGCAGGCTCGTCGTAATTAATAATCCAGGATGTACCGTGTGAGAGAGGGAGTCGAAGATCCCCCAGAAGAGTTTCTTGGTGAGGAGCAGCTCCTCCTCGGAGGCCATGCCAGAGCTTCCCTGACCAGACGGCAGGCAATAGTACTTCCAGCTCTGCTCGTAGTGGTTGGTCAGCAGCTGCAAGAATTCAGGTTGAGATTCATTAAACATTGGAATATAGGTTTTAAATGCTTGAAACATAGCATGCTACAGTACCATGAAAATATACACAGACTTGTGCAGGAGATGAGTTCTATCGATGCTGTTGCAATACCTAATAGTGGCCAGCAGAGGTCGATAAAGGTCATAGATTACTTAATGCTCCTTTAAAAGTCTCTACTTCAATTGAAAACATCATGAAATAAAATGAAAATGATTTAATTAAAGGAATCATTGGTCCTATTATTCTTATGTCTATTCCTCATTTCCCCACCTTAATTATTAATATTATTTGCTATTCTTATTTTGTGAATTAATGTCTCTTCACAGGCCCCAAGGAACTTTGTAAACCATCTCATCATCTTAATCATCTACTATTTATATTGGCTAATGCCATACCCTATTATTTATTCAAAATTACCCCCCCCCCCCCCCTTGTCCAGTGTGTAAAAGGATGCCATAGAGGTTGGTCCTCAGTCTCCACTTCCCCAGTAATATCTGACAACCAGGGGTGGAAAGAAAGATCATGGAAGTAAATAAAGATGATCATGATTAAGTGGGGTGAGCTGCGTATGTGTGTGTGTGTATGTAGTAGTCACTGTGTGTGGGGAGAGGGATGATTAGTGATGCCAAATATCATCTCTGTAGATGACATACAGGCTCTGGCTCTTGGGGGTGGGGATGTGATTGTATCAGTATTTCAGGGTTGTGAAAAAACCTGTCCAGCACACAGGAAGATGGATGGGATGTGAAATAGGAGATGCCGCTGATTGCTCTTTCCAGTCGTCCCCCAACTCTTTCTGCTCATAAATCAGCTAAACAATGCCAAAAACGTGTGTGTGCCGTCTCACCCGGAGGGGCATCTTGCAGTACTCGGTGAGCATGGGCACGTCGAACACCAGCCGCCTGAGCAGCTGCTGCATCATAGAGGGACGCAGATGCCTGTGAAGTAGGTGAAGAATGTTATTTCAGAATAGAAATACAGTAGGAAAGGATAGAGTGTATGGTAAACATTAGATATTCAACAAATAATGAACATTATACAATAAAAATTATATTGAGGTAAACACAAAAACAAGGAATATGGCAGATTCATGCACAGAACATGTAGAATAAGGGTCGCTTTTGTCAACTACAGCCCAATATACTATATGTCTGATAGTCTACTATAGTGATTTTGGTGTGAAACTGCATTGTGTTTTGTTATACAACCATAAGCAAATATTGGTGTCAAGTGATTCTGACATTATTGGTCCCAAAGGTTGTCATCTGGCTGTTCTGTCAGCAAACACAAGCAGAGTGGAACAGCACGAAACCCTGAGACAAGCCTTATTTGAAAAACCGCAGGGTGCGGTCCCATCCCCTTTCATATTTCCATTCAGCTGAGCTAGACCGGCGGGTCTTACTTGCAGACAGCCAGCAGACACTCCTCGATAGCGTCCCTCTGGGCCTTGGTGAGCGAGCGGCCTTTGGACAGCCGGTAGATGGTTTGCAGGGTGGAATCGATCAGCCCCGCGTGGTGCTCTGTACTGGCGAACAGAGCGGCGCACCGGGTCAGCACAGGCAGCATGGCTGAGCCGATGTACCTGTTCATGGCCAAGGCTGTCTCGGTGGTACTCAACACTTCCTGCGGGATTAGAGAACCAATAAGACGTTCACGGTTGGAGAGCCAGGAGAAAGTGTCAAGATCAGTAATAGTTCAAAATGACTCCAGGTAGGAGGTAAAAAAAAACCCATCTGTTGTGGGTCCTGGGCCGAAAAAAGCCCTGGGAAAGTTAATTTGAATCAAAGTTTATTTTCCCTGGATGTCACAGTTGAGTATCTTTTAATCCATCCTTTTTTGAAAGACCATTTACTGGATATAAATAGATTTTCTTTTTTATCCAGAATCCACAATTTGGGCAAATAAACCTGTGATACCTCAAAAGCAAACAATTCCTCATGGAGAGGCTTACTAGTGGAAAAAGAAATAGTGGTGATTTGAAGCAATAGTAGGTAGGTAGAGTAGAGTAGGGCAAATCCCCCTCATGTACAATCCCAACGAATCAGAGGATGACGAGTCGATCACTGTTATTTAATGCAGTGATTGTCTGTGTAAGGTGTGTTATCGCTGCAGTGAGATTAATGGGAAAAAAACATCCAATTACATGATAAGACTTTCCTCCATATAGGAATTCTGCTTCTTTTATGAGCTTTGTGGTTTTTCTTGACTCCAAAAAGGTAACAAGACAACACAATTGTATAGAAATCACAGATCTCAGTTTCCCGTGGCTCGAAGGTTAACTCAGCTTATCGTAACCTAAGTCTTCTAAGAGATTGCGTTGGCTTTTGTTACAAACACATGAAGATTCAGACATCTAAACTAAACTTGAACAGCGGAATCAGGTGGAGCAATGGTCTGCTTAAAACCCCAACCTGCCAACCTCCGATGACAAACTGTGATTGACAAACTCAATAAGCTCACTGCACATCTACAGTACCGCCATGTGAGACTGTGACCCCATCAGACAGGTTTAAATCATGTCACTGATGCTAATCTGATGTTAAACTAGTTTGAACGAAACCAATTTAAGTGAAATTTATCTCGATATCAGCTGAAGTAGTTTAATCATTATTTTTCCTCAGGAGATTATGGTGAAGTAATTGCAGTGGTCCCATGGTGACTAGTAGGGAATACTATGCTCCCTGAAATAGCAGCTTTCCATCTAAATGTCTTTGACTGGATGGTAAACTACAAAGAAAATGTTTTAGAAGTGAACGCTGATTAGAGCAGAGTTTAAATGATTTAACAGTTGACGCGGTGCCTTCGTGGAGGTTTATTTCAGAAGATGAGTGGATGAAAGGTTTACTATTCGCAACCAGATGATTTTTACCAAAGACTCTGGGGAGCCACTTTCATGTTGCTGACAACTCTGATGAGCAAAGTGGACTCTTTGCATTAGTCATAAGGTCTGTGGGTGGAATCATAGATCAGATCGTTTGAGCTTTCATAAGATTGATGAGCTTTCATAGATTGCCAATGCTCATTTTTGCTTGTAGGGTTGACAGCCTAAAGTCCCCCCTTTGGGTAGACAGGGATGCTAACGTGATAAAGCCAGGTCAGTGATATTGTGAAAGTCTCTAGTCTCTCTCACTCACCGTGTCCAGAGATGCCGAGGCTCGCAGGTCAGGCAGGAAGCCGACCTCCAACAGTTGGAGCAGGAAGCTCTGGTCCTCGATGCCGTACACTCGGTCCAGGAAGAGCACCATGGGGGCTTTGTGGTCTGGACAGAAACTGGCCGACATGTCCGGTTCAGTCACTGTGCCATCTGAACGGAAGCCAGATTAGAGGGGGGGGGGGAGTGAGTATATTGAGGAGAGGAAGGACAAAGAGGCTTAAAAGAAGGATATTCGGGAGTGTGAGGAGGATGAGGAGTAGAAAGAGGATTTAACTGAACAGAACCAAAGAAAGTTAGTTCACCTTCTGTATTCAATCGGATGCACTTTCCTGGGTTTACTTTTGTCATCTTTAATGACACTTGCTACACGAACAAAAGGGAGGGAGCCAGGTGAGGAAAAAGTAATTCCAAGCATGATGAGATGAGGAAACTGGAGTGAGTCCTCTGTAGCTCATTCATCTAAGACACCGCTTGCTTTCTCGTTGGAATATGTCACAAAGAAAATTGGATGCGCAGCTTGATTGGGCTTCGGTTCGGGTGCTGCTTCAAGGTAACCGCTTTCTGTTAAGATGACGACTGAATGCGACCATTTTTAAAAAAGATACAGCACAAACTGGAGAGGTAAACACCTTGTGGGCGACAGTATTTCTTCCTTGCTGGAAACTCCTGAGGACCACGTGGCTGGGAGGAGACGATCAGTCACGATGATGTACCACCCGCTGACATGGCTCTATCGCGCGGATAGAGAAGTCCAAAAGTGCAGAGGTATGCAATCATTTTAGTGTAAAGCAGCGGAAGAGTTGCTTTGATCCAGCAGCAACCTGATTTATTTACCTGCCATAACGTTTTTTCATATATCTAGGCAATAAAGTAAAGTGACATGTTAATCTAGCAGGCAGCAGAAAAGCCTTGATTCTAACAGGCATGGGTTTATATAAGGTTTATGAACATATTTTACATCAGGGCTGTAGAACTTGAGTCCGTTCTCGGTCTTGAGACCAGTTTTCTGACATCTTGGACTTGTCTTGGTCTCAGGCCTGTTTTGATTCAGACCTATGTGTGAACAGTGGCAGAGACCATGTCTTGGTCTTGACTTGTTCTTGAACTTCTTTGGAACTGGTCTTGGAATTGATGAGGATGGTCTTGAATACAGGCACGTGGTTTATATATAATAGCATCAGCAATGGGGGCATAGCTACCAAACTTGCTGAAATTAAACCTACACTCCTGGATCCTAAACCAAAAGATGAAGAATGTGTCTACCTGTCTTCAACCAACAACCAAATTTGACTTGATATTTGGTACCATTTTTGGCACCAACCTGTTGAACCATACCTTTATTGGCCACCGGCAATTTGAGGGGGATGCTGATGACGCCCACCAGGTCTGTGGTGGGGACCAGGGAGCGCAGGATGGCTCGGATACGCAGGGCCTCACCTTTACCCTTGTTGATGAGCTGTAAGAGACACGAATAGATGAACCACATTGTTAAGTTATAATCAATAATAATTTCAACTACAGGCCACCGTAGCTCAAGGGGATGGCAGGGTGGGGTGAGCTGTGGCAGAGACTTAGAAGTTCTATCGATGTTGCTGCAATTCCTACTGGTTGCCAATAGAGGTCAATAGAGGTCACAGATTACTCAAGGCCCCTTTAACTCCTGTTGTGCAAAGCTGGTAAAACTGTCTGACCCTGAACCTGTCTATGCCCCTGGTTGGAGTTCACTATAGCCATGTTTCAACCCAGGTTGTTGTTCAGTGACTCACATGCATCTCTGGAGCACAGCGCCCCAGCAGGTCAATGAGGGCAGAGTAGAAGGACATGATGGCATTGCCCATGTGGATCACCTCCCCCTCTTCCTCGCCAGACCTGAGAGGAAAACAGTGATTCTCTGTCAGCGAGACAATGTTTTTCTAGGATATTGCAAACCTGCTTAGCATTTAGGGAGTTAGTACTAGGAACGATATATACTGACCATAAGTTCATAGATTCTACCGAGCAATTTGAGAAATGTGTCTTGAAGGCCATGACACCTGAGCAATTTCCCGAGGCTCTCTAGGTGGGTAATCTTTCAAATTCCCAGCATCAGGTAATCATGACCTTCTCCGCTGCAGCAAAATGTGGCCTGTGTATCGTGGCCTTTACATACTGATGTGTGCAGGAATAAACACCCTCGACATTCTGGTCACAGCAGCTCTTCTGGGCAGGCGGCCCCAAAGAAAGACACTCCCACTCAATAACAGTATGGAAAATTCATACTGATATTGAAACATTAAAGAGCACAATAACTATATGGCTAATGCTGGTCTAGCAGAGCCCAGAAATACAGCGGGAAGTCTAATGGGAGACTTTATCATTATAGACTGCTGAATGGGTTTTAAACCACACCACAGGGTACTGTTAAAGGAATTATATTACAAGTCATATTGTGACATTGAGACTTTTAGTGTCCCATGATGGTCTAAATGCTGCTTCAGAGGCTTCTCCACCCTGACGACAGTAAAAATCATGCAGGAAGCAGTGTTGTGGATCCCTACCCGCTAGTGACTCCAGCAGGGTCGCTGGGCAGGTCCAGGGCAGGTTCCTCAGAGATCATGATGGCCTCCGTCATGGCAGCCAGCAGACCCTGGCCCCCCTCTCCCCTCAGGGCGGGGCCGAAGCACTCCGGACGTCTGATCAGCAGCTTCACCACCACATTGGAGTTCTCCTCCACACTCTCACCTGGATTATGCAGCACAGAAGCAGAAAGGCATTTATAATGTAATAGTTTATTGTTTTTTCACTAGGGAGGTCAGAGCAGTGCCCCTGTGGCTTGCAGGGACTCGGTGACTTCAGGACACTTCAGCAGGGCAAATGCTTGGTGACACGGGACTTGAACCTGTCTGGTTGAGGGCTGGGCTGTTTAACCACTAGGCCACTCTGTTGCCCCAAAGAATGATAATCACATGCTGGTGAGATTTGTTTTGTTGTGGGTTTTTTTTTTTTGGCCTGAATTTACCCAATGTTAGTCACATGAACATGCCTGCTGTTTTCCAGCAAAGCCCTGCTTCACATTCATACATACAGGTACACACAATCACACTGGGAACTGCCCAGTACAGCCTGTGTGTTTTTTTGGTCATGTTTGCTTTATTGGACAGTTGACAGTAGAGAGAGACAGGAAAGACGTGGGGAGGGACAGGGGCATGACACGCAACAAAGGTCCCAGGCTGGATTTGAACCCAGGATGCCAGGCTGCCTTAGAGCACTGAGCCACCGGGACGCCCCTAAAATAACACATGATCCCGCATGCCATGCAAGCATGCATACACACACACCCCTCACCCCTCGTCAGGTTTCTTCCATTTTTTCCCTTGTCCAAGGCTGGGGGGTGTCGTGTACTAACCATTTATTGTTTTCACACTCTGGGCACTGTGAAGCCCTTTGAGTCTGTAACGGTGATTAAGGGCTATACAAATAAAATGTAATTTGATTTGAAAGCTTCTAAGCGTAGCATTTTGTATTTTACAAAATTAAGACCAGATTTCCCATAAACCCCATTGCTTCCTGTCATTGCAAATAGGACATTGCTAGTCTCATCATAGAAGGATAAGAGCTGATAATATGCATTCTGACCATAAATAATAAATTGGATGGAACTGGGATAAAGTGGTACAATGTGTATAATGCATTAAAAAAAAACTGAGAAAGGGAATTCAGAGAAACCTTCAATGTTAATTTGATGTTAAATCAATCCTTGAATAACTGATTGAAATAACATTGAACAGTGATGTTGGATCAACATGATTTCTGGGTAGAAACTGAGGTTGAATCAACGCTATATTTCAAAGTTGATTCAATCTTAGTCTGCTACCTGGAAATCGGTTGTTTCCAGTAATTATACTATGGTCACAAAATGAATGTGGTACTGATTTATTGATGTAAAAATGCTACACATGCACTGGGTACAGGGTCTGCTAGACTACGTACCGTTGCTGAAGACAGCGAATCTCAGGAAGGACAGGTAGCGCTCCCCCTCTATGGGGTTCCAGCCGATGTCTGGGTAACCCTTAGCAACCAGCATGGCACAACTCTGCAGACCACAGCCTGCCAGGTATGTCACCACCTACACACACACACACACACACACACACACACACACACACACACACACACACACACACACACACACACACACACACACACACACACACACACACACACACACACACACACACACACACACACACACACACACACAAACACACACACAGTCACTCACAAGGCCCAAATAGACATAGTTCTGTTCCTCTCCTGGGTATTATAATGGGCCACTCTGTCTTTTCACTGTCAGTGTCAGTAACAGTGACAGCTTGAAAGCATTTGCTGAGCTAGCTTATTCAACTGCCATCAGAAAGTGTTTCTATTTCTATCTGTTACTTTCACCATGAATCACTGAAGAGGACTTCTAATATGGAGTAATGTCATATGGTTGTTAATTATTCAGATGTAGCTGTTGATCATACTGTGGTACAGACTGTTTAAAAGTACTTTATTCTAAAATGACATATCGACCAACATTTGATAATATTAACACATATAGTACTATTATAGTAGCAAAAAAAGACTGTCCTAGTACTACCTAGTACTTTTTGACTAACAAGTTGCTGCTGTACACTTCAAATGAATGCACCATTAGTATTAAATCCCTGTTTCTCCACATCCCTGCTCACAGGTGCCAGAACACACAGTCATTGGCTGTTAAGTGACTTTCAGGTCAGCCTGAAACCAGTGTATGCAGTGTTGTATAAACTAAACAGTTTAATAGTTAGTGTAATTTTAGTTATGAGTCATCGGATTGCAGTTATGTAGTCAACCCAATTGTTCAAAGTGAGGTTTCTGCAACAAGGAAAATACAATTGGTGACTATACCTTATCAAATACTTAAGGGTCAGTTATGGTGCATTTATGACATTTGACATTTACGAATTTCATTTCTACCTCAGGACAGAATGGCAATAGTCAAAGCTGTTAATATGTAATACAGGTGTGGACTGAAGAGGCACAATGATTTCACATGCCACCGCAGTGGATTTACTCTCTTCACTACTGTGCGGTACTTTTTATTCCATGCTGAAGGAGCACACCTTCTCCAGATCGGGCTCCTCCAGGGACAGAGCCAGCCCGTTGTTGTCCATCACCGAAGAGGCTGCGACGTCCAGCGGAGTGGAGCCCCGCATAGCTTCAGAGGCTACACACACAGACACAGACACAGACAGAGACACAGAGACACAGAGACACACAGACACACAGACACACAGACACACAGACACACACACACACACACACACACACACACACACACACACACAATAAGCCAACATGTACTTGCATTTGGTTCCATACTAAACAACAGGGGGCAGTCTATCTACAGGTCTATCTACATCTATGTGCTACTCTGCTATTCTCTGTCAAATCTCTCAGTCTGTTCCTCAAAAAAAAGGTTCTGTTTCTGAAAACCTTTAGACCACTGACTTCTTCTTACTACACTTAACATACATTAAAAAAACGTTTGCATATTATACCTGCCCTCCATTAATGTATGATTTAAAGAGTAAAATATTTTGGGCAGAATTACAAGGTCTTGCAATTTTGGTGATTTCCCACATATTTACCAAACAGCACATTCTTTGAAAAATGTCAGGCTCTGAAATTTGAGCACATTTTTGCTCAACTGCAGTAATATTTAAGACTCAGGAGCAGAGGTGTAAACATAATATTTTCGGAAATACATGGCAGAACATGGATATCTCTACAAATGATGTTCATGACATTTTTGTCAAAAGAGCCCATGATCAAAAGACATTTAATGTATATGTGAGTTTGTCTCTCCAAAGCACTTTTCAACAAGCAGATCATCGTAATGCTTACGCTAATAAATACGCCAATATTTCTACATTCAATGGTGTGAATCCTATGTAGCTCAATTTGTGGCTGAGAGGGTGAGTGGTTACATTACCATTGGACACAAACTCTAAATAACTCTCTCAGAGTACTGTAAAACAATTTAGATTAAAAAAATGTTTCCACCAAATAATTCTGGCTAAGTCCTTCTTGTAGCTGAATTGTTCATTGGAGACAATTTGTAATTAGCAAAGCATTAAACTGAAATGAACACAAACATTTACCCGCATCACTCTCACAGCAACACCCCATTATCTAAAGGACACACTGGACTATTAAATTATCACTTCTACATTACTGGATTAAACAAGGAAACAAATGCCTCCTCCACATGAAGATCACAATGTGTGTGTGTGTGTGTGTGTGTGCGTGTGTGTGTGTGTATTCATTAGAATATGTTGTCATCTCCAGACAATGTGAAGCTCTCCTCCTCTATCACAGTCAGGTGCGTTACTTCACAGCGGCAGCAGCAGCCAGAGCCCAGTGACTCATCAGTCCTGCCCTGCATGCCTACATAACCCCCTTCTCTCATCATTCCTCCCTTTCTGCCAGTCTATTCTCTCTATCATCTCCCTCCATCTCTCGCTTTCTCTCTCTAAATCCCTTTCCCTCTCAATCTTAAGGAGATACCTTGACACTTCAAATTAGAGGCTGGTCTTTTTCCTCACCAGCCACTTGTCATACTGTAATGTGGGGGGAAAAGTTTTTGTATCGGAACTTCAGTTAGCCGGGAACATCTGCCCGTTGGTGTCAATGAGCCTGTTGAAGCATTTTGAGGGTAGCTGAAAAACAAATACTCATTTCTCCTAGTGAGGCAAGTGCTTGGTGAAGAAAGTCAACAGACTAAAATTCAACATGTCAAGGTATCCCTAAAACTTGTTTCTCTCTGTAAATCGCTCTCTCATTATCCCTATCCCAGTCTGCTGTAAAAAAAAAAAAAAGGTTCATTGGTTGATGGATCAATTACAAAACATTAACAATTTTCCAACAGGTTTGTTTTACAACAATAAAGCCTTTGCTTATCAGTATTTCACACCTTTTGGGCTCAATAAAATATTTCCTGCCTTCAAGTAGGGTTTGTAATACAAACCAGCCTTTAATAGGGTTTCTATGCTTAAAGATGACATCCTTAGTTAATTAAAAAAAAGGAAAATATCACGGAACACGTTTAGATTTTCATCTGAAAAGTTGAGGCTTGCTAAAGTTAAAGCTCTATCTAGTAAAGAGAAGAGTGACATCTAAATGCAGCAACGCAGGAGTTAGATGATCTACAAAAGGTCCATACAGATACTTTCATTGATAATCATGAAAGTAGGTGGCAGGGGAGTAGACCCTCTTGTTTTGTGAATCGGTTTACTTACCCAGCCCAACGCTGCTGTTCTCCAGCAGGTAGCTCAGGTGGTCAAACATGGCCTTCTGGTTCTGACGGCTGATACGACAGAAGTAGCACAAGAAACGACAACAGCTGGCCACCATCTTGGGGAAGGCGATCTCCTGTGAAAATAGAAATTAAAACACAAATGTAGAATTGAATTTGAAGCAAAGCAGAACCTCAGTTTTTGTATGTGAAACGTACTAATAAGTCCTTTAAATCCATAACTTTGGTGTTGATTTTGATCATGCCTTCTCTTTCAAACCTCACAAATAACAAAGAGAGCCTTTTTCCACCTCAAAACCACGTCACATCTGTGTTCATCCCTCTCCTCTGCTGCTGAAACACTCATTCACACATCCATCACCTCTAGGCTGAACTGCTGCAACAGCATCCTTTTATAGCACCTTCTCCAAAATCCTCAAGAAGCTTAATTATATTCAGAGCTCTGCCACCCATATACTTTCTCATACCCAACCCTCCTCCACCTCCATCAAACCCCCGAAATGCAGTCTCAGGTCAGCCAGTGCTTCTACCACCACAACTCTGACAAGCACCAACACTGAGGGAGACAGAGTATTTCCCATCACAGTACCTTCCCTCTGGGAATTCAAATTCACTCCGTTCCCTCAAAAACTATGTTCATTTTAAAATTGTTTTCAATCTTTCAATCTTAAAATTGTTTTCAATCAAGCTGTCTGAAAATAGTCAGGGACAAAACCAGAGAGCTGCTGAGAACATATTGCAAGCTAGGTCCTACAATATCTAAAACTGTCATATTATGTGCCCATTAGTTCCCTAAATTCATACAGTATCTATATGAAGACAGGATACGTCAATAAAGACAATGGGCTAGAACATCTTATCACACTCAGCATTTGAGGAAAGATCAATAGTTCTAAACAAGAACCTGGGGCTGTGATGTTTGGTAGAGATTAGCTCAGAGAAATAACTTGCTCTTCCATCTTTCATTTTTTGATTATAGGATAGTAATCGCTCCTTCACATGCTCGTAATGGACCAGGAGCTTAGTACTGTTCCACTCCTGCTTGGCCCTTCTACAAGTCCTTGTTAGGCAGCGGATGCTTTTGTTTTGTTGATGCTTTTGCAAATTCTGACAGATTTTGATCTAGTTTTTACTGAAACTCACTGAAACAATTCAACAGGTGTGAGATATCTGAGCCAAAATATTGCCAGAGTTTGCAAACAGAGAGCTGAACTTTTGATCACTTTGACCATTAAAGATGCAAGAACAGTAAAACTGTAAGACCCAGCTTCACATCAACAGTCTTAGGCACAGTAACAGGAGGAGCTTGTGCAGGCTGAAAGGGTCTTACATGAGTTCAGAGCAGGTTCCATGTTGCAAGCTAAAATATGTTTTCCTGGCCTATTCAGATGTAGACAACAGCGAGCCAAAAGGTCGGGCCTGTTCCAAAATGCTGTGAAGTTGTCCACAAACGGGATGCCCAACGAGCAGCAGTAGCCTTTCAAGCCAGATGTGTAGGCTAAAGTTCACATCCCCAAAACGGAGAGGGGATAAAATAATCTACCGTCTGCCAGAATCCAAGAGTGTGCTAATAAGAGTTTTAAAAGTCCTTGACTGATTATGATTGCTGTGACTTGATGGTGTTCGATCCGACGTGTACAGCGATTTTTAGAGGCAATAGAGTGCTCATGCAGCAACCGAGGGAGTGTGGAGTCAATACCCAAAACCCAGAAAGTAGCAGGTTTAGATAGAGAGACATGGCGGACCATGGAGGAGCCAGGACGGAGAACTGAGGAGAGGATGGATAGGAGGAACCCATCTGAGTGGTCGGTACCAAGGAGGAACACCGGGGGGTCGATGTGGTGGACAAGGCTGAGGGAGGCTACTGACTGGGGTTGGCTCCCCCCGTGGTTGTAGTAGGGGGAAATGACCGTGTGGCGGGATGGTTAGGCGAGGGGAACCTCCCCAACACCTGGAACCCATTTACCATCCACTTGAGGATGTAGGCGAGAGGAACGCCTTCCCCTGTGCCTACCCTCCCGGACAGCGGACCACGACTCAGGGGCAAGCAGTGTTGAACATGGCAGGGTATTAGGCCTGGCTCCAAGCCCAATCCAGGGGTCCTCTGAGTCCACCGGTGCCACAGGAACCAGAGAGAAATGTTCTGCAGGGCCGATGGGATCAGTCCATTGGACGGTAGTCTCCATGTCAACACTCAGCCATGGCGAATGAGTCCAAAAATTCCTCATGCTCTTTTTGTGCAATGTGGTAATCACTTTCAAGCTCGGCAATCAAGACGTATCAAAAGATAATATTACAAGATGACCAGAGACTAAATAATGCAAACCCGCCTTACACTTTACACTCGCAGACAAGCTATGTTACCGTTACTTTATATGGTTTCTGTAAGTGAACCACTCATATCAAGTGGCAGCAAACCGGTCTGGAATTTATGTCTCGGACTACGTGATGAGATTGCCAGTCAGATATGAAGGCCCAACTGTCTCCCCGAGGTCCGTCTGTCTGCCCGAGGTTCAACTCAGGCTTGGCACCCACTATGTCATTAAATCACAAGCATCTCTTCCAGCCTCTTTCAGCACTGCCCAAAAAGGACAGGCTAGAGAGGCCTTTACCCCTATCATACCCACTCATACACCCAGTTCAGCCCCCCCCCCCCCCGTCCCCGTCCCCATTACCCTTGTGGTTCTTGGTATTAGGCTGTTGCTCTTGGTTTATTAGTCTGGATTATTATTAACACTGGTTGTTGATGCTGATGAATAAATGTCTAGCTACTGATGATGTAAGAGGGTCAGGTTGGGATCTGTGACCGTGTGACAGGCCTACTGCAGCAATTCTCCTTATTCCTCTATATGGTAATGTGTTTCAACAGCTGCCTGGATCCATCCACCTGAATTGCTCATGTTTGTTTTCATTTATATTCACTCATTAACCACACTTACAGTTCTGAATTTAAATTTCAGAGTTCCCCAAGCACTCTAATTTGACTGAGTTTGTCGGCTGTACTGTTAGCCTGTGTTTACATGGACCGACATGAGTAAACCAGCAATGCAGAATACGTCAAACTTTTTGCTGCTGTGATTGAATCTCAGCTGAGGACTAAAATATGATTAGCCCAGGGGTCAATCCAATCAGTGTTCATTCATTCATTCATTTTCCACCTTTGAATTAGATGTCAAGAAAATAGCCCCAAAGATAATTGAGCCAAACCCATGCTTTGTAAATTACCAAACAAGTAAATAGAGCTCAACAGTGTGGTTCCGGAAGTGAAAATCCCATTCATATTCTGCAGGGATTTTGATTATTAGCCATAATGTTGTAACCATCCAATGTAGACTCACCACAAGCTAGTAGGTTGTGAAACGATAGTGTATGCTCCTGTAGAAGCCACAAGTCCGTATGATATCAACCTTGTTTTGAGAAAAACATGTTTTATTCGCAATGTCATGGAGAAGTACTACACTACCCACAATCCTAAAGTGTAACAGCGACGTCTCTGATTGGTGGAGCTCGCTGTTACCATGGAAATGTTTACCGCACCCGTGAACGTCTTGTCAGCTAATGTTAACGTTAGCTACTAACGTAACCTAGCTAGCTGCTTTTCACTGTACCGTGTCGGTGACAACACTTTACACTATACTATATGAAACACTATATATACGCACACAAAACAACAACAATATCAACACTATACTATTGACAAATGTTAAATTCAAGAAGAAGCGCACTAAACTATCGTTAGTTTGGAAGTTGTTGGAAAAGTATCATTCGCAATGGTTTATGGGATGAGTAGTTCCTTCACTTCATAAAATAATGATGTACACAGTCTTGTACCTTTCCTTTGCCTTTTCTTCCATTTTCTGATCTTTTCTTTGCTCAGAATCAAATGTTTTATGGTCACGATTCATCGTCTAGCTGGTTGTCTTGGTTCCAGCCTTAAAACTCTTTATAGAAGGATTTTCTGAAACGTCTATGGAGTAAATTAATGGGAAATTTACTTCCGGAACCAGAGCCGTAAAAAAGTGGGCGGTCACTGTTGCGCTCTATAAGGTTGTTAACAAGCAAACACAAACAAAACTAAAATGACCAATGCAGGAGGCTGGATCCAGGCAATCTCAAAATAAAAATAAAAACTATCCCTAATCACACGCCATCCTACATAGTGTTTCACCTGGGAGGCATCCACAGGAGAGATAGTCATAAGCCTAATATGCTCCAGTTGTACTTTCCTACCTGCGATTTGTCTCCACCCAGCACGTTGACCATGACCTCCATGACGGTCTCGTGCATTCCCAGCACTCTCATCAGGTTGGGATGCTGGTAGAAAACTTTGTTGTTCATGATATCACTGGCGACACAAAGAAAGTGATTTGTTAAGGTCATTTGAAATAAGCTGCAGTAGGCACACCTTCACAATAAAAGATTTGAAGTTAATAGCTATTTAATTAAGTAATTCGTTATTGGGGAGCATTATTCCAGTGTGTGAATTCATGTGTTTTGTTCATGGTATACATCCCAATACAGCCTTGAAAAATTGCCCATGGCCAGTTAATAAAGTCTCCTTATTACTACTCCTACTGCTTAATTTAACATATCGTCTGTGCAGGAGAGCCTCTCACCCCAGTCCGTCGATCATGAGTTTTTCCTCCTCCTTGCCCATGCGTACTGACAGCAGGGACCTGATCTGGCCCAGGGACGCTAGCAGATTAATGGCATCCTGCACGGAGGCAGCGCTGATGGTGTAGGTCTTCCTCATGGCCCGCAGCAGCTCTCCGATGCCGTCGTACTGCCTCCTCAGCAGGCTGAACATCACCCTGACCAGCTCTGGGTCCTGGATGTGACACTCCTGGGCCCAGCTGGTTATGGTCTGGGAGATCAGCTCCTTGAGGTTGGCTGGAGAGGCAAGAGTTCACAGTTCAATGTTGCTGTCTGTTACACTATCGCAGGCTGCTCTCTACTAATTATTCTACTCTATTCTATTAAGCTACACTTTTAATACAACAAACAGTTTACTGACGTGACGTTACAGGATTTGTGGGTATTTAAGTTGAAATTACCTCATGCTGCCACCTAAATGCAAAGTTGCAAAAGTATTAAACATTATACTGATATTTCAACACGTTGGAACGCTGTCGGAAATGAAAACCTGTCACGGCTGAAAATGTGTGAAAAGCAGCAGACTGCAGACTGGAACTGCAGACAACTGTTCTTCATGCAAATGCATTCAAAATTCCTTTTAATGTTGTGCAATGTTAAAATATACCAAATTTACTACAGGTGTCCAAGGAAAAAGGCACATATATATTTATATATATATCCGGGGTTTGCAGTCCCAGAGTGATTCTATTGTGTTTTGCTTAGCTGAGTCAGGCCTCTGTAGCTCGGTTGTTATTTCATCCTCGACACAAATCAATGCACGCACGCACACACGCACACGCACGCACGCACACACGCTCGCACACACACGGCAAAAAAGAGAAGTTTAGGAAGACTAGAAGGAGGATATGTGGCAACATGAGATTACTGTGTGGAACAGCAGCTCCTCAACACCAGGGCAGGCTGTCAGGACTCATCACAATATCAACTCTAATGTTCATGTTCTGATGACTGTTGTGTTGATGAAAACAAGGATGCTAAGTCTCGCGCATACTGTAGGACCTCCTCTGCCCTTAGCATGCACTACATCAAGAATGCCAGCTCACTCTTTCAAAACAGTGGTCCCATAGGTTCGACTTGATAGACTGAAAACTGCATTCTGTTCAACTACTACACCAGAATAACTACACCGGAGGAGGTGGAGGTTTAGCGCATTTGGTAAAGGATTGTGTTTGGCTCTTCTTCACAACTGTCTTTACCTAGGTAAGATTAGCTGAGAATGCTTGCTCTGTTTTTCTTCTGTATAACACACACACTCTCATTTCAGAGCAGTCCAGTACATTTACTATATTTTCTTATTGGCCACTGAGGACTGGGGTAACTTGCTAAAGGGCATTTCAGTGATAGTTTCCATTCAAGCCTTTGGTCAGGGCATATAGCTATACAAATAATTCATATGCAAGTGCAATTGTGTATAATATATAGTGGACAAGTGTAGGTCAGCAAATGTATTGATATTTTACAACTGATAAAATGCAGCCGTTTGGGATGCAGGACAACTTTCAGACACATCTGCCACTCTCAACCTCTAACCTATTACACCATCATGTCGTTTTCCTGCTGATAAAATCAAACTAGTTTGATATAAATCAGAAACCCCAGGGCTCCATGACTGTCAGTAGAGCTGTGGCTATTACATTTACAATTCAGTCATTTAGTTGACATCTTGATCCAAAATGGCTTATGTGTAGAAAGATAGAAAAAGCTTAAATTTAGACCTATAGACAATAAGGAGCCCAAGAGGTAAAACAGCAGCGCCAAGATGGCAGAAAAAGTAAACCGTTGCTGTGTGGCCCTGGAAAGATTTTCACGAGCGAGGCAAAGAGCCTATTGAGTAAAAAAGCGTTCGTTACAGAAATAAGAGCCAAGCAAAAGCATATTTATCTCTTTATTCATGGCAAGACAAGAGCAAGGTTTGGTACAAGTCCAAAGGGGGATGTTATGTTGCCGCTTTTTGTCATTTATCTTTTAGTAGGCCGTCTCAGCTGAGCACTGGGAGAGATGCATTTCAAGCTCTAGTACCCCATAGCTATAATATGAAATCGATAAAGCAGTGCTCTTGTGTGCTTCTGCGTCTTGCATAATATGTGTGTGTGCATGCTTCCATATCAGTGTGTGTAGATCCCGGGGGATGTAGAAAAGGTTGCAGTTTTTTCTATAGACTGTGGTAGAGGGTGTATAAAATATGTATAAGGAGACTGGTATAAGTGGACCTCATATGTAACAGTGGAAGTGTTGGATATACCGCATGATGCTATAAATGTCACACACTCTTTGATTTCAGCTGTATCAAGATGTACCCATGTTTTACACTGGCTTATCTTTTGCGTCAGTCCCTTGTTCCTCGCTCCTCCTTGTGACAGAAAAAAAAAATGCTATCATTAGCACCCCCTGCCCGCGCCAGGCCCTGGCTAATAAAGACCGACTCCCCAACACTGGCAACACTCATCCATCATTCAGAAAACCTCCACTACAGGACATGAGGAGGCAGCGGATGAGAAGTTTAAGTGAATGCAATTACGGCTACTTGAGAACCGCATTTGGCTTTTTCCACCCTGCAATGGCCGTTGCTTATTAGGTTGAGAGTATATTTGACTTTTGCTTGTCCTTAAAAAGCTTAGACTCCAGAGTAGTAGGAGGATCTCGGAGGGAAAAGGTGTGCAAGCAGTCCCAAGGCACCTCCAAAAGGATTTTCTTGTTGTGTTTTTTCCAGAGAGCAGGTGGTGTACCAAGCTTGTGTATTTTCTCCCCATTTAGAGCAGAGGGGGAGCTATGCAGGCTGCGGTATCACACTGAATCAAAGCATATCGCAGTGCAGAAAGCAACACAGGCAAAAATTAAACTGCAGCCCACACAAGGGGAGGGTTCATTACAGAGTTTTGAGGTTGGGCTGACAGTTTGGACTGCACCTTAAGGTCTCATCCAAAACTTTAGTCAATTAGGGATGAGAAGTAAGCCAACAGTGGACAATGTGCCAACGCGTAACTACAGAGGAACGACACTGGTGCGATCCGGGATGAGAACATTGCTATTCCCAAGCTATCACTCCTCATTGTGAACTTGTGTTTACAGCGAATAGCCCAGCATCTGTAGCAAGCATGAGGTCGGATTATAGCAGAATCCTAATGAGAGAGAGGGCGAGAGAGAAAGGGAGGGAGGGAGGGAGGGAGGCCAACTGCCCTGAAGGACAGTCTCTCGCAGCTCCGCATCTGCTCTGCATTATCTCCCAACAGTGGTTCACGTGGAAAGCATCCAAAAAACACTCGCCTGAATGCAAGCTAAATGATACGTGATGATATTTCAGATTTTTGGAGTTGTGTTGGTGAAGTGCTGCTAACTCCAGACTTTGGACAAAGCTAAAGACGGAGTTGGCTGATAGCTGTTGTTGGCGCTATTAGGACATTTCTATGTTCTCCTTTTCTACAGAAAAGAGGGTGCACAGTGGTGTGGTAGTAAATAAAAAGGTGGGCCGATTCCCAAATCGGTTCGCCTACAGAACTGAATCAAACTCTCCAAATACGGGTTTGATGAAGTAGTAGATGTTGTCTTGGTTGTCTTGTTTCTAGATTTAGGGACAGACTTTATGTTTGTAATGTAGAGTGAACGTTCCAATGTCACAGGAATGAGGCGAAACATGTGGAATCAGTTCGAGGAAGAATGAGGAATACCACTCAGTTGATTGCTAAAGCCTTATACAGGCACACATGTGAGGATACGAACATGATTTGTGAAGATTCAAATGCCATCCAAGTGTACAAGCAATAGCTTTTCCCCTGACAGAACACAAATCTGTCTGGAATTTTGATTAAGGTTTTACACACAAGTGAACTTTGCAGTAGCGTTGTCTCTTCTGGTTATCACTGATTCTCACTGGAGCGATACAAGACATCACACACACTCGAGGTGTTTTCATGCTGCTCTGCTAGAAAACAACAGCGTTTACTTTAAAGAATAACAGCAGATTAAAAAAATAAGAATAAAAAAAACGGCCTCCTCATGATTCCTCCTAGTGTGATGTCAGAGTCATCCTGAATGAAATCATCTGTCCACTTGGACAGCTTTTCAATAATGCAGGGCGAGGCATTAAAATTCATTGTAATCTAAAAAGGACAATGATAGGGCCGCCTCTGCTAGACTGAGCACTGTTATGTTATTTGAGGCACAGGACATAACTCGCCACCAGCAAAGAACGGCAGAAAAAAATATTGAGAGCACAGATCCCAACTTGGTGCAAATATCGTTGGTCAAGCTAGTCGCTGGGCACTTCCTTGTGTTTGTTTTTTGAGATGGATAAAGCCATCCCAAGGGTTTTGGTGTTTCAATGTGATGCTCAAACTACAGGCTCGTCAAAGATGGCTAAGATCATTTTCAAGGGTAGTTTCTTTTTTAACGTTAGGCTTTAAATTGAAAGATAGTGACTTATTTTTTTTTAAAAGTTTGATGAGAATGCCAGGCTGCAAGGAGAGGTGTCATGTTTTTGGCTGGGGTTTTTTGTTATACTGTGTCGCAATACAACTTTCAATGAAGACTCTTCCTTTCCGCCTTTTTGGAAACTACTAACCCACAATTTCCCAATACTGCTTTAGGAAAGCGACTCCTCTCAAGTTACTTACTGGGAGCAGCCTGCTCCTGCTCTGTGGGCTCCTCCTCTGTCTTCTGAGGTGGACCTTTGATCTTGTAGAGCAGAGCGAGGAGACGACCCTTAATAGACGTATCCTGCTCCTCTTCTTCCTCCTCCACGGGGATTCCTGCAGGGTTACGCATATCTGTCAGAAACTCAGTAGTTCAACATGTAGTGTCAAAAGGATTTGGAGAGGGTGAGTTGAAAGCAAGTCTCATTTGCTTTTGACTTATTCAGTGTGAAATGGATTTTACCTTCAGGATGAATAAAAGATCAAAGCATACACATTATATACACACACACACACACACACACACACACACACACACGCAAACATATGTTACAATAATTAATTAATAATTAATATTTTGCAGATTCTTAATATATTTTTTGTGTCAAATTACCGTAAACAAATGACACCATGGCCAAGACAATTGACAGCCTCTATCACCTCTATCCCATACCATTGTTTCTTCCTATAAACCCTGTTACTTCCTGTCACAAAGAGGATGCTGCTTTTTTGGTCAAAGGTTTTCTCTATTGAATAGAGAAAGGCTTTACTGAATAGGATCAACACGTTGGAAGTGATTTTCCACTGACTTTTATCTCCCACTACCTGCAGTCATTGCGAGAATCTCTGAAAGCTTTAGCTCCGTTAGCGCTGGAAGAAAAGCGCCCTCTTCCTGTTTTGTGCCGTAAAGCAATCCAGCAGATTTCCCACCAAATGGTGGCACACAATTTTTTTTTTTTTTTACTTATGGCATCTATGAGATGAAATCAACAATATAATTCCATTTGGTAAAGCAGGATGAGGATTGTACCACAGTGCAGGCGCAGTTCTTCATGGAAGGCATTGAGTTCATCCTGGATCTCCACGGGACAGGGACAGTCCTCCCCTGCACTGAAAGTCAACAAGATGTTGATCTACAGGAGAAGGACAGAAACAATAATGAGGTTAGAAGAGGTGATAGTGGGAGGGAATAGAAAAAAAGCACAAACACGGAGAAGGAAAGAGTGAAAGGAAAAAAAAGACAGAAGTATACAAACAAACAAACAAAAAGCACATAATAATAAATACATGAAAGAATGAATGAAAAAATGATGCCAAATTACGGGTGAATTGAGAGCAATGGGAAGAGAAATTATTATTATTATTATTCTGAGTCACACTTAACAGCAGATTGACTTTTGGAGCCTCCTGCAGCGGACTAAAATTAATTAGGGGTTTCCAGATATTGTCTGGTTGATTGATGCAGATAGAAACGATGAAAATGAAAGGCAACAGTAATTATTAGAAATAGCTTTAATCGTAAAGCATTTTAAATAGCTGCACATCTGCTGTGCCTGCTGTATACCACTAGCTAACTATAAAACAGACTAAATATAAATGAGACGTTTCCTCGGGCTAATGCACAATCCAGATCAGGCTATTTTGATGTCTGTTCCTGGCAGAGCCTCTTAATATAATAAACCATGGGAGGATCTTCATGAATAACGCCTAGAGTATATTCCTGCCTCTGACCACTACATTTTTTTCAGGGTCTAGCTGTAGGCCAATATTGTTCAAGGGAAGTGCAATTAAGCGTGAGCAACAACAAGCTTTGTAGTCGGGCAGGTCTAACTCTTTGGCTCAGATGCTGCTGTACTGCATGCAGGGGCGCTACTCAGCACAATGGCAAGTGATCTGGCCACAAACAGAAGAGAAACCACTGTGCTGCTCCAGCTACTGGGCAGGAAGAATAATGTTCTCTGTAGCTCCTCTGGCTCTGAGGCACACTGAGAGAAATGGATGCTAAATGGGGCTTAGTCATTAGGTATGAGGATCTGAGCCACTGGCTAATGTGCTGATGCAATTATAACACATTGAGCTGTAAAAAGGCATGCTGTGTGAGGGAGAGTGCAACCGTAGTCTGTGAAAACAATTTAGTTGTATAGTGAGCTCCTATTCACAGACCAATGCCCCAAATGTTTTCATTGTATTCAGGCAATAAGATCATGGAAAGCAGGGAACAGACCGAGGTAGACACAAATGCAGTTCCACCTCTGAGTGTCCAGTACCTACAGTGCATACACATCTTAACACTGTTGAGGTGAGGCTAAAGTGCACAGTGTACTAAAGCGCTGGCGGACTATTTGCCAACAAATTGTCAAAAGGGAGTATTCCTGTGGGGTTGGATTGAGACAAAAAGGATAATATGTCCAAGTGTGACGTCAGACTGACCACTGCCCCTGATCACATGGCACAAGGAAACCCGAGTCTGAGCCCTCAGGGCAAAATGGGCAAATTGGTCCAACATCTGTGGTGAGAATCAGGGGGGTATTTTTGGTCTGGGGAGGTTCAGATACCACAGGCACCTGTCTGCTGGGTTGATTTAGGTTTCTAACAGCATCTAAGCTCTGGACAGTATTTCTGGATGTCTAGCTGGGTCATGACTTTCATTTGAATCTGACGTTTTTTTGTAACACTGTTAAATGCTGTTATACTCAATTTATTTTCGCTACCTGCGCTGAGCCTTGTAGTGTATTTGAAGGCTACACTGTATATTTGTGGATTTATGTTGTGTTCCCCCTGGCCTTCACAGTGCATACTTGTAAACTGAGTTGTACATAAAGTGCTGAAGATAGATTTCCTCCGTGGGAGTAATAACATTTTTCTTATCTTAAATGCCAGCTGTTTTGCTTTCACTGTGCAGTCGGCTCACTAAGTTCAATTTAGCCACACACATATGGCCACATTTTCCCTTTGGGGATAATAGCTGAAAAGAGGGTTGAAGTACAATCAAAGACTTCAAGGTAGTCAGAAAGCAGTAGGTTACCTCACGTAACCCTTGTTTTTCTGATAACATCGTGAGGTATCTCAGCGTTCAGGAGAACACTCTCCAGTGATCCAACCACAGAAGCTCCAATGACACCCCGTCTCTCAAAGACCAATCACTGCAGTCATTGGAGAGCCCGCCTACCCCCTCATCAACCACTGTGATCCCTAGATACGATCCCTAGGTATTGTCCCTACCCGTATCTCCCATATATGTAGTTTATTGGCTGTTTCCATACACTTTGTGAATGGGAGTTTCACATACTTGTTAAGCAAACCTGAGAGATTTCCTGTGAGCAGGATAAATAAAAATGCGAAGAAAAGCATCTTGAAGATCGATTGATGTGACAACATGGTGAGAGTGACCACCCTGAGAGCTGGAGGGCCTGGACTGTTGAGCCGGGAGGATGGCGTCCTGCTCTTCATTCTCAGGATCATCAGCAAGCAGGTCTGAGGTAGCGTCCTCCTCATCATCTTCCATTTCTCCCCTCACCACTATCCTCCATAGACCCAAGCTGGTTGAGCAGAGATGGGAAATCATGTCCATAATGTCCCCCCAGCTTTGAACTTGAGGCCTGTTGCTGCAACCGGTTAAGAGGCGGCGAGGGAGGGGTCGTCAATGGAGGATGCTTTAGCATGATTGACCATGATTAGGGTGACCATGATGAGGGTCCTTGCCCAATATAAGAGCATGATTAACCTGCTCTGCACGTGATGGGGTTGGGGAGGGTGAGGGTGCTTGCCCAATATAAGATCTGCACGATGCCGGGCAAAGCTGAGATGCTAAATCACTGCTCTTCTTGCTGTGTGAAGCCGATGGTGTGGGGGTGGTGGCCATGTCGGAAGAAAAACAACTAGAAAAGTTGAATCTGAATCCTTGATGGATAGCTACGTTTAATAGCAGGATAGCCAAGCGCAAGCAGGTGTGAGCTGCTAAGCTAGCGGGGACCACACTCACCTAGCAAATAGAAGGACTAGCAACCTCCAAAGAGGAAAGCTGGTGGAGGTATTTGTGGGGAAGAAATGCCGTACCTGGGGATCGCAGTGGTTATAGGCTCACCTATCACTGCTGTGATTGGTCGTTCTTTGACAGATAAGGTGTCATTGGAGCTTCCATGGTGGGATCGCTAGAGAGTGCTCTCGTATAGGCTGATATACCAAACTGAAAAAGTCCAGTCAATACCTAAATGAAGGTCATGGATAAATGTTTATCCTGAGGCTCCAGGGAACATTCTGGGTTTTTGGTTCAATAGTGTACCTCAAACAGAATCTAATACAGTTAACATCAGCTACTGGTCCAGCTACCTGCTCCTGAGGAGGTGAGCGAAACTCCTTGGTCTTCTTGGCGGTGACGGCGGCGGACATGTTGAGGGCCAGCATCAGCTCATTGTAGCGGAACTTCTGGTTGTACTGCAGCTTGGACACAAAGCTGTCGGAGAACGAGACGATGGCTTCGATGCGCTGCTTCAGCTCGCAGTCGCAGAAGTAGTGCAGAAGCTCACACATCTGAAAAGAACAGAGAACATTTTGTGTTACCATCTTTTCATGCTGCGTGTTATTGTATGTTGCAGGCGTGCGTTGACTGTTCACGCTCTCATCACCTGGCGTTTGACGGACTCGGGCAGCGACTTCTCCAGCAGACCCTTCATGGGCGGTTTACTCTCCTTCGTCTCCTCCTCCCCAGCCTCCACAGCCTTCTCCTCGTTGCTGCTGACCTCCTCCTTCTCCCCGGCCATGGCCACCTCTCCCCCCTTCCCCTCCTCCGCCTCCTCGGCCTCCCTGAACACGTTGGGGTCAATCAGCAGGAGAATCAGCCTCACCTCCTCGCTGGTCAGGACCCCCATGATCAGCAGGGTCCCGATCAGCTTGAGGATGGGGACGAACTGGTACTCGACGCTGCCCCCTACCGGGTCTCGGATGTGGGTGCCCCCGCCCTGCACGGCCTCGGTGAGCATGCTGATGGCCTTCTCCTTCAGGATGCCCAGGGGCATCTGCGGGCTGTAGAGGTACTGCTGGCGCTTGGTGCTGATGATGCCGACGGGTGAGAAGTAGACCCGGGGTTTCAGGGAGGTGCTCAGCCCCACGCCAGGCAGCGAGTGCCTCTTGGACTCGTCTGGGAAAAGCTTGATGGAGCGCGTCTCATCCGTCACAGGGATGATGAACTCGTTGTTCATCATGAGGCGAGCCTCCTTTGCGGTCTCCAGGTGGATGCTGGCGATGACGATAGGAATCAATCCAATCGTTACTGACAATCGCTGGTCATGTCATCACCACACACTCAGTATAATAGCCATTATTCTGTCTCATAATTACAGTTTCAACATGACTCTCCCTGGGCGCCCTTTAAAACGGTAAATAGGTATGCTTTTAGCACAAAATGACCATAATATATCTGCAGGGGGTTGACAGGGTTATTGAGCAATATCAATGACTAAATGATTACTTTGCCAGGTGCTGCAATTTCTGGCATTCAAAAAGGGGTTTCCGGCCAAAACACAGTACAACCCCCTCGCATTTTCTGCTCAATGATGGAGGATGGTGCTACGGGTGGGTGACCGGCGTCGTAAGACAAGCAGTATTATTATTCCAGTATTTAGCATGGTGATAGATTACCTCTTTATTAGATGTTTCTGTTCGATCTCTGCTCTAATTAACTAGCTTACTCCTCTATCGACTTTATTCTTGTATTCACTTACAGGCCACTATAACTGGCCGGAGGCTGTGCCGGAGATCCCTACTGGTGGTTGATAGAGATCAATAAAAACAGATTATTTAAAAGCTATCCTCATCTCAACCTCACCCTTGACACACATCCTTGGGATGACGTTGAGAATTCGTTCATGTTTTGTGGCGGGAAGAGATTCAATTCCTTTGAATGTGTGCTGGCAATACAAATATGTTTGCATTGGGTTACATTACAAGCTACTGAGTGACAAGCACAACCAGCAAACCTGATGAGGACGTTGTAGAAGCCCTCTCTCAGCATGCCAGACAGGTACTGGTTGTCGATGGTGTAGAGCAGCTGTGATTGGTCCAAGTGGCTGCAGAGGGCGTGGGCCACGCGGGTGTTTCCCAGGGCGCACAGGGCACAGTAGAGCTTCAGCGTGTGGTAGTGGAACTTCCTCAGATCTTCTTGCTCAGACAGCTCCATGATGTCCATACACCTGCAAGGAAAGGCAAGGGGAGAGGGAGAGTTTAACGCTGTATTCACAACAAACAATTTCTACTCAGTAAAATGGATGCAGCAAAGTATGTTTGTGCACCGGCTCTTTATGCCTCCTCATCCAATTAATAGAAAGTAGCGATTAAGAAAGAGCTTTCTTCTTCCGACTGTCCGTTTTAGAGTCTATGAGAAAAAGATGTGCTGCCAAATTGTGGTTTGGCTGGGCGATTCCAATTCACCGCTTGGCTTCCTATTCATTTCAGTGGGAATTATATTTACTGAATTCAGCAAAAACGGACGGCTTAGACATTTTCAAATGAAACATTTAAAATCAACAGTCACAACACAAGGCTATTGAACGGATCAAGTTTTATTACATCGGTGCGTTTAAATGGTCGGATTTCTACCATTGTGGCTGACTGGCCCACAATGCTGAATGGTATGGCTATTATACACTGTGCTACAATGTGATCGCAGCATAAGACTGTTATACAACTAAATCAAATTCCAGTCCCTGTAACTTAGTGAAGCATGATGGATTGAAGAAATACTTGAATATGAGCATCAGTCCAGACTGCAGTTTGCCCCTAGTTCATTCTGTTAAACAAAGCTTTCCAAACACGAGGAACTGCTGCTATCAGATGGCAACATCGGTCTACTTCTATATAAAACCTTGCATTATCTGACCCTCAGTCATTCCCTCAGTCTGTCTTTATGCTGCTCATGTCAGACCTGTTCTCCTCAGGTATATGCACGGCCATCATCTGCAGGGGCTCCAGACACTGGACCACCCAGCCATGCCTCTCGCTGACCCGGGCCGTCTCCACGGTGAGGAAGGTGTTGGGCATGCGGCTCCACAGCACGGCCACGATGGACTGGATGTCCAATCGCAGCGGGCACTGCGGCACCGGGTTCCTGTGCTCGCTCTTAAAGATGGCCGATGAGAGCGGCATGGCATCCTGGGCACCAAGGGAAAACAAGGGAAACAGGCGGGGATAGGATCGTGCGCTTAACACAAGGCAGGATTTCATGTCGAGTGTTAAATGATGAATGTTAGATGTGGAAAAAACAAACCTTGATCTTGACAAACTCAAACTGGAAGAGGTTTGCGCTGGTGGGGCAGACAAACACAGCTGGGAAGAGCTTGGTGTTGGGCTCCACCTAAAAACAAAACACAAACCTCAGTCGACCCAACATTTAATAATCCACCAAATGGAAACTAAACTGCACAGAGGAGATTAATAGAGTTATTCTGTCCCGTGGCAAATACCAAACCCTTGATGGGACCTAAACAAATCGTTATAATTATTTGTTGCTCCCTTCGTGCAGCGCTGATACTACCGCTGCTCAACTCTAAAAGACAGGGTCTCGTCATGTGGCAATTACACAGATGTCAGAAGGCATTTAACCTCTAAGCCTGTGAATTAGCTGGCATTTTAAATGCCAATTCGATGCCTATCAGTCGATCAATGGCAAACATCAGAGAACCTCCGAGATACAGAGAGAGAGAGAGAGAGAGAGAGAGAGAGAAGGGCCAGACGTCTGATGCAGCGGCAGGAAAAAAAAAGGCTTTTCATCAGGGTAAAAGCCTCTCGAATCAGAGGGGCTACCCCTGTTTAAAATGCCAATTCACAACTAAGGCAGGGAGAGATACAGAAGAGAGAAATAAAGGAGAGGGAAGGGTGGAAGAGGAGAAAGAGGCAAATGGAAAGAGGAGGAGGTGAAAGAGAAGTGGGAGAGGGACGTCATGCCGTTGTCTATTCAGGAATCCGAAACGATGAGAGAGATGAGAACTGCATGGCTGAGCGTCTGTCTGTCTTTGTGAAGAGGATTCTGCTGTATAATTACGACTTCCTTTCTGCAGGTCTTAAATCATTTTACTGGGTTGATGCAGTGCAGATCTGTTGACGTTACCTGGAAGGAAAATAAATTAATCTCCTTTGGGTTTCTTTGTGCTGCAATACAATACACGTCTTAGTGCCATCATTACTAAGATTTATACCAATACACATGGATGGTGCTCCATCACTAAAGGTAATAATTAAAGGTGCTAGAGGTGATTTGTGATATTAATACCATAGGGCCGATACCATTCACTGTGATGTGTGTGTGACAGTCTCATGTAGACCTTCATGCTCAATTCCGAATAGCCGCTCACATCTGACTTCTTTGGACTGTTCACATCTATTCTCGGGTGTAACCCATATCTGAAACCAATATGAACTAGCAGCAGTGTCAAAAACACACGTGTGCAAAAGACACATCTGTTTTTGTACATTTTGGATTTCACGGTATGTGCCTTTGAGCTTTGACTGAATCGAGGAGTCTCCCCAAAAACCAAATCAAGTCGGCTACTTGACTTCGGTCGCTGTGTCTCGTTGTCCTCCATGCTAATGCTAGCTCAGCCAAACTGCCGTGGCCCCAAAAATGATGAGAATGAAAGGGTGACGTAGCGCACCCTCTGGTGGCCACAGTGGAGTAGTGCTGGGCAGTTCCGAGTCTTTTGATTCATTCATTTCGAGCCCGTACCTCAAAATGAATCAAGTTTTTCAGGCTTTCAATTGTATTTCTTAAATTGAGATATCTGGTCTTCAACTTAACTTCCAGGCAACATACCTTGACTTACGCATTAACTGTGCTGTTAAATGTATTATTTTATCATTACAGTTTAGTTAGACGAATAAGCAAAACAAATAACTACCAACCAAGCTGAAAGCTGCAGCAGCATGCCTCGCCAGAAACCACAGGCTGTCCCGAGACAAGCAGCACCACGTTCCATACCACTGCCAGTTTTGAGTCGAGCAGTGTAGTTGTGATTTGTGTCACAACTGCAAAGCCTCTATAGTCTCAGATGAATGACCTAAGATTCACTTGTTGTTATGGCAACGCTAGCAAATTCTGATTTGGGTGTTCAAAGTCGCATGCAAGTCACACACGCCCCGGGATACGATTTTGTGCCACGTGTTTTTCAGAATTAAAAACATTTGACTCCATGCACATTTTTGCTGCTCACACTGATTGGAAAACATCAGATCTGAGTGACGTGAGGAAAAAAAAAAAAAAAAGACAATCGGGACTTTTTTATCTGCAGTGTGAACACAGCCAGAGAAACCCTTGAGAAACAACTGGTAGTGAGAGGTTTACTGTGTATGAGCAATGAGTGGGTAGCTCCTCACGATATGGCTTCTCTAATGATACTGAGTTGAAACGATATTGAGTGCACTATTTTAGAGGTATTTCTAAGTCATTTCCTCATTATAAGGGTATGAGTGGTAAAGAGTGGTAACATCCATGCACATCCTGTAGTTTGTAAGCCAGATTGTGCCTTTGCCTCAGTCCATGGAGCCCCCCCCCCCCCCCGAACTGTTTCATTATTATCAGTGACCTGATATGTGTTGGGCAGCTCCTTCCCGTTGGCAGTGAAGGAGACCAGGCCGCTGGCCAGGTCAATCAGGCAGCCGATCTCCAGGTCAGAACTGGTGCGACCGGAGGAAGACGAGCCGACCGCATCCCCTCCGCACACCATGTAGCAGTTACTCCTCTGCACACTGAAGCAGAAAACAATCAACGACTGAGAACAAAGCAGGAAATACGTGTGTCTGTGTGTAAAAAAAATAAATATGAATAAAGAATAAATATGTGTAATAAACCACGAGTCAACAAAGATGCTGAAAAAAAATCCTGTTGCTAAGTTAAGATCTCTTCTCTCTTTGATGATGTACCACATTTATTGATCTGAGTTGACTCGTGGCCTCATTAAAATTAATTCCGTTCCACACAGACGCTCTTTCCCATTTTACTCCCACTGAATACTGAGGGGGGGATGGAAGGAGAATGATAAGACAAGTCAGTATGTGTGCGGTTCTTCACACTAGAATCAAGTGGTTTTATGCTAAAACACAAATGCAAATCAATTTCAGGTGAAACGTGTTGCCTTAACTACAGAGGATCGTATTTTTGACGTAAGCGAAGGTCTTAAATTCAATAATCCATAGATAGTTCTGTAGTACAGTACATGACACATTATTCAAATGGTGGATTTCCTATATTTGCAATGAAATTCTTTAAATTCAGGGTGTGTGAAGTTACATCGATTATAGTAATGATGCAAGAAGGTGCAAGAAGTAGCATAGAAATTTGAAAGCATACCAGGGAGAGAGGAGGTAAGGACTGGTAACGATTATAGGTTTATGCTCTGTGGGTTGTAAATGTTCTTTATGTTTACATCATGTGTTAACTGACCATATTACAGGGTCCCCACAGTGGCCCTGATGTAATATTCCATACATTTTCCATGACTTTCCATAACTTAGTCAGAGCGCTTCAATGACCTCAATTTTTTCTTCCCTCCTGGCTTGTTAGTGTTTTTCTAAAAGGTGTGAACAGTCTGGTATCTAATGTAATGAATGTGCGAAACAATTTGTAAAATACATTCTGATCTATTTCTGTAAAGTGGCCCATTTGTAAAATTCCCTGATATTCCCTGACTTCCCCCCAAGAGTATAGAAAATTCCATGACTTTTCCTGTCTGGAAAATACCTCTCCATGATATCCCAAAAATTCCAGCACCAGTGGGAACCCTGATTTTAAAAAAAAGAAATTAAAAAAAAAAGCTTGCCTCTCGTGGACCCGGCCCCTCTCATCTCCCAGGGTGATGGTGACGGTCCGCATCCTGTTCAGGCTGAAGTTCTTGCTGTGGAAATGATAGTCGGGTGTCACCCAGCCCACCCACACCGACGCAGGGTCCTGGCCAGCGAACACTCTCACCGAGTGGTAGTACTGCCGCACAAAACACAGCAGAAAAACTCACTCTTCTTACTGAATAGAGAGTAATCAATACATCATCACAGAAATATTTTCCACATGATATGCGTCTTTGAAAATGTAGGTTTCCTTACAGTTGTGATACTTCCATAATCGACACTTCCATCTTCTTTGCTGCAGAGACAAGAATTAAGCCAAATATGGTCAATTAAGAACAAATTGAGACAGAATGGACAAATTGATTGCTCTGGCGTAGCTACTAGAGCGGTCACTGTTCAAGAAAATCAATTCTGATGCCGTACAGCAGGAAAGAGCGTCTAACCTGAGCTTGTACGATTTGTCCTGGTCCATATCGGCTGAGTGGAACTCCACAGGCATGCTCAGTCTACAGTAGACCATGTCGTTGTTGCTGTTCTGGGTGCCGAACGTCTTGTGGGTGACCTTGAGGCACGGGGGGCCGTCGACCGTCCCGTCGATCCTCGTCACCTGGGGAGTCACAACCCAGCACCAAGCACAAGAGGGAATCAGTACCAAGAACAGTGTCCATCAACACCGAGAATACCTTTCACATTGGCTACTGTTACATGAGTAATCCAGCTATTGGCCATAAACTGGTTGAGGTTTTATTCAGGTTTACATGAACCTTTCATAACCTGGGATTGAGTTTCCTTATTGCCATGAATAAACCAGTTAACCGATACAACAGCCCACCAAGACGCTAGCTACTCTCTCCCTCTCTGACTGAGCATTAGTCGGTCAGTCGGAAATGATGATCCCAATGGTACGTATTGCTTGCAGACGTGTTTTTATGTTGACATCAAAATGTATCCAGAGTAAGCCAGACATCTTAACCGGGTTTCTCATAATCAGAGTATGAGCTTACTGGGTTACTACTGTATAATGTACTATATAATGTATATACTGTATAGTGATGTTAACATGCATCGACATGGGGAATTCTCTGGGCATGTAAGTAGCATGCAACAGTGATTGCTTTGAGGAAACATCTGGAAATCTAAAATGTACATTGAAAGTACAGTTCAACCTTGCTTGTACAAACTTCAGACATCCATTATGACTATTTTGCAGAAAATGCAAAATAAATAAAATATACTATGTTGCAAAGAGAAAACAGATTGATTGCACTTTGATTGTAGTCCAAGGTGTTAGGAATATGTCAAACATACATGTATCCCATTTTAAATATGACATATATTTAAATATAACATTTTTATTCAAGCTAATATTTGATTGGTCCTCCCCACAGAGAGCTTGGATTAGTAAGCCTATAATACAGCACTTTGTCCTACACAAAACAAATCCTTAGTGTACCTAACAGGAACATGTTGGCATAATGTTTGGATATTGACCCTGCCTTCATACCTCAATATGGGTGTGGTCCTTGGGAATGTTGACAAAGGTAGGCAGGCGCTTGCTGAACCACATGGTAACCTCTCGATTCATGTTGACAGCGAAGGGCTCAAAGCCCTCCTGGAGGCCACACATGGTGTAGTACTTGAAGGTACTGGCATCCTTGCCCAGGTTCATCAGGCCTATCTGGGACAGGCCCAGACTGCACACTGGGATGAAGCCTGGAGGCGGGGGTAGGGGGGCATTGGTGGGGTTAGGAGATAGTGGGAAAGGGCCTAAAAGCCTGTGTGTGTGTGTGTGTGTGTGTGTGTGTGTGTGTGTGTGTGTGTGTGTGTGTGTGTGTAGTAGGGCTAGATCAACACATCAGGCCGATATGTTCAGATATGATTGAGGTTCCTCCCTCACCACAGCTACATAAAAACAAAACCTGCAAAAAAATGTAATTTGTTTGCTTAATTTATTTATTAATTTCACCACTGACTCATGTTTTTAAAGGCAGTAATGTATCACAGAATTTCCCGACCATTGAATAGATGGGCTGGCTCAACCCACCTCAAGCAGCTGCTAACCCTAAAAGAATTGTATTAGTCCGGGGGAAACACTAAATACTAAAAACACTGAATCAATCATTTTCCTGCATGAAAATGGTCAAATTTAAAGATATCGAACATTGTCTAGAATCAATATCAGCCTTCAAAAACCCATATCGGTTGAAGCCTAGTGTGTACTGCCGTGCTTGAGTGCATGTGTATGTATATGTTTCAGCATATACAGCATAATCCCCTGATCATACATCACTGATAAAACCGCAATTAATTGGAATCACCCAACTTTCTCCCGATGTGACATTCTTGCCCCGTCTTGCCCTGAAGGAGGGGTTCATTTACACTGCAACTCCCCAATGCCATGATGTATTAACTTGGACCTCTGTTAGTGTTTGGTTGTTTACTTTTTTTTTTTTTGCTGCATAACTAGCTTCCAAACAAACCCCCAGTCATCCCTCTGGAGACTACAGGATACAGAATAAATGAATACGTTGAGCAGCTAAAGTTCAACAGGCCTCACCATCCTCGGTCTCGAAGTCGGCGAAGCCAAGCTCGGAGCCCTTGCTGGTGATGAGGAGCTCTCCGTTCAGGGTGAAGATCATGGATTTGTCCTCCATGTTGATCATGCAGCCGACCACGTCGCCCTCGTTCCACGACCGGCCAAAGTAGCGGCTGCCGGCGTGCAAGCGTCGACCCTGAAAACAGAAAAGACAACAATATTTCACAGAGGGTATGAAGGTCCTACTGAAGCTCGTACAATCAAAATGATCAAAATGATGGTACAAGCTGACGATACAGTTGGAAGAATCACATAGAAGCAAGCAAAAGTAGGTTATTATATAGTGGTAGCCATGGGAGAAGTTTTGACTAACTGTGGACTATATCCACCTCTCTTGTAATTATCGTAATGCAGTTGTAATTTGTTGATTTTCGACTGCTGTGGCAACAATGCGATATCCCCACAAGGATCTACTAAAGGTGACGAAAGAACCACCGGCGATGTCCCTGAACACCATTGTTAGTATACTCAATAAGAACTTCTTTGCTTGTTCGCTCCGAATGTGCTGCTCCCAGTACAGTGAATGAACCGGAAAAGGAGGTTGAACTCCATCCCCTGCCAGGCATTTGGACCAATTGCCAACAAGGGGAGCTCTCAAATCAAGAAAAAAGACAAAAGAGAAAGTTCGCCTTGGGGGCTTGCACCAAAAACACAGAAAGAACCCATACCACTGCGTCCGTTTGTTGTTTTCTTGTTCTGAACATGTCTTTTTGGTCAAAAGCTTCTACTTCTTTTTGAGTATACCACCCGCTTTAAAGTTAAATTTCTTCTGCCTTGATTCTTCACACTATTGGCCCGCCCATAATGACAATTTCTTTTTGTGAAATTATACAATAAATAAAAACTCAGATCTCTCAGAAGGTTGCAAGACTAATGGCAGCCCAAATTAAAATTTTCTTCTCTCAGGTGTTGAGGCACAGTGCAGCGGTAGCGTAGCAAGCTAGAGCAACAAAGAGCAGGATGTTTAAGATTTTTCTGAGAAGGCACAGTACGTGTTCCAGCATGGCTGGTTTACCCTGTATCCGTCAAAGACGAAGGCCTGGTCGTCCACTCCCAGCTCCACGTCGGGCCTGCAGCCAGGTCTGGCCCAGCCGACCCTCATGTCCCCTCCGCTCAGGGCCTCAAACTCAAAGTACCACTTCCCCGTCTTCACCGCATACGTCTGCTCCACACGGAAGAATCGGATGGTCTCGACGCTATGATCATCCACCATGTGGATGGCTAGGGGCGGGGAGGGGAGAGCAGGTCATTTCATAAAAACACAGTGCTTTCAACGAGAGGTGCACAGACAAAAACTGGCAATGGTCATTCTGCTCAATACTGTATACCCACTATAGGTTACTATAATGAGTGTACCATTATAGCATCCCAGCAACCTGTGTAAATATAGCGACAAAATGAAAGTTGAGACAACATCAGCAGTTGTCCGGAGCTGCTACCTGCATGGTTTTGTGAAATCATGATCTAAATATCAGTTTCAATATCAGTTTCCAAGAGTTTTCAAAGCTGTTTTAATGAATTTATTGTGTAAAATCATATTGTCAAAACTTTGGTTTGATCCTGAAACTGTACGTCATCTAAACCAAAGCGCTTGGAGCTGGCTGCCTCCTTCATGTCACCGTCTGTCAAATGCTTGCTGGGATACTAAAACAAGCCCCGCTCACACATTACTGGCTTTTCAAACTCTACAATCTGGGTTGAATAGGTTTCATAGGCCCTGGGGTCATAACATTTGAGTGTTAAATCAATGCAAGAAAAGTTTGCCAAAGCTGAAGTTGTAAAGGTTTCACACGACAGCAGTGTTAAGAACAAGGTGTTCTCACCCTCCTGGTCTGGGGGGTCGATGTCGTATCCATATCCAACCAGGGTCCGGATGGCCTCTCTCAGGCTGTCTCTGTTAGACTTCTTAGTGCGCTCGTCCAGTAAAGCATATGGCACCAGACGAGGATTACGCCTGCTCTTCAAATCCTGCCGCACACAGGGAGAAGAAAGCAGTAAGACAGAGAAGAATACAAAGACAAATGCATGGATAAACAAATTAGTTTATCAATCAATGTGGCTGCATTTATATTTGATTGTTTGATTTGAAGAATTTCAATAGAATTCAATGTTGTATAGAATTCATATTCAGCTATGTTCTAATCTACAGACTAATGTAGTGGTTAATCTCTGAAAAGTGCACTTACCTGCTGGATGCCATAGGTCCATCCTTGTTTAATTCTGTCCTTGGCCCACACGTTGTGGGCGTTCTCGGCGAGTTTATCGACCAGAACCTCCTGACCTGCAGTCAGTTTCACGTCAGAAAGTTCCAGTGGCGTAGGCTTATAACCGTTTGACATCATATAGCTGCAATACAACAATACGGCATGATGAAGGTGAAGGGGAATTCTGACTCTCCAAACAGTGTAATACTGAATGTCTTGATGGTCTCAAATACAGTCAAGTTATGTCCTGTGACAAGATCAACAGGTGATTTTGGCCTAAATGTAATTTCTTTTTTTAACTAGCCAAATTCAAGGTCTGATATCAATCATCTGGCACTGCACTCACATCTGGCACTCTCTATGTACAAGTCCTTTGACAGCTGCATTAGTCACCACATAGGAAGAGCTGGGCTGCCCTACAATCCCCCACTACGTCATTGAAGTACGAACTGTTGACAAAGATAGGCCTAGGTAAAGATAAAGCGGTGACAAAGGAGTCGTACTCTTTGGGAAGTTTGATTTTCTTCAGATCGTCCTCGGCGTTAACGTTGACCTGGACCACGTGGCATCCCAGGGCCAACAGGGTTCTGGGAGGAAGACAGACAGAGAGGAAGACCACAACTTATATCAATACTCAAGCCTGATTACACTCCCGGATGTGAATGTTTTTCCAGCCAATCCATTAAGTGAGTGCTGCGTTTTTACCACAGCTCATTAGACATCAATAACCAATACAGTTACACTGACAACAGTAGCCAGTTTTTGGCTGTGGGTACATGTTGCGGTGGGGCTCCTATAAAATGTAATCGACAGATTGCATAGCTGATCGAAGCTCACTTTAACAGCAAGTTGCTTTATGGAGCCATGCCGAGTGTTTTTACAGTGGGATGACTCAGTGGTTGGCTCAAAGAGACTTGAGATTTCGTAAAAAATCAATACTGGAATTCACTCAGGAGATCCAAGTCATTAGAAGGCGCTGCTTTAATCTTTAATCGAATCGTCTCTCCCACTGCATTCAGATGGGAGCGGTTCTGATTGTATGGGTTAGGGTAAGGGTTAGGGTTAGGTAGTTACTTGAGTGTTTCGCTGGACATCTGCAGGTTGTAGTTCCTTTCGGTTTCGGGCAGCTTGGTGAAATCCACAAGGCAAGGGTGCTGCCTCTTGTTGTCGTCACGAACCTGAAGAGAAAGCATTCTGGCATCGTTACGTTACCGACATCAGTTACCAACATCATTATTCTGAGCTCCGACTTGCTGTTGCTATTGCTACAGTAATTCTCGTGTTTAGCCATTCATCCATCCAGAACTGACAACAGACAAAAAGACACCAAAGAAAAGCGTGTCAAAGTGGCTCGGTATTAACAAAATGAAGACTCCACCGTTGCTGAACCTTTTTGCAGTGGAATTTCACAGATGGGTTTCCCCCCCCCCCCACCTTCCCCTGGATGATTGGAGCCTCAGGTGTGGCTGTTTAACGAAGCGAAGATAAGCTCGGAGGAGAGAGCCAGCGGCACGAGGCTCAGCTGTCTGTGAGCGAGTCGAACCAAGAGGAAAAAAACGCCGCTGTGCCCAGACTCTCAATAAGACGGTGCCAGTGAAGCTATCTCCGATAACGGATTATCTTCCGCTGTTGACAAAAGTTAATAGAAACGAGGTGCACAAAAGGTATGAGGAGTACTCGTGTAGGCCACGCGCTCGGATAAGAAATAATGAAGCCATATCCAAGAGTTTATCAAGAGCATCGTCACGGATCCCTGCCAAGTATATGCCACTTGTCCGAAACGCTCCCATCCAGGGTCGGGCACAAGGTCGCTTTGAACTCACAGGGGCTCGTTAAAGTAAAATTAAATGCTAAGCAGCTGTTGGTACCTAAATATTGTCCTTAATAAATGATAAGGCCCCGATTCCCCCGGGGGTCGTGCTTTCTCCCAGTCTTAATTAATCTGAATGTCGTACTCTTGGAAGGCGAGACACTCATTAAGTTCCTCGTTGTATTCTCAAATGGGCGCTGTGTCGACGGCCTCGGCGGGGAATGGCTCTGTGATAACCGCTAGCGGTACAAAAGGGCTACGGCGTGTGATCAGACTACTAAGAGTGTGTCTGCGGTAAGAAGGCGAGCAGGAGAAATGGAGGGAGGGAGAAGGAGGGATGGAGCAAGGGAGGATTCAAATCTCGTGGGACGGAGGCTAATTGCGGTTTGCCGTCTCCTCCTGAACCACATGTGGCTGCGAAATAAGCAGTTTCTCCTCTGACAATGGGGACTAGTAATGAGTCACGATCAACCAGTGTCCTCACTAGGGCTTCACTGATAGAGGATTTTGCACGTCTATACGATTGATAATATTTTGTGGTGATATTCAATATCTTAAAATTCATATGAATACGTATTCAGTGTTTCTCATCAGGGTGGAAAAGCCTCTGAAACAGCATTGAGACCGTCATGGGACACTGAAACTCTTCAGTGAAACCCAGACTAATGAAATTCTTTCACAACCCCTTAACGCAGTGACAAAGCTGACCTTTGTCAATCAACATTTCCTAACATCCCTGCAGTGTTAGTGCGTGTTGAGACTGGTGTTGGGTGGCGGGTGTACCTTGCCGTATGTCCAGCCCAGTTCGATCTTGTTCATCCCCCACAGCTCATGGATGTTTTCTGCCAGCTTGTCCCGGACGTTGTCCAGGTGAGGGGGAAGAACAATCTGGAGAGAGAGGAAAGGAACAGATGGTTTGGTTGGACTATAAAAGGAGATGCCAATGGGACCACAACCAAAAACAGCATTTTCATCTCCTGACTATACAATTGTTACAGTTTCACATTACTTTGGTACAATTAAAACATTTTATTTAATAATGTATATATGAGGGTAGATTTTCTATCATATTTTTTACATTCTTTGTGTCAGTATGTTCCATTTCTGTAATGTTGCGCACCCTAATACTAATATATTTCTACATTCTGTGGTTGTAATTTCCATGGTGTTAGGTTCAATACCATAATTTGCTCTACTCTTATCTCTACTCTTATCTCTCATTCAGTCTTATCTTATCCTACTGTAGCTGGCTGAGTTGACCCCAGTCCAAGATTCCTTCGGTGCCGGAGGTAGCGCCCTCACCTGGCTGGTGTCGACAGGAGTGGGGATGAAGGAGGCCTGGGAGAGGAACTGGGTGGTGCCCAGCAGGTCGCGGACCCCGTCGTGGTCCCTCTTGTACTCCTTCACGGGCTCCACGTGCATCTTCTCCTTGGGCAGCAGAGCCTCGTAGCACGGAGAGTAACCCGCGGGTGGCAGGAACTTGAAATCTCCATGGCGACCACCCAACAGGAAACGGACCCTGGGACGAGAAGTTTTAGTTGAAACGTATTTTAATGCAGTTTTTTCATTCATACATTTGTATATGTAATGTTGATATACATCCAACGTAGTCTGGACCCTTCTATTCTCAGCAGTTGATCAGGTTTCCGGTCAAAACACAACACAGAGACTGCTCTCTTCTTCTTCTTCTTCTTCTTCTTCTTCTTCTTCTTCTTCTTCTTCTTCTTCTTCTTCTTCTTCTTCTTCTTCTTCTTCTTCTTCTTCTTCTTCTTCTTCTTCTTCTTCTTCTTCTTCTTCTTCTTCTTCTTCTTCTTCTTCTTCTTCTTCTTCTTCTTCTTCTTCTTCTTCTTCTTCTTCTTCTTCTTCTTCTTCTTCTTCTTCTTCTTCTTCTTCTTCTTCTTCTTCTTCTTCTTCTTCTTCTTCTTCTTCTTCTTCTTCTTCTTCTTCTTCTTCTTCTTCTTCTTCTTCTTCTTCTTCTTCTTCTTCTTCTTCTTCTTCTTCTTCTTCTTCTTCTTCTTCTTCTTCTTCTTCTTCTTCTTCTTCTTCTTCTTCTTCTTCTTCTTCTTCTTCTTCTTCTTCTTCTTCCAGCAGTTGTGGGTGAATGTTTCATTCTGGTTCTACTGGACCTTAGTGCTGCCTTTGATACTGTCCTTCACAACAGATTTTCTTAGAAATTTTGAGGGGATTGCAGACGGCTTTTAAATATTTATACCTTATCCCGCCGTGAAGGTTCAAACAAATGGCGGCTATGTCTATGGTGGCTACAAGTCTGTGTTGGCCTGGGTAGTTTTACATCCTTCGATACATAGCTCAATTTTGCTGTGGAGTACACCAAGGAACCATCCTTGGTCCGTCTTAGATCAGCTGATGAAGCTCTTTTAACACCATGTTCAGGCTGAAGTCAATAGGTGATAGAGCCTTTGCAATCGGAGTCCCAACTATGAAACAACCTCCCAATCAATACATGTCAAGCTCCCTCTGTACTACATTCTTTTAAGACACTGCTCAAAACACATTTTGAGATTTCACAGATTTACGGTTCTGAAAACACAGCTAGTGCTACTCCTAATAACTTTCCTACTCAAGTAAAATTTCACCAAAGACAAGAGTAGGATATTTTGGTACCATTTCCACCCCTACCGTTTTTACTTTACAGATTGTAAACTGGGAAAAGGCTAGATAGATACTAGCAAACTAGCTCTACCCTGGAACGTAGCGGACTGTAAACCCATCTAAACTCAGTTTACCCACCTTTTCATTTGCAGAACAGAGTATAGCAACTTTTTCGGTTAACATAAATCTTTCTGACATGAATTCATGGTCTTAGTCTGCACGCTCGAATTGCATCTCATGTATGAACATGTTTTAAACAAAAAGCCATCCTTTGGGGAATCCCGTTTTATTTCATCCCCTAATTAACCATGGCGAGCCTTACTTGACACCTGCAGAGAAGCTGACCACAGGGAAGAAGAACCCATAAGTGTTGAAGTCCTCGAACATGCCCTGAACAGGCTGGCCGTTGATCCTGAAGGACATGCTGGGGGCGCCCAGGTCCAGACAGCAGCTGACCACGTCATCCGAGTTAAGCAGGTGCTGGTTAATGGAGGCCACAGCCCTGGGGATTCGGCCTAGACAGCAGAGAGGGAAAAGAGGGGGGAAGAGAGAGAGGATAGATGGGCGGTTACAACAGCAAAGTCATTGGGAATGTAGGGCAGGATGATGGGTGGGGAAAGGAGAGGAGGGCGGTGGGGAGACAGGTGATGAACGTTTCAGCGGGGAAGACATGAAACGGAGGAGGGAAGGTGATGGGTCGCTTAATAGATGGGGGAGGGAAGAGAGGTGAGATAGGTGCCACTTTTAGGGAGAGAGAGAGAGAGAGAGAGAGAGAGAGAGAGAGAGAGAGAGAGAGAGAGAGAGAGGAGGGGGCACTGAAGGGACTTAGGAGTGGTGATAGGTTGCGGATGCTAGGGAGAAGGGGAGAGAGAGGGGGAGGAAGCTAGGAGAAGAGGTGTGTCAGGTGGTGGCTGGATGGGGATTTTTATGTTTTTGTCAGTGCTGTGACTTTGCCCTTGACTAAGTGGAAAATTAAAACAGCGACCTAGAGGGTAGACAGCAGGCTCCTGTGTCATCTGCAGTAACTTCTGCAAGGCAAAGTCCTTTAAAGTACTCAAGGCTTTTGCTTTATGTGTAAAACTTCAAGTCAGCATACTGTATATGCTAAGAACAATGACTATAAAGTAATGCAAGATTTTTCCTGCTCATCTTGGAGATGAAAAAACAGCATGAATAATGAACCTGCGTCAAATATGATATGATGTACTGTCCACTCTTTTTGTTTGTTTGTTCTAGCCTATGTACGTAAAAGCAATGTGGAGTTTTTCCACATAGGAAAATTCAATGTGGGCCAAAAAGTTTAGTTCACGAGTTTAACCGACCATCTGAATCGTCTTGATGCAGTACGTCCCACTCCGTGAAGGTTCAAACAAATGGCGGCTATGTCTATGGCGGCTACATCTGTATTTCCCTGATTTCCTCCAACTGTGGTCCTGACAAAAGATGCCCACCTGACCAGAGGTGAAGTCCATCAAAGCTGTAGGAGTAGAGGTCATCTCCCGAACCGTTGCCGCCCCATCCCTCTCCTCCTCCGGGGTAGGGAGCGTAGCCACTAGTGTTGGCCCAGCCGACCCTCAGGTGGGTCGGCTCGCTGGTTACAAAGTGGTCTATCTGGTCGATCATCAGCTCAAAGTACCACTTCTTATACTGGGCCGATCCCTCAGCCACACCCAGGAAGATGTTGGGCCTCATACTGGATGTGAAAATTACAAAGAATAAGCTTGTATGATAAAAAAAAACAAGAAAAACAGTACTATACTGTACTAAGGTTAAAGAAAAAGTCAGCTAAACAATTAAATAAAAGGCTTTGGAATTAGACCCTAGTTACACTGGATACTTCCAAGTGTATGAGACAACATTGTTGTATGTGCAGCTTCAGTAGCATTCACTAGTAAAACGACCCAATACCCACTCAAATGTCAAATTTTGTCGTAGTCCTAATTATTCTAAAATACACCTTGGAATGACGAATCCCCAAAGTTTGGTCCAGCCAATTTTATGCAGGCCCACCCACCAAAGAGGTTTTGGCTACACTACTGAGGCAGAGCCAAAGAAGCACAGTGCAAGTTAGCTAACTGGCAAAACTGAATGGCAAAGAGGGACCTCTGGTCAAAATATAAATAACAATCTAGTGGCAATCGGTTTGTTAGGGTTCAAACCACAAAGGGGTAGAACCGTTGCTCCAGTCACAAAACTTGCAGGAGATGTCCACATAAGTACCTGAAACATACCCTTAAAGTTTACTTAAAATCAACCACTAGGGGGCGCTACAAATGCCAAAACATGGGCGTGGCATAACACAAATCAGACTACAAATCAGGAATTGTTTGTCCAATCATTACAAAACTTGCAGGATATGTTTGATAACAATTTTGAACCACGTGTGTAAAATTGTTTTGAAATCGCTGAATAGCAAATTTGGCCTTAAATCAATGACAGTTTGTCCAAACATCACCAAACTTGGTAGATATTTATGTTGAACTAAGTTTGTAAAATTATCTTTAAAATGGCCAATAGGGGGCGCCACAAATCTTTTCCATATGAGCTTACAGTATAGTTTTTTTTCTGGGGCTTTTATGTTTAAACTGAACTTTGTTGTTGGAATGGAATAATGGAAGCCTCTGTCCTAGAGAAATTGCTTACTTAAACATACAGTTAACTGCATATATTTGTTTGTGGAATTTATCTTCTTCTGTCACTCTGTATGCAGTTTGCAGAAACAAAATGGTTTGAACCCGCGAATCGCCGCTTGCGGCTATATTTTCATTTGTTCATGCCCATGGCTTGTAAGGTCAGCAGGCTAGCTAGCTTACCTTGATAGCTACATGCTAGTATGGCTAGTTTAAACTTAGAAGGCCAGCTAGGCTAATTAGCTAACCTAAATAATTCAGTATGGCTACATTGCATTTTCAGTTAGTAACAAGAGCACTAGGCTTTATAATGTTAGCTAGCTCCTCTCTTACCTCTTGCCTTTTTCACTGGCCTTCAGTCTAACTTAATTAGCCAGAAAAACTGTAGTTCTTTGGCTCCACCCACTGAGATTTAATCAACCAATGAGATTCTGCCTCTAAGAAACGTCTGTATAGCTAAAACTCCAATCTGCGACAATCCTTTTTTACGCCTTCTTCCATCCCATTTCTTTACTTTATCATAATAATCATGCAAACAAATGAGAAAACAAAATCTATTGTGTACCTTAGTACACCTTAGTATACACTGGACGACAGAAGCAGCATACCAGTATCAAATGTAACCAGTCTTACTTAAATCTTAAATCTACTCTATTGTGCCTTAGGTGAATCTATCCTCGTGTCCCAACCTAGCCACACTTTCATGCTCCCTTCACTTCTGAGATGTTGCTTTTAACCGGCAAGTTGCTGCAACGGTACTCCCCATATGACGTGAATGCAGCATCGCTTTACCTCTGAACATCATTGACCAATCGGGTTTGAAAGAGCAGGTCCCTCTTGGGGAGCAGGTTGTCACAGATCAGATTCTGATTGGCTCTTACTGCCACTCCATTACAAACACAGAGGGAACACAGCACATCCAGAATCTGCAAAGGGGGGGGGGGGGGGGGACATAAATAAAGAAGAAAGTCTTGTTGTTGGCACTCATTTCTCTCTCTCATGCTCCATGTCATTATCAGCTGGCATCATGGGTAACGCTCAGTCAGGGGTCTATCTCCATCGGTTGTGTTAAAAATATGTCACGGAGACGAAAAGTGTCTCCACGCAGCTGGAGATCCCCTCTCATTTCTCAGCGAATTTAACAGCCACTCAATCACATTGTGGACAGGCGGGCTGCAACGCTTGTGGCATACAGACTAGCATATTGGGCCCTCAAGCCTACGGGGCCATAGGAATCCACCTGCCACTCATGATCAACAGCTGTTGTTTACGAGGATGCCCTTGCACACCCAAGCACCATTTGCAGAGCAAATATTGAGAGACTGTGACATTGTAACACCGCATATAAAACACATAGCTGGAATGTCATCAAAGAAAACATCGGCATTTGATATGTGGCGTGTTAACGTCAGCCATGACCAAAGCTTTAGATAAATTGTTTGCGGTATGGCTTGTTAGCTTGACCTTGGTGATTGAGGATTTATGAACTGGCAGGAGTTACGCTATGTAAATCCTCTCTCGGGCCCAAACGTCTGTATGTTGGGTTTAGCTTTGTTGTTCTCACCCAGAGGAGAGAGGGAGGAGAGAGGATTTGGGGGCTCAGATAGAGGGTAATGCCTGCCTACAGTCAAATCCTGAGTCTGTTGAGAAAGGCAGTAGGATTTATGATAATTCACACAGGACTAGTATTATTTGCATCTTATGTAATTAATGAATTATGTCGAAATCACAAAGGAAAATACGATTCACTGAGATCACCGGTGCCCCAGATACAATTGCACAAGGTCAGAATTGTACACGTTTTTCTGTCTTCTACAGATTCCTCTATTGCCTCCACTTCACATGACAGGAGGAAGAGAGCAACTAGAAGAAATTGCAAAAACAAATTAGGTCCTCTTCACCTCCGTCACTCAGAGGCTCACACATTCAAGTCATTAAAAAAACAACAACAACAACAACAACCGATGTTTGCCCACCTTGTGGTTGCGTCCATGCTTATAGAGCAGGGAGATGATGGACTTGATATGGCTTTTCTGGATGATGTTCAGAGCCTCTGGGCTTTCGACCAAGATACAGTGGAGAACTTCCAGGATTCCTAAGAGGTCCGAGATAATATTTGTCAGTTTATCAGATGGTGTTTACGTCGAACGGACCACTTCTGAGCTTCCGTGTAGCCATCGCTCATTGACTCCCAGGCGTCGTGATATGATCTGAGGGTCGGGGGCCTTTCTTCTCAGAAAACCCAAATCCTCAAGCAATGCTTGTCAAACCCCCGCCCCCCATTCCCTATAATACCTGATGAGGACTCCAGTCTCTCCAGCTTGCTGACCAGCCAGTCCAAGTTCCGGGAGAACTGGGTGCAGTTGTTCCTGTTCCCACGGATCAGAGAAGCTGGACAAAAGGGACACAGTAGAAATGATGGAGGTTGAATCAGATGGATTGGTGAGTGGATGTAGCAGACAATACTTACTTACTGAGGGTAAAACACATTATTAAATATTGCTAAAAGTCTTTTAGATTTTAGATGAACAAACACAAGGCAACACATTCAAATTGGATGTACACCATTTTAAATCACTTCAACTGAAATAGAGCTGAGGCTGGTGTAGATTATAATTCAGAAAATCACGTTTCCTTGTGACATCTATAGATGAGATCGGTTCTCTGAGAGTCATCCTTTAATTGTTTTATTATCTCCTGTTTCTGGGTTACTCTTGGGTCAGTCTTAGGTCAGCAAATGTCCTCCCACACCTCTGACTTCTTTCCCTTTTTATTGCTTTGTTACCTTCATCATTTAGTGTTTTATTGTTTTATTGTAGTGAGTTTAGACCTATATAAGCTCCTCTGTAATGTCTGTATGTTGGAGGTTTGCCACACCATCACCGATGTGGTCTCGCATTCTTTCTTCCCGTATATACGTATTAAATCTACTAACCGAATTGTTCTCTTGTGTCTGCTGATGATTGACATTAAGGTTGACGAAACGAGGTTGGAGTTCTAAGATTTCCACCACACTGGTTTTGAGGAAGTGTTTTTGTCATTGTTTTTTTTGCCTAAAAAATACTAACAGTCCCAGAAAGTCATACAACCCCTAAAAAAAGAACCTTCTGTTTTACATTTTTATGAGTCTTCTTTTTGCAAAAATGAATGTGGAAAAAGTGTGGTGCCGGGAACGCCGCCCCATAAAGGGTTGAGGTGCATTCCCTGATGGCCCGTCTCTGCCACAGTGGTGACATTAAGAAGTCTCCTCGTTACCTTACCGTCTCATTTTTCACCATTAGGACCCGGGGACACTGGGCTGATAATGCCCCTGGAACTATTTAACAGCGCTTTGTGCCAGAGGAATACTGATGGGCGTCTAATCTCCCTTTATTCTGCCCTCTCGGGAAAGCTATCCGTCAATACCAACTCACGGATGGAGAGACGCGCTGTGCAGCAAGGGCGAGGATGTTCGCTGTGAATGATGGGAATGTGAATTTAAGAGGCGAGAGAGAGGAGATTGGCCTGTGGGTCAGCTTCTCCCAAAACTTGGTCTGTTGCTTTAAATAGGTTGAAGGGGTTGTTATATAGAGGAGAGGAGACAAGGAGAGGGGACAAGGAGAGGAGAGGAAAGGAGGTCTGGACAAACACTGCTGCCCAATCCATCATGCAAAACCCTCTCCGTCAGACTGCCTGAGCATCCTTGGGGGTGACCCGTGTTGGGTTAGCGGCAGGACGTCTGGGGCGTACTCAGTCGAGTGTTTTTGTGTGCGTGTGTGTGTGTGTGTGTAAGCGCATGCTGGCGAAGCGATGATGAATGTAAGGGCAGTCAAGGTGAGCCGAGGGGAAGCTGTCGACGGGACGGCTACGGTGACAGCAAAACAAACTGGCCAAGAAAAATAATAAAAACAAAAACTTTTGAGGGTCGCGACTCAACACGGGGCCTTGAGAGAACGGGACCTGCGATGGCTGACATTTTGTTAATGAAGTTATCACGGCTCAGAATATACAGCCTAACACCCCTCCCCCATTACTATCCCCTCCACAACTCAACACAGGGATGTGCACCAACAGGCAGGCTGGGCAGACTGTTAAATAAAACGACATGCAAAGACTCTCCCTCCGTCTGTCTCCTCTTTCTTGTTACAAATACCCACAAATAGCTGTCAAGTCAAAAGCAAGCAATGGCTGTGCACTCCAAATGAGTTTTAAAGGGGGGGGGCGGGGGAGGAGGAAGTAGGGATTTCTTTGAAGGAGAAAGGGAGGGAGGAGTAAACAGGCAAGGTGTGGTAGAATGGAGGATGGGAGGGTGGCGGTGGACGCTGGGGGAAGATTAATACTGCGCGTCTTGTGCGGGGTCAACGGATGACGGTCCTGCCAGACGATGCGGAGGTGATCCGCCGCGCCGGCCTGCTTTACCCAAGAGTTCGTAGAGGAGGTTGAGGATGTCCTTCCACGCCGCGCCCGCCTCCTCCCCGGCCAGCTCTCCGAAGTGGGCGGCGCTGTTGTACAGGTTCATCCGGTCGATGCATTTGGACAGGAGGGCCAGCATGCCCTGGGAAACACAAGAACACAAGATTCCCGGGTGTGTATATTTTCGTTTTTGAAACCCATCTTTTATTCGTTTAAACACCGACGTTTCGCCCGACGCCACCGCCTCGTCCGCCCTCACCTCCTCTTTGAACAGGTCTTGCCGTTTGATGAGCGAGCGGAGGAGGCCCTGTTTCTCCTCGTGCTCCAGCTCAGAGTCGGGCTGCTTGAAGTACTCGATCAGGTCGTCCAGCGTCTGCAGCACCTCCTCCACGTACTCGGCCACCGCCGTGGTCTCGCCCGCCGAAATGCTGTCCAGAGCCCTGAGGGGAGGGGAGGGCGAGAGAGAGAGAGAGAGAGAGACGGGAGAGAAAGGGAGAGAGTCAAACTATCAAACTAACAGACTGTGTATGGCGCGTTAGTGGAAAAGCATTGGACGGACGGCAGGCAGGAAGTGGCCGAGTTCAATGTCTGCATCAGGATCTAAATATCACAACAGTTTCCAAAGCTATCTCAACTCTCATTTTACCACTTGAAGAATTGAGTGAGTGTGCATGTCTGTGTGTGTGTGAGAGAGAGAGAGAGAGAGAGAGAGAGAGAGAGAGAGAGAGAGAGAGAGAGAGAGAGAGAGAGAGAGAGAGAGAGAGAGAGAGAGAGAGAGAGAGAGAGAGAGAGAGAGAGAGAGAGAGAGAGAGAGAGAGCGAGAGCGAGAGCGAGAGAGAGAGAGAGAGAGCTAGAGCTGATGTCAGCAGATACTGACCTATGGATGATGAGACAGAAAATGAGGGTGCTGTGGCGATAAGCGTTCCCATCAGGGTGTGAAGGATGGGCAACGAGTCGGTCAATGTTCGAGTCTTCCAAGTTCGATGCACTGCCGTTAACTCCATTTGCTACAGGTCACATCCCTTTTGAACACCCTGAATCCGTACGGGAGTAACGCTGCAGCGCACACTTTTGTGTCACCGTCTGGCAGTACCTGAGTCGACCCGGCTCTGAGAAGGGGAGGACGTTTTCTCCCTTTCGCTTCATCAACTGGTCCTTACATTTAGCACTAGGAGGGTTACACTGGTAAACTGACTATGTGTGTGTGTCAGCGTGGGAGAGAGAGAGAGAGATAGGGAAAGAGAGAAAGTGTGTGTGTGTGTGTGTGTGTGTGTGTGTGTGTGTGTGTGTGTGCGTGCGTCAAGTCCATTACTTGATGAAGTTGGTGAAGAGGCGTGTGGTGTTGCGGATGATGCGTGCGGCCCGAGACTCCTCGTGTTGGCAGCGCTGCAGCGTCAGCCCGTCGTCCATGTGGCCCTCAGAATGCAGGCAGGCCTAGGTGGGGACGCGCGCACACGCACGCACGCACACACACACACACACACACACACACACACACACACACACACACCATAGCATTAGCATTAACAACATTGCTGTAACAACATTACACGACTACATATCACATATATAAAGCTAGCATAGAAGAAGGCAATCGCACATGAGAGCTATTGAACTACACCGCGGGTCAGTGTAGGCGGGGAGTCTCTTGGAGTCGGGGAGAGGGGGGGGGCTACATCACCCGGTGAAACCTGACTCCGCATAATGAAAAAATCTTAATCAGATGTGCCGGGGGCCGGGCGGGTGGGGATTAAACTCTAGACTGACCACCTCACGTCTGGTGCCGGCGTGAGGTGTTTGATGTCTCTGGAGGCGCGCCCGGGGATGAGCAGCGTTCCTCCTGCCTCCCTAATCCCACCACCAATCCCCCCCCCCCCCAAAAAAAAAGTAAATGTCACCCTTCGGATAGGTGTTTTTTGCAACCGTGCCGATTGATTCATTATCATCCAACAGGCAGTTTTATTTAATCAGGCAATCTGTTTGCTCTCCAACATGCTCCGACCGGGCTAGTAATTCCCACAGAGCACGGCTAACTCTGATTTAGCAAACTTGGAACCAGTTACTATGGAAACTCTGGTGGCCTGGGAGCTCGTTACCCGTCTTTTTTTGTCTTTTTAATTCATATGTACGTGCACAACACTGAGTGAGACTTTTTTTTTTTTTTAGAAAGTACACAGTCAATAGAACAGCATTTTCCTCTTACCCTTCTTTTCAGGGGTCCTAGGCGAGATGATTTTGCGTCGGGCGCCTGGTAGGACAGCCACAGCCCCGTGGCCACGTGCATGACGAAGCAAACAGAGTCTCCATACTTGACCTCCGGCGCCCCCATGCCGTCGATGTCCCGCTTCGGGCCCGAGTCACCTTTTTCCTGTTGCCATGTAGAGACATTCACACACACACACACACACACACACACACACACACACACACACACACACACACACATACACACAGGCATAGAGACATGACAAATGAAGATACATCGTGATGGTGATCAGAGAGGCCGGTTGAGGAGAGCACGTTCATCGGACTGCGGGGGGAAATCGCTGCCGGCCTCATTAGCTCTGCTACATTTCTGGCTCGGTGAAGACGGAGCGGTGCGGCTGATTGCAGGCGACAGCAGGTAGCGGGGAACACATTAAATGCCAATGTTCAACATGGCAACGCGTTGACCTTTGTGGATACAGGAACCGAGTGACGCCAGGGGATGTGTGTGCAAAGGCGGGAGGAGAAAAAGAGGAGGTGGGGAGATGGTGAGGCTAAAGAGGCTAATTGGTGAAATTTTTGCCTCAAGAAGCAAAAGAACTTTAGAAAATGATTGCAAATACCTGTTCCTCACTTGAATTTGAAGGTCCCCCATGTGCCCAAGTTTGTTTTTGGCAGCATGAATTAGGGGTGGGCGATAATCGTGTTTATAATCGTAATCGCAATCGCAATTTAATTATGTAATTGTGGCAAATTTTCAAAATCGTTACAAGAACGGCTACAAGAACGAGGAACGTCTAGAAGCGCCAGTTAGCAAAGCAACCAGTGTGAGTGTGTGTGTGTGTGCGTGCGCATCAGATGTAACATCACTTTCCCGTGAATGAATGGGCCAAACACTTTCCCCAATACTGTGTTCATGTACTGTCCCCTTAAAAAATACTACGTGGTATTCAGTCACGTCCCTCCGCCCCGTCCAGTAACGCCGTGTTCAGACAGGTTTGGTCCGTTCGTTTTTTTTGCGAGCCGCGAGCAAATGCGTCAAGCCTGGGCAGGAAGTCAGACACAGGAACGGCATAGAGCATCCGGTCAATTTCAAAATAAAACAAATTTCAAAATAAAACAAAACAAATAAAATAATCGTTCATTAATCATAATCGAGGTAAGAGTTTGAAATAATCACAATATTGATTTTTAGTCATATTGCCCACCCCTAGCATGAATGTATTTTTGGAGCGTACGCTATTAAAACGGAAGTGCCGCAGAACCCTAGAGGGAGTGAAAGAGTGTTATGATAAGAGAGCTGGGTAGTTGAGGACAAGGGGTTACGTAAGAGGAGTGGAGGGACAGGAAGTGACAATGCAGCTGTACAGATGGCATTAAAAAACACATGGCGAATGATCCATGTCCCTTGACCCCCTAATTAAAAAACGGCTCTAACTCGCCCGTTTGCAATTAGGCGGATGGACAGCGTGAATGTTTGCTCCGTGACAGCGCTGCCTGAGAAAAGGTCAACGTATTGTAGCTAGACGTGAGCTCATTTAAAAAGGTGTCGGCCTGTCTCAAGAGTCTTTCAGTGGAGCAGTAAGATATTTTTACTCTTATTTAATGAGGCGACTAAGAACACATTCTTATTTACAGCAACAGCCTGAGGGAAGAGGGAGGGTAATGGGGGGGGGGGGGGAGGGGGGGTATTACTGTGGATAGAAGAGACAATTCTGATCGTACTGACAGTGATACCAACATACTGTATCACCCCTGAATGGTAATTTGCCTGGTCCACTTAGGATTGCCTGTCACAAAATCGTCATTGCGTTATCTAAATTCTATGGCGGCCATCTTTTATCCACCAGGAAGTGGCCCCTCTACCCGCTCTAACTCCACGGGGAGCACTGACCTTGGAGGGCCTGAAGCAGAAGGCGGTGGACTTGGTGTCGCACTTCTCTCGCTCCTGCAGGACCAAGCCGCGGTCCTCGGTCAGACCCAGGTAGTGGCCGGTCGCGAGGTGGCGTAGTCGGAAGGACTGGCCCCAGCGGATGTGGCTACCGCTCCAGCTGACGGGCAAAGAGCAGGGGTCACAGACGGCAGATAAAAACAAAACTCGTCTCCAACCTGAACATGTCTCATGAGCCTCAACTTTTTTGTTTGTCTCAACTGCTGACTTTTCACTGGGCGACAGCTAAATTTTCAGGCCCGTGAAATTTTGCAGATTATCAGCGATTAGTCTGAACTTTCCGATTACGAGTCAATACCCGGTGACGTCACGCCCTGCAGATGAATGAGCAGCAGAGCTTAATTTGAACAGTGGCATGACTAATCCTGTCTGGAGGTCCTCATCGTCCCTGACTCTTTTACCGCATTGGACGAGGCTCATCAACAATTAGAACAAAGTCAATTCTGATTTGCAGACAAACAGGTAGCCCCACCTTTTCATTTAGTATTGGTTTGTTCCATTGGGTAATGCAAACTACTCAGCAAACATGGAAAAATATTTATTGGGGCACAGCAAAATATTAATGGGGCATATGTCCCAGTAAATCTAATGACCCTCCACCTGAGATCAGTGCATTCAATGAGTTATTTTGTGAAGTGTAATTTACCTTTTTGTTCTATCCACTTCCCCTCAACCTGCTTCCTCTACTTCAGTTAGTGATTTCCTACCATTCCCAGAATGCCTTTTGGCAACCCTGGACATGCATTCAGCTGGGTTTTACATGTAGGTGGAGAAAGCGATAACGACAGGGACAGTAAGAGCAAGAGAGCGATAGTTTCCAGGCAAGAAAAACTCTCCCTGTCACTCAAAACCTAATGCAGTCCTGTGGCTGCATTGCATTCTGGTCTACTGAGGCTGCCGTCAGTGGAGAAATTGGTATCGCTGCCTCTTCTACGATGGATTTCTCCCTGTGATTGTTGAATGTCGGTTCCAAACGGTGGGTCTGGAAAGAAGCCCTTGCTCTTTGATTTCGATGGGCTGACAAAATATGACTGTTGATGTTTCAGATTGCTGAAAAACTTTCTCCTATCAAACTCTGCAACTAAGCTGAAAATATCTCTACGTGACTTCACATTGCCTATCCACAGGAATAAGAAAAATACACCACAAAACAACAAAATGGACCTAGGAATGCAAGGCACATCGCTAATAGCTGTGTTTCAGGGAGAGTCTTCTTTTAACTCAACCAATAAGATGGTTTCTGCCTCCAGAGCAGCTCCGTCTCCCAGACTAACACTGGCTATGTCATCTAAGAGGAAATAAAGAAAAATAAAAAGGACTTCTCACTGGCAGTGGGACTTCAGATTCCTGCTAATGGATGATGCAATGTGGACTATAATGTTCAAATTTCCTCTCCCGACTTGAAACTGGGAACATGCGACTCAATAGAAGCACCGGTGACATTTCAAAGTGGAAAGAGTCTGACAGTCGGTCCCGGGGAGAGCTAGCAGGAGACGTGACTGAGGGGGGGGGGGGGTGCGTGGGTGGGCTGTTAGAAACTTTTAGAGTGAGAAGAGAGTGAGAGAGAGAGAGAGAGAGAGAGAGAGAGAGAGAGAGAGAGAGAGAGAGAGAGAGAGAGAGAGAGAGAGAGAGAGAGAGAGAGAGAGAGAGAGAGACTGACAGAGAATGTAAACAAGCCTTCTGACTGGAGGACTCAGCCACCTAATTGGTAGTGACAACTAGTAGAAGAGGAGGGGAAGCTTATATATAAGCTACAGTAGCTGTGACATCAGTTCCTATCACACACACACACACATTAATGTCAGGGACTTATGTACTCCGTGTGTGTGTGTGTGTGTGTGTGTGTGTGCACGAGCATTGGTGTGTGATCTCACCTGATCCTGAGGGGCTCCAGTCTCCAAAGTGAGCGGGCCTTCGATGCCCCTTTACCCGCCTCATAGTTGACTATCCTGGAAAGCGAACAGAGGGATGAGACAGGGCGCCATAATTTCTGGCTCTTTCAAGTCTCAGAGTAAATAAAACAACTCAAGAGCCTTTTTTTTTTTGGGGCCACTTGGAAATGGATTGAAAATGGGCCTTGGTTGTTGAGCGGCTCACCTCTGCTCCTCCTCACTCTTCTCTGCTCCAGGGATGGTCAAGCTCTCGTCGTGCCCATGGCAGAGACGCATCACATGCCCGCCTATCAGAAACCCTGTTGGGGCAAAAAAAAAAAAAAAACAGTCAACAAACGGGTAAAACATTTCATTAATTTTCCATTTGTATGAGATATGTTTTTTTCTGCTTTCAAATTTTCAGAAAGCATCCATAGAACGGAGCTGCTTATATGCGGATCTAACTTCATAGACCAATGGCTGTGATGTTTCTTGGATCACTTATTGTACGTTCAAGGTTGTCAATTTGGATTCTCTAACACGTGCATTCACACTGGTTTAAATGGAAAACGAAAAAAGTATAGTGAAGAAAATGTGCCCACTGGGCATAACGAGACACGTTGATGCCTGCTGTTCTGGTCAACTTGCCTACAGCCACGTTGCTGGCGGAGCAGGTGGGCTGCACGTTCCACAGGGTCTGCATGAAGGAGGCGTCTACCTGGATATTGCCATTGGAGATGGAGAGGTGCTGCAAGAGAGAGGAAACAGCGGGGTTGTTCGGGGGTGTTCGGGGTGTTCGAGTGTGTGTGTATGTGTGTGTGTGTGTGTGTGTGTGAGAGAAAGACACAGGCGTACGCAAACATCGCGATTCAGCAATACCACGCTGAGGAGGGAGAAACAGGAGTCAGGCTTTCCTGTGGCGCTGCCGGTCAGCTTTGTACGGCTGTGGGGGGAAAGTGGCTCTCTGTGCGGAGAGTTCCTGCTAATGCAATTATTGCTTCTGGCAGAAACGCATGGAGGGGCTCGGACGTGGCTGAGAGACGGTGGAAGCTCTGAACTACCTCAGCCTACAACTGTGTCATAGCAGGAGAGGATGTGCTGAGTTGGGAAGACTATTTCAGATACATCCAGTATGTGCAATATTTTCCACCATGAGTTTCCGTGTAGGAGTCTACCGGGAAAAGAGGCATAACTTTTTGTGAAAATATAATTGATTTTCATTCATACTGGTGGATGTTTGCTTTCTCTCTTTATTTACCACCACATCACTTGCTGTGCCCTGCTAGCACCCAAACGGGAAGTGTATATCTATAGACGTTCACCAGCATTTCAGCAGTTCTTCTTCTACAGATAACATGTATTGGTCAGATTGCTCATTTATCTTAAGTCTCTCTCATGATTTCATATCATCATCATCACCATTATTGCTTCAAACTCTACGATATGCCCTCGCTGACATATCTGGAGCACCTCCTGGTGGAGCCGAAGCCCGGAGGAAAACTGCTGACGGGAACGCCGCGGAGCCACCGAACGCCGCTCCCCTCAAAAGACCGTCGTAGACCACTCTGATTGGTCACAGCACTGGAGCGCCGATTGCTTGCGGCCCGAATCCCCGAGGCATCCCGCTCTTCAATAGAGAAAGTTTGAGTGAGATTTCCCATTGGAGGATATGAAAAGTCGGGCAGTGTACCAGCTCTGCTTTAATTGCAGGTTTCCCTCCCTAAAGTGCCGGAGCAGGCGCCAGAAGCAGGAGATGCTCTCTCTTCTATGCTGGGCACGTCCCGGTCTCTCCCTTTTGCCATCTCTCTCTCTCTTTGCCTCGTTCTCTCTCTCTTGCAATCTCTCTCCTCTCGCTCTCTCTCTACCCAGGAAGTTAATTAAGCTTGGCAGTATACGTCTGCATAAGGGAGAAGGCATTAACTGTAAGCTCACCAGTCAGATAGATGCCTTCCATAAAAATAATAATAAAAACCCTGAACATGGGGGCTTTACCGGTAATCAGATTTCCATTACAGATAGCGGTTTCCCATGTCCCTTGAATTGCCTTGTCACTCTGAAGTTGGCCGGAGCGAGACCTGTATCGGGGGGCTGGGACATTTTTCCAAGTGCCAGGGAGTGCCACCAAAGTGGACGACTTGGGCTCTGCTCGGTGCGGTGGGATCAGTGAGGCGCATAATCTCCACCAAACACTGATCTCCCCCCCCCCATCCTTTTGCATTTGGCCTTTTCCCGCGGTTCTCCCGAAGGTCCCGGTGCAGACAATGCTGCTCCGGAATAAGAAGCGCTTGGCAGAGAAATAAATAAGCCCAGCGCGAACAGCAATTTGAACAAAAGTGAGATCTGACAAGAAAACCAGACATGTGGAAAATGAGAAACGATAGAGGGCGCGATGAAAACAACAGACTGCATCGGATGCTCTGGGTGACTGTCTGAAAACCAGCTTGTATCAAAACTACAAAATAATAGAGAGACGTTCCTCATCTGGGGGGGAGAGACTGAGTGGAGGGCTGATGACGAGACTAGTCCGTTTCTGCTGCAGTCAACCTGTCGCTTTTTAAACCCACCAGTGACAAATTGGAGCTAGATGAGCTAGATTCCCTGCTGCCAGTCACCGGTGGTGAGACGGGCAGGACATACAGCAATCTAAGTACGTGATTGGCTGCTGACGGCTGCCAACGTTTCTGGACTGACAAATGAGGAAATGACGTAACCCTGTTTAACATTGCCCAGCGGTGGGAGGAGTGGACGGTTTCTTGCATGATGGACACACAATAGGCATGATGCGCTGTTGTGTGAATGGCAAGATGGGTACGAAGCTCAATAACAGCAGCTCGGGTCATGACTCTTTCAGTGCCTTAAAAAGGACTTCACCCGCTGGTCAACTTGATTGGCAGAAAAACGCCAACTCTGGATGACTAAAAGGTCTATCTTCTTACGTTCTTACGTTAGATAATGCCAGTTGCCTAAACATCCTTTAATGTCTCTGTGCTTGATCTCCATAGTCCATTTGGCTAACGAAATGATTCATTAAACACCTGAACTACTAATTTTCCTCTCCACAGCCCGTCAGTTTGCTAGTGAACAGACTTATTGGTCTGTTGGACTCGGCTCACCAGGTATCTCTCCGTGGACACGCTGACGAGGATCAGGTCGTCGCCGATGCGGACTTTCTCCCCCTCAGACCTCTGCTTGGACGCAGGGTGGATAGTCCACCAGCAGGACTCTCCTACAGGGACACACACACACACAGGCCATTTTCCTACAACCTCTGGCTCTCTTATACACGTTTCTTCATTAATTGGTGATAAAAACCGTAATAGCATTTGAGCAGGTCTACAGCTCTTCAGACACGTGGGTGCCATTTTAAACAGTCCTAACTCTTCATGCTGATGAAGTGGCGTCTCTATTCTGAGTCGTACAAAGCATAAAAATAGCCCTGGTCTGAGTGAGTCAGTCTTGAAGGAGCAGTGGAGGAATCACTGAGTCTTTTTGTAGTTTAAATGCCACTCGCTATACAGTAGCACTGCAGGAGCCGCGGTACACATTACTTCTCCCGACGGTATCGATTCCACCTCGAGGGTTAGGCCGACATGACACGGGCTCTTCACGGGGGGCCCAATCCAATTAAAAGACCTCCGGGTGGGCCTGCTTAGTCATACTGTACCTATTGAATCCTCCTGCAGTCCGACATCAAAGGACAGCTTGTCTGTCAGAGACCTCGATGTCTTCAAACAGGTCAGGTACTGGGTGGGAGTGAAATATGAAGTGGCGTTATGTCAGGAGAAACACCGAGACAGTTTTCTGCGCTAATCATTTAGCTCCTATTTCGATATCTAATGGCAGTGACATATAGGGCAATATCAGAGTTGCATCCGCATTGATTTCAAAGGATTTTCTTGATGACATTTAATTTCATTTTATTTCCTCTTTCTGGGAAAGCTGCCACTAAAATTCCCTAATGGCCCCCAAATTATCTAGCATTCCCATATGCCATTAATAATACACACGACTTAAGCATATATTTGTTTCCCATTTCAAGATGTGTCACCCAATTCTACTTGATATTATATCAAATTGAAATGAGATCGGTCGTGTTGATACTCACCATATCGCTGAAGGAGTGGCGCAGGAGGATGGCGTGACCGTAGAGCAGGGTCCGGTGTCCGCCCCCCTGACCCGCCTGCCAGGTGGAAACCAGGAAATACATCATACAAAAGGTGAGACCGAGTTATGGCTTGCTTCCTCTACCTCTGGCCTCTGTCAGCTAAAAGTATACAGGCTCAGTCTCACTAGTCTATAACTTTGCATCCTCTACTTCTGCCCTCTGTTAAATAAGACTATGTAAGATGCATCTCAACAGTCTGACTGTATGGGGTCCATCTCAATAGTTTAACAAAGTATCCTCTACTTCTGACCCCTGTCGCGAGTGCAACCAGATGACAGACAGACAAAGAGGGATGGGAACAAACAAAACTCACACACGGTCCGAGAAAAACCAACACACTCGTTAAGACAGTATTCCCGTTCTGATGACAAACGGGAATAATTTCGTTATAGTACCGCGGCTGAGGAAATGTGGAGAAAAAGTTGAGCGGAAAAGAAGTTGTTTTTTCCCCCCCCAGCATTGAGGAGAGAAAAAAAAGAAGAGATGCTACTTACCCTTTTAATCAACCTCTAGAGGCATGAGAGAAGAGACAAGCAGTGATATTTTAGTCAGTAATGATACAAAGTACTGCATGGGCCTCGTCAAATTAAAAGTGCACGATAGCGTACATGGTAGCATATTGCATGTTGGATAAACTACAGGAGTATACAGCAGCGCTAGGGGTCAGTTCACCTTCAACTCATGTCGGGAAATGTCAAAACTCAAGAAGGCTGGCGGAAACACCCTGGACAGATCACCAGTTCATCATGGGGTGAACACAGACAGACTATCACACTCACGTTCACACCTATGGGCGATTTAGACTTGCATGTCTGGAATTTGGGAGGGAAACCAACAAGCGAGCTCCATGCTGGTCCTCCTTGCTGTGAGGCGACAGTGCTAACCGCCGGGAGCCACTGTGCCGCCCACTGTAGTGTTTATCCAACATGCAATACCATGGAGGCTATCTTCTTACTTGTCCAGTTGTCAGCGTTAATTTGTGTGTTTGCTTGTGTGGTCACATTTAAAGTGGCCTGAAGGGAACTCCCAACTCCCCCCTGAATACGAACCCAGGCTCATTTTCCCCTTTCGCTATCAAGTCTCTCCCAGCTGGCTCGTATTAGACAGACGAAAAAGGAAACAGAGGTTTGATCAAAAGAAAAATGGGAATAGTATCCAGCAACAGCTGGGAGTGGAGATAGAGAGGGGGGGGGCAGAGAGAGAGAGAGAGAGAGAGAGCGAGCGAGAGAGAGCCAGTCTGTATTTCAGGCTTGCTGACACACCATCGGCAGGAACTGTGACCTTTGGTTCGCTGGTAGCGCCCCTCCCACTGCAAAATCACTGTATCCTAGAGCACAGCTTGGTGTGTGTGTGTGTGTGTGTGTGTGTGTGTGTGTGTGTGTGTGTGTGTGTGTGTGTGTGGAGAAGAAGTGAAAGTCGTGTCCCTCACTCAAAACGTGGCTGCATTGCATTCTGGTCTACTGAGGCTACAGTCTGTGGAGAAATTGGTGTCTCTTCCTCTGCTCCATGCTAACTCTTTAGCATACACCATTTTGAGTGATAGTATTCGATTAGTACTACAGTAAGTAGTATTTTAAGAATACAAATGTTTTTATTATATGGCCTGTAGATTCCTACATTTAAAAAAAATAAAAAAAGATATCCTTAACTCATGTATTCATCTGCTGAAGATTTTTAGCTGTAAACAGTCTCCCATCACTCACCACCTTCACTTCAGGAAATTAGTCCCTGGTAGTTCAGAAGAGTAGATTATTTTTGTAGCATATTTTGTGTAAATTCAGCTCACCATGTTGCGTTGGAGCTGCTACATGTTCTCACTTCCTCACTAGTTAATAGATATTGATAGTCGCCTACTATCACTCAACATAGTGCATGCTAAAGAGTTAGCATGGAGCGCCGGAGCCAACGATCTACCGGGGACATATGGATGATTTTGGTGTCTTATGTTCTCATCACTTAATGGGCAAGCTGACCAACGGGCCAATCTCATAAAACCTTGGTGGATTCCTTTAACGGCGTATTCCTCTTGCCAGCTTGGCTTTACAAGAATGAAGCGGTGCCTGTATTCTCTCTGCCAGAAACCTGATGAAGCTAGCCAAACTATGACCAAGGAATTTACCTCTAATGTTCACTGCATTTCAATAACTTCTATAGACCAGCCTGAGCATAGGAAACTGCTCAGTAATCAGTTTCCCAAGGCTGCGGAGCTTCATGCCAGACTCATTTGCTAAGTAACATCTGATATATGGATTCTCATGTGTGGATTATCCACGCCTTGTCCTTCAAATCATCTGGATGATGACTGTGCTCCGTTTGCGTTATATTTTCTTCCTAACAGGAAGAAAACAGGAAAGTAGAGTGTATTGTGTTGCATGTGCTGTGTGAGGAGATTAGGAGTGGGATAATCCGAGTCATCAGCCACAACAGTTTTGCTCAACAGTGGCATGCGTGAACGCTCTGAAATCGAGAGCGATTCCAGGACATTTCCTTGTGTCGATACCCTTGAAATTCGTTGATGTTAGAGACCAAACCAAGAGAGAACAGAGCAACACACCCAAACTTTTCTATGGGTTTTCAGATCAGTTTATGTAGATCGGGAGGTCATTACTTCCCTTGCTAAGCAAAATGTTATCTTCTACTAAGATAACAAAGACATATTTTTTTATTTTTTTTAAGCAGCCCTAAAATATTTTGTTAGTCGTGAAATATGGCTTGCATTTTCTTGCATTAAAAGCAAAAAAGGATATGACATGGCTTAAGCAGATGAGTAAAGCGGACACTTTCACTTGAAAATCTTTGCACACTTGTACACAAGATAGTCTCGGAAGAGGCCAGGCACAAAAACACAAGGTGACGGCACCAGTGGATGTCTATTTCAAGATTGCCATAAATTAGAGTTCAGAGGCAAAGTTCTGCATCTGAGACAGGCCAATTGATCTTCCCAGACTGGCTGAGAGACAGGAACGCTCTAACCTGTGGTTAGGAGAATGCTTAATTCACTCTTCAGCGGGAGTCAGACAGCTGTGACTGTATGGATGCCAGATTCAAGTAAAGCTATGCAGCACTAAAAGAAACTAAATGTGTCCCTTTACATCCATGTGCTAGAAGTCAAAAACAAAACGTAATGTAAAAATGTATTACCGGTAAGAAATATCTTAGCTAAATTCTATACTTTGTTTGTTCTATACTTTGACACTAAGCCTGATTACACAGTAAATTAGACTTTGATGACAATCACAAAATAGGCAACACTTTGAAGTGAAAGTGACGAAAGTTGAGCCCTTTAGTTTGGGGTGAGTAGAGCTGTCATGCAACACAGACAACATGTTGAACGGATGGATGATGATGATGAATGAATGAATGAATGAATGAATGAATGAATGAATGAATGAATGAATGAATGAATGAACTGATGGACCTACCCATTGCTCATGGTCAGCACTCTAGTAACACAAATACAAATGAAAAGAGCGTTATTTGGATGTATGGCAGTTAATTACAGAGTCTGAGAGCAACAATTGAGAGAAATGGGCCTTTACTGTGTAAAGGAGGAGTAGCTGGCAGGGGTGATTTATTAGCCCTGCTACCAGAGCGTTTGTATTCTAGCCAACATCCTGTTGTCCTGCCAAACAAGGCCAGCCAACAATGTTGCACCGTTGAGCACCAAACAAATCTGCTACCCAGGCTAATAACAATGGCAGGCCCGAGTCCCAAATGGAGAGGATCTAAGGTAGACGCTCAGCTGCCTGTGCAAGGAGTCGACATTGTGCATCACATCAGAGTGGCAGCCTCCTAAAACTGCATATACTCTGCATTAGGTAGTAGTTTGACACTGAAACAGAAACATTGTACGGTAAGAATGCAAACAGTGGGGCTTGCACAATAGCTACATGTGTAGTGCACAATGACACATGCCACCATAGCTTGTCATCTCTGCTCCTAAGATACCAGTGGTCTGCCTTTCTCATCAGAAGCTTTGTTCCGCATGCTAGTTGCCCTCATGGCAAAAAGCATTATTACCTTTAGTCTTGAGTGCAGACAATTTCATTGCATCAAAATCAGCCCAGACCACTTGGATCCCATAGGACCAGTGATGAACACAACCACCGCTGCAAATCAGCAACTTGTGCTAGGTTGCACGCGGTGGATAGTTTGTTCAAATTTAACAGGCGCTGGGGAGCTAAAGCCCTGTTTTCTCTTCATTTTTCCCCCGAAACATATTAGGTGGATGCATTTGATGTTTTATCTAAACAAGGGTGGTGCCATCTTCTTCCTCAAATCGCCACCTGGATCTGTCGGGAGCACCGGGCTGCTCGGCGAGATTAAACGACACATGAAACGACTGCGCTGGAGTGAGTGTGAACATCTGACGTGGGTTTACAGATCGGTGACTCCGGAAAAAAAATCCTCCCGATCAAATATTACTTACCTGCTCTAATAAACATGCCAACTGAGCTGGAGCGGAGCCGGGAGGAAAGGGCTAGGGCAGACGCCGTCCCCTCTCTCTCTCTCGCTCGCTCTCTCTCTCCACAGCTCACGCTGTTAAGTGTAAATCAAGTGAGCGAGGCGAGGGGAGGCTGTGGATGCCGCAAAGCACTCACAGATAATTTCCCTCCTTCTTTGACAGGTGCCGGCCTTTCATGATCAGAGCTTTCTGATCCCCTTTTTTTGCAAAAGGAGGAACGTGTTACAGAGAATGAAAAGAGACAGATTCTACTCAGGGTTCTAATAAAATCGGTGGTATTTTAGTAGTGCAGTATTGCCGACTCTGACCTGACTCCTTTGATGGAGATCATGACGCGACTTATCGATCTAATTCATGATGTATTGTATCGTAAAGCTGCGCTAGGACAATTTCTGGTTTTGATTCGTCACTTCCTGTGGGTGGGTAAATGTCCACACCCAACACCAGAATTTCATTTGGGCCTATAGAGCGCAACAGTGACCGCCCACTTTTTTTACGGCTCTGGTTCCGGAAGTAAATTTCCCATTCATTTACTCCATAGACATTTCAGAAAATCCTTCTATAAAGAGTTTTAAGGCTGGAACCAAACCAACCAGCTAGACGATGAATCGTGACCATAAAACATTTGATTCTGAGCAAAGAAAATATCGGAAAACGGAAGTAAAGGCAAAGGTACAAGACTGTGTACATCATTATTTTATGAAGTCTGAACTCATCCCATAAACCATTGCGAATGATACTTTTCCAACAACTTCCAAACTAACGATAGTTTAGTGCGTTTCTTCTTGAATTTAACATTTTTCAATAGTATAGTGTTGATATTGTTGTTGTTTTGTGAGCGTATATATAGTGTTTCATATAGTATAGTGTAAAGTGTTGTCATCGACATGGTACAGTGATTCGTTCCAGCTGCATAGGATAAGCAGCTGGCTAGGTTACATTAGTAGCTAACGTTAACGTTAGCTGACAAGACGTTCGCGGGTGCGGTAAACATTTCCATGGTAACAGCGAGCTCCACCAATCAGAGACGTCGCTGTTACACTTTAGGATTGTGGGTAGTGTAGTACTTCTCCATGATATTGCGAATAAAACATGTTTTTCTCAAAACAAGGTTGACTTGTGTCTTCTACAGGAGCATACACTATCGTTTCACAACCTACTAGCTTGTGGTGAGTCTACATTGGATGGTTACGACATTATGGCTAATAATCAAAATCCCTACGCAGAATATGAATGGGATTTTCACTTCGAGAACCACACTGTTGAGCTCTATAGGATGAATTGTGTCAATAGGGGGCGATGGGACGCTCATGATTCATGATTTAGCTTCATGATTTAGGTTGATAAGACGGGTGTATTTTTACACAAAACTCTAATGCAGCTTTAACTAATCACACAACGACTAAATAAAGCAATTACTTGTGAGTATAGACTGAAACCTAAGACTTGACAACTATAAACTAAGTTGTCCTGCTGTAACCTTGGGAAGTTACTTCACTATAACTACTGTAAAAACCCTGTTCTCCCTCTACTATCGTATAAGTATGACAAGGGCATTTTGTAGCAGTGTGCTACTGTAGGACAGCAGTGTGTGTGTGTGTGTGTGTGTGTGTGTGTGTGTGTGTGTGTGTGTGTGTGTGTGTGTGTGTGTGTACCAAGGTACTCACCCCTTCGTTGTTCGGCCCAGTGTTAGCCAGCATCTCCTGCAGAGCCCGCACTGACAGGGACTGCTCCAAGACAAAGTTACAAATACACAGGTCTGGAGGAACATACTGCAAGATGGAGGGGGGAGGGGGGAGGCAGGGAGGGAGGGAAAGAGATGAGGACAAAGGGACAGAGGGAAGAAACATCAGTTGCAAAGCCAGACTCCAGGGTATTAACCTATGTACCTGTAACAGAGTTTATTCCACTTCCACCGTGACTGTATTGCTGTTCCTGTGACTTCCTGTAGCCTTGAAATATATTGATATTCACACACACACACACGCACACACACACACACACAAATATCCAACATAAGCATGTTTTTTCACAAAACCTTGGCAAAGACGGTGATTAACAGATCTGAGACAAGAGACCAAGTGAAATCATTAAGCTGCTCAGTGTCGGTCATAAATAATTCGGAGGACTTGTAACTTCTTCGCCGTGCCGGTGTTTTGCTGATGGCAGGCTCGGGATGATGGGGAGGCCTAATTCTGAGCATTTGTCAAAAGGTGCGGAGCCCCGCGGCTGCCATCACCGATAATTAGTTCGGCTTGTGTGGCTCTCTGCTGAAATGACGGATTTGAAGCCAATTATAGAAAACGTGGCTTTATTTACCCCTCCGCCTTTTGCCCTGTTACTTGTCACAATTCAGGAAATGCAGCAATAACGAAGCAATACTTGATATATAATAGATATTCAATGATCAGAGTCTGCCCCTGGTTTTTACGGCGGCTTGCCAACAACACCGAGGTGAGTTACAGAAGGGGAAGGTTAAAGACGAGGGGTTGAAATACCGTAAGAAGACAAGATGTTAAAAAGCAAAAAAAAAAGAAAAGTGCCTTAACATCCATGTAGCATAACGAACCATCAGCATCCCTGACCTCACATCTTTAAATCTTCAATTTAAAAGCGCCTTTTGACTTATATTGACTTTAATGCCTCGACAGTGTGGGCTGCCCTACAAGTGGCCCAGTTCACAGTATACGCAACATTACGCGTCTTAATGATGATTTGAGGCGCTGGGTCGTCCACCGCCGACTGACCCCTGAACCCTGCGGGGGCGTGAGAAATGGGAGAAGAGGGGAGGGGCCACTGGACGATAACGAGGGCGGCGCTCTGTAACTCGACACAAACGTGCACGGGATCCTCCGACCACCGCTGTATGTGTGTTTATGTGTGTGTGTGTGTGTCGACGTCATCGCTCGATTCTACATCCGTAACGCTTACACAATAGACTAGAGGTTGCCAGATAAGAAAACTTGGGGCGGGGCAAGCCCGTGGTGTCATACGACCATAAACAGTGATAACTCGCAACCTGCTGCACAACTTACACCTCTCCAATTTTCCAATTATCAGCCAAACGTACGCTCTCCTCCGTCTGGGAAAAGGGAAGAGATTTTCTTGGTGGTCACATTGACCTTTAATAATGGATTTTTATTTATTTATTTATTTTTTAAACACACTGCAGGGAGCTGGAGGCACTACAGCAATAAAGGTGTGAGAAATTGATAGAAATTAGAGTATACCTGGTTTTCTCATGTGGGAGATCTGGCTGGGTTGGGCTTGTCCAAGAAATTAAGAAAAATAATTGTTCCTTGTTCTTGAGGTCATCTAGATACAGTGCAACAGTGGTGCTCAGTATCTTCCGACTGTTCCCAAAAGCCCAATAACTCCCTCCCTATCGTAGGCTGAAACGCTGAGTCCTTTCAAATGTTAAGTAGAACTGGGGAAGCTTAATAAAACCCAGTCTACTTAAAAACTACTCCCTTTGCCCTCTCGTTTTGATTGGACCCCTATTTCACTCAGCAGAGGCATGCAGCCAGGCTCATCCAGAGGCTCGGAAACGAGGCGTCAACGGCTGGGATCAGCCAGCGGAGGACAGCCCCTCCCCTTGCGCCCAAGCCACAGACATGCAGCCACATTTCACACCCAAGGGGGCCAGAAGGAGGCATTGTCATCGCTAGCAAGGTGAGAGGAGGGAGGCGTTTACTGGGCCACCTAGAGCTCGGCAGGTGTCAGCTTCAGTGCGGTAGGTGGAAATGTGTCCTCAAAGTGCCGGGGGGCGAATACCCGCCGTGCCAGTCGGAGATTTTACTTTCAATCGTCTCGTTCAATGACCCAATTCAATCAGGCTTTAGCGGATGTGCTTGGCTCATAAAAGGGGGCCCCGATCGCGGCTGTGTCAGCATCTGGCGCATGGTGTGAAAAAGCTGATTTTCGGTCCAACACATGAGGCGTAAGTGTAAAAAACGGTGGCAACAGCAGCGATATCAACTCTGCTTCTTATCTCACCTGCATCTGCAGTATTGACATCATCAGCCTAGGGGCCCAGCAGCAAACCTACCCTCCGAACAGCTGCCTTGGAATGACTATACGCGTGAGGAAACGCATCAGTTATGTTAGCAACGTAAATTTTATCTGCATATCCAACATGACTTCCGGGGGCAACGCGTCCCGTTTCATTTCTACGGGAGTATACATCAACAGGGACAAGAGGCACGCTCCCTTCCAGCTCCATCAGTGTGTCACACCCGAGTAAATCATTTTCTGAAAATCATAGCTGTTGTTTTACTGAATAGTAAAAGGAAATAAAACATTCAGTTCTTCTGTAAACGTAACCATAAATCTTTTGTCTCGCAGCCTCGTCGCTGTGGTGTTTCTTCACTGCACTTCCCGGAGATCACCTGTCAATCAAACGCTGTGACCTCTTTCTCCTTGGATTTTTCTGTTGATGGAGTTTGAGTTTCTGTAGGTGGCGCTCTTTCCTTTGTCTGTTCAGCCACGGTGGCTATTGAAGCTCATGCTAACCACCCAGTTCTTTCATAAACTTGCTAGGAGGTTGAATCACAACTGTGTTATATCAGTAGCAAAATGGACATTTATTTATATGAAAATGTTACAGACTATTACAGGGAGGACTGAGAGATGGCGTTTAGCAAAATAAATCAGTCTGTGTCTCTTTGATTTCACCGGCCTTAAACAGATTTACACTCTAATCATCAGCAAGGAGAGGGATTTCTGTGGGGTGTTGAGAGTTTGACAGCAGACTGAAGTGTCTATTTGCACAGGAGAATTTGTTTGGTCAAATGAGGATGAGCTGATTTAATTGTGCAGGGATCCAATTACTATGAAGTGTATTTTTTTTTTATTTGGAGAGAGACACAAATAAGGCAGAGAAACAGAGATGACAGACTAATCATCGGAGGTAATGGAGCACCAACGTTCTGTGTTACCGCCCTTCATCACAATCAACATTACACACTTCCGACTTTACTGTTGAGATTTAAACAAAACAAACAAAAACAAAAAAATATCACTTGTCTCATTATCTGGGCTATTTGAGGCAGTTGGGTGAGTTGCGCTGAGGTAATTGCAAACTAGGAATGTGTCCACTGGATATGATATGAGCTTTTAGAAATCCATCTTTTGCCAGCTTATTGTTGAGGAGATAAGAGCTCTATTAATAATAACAGTAATGAGCTTTCCAGACATACAGAAAGAGACAAACACAGACTAAGAGGGTCAGAGAGGTGTGATTGGTCTTGCCATGAAGCTCGATAGACTGCCTAATAATTGGAGGGTAAGATAATAACATAGATTTGGCTTGAAGGACTAAGGCCTATATTTATATATATATATATATATATATATCTCCAGAAGCAGTCAACTCTCTCTAGTATGCTGTAGCTTAAAGGTCATCAATCCATCCCAAACTGAAGCTGCTTCAAAACAAGTATATGTATAGAGTAATAATAAAGCAGCCTTAAAGGTCCTATATTATGTGGATTCAGACTTTCCTCAATTTATTTAGATATATGATCAAAGACGTTTAATGAAGATATTGTTATCTGATTTCTTTTGAGTGGTTCATTTTTAAGTTAGTGCATTCTCAAAAATCCTTCCTTTTTTAAAAAGGGCAGTTTCAGACCAACTCCAGTATCACAACTGGACTTGGTCCTGATTGGCTGGCCTCACTATAGAATTACTGAAATCCGTCCAAAAGCCTCCACTGGTTTACTTTGAAATATCATCTGAATTAGAGGAGCTGGTGTATTCGGCCAATCAGGGTTCAGCATTGTGTGCCCTCAAAAGTCATGCAATTTAACAATTCAACTAAACTACATTTGCATGCAAATCATCATGAAGAACATGATTCCCACGCGATTTTGAAAACAAATTCATGAAAACTGAACAACACGGCACCTTTAAACACCCAATTCAAACGAGGCCCCGCGTCACGCTCACCTTAGCTTCAGACGTGGATTCCAGGTAACACAGGCGGTTTCCGAGTCCCTCGGCAGAAAGGCAGAACTTGCGATTCTCCTTCTGGATGGTGGCCACACACTGGAGCACCACCTCGTCATCCTGCCAGGTGAGAGAGTGAAAAGTGTTAAAGCCAGAAGATGTTCAGCCCGACCAATCAAATCAGGACCCGAGGAATCTCCTCCACTGGCTCTGTGTCAGCTCCCCTAACTTGCAAGAGACTGACGAGTCAATATATGCTGTTGTTGAAGTCCTTCCAAACAGCCTTATTATTATTATTATTATTATTATTATTATTATTATTACAGCTTATACAATTGTGTGGAATGGCTTGATCGATTCCCAACATCTCAGAGACAGAAATCCTGTCACAAAAACGTTTTGAATTCTTCAGTGTTTGGAGACTTCCGGACTGGGCTGCAGACTCAAGAAATTCCTAGCGGTTATATTTTTAAAGTAGGCCAAGTATCAGAAGTATAAAATAATGGCTGATATCTCTTCACAGTTATACTAGATGTCAGTCATACTAGTGTTTTTTTTTTATGTTGAAGAGCATGCATTTTTTATAACTGCAATCAAAGACTGCAGCAGTACACCCAGGCTAGGATCAAACCAACACAGCCAGCTTTCTTTACCATCGCACGGAAACACTTTCAACATGCAACCGTTTGAGTAGCGAAAAAAAAGAACTTTTAAAACCACAGTTGGAAGGATCGACAGCAATGAGGGCAAACCAGCGTTAGCAATATAATTTCAAACCGCGTTACAACGTCGTCCATTAATGGTCGGCCTTCCGGTGTCTCTGTGAGAGAGACAAAGACCCCGTTAAACTGGGGGTCAACACAACCAACTAATGGACATCTTTCCCCGTCGGGGTGGAGGGAGCAGCGATTCCAAGAGAAGATATCGATTTGTGTGTGTGTGTGTGTGTGTGTGTGTGTGTGTGTGTGTGTGTGTGTGTGTGTGTGTGTGTGTGTGTGTGTGTGTGTGTGTGTGTCTTGCCAGCTCACGTCCCACACTAATCTGAGTTGATGGTTGCCATGGTTCTGGCTCCCACCTCTTTCACAGCAGTATTAATTCGATAGATAAAGATACAGCCTGCGCAGCGCCCACGGACAGAGGAGGCGAGATAATAGGCCTCGACGATCTGGGAAACAACGGCGGACCGGAACCGGTGATGCATTTATGTGGGTTCTACTACTTCTACTACTACTAAAAAAAAAAAAAGGGGAATACTGCTGAATTCCAAATTGGTCACCCTATGCCGTCAGACACGTCGTTGTGCATTAGTAAACATGCGCTACTATCTCCCGTATCCAAAAACAAGAGAGCGAATCGTAATGTGCACTTCCTGTATCCGGGGGAAGTTTTCTGGGGATTAGGGTACTTCCTGGTTTCGAACAGACAATACCATCTATCACTATCTGAAGCTCACTTGAATGCAACAGTTCACACAGACATCGTAAGACTCCTCCGATGTCTCCGCCCACGAGAGTAACACACTGTAACTGAATTCATAAACAGGGGATTTCATTTCCCCTCCCAGTTGCTTCTGTTGAATCCTAATTTAGAGCTCTATTTTCGTGACGCCGCAGGGTGAGCGGCGGGGATACGCAGTGTTCGCCAGGTGCACACAGACGCATTAGGGTGGTGTGTCCGTGCGAATTTTTCAGATTTACCTAGTTTGCGTTGAAATATTTGTCCGTTTTTTTGATGGGTTAGGCTATTTTATTCAATTTAGGAGCGTGTATATCAGTAGGTATGCCAGTGATCGGCGCCGGGTAGACAGACAGGTGATGTACGCAGATACTGGTGGCCGACGGGAAAGCAGACTGAACCCTCATCGACTATGACGATTCACCAATGACACGTCAGAGCTGACAGTCACGCCCACCTTGTGTTTTAGCCCCACTCATTGTAATGATGGAGCAAGAAAATAGGAAAATAGATAAATTGATTGAATAAAATAGCCTCAACAGACATTTTTATCCTTTGAATTGAACTAAGAAAATATCTTTAAAAATGATTAATTAAAATGAATAAAACACTAAATTGATTAAAGCTGCGATTTGGGAGCACAGAAATAAATGAGTACAGAAATATTGATTTGCATCCATTTCATTATTTTTCCCACACTTTATTTCAATATCTTGCCATGCTCGATTAGCCTGTGTGAGATGCTAACACCCCACGGACGCCGCGGTAAAAGTGTTTCCTTCGCCGCCATCTCTGAACCGCCGCGAGGCCGACCTGGCAGAGCGGCCCAGCAGCGTCTTAATTACCCCCCGCGGCCCCGGCTTTGGGCTCCAGACAGGCAATTACAGAGGGCAGAAAACATCGATGTTGGCTCCGTGTCACAGCTGCGGCGTACTCGGCGTCTCCGCTGACGGAAGAATACACAGCTTGTTGTTCCAAGCTAAGGATAGGGGGAACTCAATATGGCCGCGGGCTGACCGAAGACTTGTCACCTCTTTAAAATTGAGTAAATAAACCTCTTTCTCCTCAGCTGTTGGGAATTCTGGTGGCCTGATAAAATCCACTGGCAGCACGACAGGCTGTGTGTGTGTGTGTGTGTGTGTGTGTGTGTGTGTGTGTGTGTGTGTGTGTGTGTGTGTGTGTGTGTATATATGTGTGTGTGTATTAGGGCTCGACTGATATGGGTTTTTGAAGGCTGCTACAGATATTTATGGATTACAGCTGCCAATAGCCAACATTCAATATATTTAAAATTTGATCACAAAAAAAAAAAAAAAAAGTAAAGTATTCCCCAAGAATTTTCTTCTTGGCAGGATGGGAAAGCCTCTGAAACAGCATTTAGCCCACGGGACACTAGGATAATAATACATATCCACACAACTGCATACTTCACAGTCAGAATCAATTCAGGTTACGGGGCTTCCCATAGACAGCCGGTGGAACATTGATCAATTCCACAATAAATATGTAATCAAACAAATTGCATCATATCCATCATATCGGAGGTGGACGACATCTGATGTGATTCATTTTTTAATAAAAGGCCAATATCAGCAAGCCCATATATCAGTGTGTGTATACGTTGTGAATACATGCATGAGGTATAAATGTATGGAGTAAAAAATAAATAAATCTTGAATCCTCTCTGCGTTCGCCCCGGAGACCACCATTACACTCTTGTCGTTGCAATGTGATTGTTATCGCCCGATCACAACGGGACGTGCCGACATCTCTGGAGACACAGAAATTGGATTTTGCTCGCATTGATATCGGATATCGCCAGGAGGTGGTGGGGTTCGGGGGGGGGGGTTGTCGCATTGGGATCGGAGTTTGTCCGTGGACGCCATCCAGTCGCAGCGGGCCAGAGAGGTAGAGAGTTGAGGAAGATAATAACGCAGATCTAAATAAGTACAGGAGTCACATAAGGGGCACTTGGTTCAGGTTCAGTGTGGCTGCGTCACATTGTCTAACCTCTACAATCAGATCTCCACATTTGAAATGACCAAGTGTAATCACAGCCCTTCTTAATAGGGCTAATTCCTCTCCGCCCCCCCCCCCGCCCCCCCCCCCCCCCCCCCTGACTTGATCCCTACCCAGGGAATCTGGTGAATGTGCGGCAAAGTGATCCTCGCAGCAGCAGTGCAGCCATCTGCTAGACAGCTAAGGAGCAGCATCACGGTCTATGTATAGGGCCCTGGCCTGGAGCGTGAGGAGGAGGAGGTTGGGTGGCTGCTTTACCCCCAACTAGCAAGTGTAGAGCAGCAACTTGACCCTGCCCTCTCCCCACCTGTCCTACCCCCCCCCCCCTCAGTGTCTCTCTGCTCCCCCACCATACCAGGCCCTATGCCTGCCAGCCTCCACTCCGACAACAAAAGACTTTCTCGCTGTCTGGTCCAAGCTTTCCTTGAGCGACCACCGGGACGCCGGTGTGCCTCTGCCCTTCCGAAGACCCTCAACCATTCCCAGCCCCTTCGCCTTCTCCTTTCCGCGTGCTCCTTCGCCCGCCGGGTGGCAGGCCTCTCGGTGCCTTAACGGACAGCGGCAGGTGTTTGTGTGCGGCCCGATGCATCCACTGGTCGAAACCCGAGAACTCCCGATGCCCTGGCATGCCAAATAAACTCCCACAACTCACCCGCCGCTGCCACCAATGTGAACTTGAGAAAAGGTGAATCTGCTCAATCCCTCAGCGCTGCTATTTTGACCCGCATGCTTTGCACATGCTCAGCAACGATCGACCGGCAGACTTTGGGAAGGAAAAAAGGCAGATCGGCGTTAAAACAAAAAAGGGGAATCCCAACCAAGTTTGTCTCCTTGTTGACACTGTCTCGGTGTGTAGTCTGTCTGAATCACGGATCGCTCAGGAGTCGTGTTCCTCATAAATGTCAGCGAAGGTGATAAGTGCAGGGTGAGCTATGTGTTTTTATTTAAGCTTAGCTAAGAACATGCAGAGCAAAGAAGATACAGTGTAGATGTGTGAGAAGTACTGATAAGCCTGATGAGGGCTGATGCTGGTGCCGATCAAAATGGCGGGCCTCTACATGACGAGAATACTAGTATGTTTGAATGAGTCTGGGTCCTGGAGCGAGAGACTAGGCTGGAAAACGACAACAACTAAAGCTCGAAAGAATCCAAAATACAACATGGCCCGTCTGTCAACAGCGGAGTACGAAAGCAAGTTAACCAACCGTAGCGAAAAGCTTCGGCCGTTGCATTCACGAGTTCTCCGTCTCCCACGAGACGGGTACAATTAATAGGGTTATTACCCACAATGTTCCCACCTCCTCTTTAATTAAAAAACCAAAACACTGCAGCCTGAGGAATGCAAGGCAGAGGAAAGAGTAACAAGCATACATTGGAGAGAATGAACAAAGAGGAGGATGTGAATGAGAGACAGACAGAGAGAGGAAGAGAAAGAAACTTTTTAGCAGATTGGAGTCATGAGGCCTTTCCGGACAGAATTGATTTTGCCCATGCACATCGGTCATTTCATTTCATCTGCACGGTAGAATATTTTACTGGGAACCGTGGTAATCCAGGAGCCGGCCGCTGCAGATCATTGAAATGCCAGATGCAGCAGCTCCTGCATCATTTTTTCTTAGCACAAACACCACACGAATCTCCTGGCTTTATTGCTTATTTCATATTCTATTTGTGTGCTTCTATTCTTTTCCCCCCTCTGCTGAATCCTACTACTTTTGATGCATCGACACTGGTTGCTCTTGTAATCCAGAGCGAGTGCAGAAATCGGTTATTACGCGAAACACAGTTGTCGATGTGAGCGGGATTAAAATGACCCCAGTACGTCAGCATTAACTCAAAATACAGTAAGCAACTTCAGCTGGAGGTTTTATCAAGGTCGCCTGAGAAAATCACTGATATGTTTGTTCATAAAAATGGCCAATCACCAAACCTCCTCTGGTAATACTAATGCTGTCTAGAGAGAGCTTTACTTATACAAACATTTATCGCAGGCAGAGCTGCTTTGGAGGCAGAAATGATCTCATTGGTTGAGGTAAATCTCAATGGGCGGAGACAAAGAAATGTTTTCTGGCCAAGTAATGCTAGACTGAAGCCCAGTGGAAAAGGCAAGGAGGTCAGTAATATGATCAAGCCTAGCGCTCTGCTACCAACTCAAAAAATGCAATCTAGCCATGCTAAGTTATGTCATTTAGTTTAGCTAGTTAGCCTAGCTAGCGCTACTATCTCTATCTCTCTACTCCTGCCAGTGTCTCTGTCCTCTCTGGGGGTAGCGAGTCAGCTACACTGATATTGTTTGAAGCTCTGTTAATGTTCATAGTCTGAGTAATACAAACCGACCAATCGGGTATAGTTTCTTGTAACTAGTAAACTAGCTAGTTCTACTAAAGGCTATTTACATTTAGTAAAATAAATCCACTATAGCTAACACAATGGAGCAGTTACGATGCCAGTCAGAGTGACACGTTCTGTATCCAATCAGTGCATAGTGATCAATCTCTGTGCACCAATCAGGTAGCTCTCTGTTCTAGCCCCCACCTCCCCTTTGCTTGCAAATCCTGGTCCACAAATCTTTTTGTAAGGGTTTGCGCGCTGAAACAGTGACAAAAGTCGGTGCGCGCAAAATTGACGTTTGCAAGTGTGAAAGCGTAACTGAAAAGAGAGTTTTGTGAATACAAATCAGATTTTCTTACTCAGATTATTTTCACTTTTGTAAATCAGTCTTTTCACTTTTGAAACTAGTTCTTTGCAAATACAAATTCATTTTTCTTGCTCACATCATCCATTTTTCGTGCTCAAACATTATGGCAGGGAAATACCTTCATAGCAGTCTGCCATGTTTTCACCCATTTCCTGCAGAGCTGGACTGGTTCAGGTGGTGACAGATTAATGAGATGTTTGAGTACATGAGGTTTACATTCACCTCTCACCACCAAGCAGCCATGCAGTCCCAGAGCACCGACAAACTCGAGTCAGCATGGGAGCTCTGCGCTGCCTCAGAGTCACGTTACTCTGTGAAAATTGTGCACTGAGAAGGACTTTTTTTTCCATATTCCTATAAGACAAATCTACACATTTCACCCATGGGCGTCAGCGGGGAATGGCAAGGTGTGGCCCCTGACTTTTATTCATGCATTCATATTTATTTACTCGCTCGCTTACTTGCGTTTCTTATTCATCTCAATATCACTTGGCTAGCCAATCTGTAAGCCTTTCGTGGCTTTCATTGGAAAATGAACAACTAAGTGAGATAAATAGACCCTTTTATTCTTGGAACTCAAAGGCAGCTATAGTTGGCAGCTATACTGGACCACAATCAGCCCAAACAGCTATTTTGTTAATGTACCAATAGAGTAACAAAGCCAAAATTGGCCCACAGTGGTGGGAAGATGGGCAGTCAGCTGGGTATGGCAAGGTTAGCCTAAGTGAGTCCAAATTGGATTATTTTGTTTTTCTCGTTTTAATTCAGAAAAGAGCAAGCAAAGATTGTCAGGAATTTATTTGGAAGCCATAGGTTAAAAACAAACACATCAGAGGAGCATCCAGGACCAGCGTGCCTTCTAAGCTGATAGTTTGGTGACCTACGCCTAATCATTTATCAGTCATTGCTCCACTTTGTCTCCAGATATTTAGCAGATATCGTCAGGTTTGGAAGTTGCCTGTTGCAGGATTTAAACCTGCGACCTTCCCGTTATATGATAGCCTTTGCAACCGCTACTACTACTGTGATGGTGAGACATTGGTGAGCAACAGGCCACTGGACAGCTCTTTCAATACTTCCTATACTTCGTCTTGTTTGGCGGTCACTAGTGCCACAAAACTGTTGTAGGTATAAATACCGTGACCTCCAAAAATAATACAATTACAAAAAAAGGTTAATTCAAAACTTGCTGTAGGTGATCATAGCTGCCACACCACCTCAGACAATTGGACGTGATTGCTTGAAAGAGATCTATAAAAATACCATACACAACTCACAAACACTAGAAATAGGTCTGACCTCCAGAGGAACACAAAGAGATTTGTTTTTAAAAATACATTTAACATCACTACTGTCGCTCGTCTTGAGCTTGCTTGTGTGCGTGCTTAGATGTGTGTGTGCGTGTGTGTGTGTGTGTGTGTGTGTGTGTGTATATATACAAGCATCTCAAAGTCTTCTGAGACACTGACACTTGGGGAAGAAGTGAATAATGCACCTCACACCTGAGTAAAATAAAATGAAATAAAATCCCAGTCTGTTTTTTTCTCCACGCAATACACTGCCACGGATCACAGACTCCAAGAGTTATATGGTGTGCCTATAACAAATTGGATTTCGTTGGCTTAGTTTGCATGCATATTGCTTCAGCGCAGCTCCAAATAATAGGGGCTGCCATGCATGCAAGGCCGAGCCGCCCGTGCTGAGGAATGGGGGCTCTGGCCATGGACAAACCTGCAGGAGGCCCGAGAGGCTTTCTGCTGTCCATCGTCACCATCTGACCCCCAAGATGACAGTGGAGAGAGGGGAGGGACGAGAGACTGTCTGTGTGGCTGTGTGTTGGGGTGCGAGGGGGTGGAGGTGGGTTATGTGTGTGTCTGGAGGGGAGGTTAAAAAGCAAGAAAAAGAGAGATCGAAATCAGGCGAAGACCTTCCACCACCAACTTAAGCCCTCTTTTCTTCCTCTAAGCTCTGTCCTGACCCGGGCCAGTACTGGCTTTTGCTCTCCACGCTGGCAGTGCTGCATCCGTCTGATCTGATGCAACCTCAGGATCATTTGGCCTCTCTTGCCGCAGAAAGCTGCATTGGTAGTCGCCGTGATAACAAGCACTTTTTCATCTGGACAGATCTCAGAGACCAGGGGTTTGTGCTGAGAGGGCTATGGGTCGAGAGAGGACATGACACAAGATAGATTCAGTGAGCTTTTAAGTGTTTCACAATGGATCGATAGCAGGCTGGGGACAAGGTAAACCTCCCTACGAGGGATGGGAATGGCTTCCAGATCCATCAGGCTACAAGATGTCATCTCTATACTGCAGCTGCCAGGGTTGAATGCACATAGCAAATAGAGAACGGTGTTCCTGGGATGTTGGGGGACTTACAGCACACCAAAACACAAGGAAATTATCAACACATTTAAGTGAAACACCCTTGCATCTATTGTACCCTGTCAGAATTCATTTAGAGGTGGCCAGTGTTTCAAACAATGCATTATCGTGACTCGGGAACCTGGTTTCTAGAAGCGAACCGCTATGGCCGCAGAGCTGGGGAACAAACTGCACAGGCGTGAGCGGTGAATGAAAATGAACTCGATAACCTTGGGGGCAAAGAAAACCGTCTAGCACCTATTTCAGTCATCTGTTGATTAATGAAGGTAATTATTTGGGTTGAGAGTCCGCTCACGCTGCTGCTCCTGCTGGGATCCTACTGCAAACTACGCCCGGATCTATTTTCTCATACAACTTTGAAACCGAAACGTCGATACACGAAACTTGATGTGTGTGACAATACGAGAAGATGCTGATGAGTAAAGATGCTTAAAGGCAATAATTAAAAATGAGTTATTAATTATGATATCGTGAATGTGTCATGCTTGCAATCTTGCACAATTAACTCAGTCCATTACATTCTTTGGATTTATGAGATGAAGGCTGGGGTCGGGATATAAAGAGTTTTTGTTCCAACATGAAACATCCACCACTTGAAAAAAGGTGGCATGCAGTCTTACAAAATGATTAATATTGCAAAGCTAAAACGAATAGCAGCACTTTTTGAAGGATAGCAGGTAACTTAAGTCCTCGGGTGGCAGAGTGATGACAGTTTTACAGATTGGACTCTATATTTTCAACATATTGAATGATGAACTTCATATGGGCGTTTCCAAAATGGAAAGATAGTATTTTGGGAATGAACTCTTTATACAAATCTCCTGATGGGGAAAACAAACCAAAGAAGAGACCCTCCTCAGGCTAAGGCCTGGTTGAGATGACAAACGGCCAGCGTCCCACCACCTTCATAATTCATGGGTGTTTCATTGGCTTGTCAACACCGGTTGAGGGCTGCAGACATAATGCAAAGATATGACGGCTCTCCGGCAAACAAAGGTCTGCAAGGGGGGCGCTGAATGGCGTTACCCTTTCCTCCTAGTGGAGATAAATAACTTCACCTATGGCCGTACTATAATGATCACCTGCTTTAATGCTACGTACCAGATATAAACCAATAAGCTCTCTTTATTTCCCTTATTCTGCAGAAAGTTACATAAGTGATGACATTGCCTAAGGAGCCTCATAATGTGTGTGCCCCCAACTTTTGCTAATCTGCATAATTCATTTTTTTCAGCTAATAGTCCATATAATCAGCATTAATTCACACATTACTTGACTATTTTCCTCCAATAATCACCTCATAACATCAACTTTTTGCAAATCTTAATGCAAATTCATTCATTTGTGTGTACCTGCAGCTCTGCAGCTCATTTTCCAGAAAATTTTTTCCATGAAAAAATAAATCAACCAGAAATAAGATCTTACTCTGCTAAGATACTCATCAACATGGGGCCGACCCCCGACCTCGCCCCGCGCTTCAAGTTCACCCGTGCAAAGCAAAGTTAGCGAGGCGAGGTCCTGCCACGTTCACGTCAAGGTTATGGAAATGAGCAGGCGCACTGTCCTTCATTACTGATGACTTGAAGGGGGTGGGGGGGTGGGGGGGGGATGCTGCCCCTGCCAGAGATCACACTGTATCCGTCTGAACCGGCTCAATCGATACAGGGGAAATCCTTCCCATTCGATTTAGATCAAGCTCTGGGAGGCTGAGGACCACGGGACACGACGCAGCTCTAGTGGTCTCGGTCTTGCTCTAAAAACTGCATATTTGAATGCAACAGATGTAACCCCAGCATGTCACGTAATGTGTCGGAGGTTTAGCGTGTTAATACTGTTCCAAGACAGCATAACTTTTCCTTTACTGACACTTTTCAGACCCTGTCCATTCTTCAACCACCACAATTATCAGACCACTTTCTAGGCAGACTCTCATTTGGCTTTAACATGAAGAGCCAAACCTTTGCTCTCACTGGCCTATCTGAAATGCAGCTTAGTCACATTGTACAACACTTGATGGTATCAAGCATTATAAAATGCTGTATATTACTTTGTGGTATCAAGCTGTTGATTCCTAAATGCAACTTTACCCCTATAAAAATGGTGTTAAAGTGCCACTGGTCTTGTGCTGCCCCGGCTGGAGCACTGACTCCGTTGTGGTTTGGTGCCAGGGGAACGGAGCTGTATGTGCTGTGGAAGCATCAGCTTTTAAAAGGCTAAATTTAAACCCCTGGAGTCTTGGCCTTGGTATGCAGTGGCCTTCCAGAACAACATAAACTCCAAATAAGCCCTGAGGGGCCTACTGGATCACCTGGCTGCTTTTAGGAGGTGTCAGCTCACCTGGACCAGCCCACCTTCCCTTTGGATAAGGTTAAAATAAATGAAAACACTGGAGGATATGTTCTTTGTCATGTCAATCCCATTGCTTCAAAACAGCAAAGCAACCCAATCAGTATGTAATGGAATCAAGATACAACAAATTAGAGAAGAGACTGGCCATCATTATCTATTAACACTGCAATTACCCATTAAAGGTGTTCATGATAACATTGGAATCACCAAAGCAATATAAAACTTTAGCTATAATACTAAGAGGATACTTGTAGACTCGCAATTCTTTCATGACATTTAATTTAAAAACAAAAAGCAGTCTTCAGTTCTTTCACCTTCTTGGGGTTGTTTTTCTATTCTACGGAACTGCAGGGCTCATCACCAGCTCTTGAAATCGATCAGACTTTTGGCTCACCTTATATGACAGAGAATAAATCCCCACAATAAATAGAAACAGCTTCAACAATTCAATTTCAGTGAAATTTTAAAAATATTCCAACTGCTGTCATAACTCCACAAAACTGATTCCTGATCAGTTGGCACAGAATTGCATGGCAACTTAAAAAAAAACATTGTGTTTTTTTGCACTGCTATAGATAATGAGTGTTCAGGTTGTAAAGTTTAAACATTTATAGCTCCAATATCAGAAAAGCAGGAGATCGAATAGCGAGAGAGTGGGGCTATTAAGTTACAGCAGGGGTATCCCTCTTCACCTTGCGGGGGAGGTGTAAACTTTTCCCCCTCTAAGTTGCCTTTCCTTGCCATTTCCTTTGACGGAGTGGCTCTCATCCCTGCCAGCTTTCCCAGTGTTACACTTCAACAGCAAGGTGAGAGTCGACGCACTCATCAGCCCTAAATTGAATCAGAAAGTCTTGATCTCTATCGCTGACAGAGGCACCAAACACCAGGATGGTTTGGTGTTGGGGATGCATTGCAGCAGACACTGACCATTTGTAAAACTATTCTGAAAGGATTATTTCTTCTGCATGCTTTTGCTTGGTGGACACAACTATTTAGTTACTGTACATACTAAATTTACAAAAGAAAATGCTACAAATCAAGTTGCCAAAACGATTTGAACCTCCCAAAAGACACGCCAGATGTACGCAGGCTTATTGCATTATTTTAAATGGATTGCAATGTAATGCATTTCAATTAGCGCCCTTATTTTGGGACTTCCTGTAAGGGCAACATTCTCTCGCCACTCAAGTTTAACAACAACACTCTGTAGTCTTCAGGGAAGCCCCCCACCCTCCACACGTCGCTGTTGTCATCAGATAATCAACATGCCATTGTGACAGGGGAATCTGAGAGGCGTGGGGCAGCATATCACAGCCACACTGAATAGTAGGAGGCGTTAAATACAAGGTCCCGCCAGTCAGTGACAACCAGCTAAGCCTATAGGAGCTTGCATATAGATCAACACTCAACCCGCTGCCAATTCACCCTGATAGAGGCGTATACACATATTGCCAATTCCTGCAGAATTGCATATGTGCAATTTGTTTAACTGACAGCCAAGATTGTCTCCAAAATGAGCAATGACCCTGAGGCACAGCCGAGCCACTTGGTGTCAAAAACGGAGAAGTCACTGGGATTTTTTATTTCTACCATCCTAAAGAGATGACTTTTTTGGAGATATTCTATATCTGTAGGGCACCGATGACAGGCTACGGCTGATAACGTACATCAGAGAGACACTTTGTCCTCCCATGAGCACAATACAACAAACACATAACAGTCAAACTAAATCTCCTATTCAGATTTCAACCCCCCCCCAAAAAATCTCAGAAAATCTCACCACATATAAACTGAGCAAGGATCTGTTTCACCCTATCCATCAGTGGTTCTCAAAGTGGGGTCCTTCAGGGGTACCTTGAGGGGGCCCCAGGGGGTCTACAGCTAAATGAAGACTACATTAATTTCACTGTAATGCACTTTAGAAGAATGACTATTGCAATCTCAGGTTTCACTCTCACCACTATAACAGCCCCATTAACAACTATCTTCCCGTATTCTTCCCATGGGACTACATTCAAAACTATGACATTGGATTTAGCGCACTTAATGCAACACGTCCACTGGCTATGTCAAAAGGCTGCACGGGGCACGAAGACGTGACAGGATATTCCCACCACACCAACATACAACCTGTCGTGTCATTTACAAGCATAGCTGCTGTGCATAACCACATACAGAAGCGAGGCTGTGCGAGCAATCTGCGTCAAACAACTAAAATAGTAATTGCAGAGGGCGGGCATGTACGCAACTTAGTGAAAGTCCTCTCCGCGAGCGGCAGAATTCACCCATAAAAGTAAAAATAGCAATGCCTGATTATGTAAAAAGAGATCCTCGAGGGAAGAAGATACTATGGGGTTGGTGGGTTTGTGGCGGGGGGGGGATACATGATTAATAGCATTTTACACTCAAGAAGAGTGTAAAATCCGTGTCAGATACAGAACCAGAAAACCAAATAATATGGTTGTAAAAATGGCAAGAAGCTTACGTCGGGTCAATTTTTTTAGCCCTTGCACCTGCAGACGGGACTCTTCATGGAGCTTCCCCGAGCCAGAGTGCTGTCGACAGGTGCGCCGGGCTGCAGCATGCAACCTGCGACAACTTCCCCCCAAAAAATCCATAATTCATGCCGACAAAGCCAAAACAAACGTATAACAACAACAAAAAAAACAACTTCCACGATATCTAACTTGGCTCACTTATTGATAACACTGCCGCTTTCTCGGACACAGCACGCGCCGTGGACGTTTTTTAACGGTCGGCTTCGCGAATAATCTTTTTACTCACAGTTCTCAAGAATTGGATCTCATCTTCCCCTTCTCCGCCCTCGGCCATGGCTGCGAAGGAGCCTGTCAGACTCTGAAAGCCACCACTGAGTGTCGGCGGAAACGCGACGCTTCGCCCCTCAAGCCGATATTAGCATAGAGCTCGTCCACACAGCCATATAGGGCAGCCCGGCCGAGCCCTCCCTCCTCCCTGCGCCCCGACGCCAGCAGTGCGGACCTGCGGACGGACGGAACCCGGAGCATCAGAGGACGAGCCGGGTGCTGCTGCTGCTGCTGATGCTGACAATGATGGTGATGATGCTGAGAAGCGACAGTCCACTTCTTCTTCTTCTTCTCCTTCTTCTTCTTCTTCTTCTGCACGTCCCCCAGCTCTTGCTGTGGGCAACCCCCTCAACGCACACAGTAGTCAGCAGTCTAGTTGACTCCTTGTCTGGCAATGACGCAAAGTGGTCAGAAGGTAGAAATGAATGGCAGCACTTTGGCTGAATGCAAAGTTAAGGATGGTGCGGTGTCTCTTTGTCTCTCTCTCTCTCTCTCTCTCTCTCTCGCTCTCGCTCTCTCTCTCTCTCGCTCTCTCTCACACATTGCACACCAGTCTCTCACACAGTCTGTAGTCAGATTTCATTTCAGTATACAGAAATAGATTTTCATCTGTTTTTTATATTTATCTTTTTGATAAACTTGGCCAGGGCTGATGAAGCCATTGCAATATGTATTTCACTTTAAGCAGTTTAAGTTTAACTAGGAGAGCTTATAATTTAGTATCAGAACCTTCTGGAAGGAATAGGTAGGCAATGATTTGTCATTGTACATTGCTACTTATTCAATTTCTTACTCACTTACTGACTCACTGACATGCTTAATTTCTCACTTACTTACTCACATACTTACTGACTTATTTACTTACTTACTCACATACTTACGGACTTATTTACTTACTTACTCACATACGTACTGGCTTATTTACTTAGTTACTCACATACTCACTGACTCATTTACTCACATACTTACTGACTTATTTACTTACTTACTTACTTACTTACATACTTACTGACTTATTTACTTACTTACTCACATACTTACTGACTCACTTACTTACTTACTTAATTTCTTACTTACTTACTTGCTTACTTAACACTTTTGAATATCACTCCTTTCCCCCCCCAGGCTTCACATGCTTATGTTGTTTAAAGCTCTCTTTATGCAAAGTTGGTGGCTTTAAGGCCCACAATCAGCCCAAACAGCAATGTTGTTAATAGCCCAATAACAAAGCCTAATTGGGCTCACTAATTGGACTCACATGGGCATCGTCTGGAAATGGCAAGATGTGGCACTCTCTTAACCAAAGTAAAGGACAAATTCGATCTTGCAGTTTTTATCATTATAATGGAGAGCAACGAATACAAATAACCAGAAGTCTATCTGGAAGCCGTATCTAAAAATTACACCAGAGGAGCATCCAGGACCAAGGTTCCCTCTAAGCTGATAGTCTAGTGACCTACGTCTAATAATTGAACACACCGACCAAATAATAATATCTTGTCAGTCGTAGGTCATTGCTCCACTTTGTCCGCAGAAATGTAATCTATTTCTAAAAGCAGGGTTGGATGTTTTTGAAAAAGAGCCAGTGTCCTCAGCTTTAAAAAAAACAAAAAAACGTAATCTATTTGGAGGTGACACCACCTACACTGAAGCCTTAAGGCAGGGGAATTTAATTTGGCTTGATGTAACCATTCATAAGACTCAAATCAATGATGTTATTACGATATAAAACCTGCAGCTTCTCTATTGAAATTAATTGGGAAAGATGACAGGTGAACGTGACACCATTCGGGGGGATTTTCTAGGAATAAGGGTTCATTCTCCAGGATAGTAAAAAAAAAAAAATCAATCTATAGATCTATGAAAATTTGTTTTACACTCCAGGTTCATTTTACATGTTAATGAAATCAAATCTTCAAGTAATAGTTTCTGGCTCCCAAATAATGATACTGACCGTATGATTCGACCATATGAATAACATTAAACCGAGTGGCGTTTTCCTTTTAACATTGCTCCCTATTAAAAAGCAAGGCCTACATCATCAATCAACGTTAGTCAGGTGCCCAGACCCAACTCAGTAATAGACTCCATTCAGCCTCGCTCACTGATCAGGAGACGGATGGGAGAAGCCAAACGTAGCCCTGATGGAAGAGAAGGGGGAAGAAAAAGATCATATCTCCTGCCAAAGACATGGCTGACATCTAGTGGACGGTGGCCCCTGGGTTCATTAAAGGGCCGTTTCCTCCGTGATGCATCTGAATTTGGTTGATTCTACAAGAAAGTTACAGTACATTCTTTAATTCATTAGATGTTGTATCTTCGTTTTGAGTTGAAAACCTAGACAATCCCATTCAGCTTATAATCAAGTCAAATAAGTTGTTCCAAACAATATCTCTCAGTGAAGTTCATTTTACACTATTCAACAAATTCAATCATCATAATCTATATTGCAGATCCCTCTCTGTAACAGAAGCTGTAGGGTTCTTCTTCAACACCGCAACCAGTGTCAGAGGGGGTTCAAATGTAATCTAATAGTGTCAGAGGCGTTCAAATGTAATCTATTACAGGTGAATCGTTACCATGCGCAAAACTGAAATCAGGAGCAGCATTCCCTGGGTCTAGACCAATTGGTGATGACTACTTTCAGTTGCTTTTCGATTGCTTTGCTTCCCAAATGCAAAGACTAGTCCATGTGAAATCAAACAATAGATTTATTTGACTTTGCAGACTGTAATTAAAGCAGTGTCATCATCTTCTACCATTATTTCAAGATGTGTATAGGTTTGGTTTGGTTTATTAGTCACCTATTTGCTTTTTCAAAATTATCTACTTTATGGTTGTGCGTTCAATAACAAGACACGGCTAAAAATTTTCCCTTCAAACTTTGTTTCCTGTAGTCCATGCATGCCGTGACAGCTGGGCCAGCATGTCAGATTAGCCCAGTGCACTTACCGACTCACAGCTGACCTAAATAGAGTCCCTGGTCAGTAGTTGACTGGGACGATGGGCAGATGTGGGTTAACAAAGAGACTATGTAAGAGCCTACAGATTCATAGCCGTGAAGTCAGCAGAAGCCACATTATTACTCCCAAGTGCCTACCTCTATCATTTCAACCCGGTCATAAGTGTCATAATGTCAATGCTACTCCTGTTACACTTGATTCTACACCTGAGACTGACACATGGCTCCAGTACGTGAGTTAAAACTGTAGACAGACAAATGGATATTTACTATGACAGCCTACTAGTATCATGTGAGAAAATAACACAAGGCTGCCCGTCTTGTTTCCATCACCGCCAAGTCAACCCTAGAGGATTAGATTGATTAGTGGCAAATCCTCATTGAGCCTACCGTCTGTTTGTTTGTGTGCTGCTCCCTTCAATACCTGTCACTCCTCACTGGATTACTGGCCGTGATTTATATCCGATGAGCCAATAGGAGGCATCCAAAGCAGCACCGGACATTATTATCAGGATACTATTATTGGCTCATGCCAGTTGTCTGTCACCGCAGTGGGCGGGCACTTGTACCCTGTCACCTGAATGTCGCTGTGACTGCAACAGAGGAATAACCTGCTGCTGGATGGAGGGATGTATCAAATCCAAGTAAGTCAGTCTGTTTAATTATATGTTTTGCTTTCATTTTTTTGTTTTTTGTTTATGACAAATTTTCTAATGAATGTGAATATGAATTGGATATTATTTAATTCATTAAGTCAGCACTTTTGAATCAGTTTTTGCACCAAAAATATCGGTAATATTGTGTGATAAGAAGGCTAGAAGGGAGTATGAGCAAAATAACAAACAATAAACTGTAAACTGTAGTAATACAAGCTGGTTTGTTCATTGAAGTTTGTGATCCATGGTCACAAATGTTTAGCTATTAAGTTTTTCATGTTTTTGTTCAAAGTCATTTAAATTAATCTTTCCAGAAAATTACTTTGAACTTACGTAGCATGTTTCTAGTTAATAAGGGCAAGCCAAGCCAAGGAGGAATTCTTCTCACATACATATTATTTCAATGCAAACCTGTGTGTGTGGCGTGCGTGTGTGTGTGTGTTTGTACAAGGAAATGTATGTACCTAAATTCATTTGAATTTATATTAATAAATGAAATGTACTCTTTTTTTATTATTATTATTTATCAGGATTCATGAAGCTGTCCGCTGGTTTTATTGGTCTAAACATTCCAAAGACACCAACCATCATCTGCTTTAACTATAGTAAGCAAACTACATCATGAAGGGCTCTCACACTACCTTGAGCCTCTATGCCCCTGTCAGAGAGAGGAGCTGTGTGAGTCCACCCCTGTCCATCTGCAGGGGCCCGGCTTCCCCCTCCAAGGCCCCTCACGAGAATCAAAAGAGACGAACCTCTAGCTGCAAGGAGGAGAGACCAGCTGAGACCTGTGCAGAGGCTTCAAGCAGACAGATTTAAAGAAAACCTCGACGTCCGCTGGCTGACAGAGCTGTTACCGCTGTGTTCGGAGTGCCAGGCTTTCGTGGGCATGGGCAACCACCAGGGCAGCAAGATTAAGCCTAATCCCCAGAGTTACCCGGAGAGCCAGGATACCTCACCGAGATCCCCCGAAGTCCAGACCCCCAGAAAGAGACGGAGGAGAAAGGAGAGGCTCGGCTGCACCAGCGCCCTTCAGCAGGCCCTCAAGCTGTCGCCGGGGACTCCGCGGAAAGCGCCAAGGGGACGTAGACTGCTTTGGTTAATGAGCACTCCTACCTTTGGGGAGACTCAGGAGTGGGACGTAGTGGAACAGAGGCCAGCCATCTGTACTCCCACCGCCAGGAGAAAGAGAGTCATAGGGAAAGAGAGCGAAGAGCGAGGTACTTCTGCAATTTCTCCTAGATCTTTCCACCAGGCGTGCTCTTTTCCCCCCGGAGATGTTTCATCCGTACAAGAAGAGCTTGCTCTCGCTGACTCGGACACCGACCTTTCCGAGTATGACAACGAGATGTACGTAACACACACCTCCCCCTCTAGACTTCAGGGGACTGGCGAGACGCAAGACAGCATCAGACATTCTCCAGAAGGGGGGATCGCCCAGGTCCCGAGCCCTGCTCAGGTGGCTGGCAAAGTGGGCGAGGAACGGAGGGCAGAGGGCGCAGAGGAGAAGTCCTCCCAGCGACAGTGTGAGGATGCAGCGTGGCAAGTAATGGGGAAGATCGAGGAGGTGGAGGGGATCATACGCCAGGTGAGGCTCACCAGCGCAGACTGGATGAGAGAGGACAGAGAGGTGAGAGATAAGTTCCAGTTTCCCTCATGTGGATGCGTGGGCGAGGAAGTCAAACCCCTGCAACAAAGATGCCAGCCCGAACACGGAGCTCATTCCCAGCCGCAGACCCAGAACACGCAGGCCGACCAAGACAAGCCTCTCCCATCTGAGGAGCTCCGAGCCCTGGGTGAGGCTCTGAGCCAGAGTCTGCGCCTAGCCCTGAGAATGGAGGGTCTGGGGGACCACAAAGACGTTAGGCCAGTGAAGGCAGAGAGTGAACCCTTTGGGGAAGTTAAGAAGACGTCTTGTGACTTAATCTTTGGGCAAAACTCCCCAGAATCTCCTGGGAGGCCTCTGAATCTACCGTCAGCTCCTTACGACTTGACCCCCGACTCCTCGACAGTGCCAAACAGTCCTTTACCACTCTCTCTCTCAGCTGTTGCAGACATCTCCGCTTCACCCTCGCCCTCTCTCTCCACAATCCTAGATGTGTCTCCAAGGACGTCTAGCAGCTTTGATGGCACGTCGCCGCCCATCCCGTGGTCTCGGTCATCCTCCTGTCCGTCCAGCCCCGGGCACAGCCATCACTCGCTGTGTCTGACCTTGACCGATGAGCACGAATCGGCCAACACCGAGGTCCAGATAGAGTGGTCAGACAGTTTGTTCCCTCGGGAGGCTGAAGGCTTTGGAAGTGACACAGAGGTTGCCAGCGGGACAGAAAACACCAGGAATACTAGGAAGAAGGTGGCTTGGTCGGATCGGGCCTATCGACGCAGCAGTGAGGAAGCCAGCCTGCTCTCTTCAGGTACAGATACTAGTAATGCTTAAATGAATGCTACAGAAAGCAGGTTGTAAAGTAATAGGAGTTAAGTGAATTACATGGTATGTGACCTGAACAAGTGAAAGGGTCATTTTGTCACGTTACTTCTGTTTATCATTTTGGGCGATGTTATACGGTCTTCCAAAGGATTCCTTAGGCATGGATGGCTTTCTGGTGGATTAAGCAAGACAAATTACCTCATGAAGGTCTTAATCGATGTTCCAGGTTGAGAAGGCTGTGTGCCTCAGATAGACATGGCCCCTACGTAGAGACCGTCCTGAAATAACAACATAACATTGACATTTAGTGGTTGGTCAGTGAAGTGAACAGGAGCAGGAAGAGCAGAGGGCGGTGGTGCAATGGTGACTTCTGACTGTCGGGTTTAGACATTGGTTAAGGCTCGCTGATTGCAATGCTCTTGTCTGCCAGGTGTCTGGTCTCAAACACTCGTATATTCTCCTCTGGGTCATGTGAGCGCACGCACACACACACACACACACACACACACACTCACACACTCACAGCTGCTGAAGCAGACCTAAAGGGTGTGTGGCAGCCTGTGAATAATGACCCCATGCTGGTTTGACATACCGGTATGTGTGTGTGTGTGTGTGTGTGTGTGTGCTCAGGCGTATAAGTGCTGGATGAGCACCTGATGTGGATACCCTGGTGGCAGGGTCTGGTGATGGGAGGTGCATTGACCTGAGACGGCTCCTCAGAATGAATCGCGCCAGGAATGTCTGAAAGGAAAGAAGCCAGGCTGCGTCATGCTGTTCTCCATCATGCCATGTTTTCTAAAGACTGCAAAAAGTCATCTCGGATCATCTCAGAGAGGGCAACGAACTCTAGCTGTGATGCTGGGATGTCCCACTCTGTAGCAAATTGAGGAGGTGGTACACTTACAAAGAGATGGGTGAACTTTTTGAGACTGACGCATTTCTCACTATGATTTTTTCTGTTAAGCGCTAGATCAGTTTAAAGTCTGATGGCTCTTCTTAGCCTTTCAGAAAGCCTGCCCAGGCAGGACAGCAGGACGCCTCGCTGTCCAAATAGGATTAACGCTTTGAGCCTCGCGAAAGACACGAAATCTGGAACAAAAGGAACAGAGAGAGATTGAGTGCTGTGCGGACTTTTCTCCAAATCCAATATTCTGTTGCATGTGGTTGAATCGAGGACAGATAATTTTCATGAGCTGGAACAATGTGATCTGGTTAACTCGCCTTTGAGTAGGTTTACGTGTCCGCTGGAGCTCATGCGATTGGCCTCTCCGCAGTCCATCTGGAATGATGACATCTTGCTTTACTTTCACGCGTGTAACTTACCCTACTTTCCATGCTGAAGGTTAGAGAAGGGAGCTTGTGACCAGAAGGGAGGGGAAGTAGAGGACTCGGATCAATTTGAATGCAGGGAGGGAACAAGGCACACTCTCCTCTCCCTCAAGGTTGAGCTGCCCTTGAGTACATCTGGTAGTTGCCGGATGCCTTCCAGTACCATTTTTAGCATCGGTCCACCCCAGTGGGAATTAAACCCCCCCGCCCCCCCCCCCCCCCTAACCCTGACCATGTTAGTTCCTTCCTCAACTTGCTGGACATTCCCTTCCCTGCCAGGCCAGAATATATTTAGTCAATTTACCTGGTTAAATAAGAATCCTAATCCAGTCAGACTAGTGACTACGTGAAAACATGGTGCTGGTGACATAATGTCTTCCTCTAAGGCTGCCCTGACAGCTTGCATTAGCCGTCAACCAGCCAGCGCTACACATCCATCACCTAATATACATCCCTGCATTTTTATCCTCACCAAAACACCTGGCATGCCCCCACCCACGCCCCACCGCCTCCCCACTCCCTTACATAAATATGATATATTAGCTAGTGTACAACCGTCAAAAAGGCAATGTGTGATAAAGTTTGGAGTGATGTCTGTAAAAAGCAAAATGCTCCCAAGGTGTATAAAGTTTGACGATCACTTTGCTCATGTTTTGTATTCTGTCCAGCACCTGTTTAAGATTGGGATGCACATATTTTTTTATTATGCTTTGCAAAAAGCAGAAGCCACTTGAGGATTAGAAAATGTAAACAAAGTCAAAGCACGTAACTGCAGGAACAAAAGCTTTATCTCATTTGGGTGCAGTCGGCTCCTCTTGGGGACCTGAAATCCCAGGAAAATTAATGAATTTTGGATACCGGTCGATTGACAAACTGGGTTGTTTGTTCAGTTATGTTCAGTGAACACAACATTAAAAACACAATGCCAAGTTTACCATTTTGTCTTTTCTCACCTGCTCCTTCAACTTTGTCTGCCCTTCCTGATGGATTTGATGGTTGTCATGAGCAGGGGTCCCAGTTGAATTAATACTAAACTAATATTTTGTGGAGGAGTTGAAGAGATGTTTGTCTTCACAGAGGTTTTCCTTTATATTTCTTTGAAGTTCCTCCTGATGTCCTCACGGGGATACTGTAACATAATGTAGCTAACACACAGAGGATTTACTGCAGGACTAGAGTTGATCTCCTTTCAAAACCAGTCGGTTGATTTGGCATTCTGGTGGCTTGTTTGTCAGGCAATGATATTTACAGAAATGGAGGTTATCTCAAGAAAAATCTACGACAAGGTGGAAAAACAAAAAATCCAAAAGTAAAAAGCAAATCTATTCTGAGTCTGCATGTCAATGCTGCTACTGAGACTGCAGGCACATTGATATTGATATACAATAGATGTAGAGGGTTCATGCACAGCACAGTCTTTAGTCTAAATGTATGTTTTCCTCTGTTTCTTTTGCACCATACAATACATGCAGCAAATGTGAGTAAGTAGTGTGTAACGGCACCGCACCAATCACGCTAAAACAAAATCCTGTACACTCTTTTAGTGAATAAAAGGTTCTTTTTAAAGCAAGGCAACTTCATATCAGCCAGAAAGGTGACATCACGATGCTTTATACCAAAGGATACCAAAGGGATGAGAGAGGCAAAAGGTCTAACATTGGTGGGTGCAATTTCTCTGGACACTCGCCTTGTTTAGGAGACAGCTTTGAATTTTGCTCTTAAGTTTGGATTTGTCACTTCCTGTGGGTACAGACCACAGCAGACAATTTAATTTGGGCAAATAGGGTGAATCTAGGGTGTCTCAGTTAATGGGGACGGGATGCTTCTTCTCAGTTGGAAAGATGGGAGGGTGACACAAACGCCATGAGCCAATTGCAAACCCATGATGTTGCGAGTATTTAGCCCAACGATAGTGATGCTGCTCGCTCTCTCCCCCAGACGAAGCTCTCCAGAGACAGGAGGCGATCTGGCAGAGGGAGGTGGAGGAGTCCCTCTTCTCCTGCAGGTCTCTGTCCCGCCCCTCCAGACCGAGGCACGTCGACTTCCTGCGCATCACGGCCCCCGAAGATGACATCACCACCACCGACACGCCCACGTCTACCTCCCCAGATTTTCGGGTGAGTAGCACAGATGGCTAATCTGAGGGAGGGTCCTCCTATTGTCTAGACCAGTGCTTTTCAGTCATCATGACCTGAGAGCCTGCAGGTTCATTCCAGCCAAATGTCACTGCTGTCTGGGCACCCTCACTTTTATATTGCACCCCTGTAGTACTTCATGTCATTATGGTGCTGACCCGCATTTTGTGTCTGCACTACAGTTGAGTCCAGCTTGATGGAATGCTCTAATATACTGGTACTGTGTGACGCACTGTTGTGAATGAATGCTTTCTTTCCCAGTGGTTACATAAGGGAAGGGATTTAATGCAACTGTGTAGGTGCATTGTGTGAGCTATGGTATCGGCGTTAGCAGGTTACGGTAGTTAACTGTGGTTACTCTCTCTCTCTCTTTCTCCGTTTCTCTCTATATGTGTGTGTGTGTGTGTGTGTGTGTGTGTGTGTGTGTGTGTGTGTGTGTGTGTGTGTGTGTGTGTGTGTGTGTGTGCAACAGTGGATTCCCATTTAGCCAGCTGTCGGCCTGCCTCTTGTTGATAGGCGCTTGGGTCTTTTAAGCTGATCGACAGTCTGAGTTGTTACCGTGCAAAATGTATTTGGCTGTAAATACGGATTGGACTGGAAATATGGACTGGATTTGATTTTGAAGATTGGTGGGTTAAAGTACTAATCTGTGCCATTTTCATATAAATAAATGTCTGTTTTGCTACTCCCTATCACAGGCTGATATAACAAAATAGTAATCCAACCTCTAGCCAAACAAAGGATCTCACGGATTACTTATTTACAACGGTAATACAACGTGATTTAACATATACATATATGAGAATATATACATATCCATGTGGTCTAGGAAAACCCACTCAGTATTTGTGAACATGAATAACTCTTCCAAACCTATAAACCAAACAATCTGTAATCTATCCTCTCATGTAATACACAGCCTCGAGCTGCTGCACTTACAAAGAGAATCTGAATCTGCACACTCATCCAAGTAAGCTTAAAATTAATCAGTTCCAACCCAAGAAAATGTCCCCTGATCACCAGAAATTATTTCCATCTTTTCCAAATGATTTACAGCTGACGGGCACAGGAAAAAACACTTCTCATGTCTATAGGAGACAGAAGTGAATGTTCACTAATGTGGACCACATTTTAAAATGCATACCAAACCTGAGCACTGTCACTGCAAATGTTTTCTTAATTATTTTTTGCAATTATGGCATAATTTCTGGACCAGTGATTCAAACACTATGCAAGTCTTCACACACACACACACACACACACACACACACACACACACACACACACACACACACACACACACACACCCTCTAGGACTGCCGTTGAACCCCTTAGCTGTTGTAGGAGGTTTTCAAAAGCCACCATGTCTGTTGTAGGACTTCCACGAGGTCTGTTCAGACTGAAACAAACAAGCCACAGCGTTTTGGGTTGTACTGTAAATATTTGTTGCGATTTGTGAATCATAGATTAAACAATTTATTACTAATTTATGACTCTTATCTGACTAACTCAGATAAGAAATGAGGTTTGCACGGTTTATTACAGCAACTGAAGAGACCAGCAAAACAATAGTAGGGTTGTATTATGGTGTAGCGATCGATGCATTCCTCCCACGCTGTAATCCCACCACCCCCATGCAGGATTCACACCACTGTGTTTGCTCGGGGTCTAATTAGTGTACACTCTGATACTAATGCTATTTCATAGGATTATCTGGATTCATTGCTGTTACATAAACACAGCTTGCATAAAGGCTACGGTGACCCATCCTAGGAATGCAAAAAGCACTTTATTAGCATTACTAAGATTAAGTGTTGCTACGTAAGACCACCACAGGGTGGAACTATGTCTCAGGGACACACAGTGCATTAAACCTTAAGTTTAAGTTATACAATGCTATCACCCATGTTGATCTGTCACTTACCTGTAGACGCTTGATAAATAATATCTTAACATAAAAGCAAACAAGGGTGGAACCCGAGAATAGCCACGTTGAACTAGTCAAGAAGTAGATTTCACAGTATGATATGTTTGTGTGCTATCTTGATTTTTGTTTCGTCTCACCTTTAAAATATTATATTATATTGTATTATCATTTTGCTTCCCTCTAAGCTTTATCAGTTTTATATGTTCAAATAAATATACTCTCATTACAGCCCACAAACCTTAAATTGTCACAAGCTGATTCACTTTTCTGTTGACAACCCACAAAGTGAAACAATCTTCACTATCACATTGATATGTTGTGTGTAACTGAAATCTGAGCAGATTAAGCAGTGTAGTGTAGGTGGGGTTAGACCCACTAAGAAACATAGATTAGTCTGGTGTTGCTCGGTACCTGCAAGGGAGTGGAGAGACCTCCGTGTCATTATAGGTTTACAAGCCAAATGTTTAGCAAGCGGTCTCCTGAGGTCCTATTTGCTCTGCTCTAGCTCTGGGTGTGGTGTCCTGCCATGTGCTTTGGGTGGCTTGCTATGCAGTGCAGCAAACGGATCTGTCAGGGTGTTGGTTTGAAACAGTGGCAGCCACTGCAACCATGAGCAAGCCTTAGGGAGGAGAGTTTAAAGTTGGAGACGCAAAGGCTTGAGACGCCATCTGCTTTCAGTTACACTGTCACGACTTGTAGGACGACGTCCAAGATGCTGCTGGAAGCTTTTGGTAAACCACTGCATCAGGTACAGAGGAACCAGAGGGAAGAGGCTGCTAAAGTTGGATGCAAGTGATCGGACTTGGATCTGGGAAAGATTGCAACTCTGGTTGAGCTCAGCCTCTGAGTCACTCCAGCGAGCAGGGCCACAGAGCTGGGCTTGGAAAATGTTGCTTTTCCATTACTCTTTGGATTTCTCTGCTGCCATTGGTTGCCCTGAGTGACTAACAGCCGCTTCCATTTTTAGGTTCGGGAAGTTAGTTCAATGGTAGTACATGGAGGAGCTGTTGTTACAGTTAAAGGATTTCCTTTCAACAAACTGGAGCGAAAGCAGGTTGTATTTTCAGAGGTGATGATATGACTTTTGAGGTTTTGAGTTAGTGAATACCACTGAAATGAAAACCATATTTCTTGGATTCTTAATAGATTCTTAATAAGGAGAATTTGCTTGATAGTGTAATCTGTTAGATATATGCTTCTGGGATAAGGACTGCATGCCATACAGATGACTTATTACCAAAAACACCATATTTGTTAAAGATGTTTGTTAAAGATCTTGTGTAAGATGATATGAAGCTGCATTGAAGTCATGGATATGAGCAGAGTTGATGGTAACCACAATGCTGAGGTTGTGGGAAAAGCATTCCCAGAGCTCGCTACTAACTCCCTCCTGGACAAGTTCACCACTACCTTCGCCCATAGATCTGACTCCTAGGAGCTTGAACCGCAGACTGCCTTCCTGACATTCTTCAGGACCCTCTCGGGGGAAGAGAATGGGGACATAATGCAGGAAGATGCTGAACTCAATGGTAATCTAAAGACAAATGAGGGCTTAAGTTTTGGAGAGGTTCTGATGCATAACACAGAAATGCAAACTCGACTCCAATCACCTGTGGACGGAGAGGAGATGACCTGTAACTGTGTGAATGGGAGCGGCTCCCCAGACATCCTTAATCAGTGTCTGTGCCCAGTCAAACATAATTACAAAATAGTCAATTACAATAGAGACACACTTGGGGGTTGTCATGTGGCAGAGGGCTCGATGGATGAATGCGTCTCGAATGAGTCCGTGCCACCAAAAAGTCATCAGATTTCAACTGACTGTACAAATGCAGCTTGTGATTGTGTTCCGCCAATCAGTGTGAAGCAGGATGAGGCTAAGAAACCCAACCAGGAAGCGACAGCAGACAAAAACATACAAAGTTCAGAGTACCACAATGAAGACATGCTCACTACTAACAGTGGCGAAGAACATTTCATCACTGGTATTTCCAATCTTCCGTCAGATATGGATGAGGATGTGGTCTCTGAGCCTGGGATCTACTCTGCAGTGAGCACTGGGGAATCTGCTACCGATGGACCTTCCAACACCAAAAATGTAGTGATAACTCTAACTCTAACTAGGATAGGACCTGCTCTTGAAGAACAGTTTGAATCGGCAGTAACAGCAGCACCAACTTGGAAAAATGCCAAAGATGCCGAAGAGATAACTGGTGGGCCTACAAAGGAGGGTGAAGAGGAGGTGAATGAGGAAGAGGAGAAAAGAAATGTGCCGGAAATTCACCACGAAGCAGACGCCACCACTCAGCTCCACTGGCACAGCGACGCAATGCACCCTGCCACATCCCAAGTCGGTGACCCTCCACCTGGATGCACCTCGACCAGGACCACCTTCTCCCCAGGCTCCCCTACAGACAAGTCCATCCAGCTCCCTGCCCTCTTCAGCGGCCTGAGGGTCCTGAGGAAGGGGGTGGCAGGGCCTGAGCACGACACAGTGGCCCAGATCAAACCTTCATCCCAGGGGGCAAGGAAAGCCATCTTCCCTGAGCTTGAGAAGAAGTTGGGGGTGGTCTCCAAAGTTCAGAGCGAGCCCCGGGGACGCTTCCTGGACCAAATCTCCCAGCTCCTAAACCGGGAAAAGAAAGGAGACGAGAGAGAGGAGAAGAAAGTTGAAGGGAGGAGGGAGTCCGCTGAAGAGTCGGAGGGTGTCGGCGAGGAGGCTGAAGGAGAGAGGGACGAGACGAGAGAGGGGAATGAGAACGAAGACTGTCAGGAGGGAGAGGAGGAAGAAGTGAACGGTGAAATGGGGCAGTGCGCAGATGATTCGGAGTCATCGGAGCCTATAAGATCTCCCGTCTCTAGTGCAGAGGCAGCCTTTGATGCCTTCAAGGCCTTCTTCACCCCCAAGCCTTTAAAGAAAGACCCGACAGAGAAGGTGGACCTGGAGGCAGTGAGGAAGAAGATCAATAGTGATAAAGATGTGCTGAGGGCCCTCTTTGAGAGAACCTCCAATAAGACGGCAGTGAAGAAAACCCTTCCTGATGGCAAAGTATGCATCATGTTATGAGACATGGAACATCACACATATATTAAGTGATTCCAAGTAGTTCCTTCTGATGGCTCTTCATGCTGCCCTCTTGAAAAAGTCATTATTTGTATACTGAACTCTGAAGACGTAAACATGTAAATGTGATTATGAATCATTTGGTCATGGGTCTCTGGTTTAATCTCATTCCCCATAGTCCGAGACGTCCACCCCAGGGGAGGGAGAGGAACGCACTCCCGGTCGCCTACAAGCCGTCTGGCCGCCACTCAAAGACGAAAAGATTGGACTGAAGTACACAGAAGCAGGTAATGACAGAATTATGCGAATTATATATTACATTACAAAGCATTATGTCCACTGAAATGTTGAAAAGAGAGGACATAAGAGAGAAAAGCATCTACACGGGTTAAAAACTGATCACCTCCCTAACATGTCCATATTATTATGACTAACACTGTGTTTCAAGTACTTGTGACAGATGTTTGTTTGAAACAGAGCAGCCAATAGGGTGGTAGTGTTTGCTCTGCGGTATCATGTGCTGGTTGCACAGTACAGTGTCATATTATGCTCTTCCTGCTAAGGTAAATATGCCTCCACCCTGTACATGTCCACAGCAGCAAACCAGCCATTGTGCTTCTCAGTCAGTCGTGTGAAAGCATGCAGAATACAGACTGCTTGCACATGAGACATTGACTGTTGTTTGTTGTTAGACTGCTTCTAGATAGGGCCTGTATTGTTAGCTTTTATAAAAAGTTGCATTCAGTACCAGATGGATGGGAAATTCAGATATTGTCAGAAGATATTCAGAAGTTATCAATCACCCAAAGGCTAATAAACTGACTTTCAAATACTTATGTGTCATTGTTGTTGGCTAAAACATACTAAGTATTTGCAAACTCAGGGCAAATGTACTTTACACTTCTCTTAGGCCTTTTTTTAAAGGCATGGAAGTTTTCAAGGACTGGTGATCAAAAAAATGTAATTTATTCCTTAACTTGAAATAATTGTACTTCTATTCATCAGTAGGATTACAAAAGGTTGTTTAAGCAGGGATACAATGTGTGCCTCCTGTATATACACCTTGTTTCCAGCCTCCTCTGCTGACAGTAAATACACCTGCCAAATGATTGGTTTAATCATCCATTTGCAGTGTAATGTTTGCTTAAACAGAGTTCAAGATCGACCAAGGTGCAAGCTATTGGCAGTATACTGTATGCCAAGGTCTGTTAATCAGATGCTTTAATTACTTTTGAGGAAGGGCTGCCATCTTCTGGTAAAGTTATGTATTGTTCTACACCAGAATTACCCAGTGTGTCCTCAACCACTACCTGGAACACCTCCGAGCCTCCTACTGCGAATAAACGTGGATTTATTTTGTCACGTGAAATTAGCAAGTCAAGTGAAGTTCCCAAGTCACCTCCTGGTGGCCAGCCGAATTATAACTGTACCCGTAATGACAGCAAAGACGGGCCCTCTCGGGTATCACTGCTTGAAATAATGAATATCTGTTGTGGTGCTCAAAAGCACATAGTAAAGCTCTCTCTCCTCTCTTCTGCCCCATTTCCTCTCAGAGCACCAAGCTGACCTTCTGCAGTTGAAGAGAGAATGCAAGGAAGAACTGGAGAAGATACAGGTCTGTGTAAAATATAAAGTATAAAGTATAAAGTGAGATGTTTAGCCATGGTATTGTGCGAAACGGTGTCAAACTAATATATTGATTGACAGTAAATGACTGCAACATATTTTAGGAGGACTATGACAAGAAATTGTCCAGACTGAGGGTGGAAAATGAGGAGACTGTCACCCACCTGGAGTTCACCTTGGCCCAGCTACAGGCCGAGCTCGCCCTGGGTGGGCCCCGCCGGCGTGGGGACCTCCGAGACGTCGCCGTGTCTACGGGAGATGAACTTTTCCACAAATCCTACCGCACCGTCTGCATCCAGACGGACCGAGAGACCTTCATCAAGACTCCTGAGGATGGAGAGGGGGCGGGGCGAGCCTGCGTAAGCCCTCAGCACCAAAAGGTGGCCCCGAAAAAGCTGGACCTGGCCTCCATCGGCCTCAGCTTGGCCGGACAGAGGGAGGATACATCTCCCTCCTCCTCATCATCTGTCGCTCCACCTCATCCTCCTCATCCCGGAGCACCACTGCCTCTGTTAGAACCCCCGCAAGCCCTTTCCCAGACCCTGCCACCAGCCAGTACAGCCACTCTGCCCCCTCCTCCACCACCTCCACCATGTTTTTCATCAGCCCTAAACCAGATGCAGGTATCAAGTGGCCCTACACCACCACCACCGCCTCCGCCGCCACCACCCCCGCCGCCACCCTCCACTCCCTCCACCCTCGTCAGGCTTAGCTCCCCCACCACCTCCTCTTCAATTTGGGGGTCTCATTGCGGATAAACCTCCCAGGAAACCGGTCGTGGAGCCTTCCCGTCCCATGAAGCTCCTCTACTGGACCAGATTCCAGATCCAGGACAACAAGTAGGTTCACAGCCGGGGAAACTGCTCATGTTGAATCCATGTTGGGAGTTTGGCCCACTGGATCATCTTACCCAATATGTGATATGACGAGAGGATTGGCACCCAAATCATCTCTGTCTCCAGTAGAGGCGCACGCTAACACTTTAGCATGCAGTGTGTTAAAATCAGCTGTAAATCCAAGTATACTTATACATTTAGACATATTTAGACCAGTCGTCAGTTTCCCATCATCAAAATTAGAGTCATTTTAATTGCCAACTGCAATTAATGAAGAATTTGTCTTGGTGACATAGTTTCACTCTGCATACTGACACACAGGCAGGGACAGCAGCCAAGATGGAAACCAAGACTAAGCCCTCTCGTAGAGGAGACAGTGATTTGTGTGGTGTTGTGTTTGCTGTCCTGCTGAAAGCTGATACTTTGTAAAAAAAGAAAAAAAAAAAGAAAAAAAAAAGGCCTCCCTGTCCCTCAGAACCCACAGTCAGACATCCACTTTAGTTAGGTTTTGCAGCCAAGCGTGCACACATGTTAACCACAGTCTCCTACAGTTTGTGTGTGGCTCTCTCCGGTTCAAACATTGTCTGAAAAAATGCTTCTAATCTTGTGATTTTGTTTTTTGGGTTTTTTTTCTGCCGGTTTTCTCAGATATTTTACGTTTTAGCCCACACTCGAAAAATGGCAAGGCAAGAGGAATTCACTATGATTCACAATAGGATGGTTTACTAACTTGACAGTCCAACTCAGCCTCGCAATAGGCCTTCATATATCAAACTGAACCAGTCTAAGGGTGGCTCAACATCTTCTTTGGTCAAACAGGGCCAATCACTTTAGAACAATAACCAATTTAATGATCACACCAACAGCATGAACCTAAAGAAGTATTTAGTGTTTCCACCAGGACTATATTGTTTGTAGGGTAGAAAAGCTTCTGCAAAGCTGCATTAAAATCACTTCAAGTTAAGGGCTTCCCACAGACAGCCAGTATCATATTGATCAATTATATAATCAAGCAAACTGCATCATATCCATCATATCAGACACTGACTGGCCAGATCTGATTTTTAATAAAAGGCCAATATTGCCAAATCGATATTTCAGTCTAACCCTGATCCACACTTTTGTGTTACTAGTCTTTCAATCACTACATAGTCAAGCTCAAAATATGTAATTGAATTGAATTGAAACAGAAAACAAATGTACCCCAAAATTAAAACTTCTGTCTTCTCTCCCTCTCAGTACCAACACACTGTGGAACTCTTTAGAGGAACCGGATGTCATCAACACCGGTGAATTTGAGGAGCTCTTCGCCAAGATCACCACGCAGAACAAGAGGAAACCTCTATCGGAGGCCTTTGAGAAGAAATCCAAAGCCAGGAAGGTAACACGAAAAATGCACCCATCACCACAACACACCGGCTTTTGGGAGATCAATCTGTAGCTGGTTACTAAACTGTACTGCTCACGGTTTAGAGTGCAGTAAGATTGCAATGTATGATTTGTTCGCTAGAGGGGGTTGATACCATTGCCTTTTCTAAAACAAGACAGTAGAAGATATACTTGTAGTCTCAAGAAGATTATAAAATGCCTTTATTTGGAGGCCAAAGAAAAAACAACCAAAAAAAACACCTGTGTTTCAGCTTACACCTTCCTCAGTGTGTACAGCCAGGTTTATATCTCTGCCCTCCTAATAAAGGCTTTTCATATTTAACTCTTAGTTGTGCCTGGACCTGCATTTATATACTCTCCACAGGTCAAGTACGTATTTTCCACTGCCTTGTTTTCTATTCAGTTGGTTTGAAATCCTCCAAGCGCAGCTCTTCACCTCTTTACTTAAAGAAAAAATGGTCAGAAAATCAATGTCAAACACAAGTAGATGTAGGGGTCGTTTTCCCAGCAACCTGAGTTCCCATCCAGTCAGGAGTTAAGATGGAGCCTTCTGTCCTTACAGCTGTGGTTCCAACTGCACAAGGTGCTAATGCATCGAGGTAAAGCATAACATGGTCGTTGTTTGCTCTGCTCCGTCTCTTAACAATAGATTCCCCGCTAATTGCCAGGTAGTCATGGTAACTGTGTTTGTATTGTATGTGTGTGTGTGTGTCAGATCATTAAGCTGCTGGACGGTAAGCGCTCCCAGGCCGTGGGCATCCTCATATCAAGCCTCCACCTGGAGATGAAAGACATACAGCAAGGTTAGTTATATAGATGGGTAATGCAGATTCAATTTGACCATCTAGCTTTTTTAGATGCAATCATGAAAAGTGTGGCTTTTATTATGAAAAACGTTTTAGACCATTCAATTTCTTTCAACAAAATAAAGGTATTTTCAATGTTGAGCAACATTTGCAAACTAAAACGCTGTACGTTGTTAGTCCTTGTATCAAACGCTCAGACCAAACATTATATCTGCAATCCCACAAATCACCATGTAACCAAAGCCAGGGGTGAGGTAACCCTGTTTCACCGTGTTGCTGTTCTGGATTGGGCTTTTAATAGATGTAGCTTGCTGTTGAATCCACCCGAACACACGCCTTTCTTTGTTTAACCAGGGCATGTTCGTTTTTTCCAGTAATGCTTTGCAACACATTCAAACCTGCATTCACATCCGGGAGCTGCTGCAGTTTTTTACTCTTTACCAGAACCAACGCAGCAGTTAGCGGGTTCCTTGCTTAACAGCATATTGATAGCACATTGGGCTTTGACCGATATGACTTTTTGAAGGCCGATACCAATACAGAGATTTTTGGATTGAAGCTGCTAATAGATGATATTTTGTGCTGATATTCAATATTTTTTCATTCTCATGCCCAAGAAAATACATAAAATAAAAAAGTATTCACCAGTTTCCCCAGAAATGTATTCTTGGCAGGATGGAAAAGCCTCTAGAGCATCATGGGACATTAAAACTATCCACTAAAACTCTAAACTGCATCATACGTATTCTATCAGAAGTGGATGATGCTGACTGGCCTATATCCAATTTTAGTAAAAACCCAATATTTGCCTGATGTATCGGCACACTTACTACTTTTTCCCAGCCAACGAAACATTCAGTTTACCAGAGCACCCTGAACACAACGTCCGATATAACCCTAGCATCACCCTGAACTGTATCCTCTTCGCCCCGTGTTTCACTTCAGACTAACCTTTGAATGTGAGCTGCTGGTGAATTTAAAGCAGGACTAGCGCACCACAATGTCAGCGAGAGTTACAGAGGGACCATCTGCATTGCTAATGTGTAGCTCCAGTCTCTGCGGCAGTCATCAGGTTGCGTTTCCCAGTGAAAGGAATTCGCTGGCTCTCTGTGTTCTTGTCAGCTGGCCATGCGGGCCCTCCTGGGGGCTCTTCACTTCTCAGTTCAAGCCTCTTCGCTTTGCCTTATCTGTTCTTTCCAATAAATCAGAATGCATCATGGGTCCAAGAAAGGACTCTTGTCCCCGTTAGCGACATTCCAGCAATTCCCACTGAATGTGACTCTTGATTGCTCCAGTTATGTTTGTTTGTTTGTTTCCATCTGACATGATCGCCATCTTTCACCGCTGTGGTGTTTCTGCACTGCACTTCCCAGAGATCACCTGTCAATCAAACAGTGTGTCCAGTACTGTGATGTCTTTCTGTTGATGGAGTTTGAGTTTCTGTAGGTGGCGCTCTTTTCTTTGTCTGTTCAGCCACCGTGGCTGTTGAAGCTCATACTAACCACCCAGTTCTTCTTCTGTTTATTGCAAACAAACCAGAAACGTGAAATGCATCACTTCCTGTTCGTGAGAGGATTTCTCTCAGGAAAGACCTACTTGACAAATGCTTTTATGAACTGGTTAGAGGCTGAATCAAAGCAATCAGCACTAGAAAGTGGATATATTGTGGATTATTACTTGAAGACCTAACCTGTGCTTTGTTACTGTCCTGCTTCTAGCTGTGCTGACAGTGGACAACTCTTTGGTGGACCTGGAGACCATTGAAGCGCTGTATGAAAACGTACGTGCCACTTTTTCTCGAGCCTCAATTTCCATTTACCGCCGTAGAGTGACGAACCACCCTCGCTTATAGATGCTCCTGATCTGTCTGTGTCTCAGAGAGCTCAGCCAGAGGAGCTGGAGAGGATCAAGAAGCACTACGACACGTCCGAGGAAGGCCAAGTGAAACTGCTGGACAAACCCGAACAGTCAGTAAAAAGATGACTGTGTGTGTTTGTGTGTGTGTGTGTGTGTGCAAAACGTTAGGATTACCTGCTGCGTTTCACCTAAAGAAGGATTTTAAGACATGAATTGTGCAAAAGGAGCCCAGCAGCTCAATATTTTGGTTCTCGGCCTTTTTTAATGCACTGCAGGTTCCTGTATGAGCTGTCTCAGATCCCAGACTTTGCAGGCAGAGCTCACTGCATCATCTTCCAGTCCGCCTTCGACGATGGCGTCGCCTCCATCCGGCGCAAGCTCCACACTGTCTCGTCTGTCTGCACGGTAGGCAAGAGCTGCTCAGGCTGCTCCCGCAGGTTGTGCACAGTTGATGATTTATACTTTACTCTTACGATTTCTACATCATTTAATTGACAGTAGTTGGATTTTATTGCTTGGTATTTACAGTAATTACACTATATTACTCATAACACTCATGTGATATGTCCTCTCAGCGACGCCTTGTAACCCAGAATGTGTTTCCCCGTTGAGGCTCTGCTGGAGAAGGCCAGCGTGAGGCAGGTGATGGGACTGGTGCTGGCCCTCGGGAACCACATGAACGGAGGCAGCCGGACCAGGGGCCAGGCCGACGGCTTCGGCCTGGAGATCCTACCCAAACTCAAGGACGTCAAGAGCAGGGTGAGGGCGAATCGATGATGCGTTCGTTCTGCAGGATGTTTCTGACGGTAGAGCAAAAGTGCGGCACGCAAGCTCAGTAAGATGCGGAGCTCGCTTGCTCATTGGCTAACAGCTGAAAAGTGGATGCAACTGGTAATGTTGAGCTGATGTGATGGTGTAAGTCTATGAGCCAATACGCAAAGGTGAGTTCAGGTGTTGTGTGTTTTTTTTGTGCGATGCTGTTTTGATGCGTGCCCTCGCTTTCTCCCCAGGACAATCGTATCAGCCTGGTGGACTACGTGGTGTCGTGCTACCTGCACAACGTAGACGAGGTAATAAACAACGACTCCTCTCTGTTGTTAGGCTGCGGTCATGGATTTTGATTTTGTCTTTACCTTTTAGAAGCCTTCATCTAGAAGGAGTCTTTAATCTCCCTCTGGAATGGATGCCAAGTGTCCCAGAGGAGAGCTTTATTTATAAAAAGGCCTTGTGATCAAATGTGATTTAAGAAGTACGCGTAGGTAGAAATCTGTCAACTGTTAACAAACCCTTCAATTGGGCATGAAAAAGTACCCGGCTCCACGCCAGCCCCTGACTGGTCCATTGTCCGAGAGAGATGGATGGCTCACATGTGTACATGCATTACACGTTAGGATTTTGAACAGAAACAAACTTTTTTTATCAGTGCCGATTACTTTAGGAAGTTTATACCGCGGAGGAGAAGCAAGAAAAACCTGCCATGTGTCCGAGGGTCCCAAGGTGAATTCCTCGCCGAATTCCTCACTCCCCCCCTCCCCCCAACCTTGTTTAACAGTGATGTTTTACTGTTGTTGTGTTGTGTGCTTGGATTCCACTCAGAACGCCGGCACAGACACGTTCCCGCTGCCCGAGCCTCAGGACGTCTTCCTGGCGGCGCAGGTCAAGTTCGACGACCTCAACAGGGACCTGAGGCAGCTCGGACGGGACCTGACAGGTACGGAGTCGCCGATGTCGCGACCCATTTCGACCCCCCCCCCCCGGTTCAGTATTAGCTGGTTACACACACACCCCCCCCCCGCCCCGAAACACAACACAAGACAGACGGCGTGCTTTAGCAGCCGTGTGACTGGGTGACCGGAACAGGCTCGCCTTGTGGTCATTTTGTTGTGTGCTTTTTGTTTGAAAACCCCAGCCAGCCCGCGTAACTCTATCACTGTGATTTTCCGTTTGCTCTCGAGTCGAGTTCCCACAGACTAAACCTCGGCCCAGTCTGGCATCGTTTTTCCTCGGCCCCCCACTCACCACCCTGGTTCCCCTACCGCTGGCCCCACAGCCACCGAGTAACTGTTTACACTTAAGGGGCTAGCGGCCCCGCTCCTCCCGCTAGTCTAGCTTAAAGCCCCAGAACAAAAGATGTCCTCTCCTCTTTCTTGTCCCCTCCTCCGTCATTCTTGTCTCTCTCTCGCTAAGCGTGCCCACATGACGCCGCTCAACGCACCAGCTGGGCTCGACCAGACGACGGTCACGCCGAGGACAGACGCGTGCGGCTTTGCTTTCTCCTTCTGTGTGTTGTTGTGCTTGCGTGTGGCGTTCGGGGTGCGCTTTCAACGCATGTACCTATGTTTTTGGTGGTGTGTTTGTGTGTGTGTGTGTGTGTGTGTGTGTGTGTGTGTGTGTGTGGCTGGAGACTAGTAGGAGTCTCTCTGCTGATACTGGCCCTGGCGCCTTTCAGATCCAACTCCTGCCCATCAGATCTCCCATCGCTGTGCCTTTTGTGCCTCCTCGTCTAATCTCCAGACCGCTAGCATCTCTGGCCTCCGTACCCTCAACCTGCTCGGGCCGTATCATCTGCCCCCCCCCACCCCCCCCGCCGCCTCCCCGGTACAGATAGCTTTCTTTACCTCTCAACACAGCTTCGTCTTATCGGTCCACCCCAAAAACCACAATCTGCATCGCCCGCCGCAAGCTTTCTTTTGTTCTGCCCCGTTTGAACCCGCCCCCATGCCCGGTTTGTCGGCGTTCACTCTCCCTGTGCTCTGCGCTCGGTTAGCTTGTCGCGCTAGGGGTTGGATGGAGGGGGGGCGTCATTTCTATTAAGTGCTCCGGGTTGGCTCCTTATTTCCAGTATCATTTCCAGTACTCTTTAAAAAAACAGCATATGACATATGGAGTACTTATGCTGTAATTACCCCTCTTGTTTTTTAGATGGGGAATGAGGTCGGGTGAAATTTGTCGCCGTCGTTCCATTTTTCAAGCAGTGGAGGCAATTTTTTCCAGTCGCGGTCGTGTGTTTTACTACTATTTCCATGTGGAACGATGTGACCCTTTTTCCCCGAGAAGAACTTCCTGCCGGCCGTGCGTCAGAATCCCTCCCGCGTCCTGGCGAGTTTCTCACGTCGGCCAGGAAATGTCATTGTGTGCAGCACCGATGGAAAGAGGAGATTAAAGAGCGACCGATCCAAAAAAGCGTAACACCCTTAGCACCTCCCTGTGAGACCAGATCACCGCTGCAGTGCCATAGGTAGAGTCTCAGTCTCAACCTCAACCCCCCCCCCCCCCCCGCTTTTCTCATCATTACACCCTAGAAGCTCCACTAGTCGCTGGGTGTTTACGTGAGAGCCTGTGACCCTCTTCAGGCTGAAGTAAGCAAACTCTTGCCCGGCACAAAAGGCAGACAAAAGAAAGAAAGGCCCCGCCACACAACGTGGAGAGATACCCGCCTCCAAAGTTTACACAAATCCACAACGAAAACAGTATTCTTTTGTAATCTTATCTGGGAGATGTTGATCGAGCGTAGGGGCGGGGGGCTCTCGGGGGGGGGGGTGTGTGCCTGTGTGGGTGGGTGGATTGCTTGGCTCCCTCTGCAGCCACTATTATGACTGGCTCGGGAGACTGGCTCCTGTGATCCACTGATTGGACGGAGGGACCAAATAGAGCGACTTACAGAGAGAGAGAGAGAGAGAGAGAGAGAGCAGTCGCCATCTTTAGGTGAATCTAAATAAGTGATATCTAAAGGGGAAACCAAACCGATAACCTCCCACTCTGGCACAGGTGAAGCTAGTCCATCCCAACACTCTTTCTCTCTCGGTTTACAGTATTATCTCTCTCTCTCTCTCTTTCTCTCTCTCTCTCCTTCCCTCCCCCTTAACTCAAGTGGACACGCCCAGTTCTTCTTCCTCTAATAATAATAATATTTCGCTCATGAGTGGCGTTAAGCGGATGCTGCAGATTTCACGATGGATGCTTTTATTTGACCTGTTTGCTTTAGCTTGTTCATGTCACGATCACAGATCATGAGCAGCTAGGCGTCTTATACAGACCACATGAAGGTTCAAGCCAAGTTTGGTTTGAATGTGAACACATGGCCTGGTAGGTAGGTTATGATCGTCACCATTGACTGACGCTGAAATGAATAAGAAACGGATGAATAGCTTGGATGAAAAAGGAACGCAACTGACTCCTCCATGTGCTGTGAGAGTTAACTATGTAATTGCCTTTCTGGTGATCTAGGTCTGAATCCACTTGATGCACCTACAGTAGAACAGTTTGAATCTGCAGCCCTTGCGGCAAAGTTCACTACTCACCTCAAATGTGTCAATGTGTTCTCCACTGTTTTGTATTGGATTTTATACGACTTGACCAAAAGCGAAACACAGAAAAATAATGGCGTTGTTTCCGTTTCCCAGTGTGTGAGACGGGCACGCGGAGGGTTTGCTCCGACTCACCCGAGGAACACCTGCAGCCGTTTAAGGACAAGATGGAGGCTTTCCTCCTCAGTGGTGAGTAGATGCACACATAAGTCGCACGGTGGCTGAATGCTTCAAGGCTCGGACACCGCACTCACTTTCAACACAAACGTAACACAACTGTGTCTATTAAAGTGTTAATAACGACACGTATCGGTATCAGTAAAGTGGCAAAACTAACAGATTAATACAAGTTGTCTGAGGGTTGTCAAACGGCATTCTGGGAAATGTAGGAACTGTAGGAAGGTTGAGTGAAAGTGGATACAACACAACACTTCATGACCAAATAACTGGCGGAATGCATTCAGATTGATGATATTTAACGGTGTAAGACCAATTGCACCCTGGGAAAATCCCCGAAGAGCACAACTTTTAAGACGTCTGAGTCCTCTCCATTCCTCTCCTCTCCCTTTCTCCCTCCAAATGATTCCATTGTCTCTAGCACTTAGATAAAGCTAGCCGACATCCTGTTACTGCGGTGAATATCTGTGTCCTTGTTCTTTTTTGAGTGAGTTTGGTATCTCTGTCTGTGAGGGAGATAGCTGGGGGTGGGGGGGGGAGTCGAGGCTAGACGCTCAGATAGGGATCAGACAGATTTGGCAATGACTGAGAGACTCCTGGCTGAGACAGACAGGCTGTGAGGCTCTCTCTCCTCTGCGCTGCAACAAGCCATTCAATTTTGGATTCAGCCTTTAAAGCTGCAAGATAAAGATGAAACCCTGGTGTCGGGTTTGGACAGCAGCGAGTGAGCTGGACTCACCGGCGTTAGATCCTTTCCCTCTCTCCTCTTTCCTCTTTGGTTTTTGGTATGAAGTGATCGCAAGCCGGCCCGGGTTAGTAAACATTCACTGACGTCATGCCGCGCGATTTCCGGGTATTGAAGTCCAAACCACCATTCAGTGAGCCCACACATGTCAAAAGTTGCTAGTGTAGCTTTATACGTGTTCTTCTTCTTCGAGGAAGTGGGGGAAAATGTGCCATCGAGCTGAGATCATTTCACTTGGTTCCAGCGTCGCGGCCTGTTTCGAGGCCTTTTGTGAAGACGAGCGTCGCGATCGCAAACGAGGCAATTCATTTGAAGAGAACGTGAAATTTGTGTCCAAAGAGTAAAATTATCTCACTGACCTAGGATTTTTCCACTTGCTTCCAGAAAAAAAAAAACAGATTGCAAAATGAAATACTGTGTAGATTGAATGACATCTTCCTGAGACTGAAATAGAAGCCTGCAGCATTACAGACGGACAGAGACAGGCAGCAGTGTGCCTCGTGTTTTTGCGATAATGGCCCCATTGTTGAACAACTGACCGTGTAATCGCTGTTTTGAAGGGCCCAAATGGTCGTCTGGCTCCATGTGACAGGGCCGTCATCACGCAAGAGGCCCCTCGTGTGTTCCTATGAGTATTTATATCAAAAGGAGGATTAGATCTATTGGAAATCTCTGTCTCTTTTGGGCATCCCGGCTACTCCTGAGCCGTCTCCCTGTCTGTTTCTTTGCAGCGGGGAAAGAACACGCCGAAACCTCGCATCAGCTGCAGACCGCACAGAAAAGGTTTGTCTTTTTTTAAACTTGAACTTTGAGTTACAACAGCAAATATCGTATGATGTAGGTCTAGCTGTTCATGGCTAGCTATCCCACATCCATCCTATAGTATTGATGCCCCCCCTCCCTGTTCCTCTCAGCTTTCAGGACTTGGTGCTGTATTTTGGTCTGCAGCCCAAGGCCGGAGAGAAGGAGGTGGCCACCGGTCACTTCTTCATGCTCTGGTTTGAGTTTTGTGCCGACTTCAAGACCAGGTGGAAGAGGGAGAACAAGAACATCTCGAAAGAGAGGTATGACATCTGCCAGGGTGTGTCTAAAATCACCACTGTTTGTGATAGGAATGAGTTCAAGGCACTTTCAGCTCAGGACGTTTTCTTAAAAATTTCAATATAAAAACTTTTAGCAGGTTGTCATATAAAGCCTGTCAGAAATAAGTGGGAATAAAATATCATTAGCAAATAGGTGGTACTTTCTATTTCCATTAGAATTTGATTGAGTTGAATCGAGCCCCGCCTTGGTTCATTCATGTTTCCGTCCTCCGGGCCAAAAAAAATGTCATTCACCAATTGAAGTTGTGAAGGGGCTTTTATTTGAAACGCGTGTGGGACGCTCATCACTGTTCATACTCTTCAGCTATCGTTTCTTACCCTCGCTTCATAGATTGAAAGAGGCCCAGCTGTCGGTGGAGAGGATCACGGGAGAGAAAAAGGTGGAGACCAGAAAGATCAACCCTAACAGTCTGGTAAGAGCGAGAGAGGGATTTGAAATTCAATACAGCAGAGGTCGCTGAAATCTGTGTAGTTAAAACCACAAACCACAAAGCAGCAGACAATACCATGCATGCCCACTCAAATGTACTACAAATTGCACTCCCCCCAATAGAAAAGATCCAATGCACGCTATTGCATAACACTAACTTAGCAGAGAGCGCAACATTCTTGTCTCCATTGATACGTCCCATCATGCACCTGTACTGTACCTCCAACAGAAAGACAGACTGCGCCAGAAAGAAGCCAGCATGTCTGCCAATTAAGAGACTCTGGGGGGAGGGAGGTATAAAAAGAGAGAAGAAGAGGTGACGTGAGAGGAGTGGTCGGTGTTTTGGTCCCTGGTTGCACTCTGGTGGCACCGGTCCTCTCCTGGCTCCCGATATGGACCGGCCTGACGCCCAGCCAGCACGTCCCTGCCGGATGTAGGATCAGTGGAGGATCCAATGGACTGACAGTTACCTTTCACGTTAAATGCTTTATCATTACAAAAAAATAATGTATTTTGATTTTAAAGATTCTAACTATTTTGCTAGACTTTATTATACTATAACGTTTATCCTGAATAGAGTCTTATATTGCACTTTTAAAAATATATTGACTTCATCCTAAATGCTTAGTCTCCTTCCAGTATGTTTTCTACTAATTAAATCATCAGTGGGAAAAAAAAAGACTTAACAGTTTGACAACTTAGTTTATTCACCAGCGTTTTTACACATTGCTATACAATGCCATAAAATGAAGTGACATCTAACAGTGCAGGTTGTAACACCCAATTATCTTTATATAAAAAAAGCCTTCAGCTTACATCCCACACAGTGGAAACAACACAACTATCCAAGTCCCTTGGAAACGTTTCCTCATACATTTTCTCATAGTAGGCGTTTCTACACAATTCTTGCACATCAGTATTTCTGTAGCCAGATACCCTTTGATAGGGGTAAGTAAGTCCGATAAAGCATACCGTACGTCCCCGTTAGATATGGTCCACCTCCGTACCGTTCTCTGCGCACCTATAGGTCCCTGCATCTAATATCATCTGCCACCGAGCCTGCTAATAGAAACAGACATACTTTTTGCCGGGCAAAGTGGAGAAATGACTGATGATGACCGACAAGATATTATTATTTTGTCAGTGTGATAAAATATCAGTTCATGTAATGTGATTAAGATTTGGCTTCCAAGTAGATTTATGGAAGTTTTGCGCTTTCTTTTCTCCCCTTCATAATAATAAAAACTACAAGATTAATTTAGGATTTTTCCCATACTCAGTTGAGGCTCATGTGTCCCTTAACGCAATATACACTTCCCCCTTTTATGATGGAAGGCAAGGCACCTCTTTAATTTTTGCATGGCTTTCCACTTTCCTCTCCCAGAAATTAAAAAAATGGATATGTTATTAGTCGTGTATGCATATATATATATCTCTAATCCAGCTCTATTGTCGTGCAGCGGCACTGCTTTACGCGCTGGACCCGTTTCTTCCTCGTGCTCGGCGTCTGGCCCGGGCAGATGAGCGTGTACGTGACGGTGGTGAAGGTTTTGGGTTTGCAGGTGGAGCAGGACTCGAAGGCGCTGTCCTCCCGGTAAATGTGCCGCGGTATGTAGAAGGAGTTGCACTGGCCGTAGCAGAACCGGTTGATGATGGTGCGGCTCAGGCAGCCCTCCTCGTAGATGGTCTGCTTGAGCGGCTGCGTCTTGCACCAGTCCAGCTTCAGGTAGCGGCGTTCCGTGACGTACAGGGCCTCCTGGCTGGATTCGAGCACCTCGTCGGCGGTCGTCACGGGCCCCGCGCCGCGCGAGACGAATCCGGAGACGGGGGTTTGCGGCGGGGACCTCTCCGATTCGTTCGGGTTGTATTTGTAAGGGTGCGGGAAAGCGCTCTGAAAGGTCCCGGCGCCCGCGGTCCTCGTCGGGCCGAGCAGCAGCCCCAGGACTACCGCAGAGGTGAGCACCGACGGCGTCCTCATCCCTAAAGCTGGAGGGGGTGAAAAGCGGGAGACAAGTCAGTCATCAGTGGACCCGGTGAGGGGAGAGCGTTGCGCGCGCGTTACGCAAAGCACCTTGTGAATTCAACAGAATGAACAGGAAATATGGACTCACCTGTTGCTGTATCAAAGCTCTGATCCAGAGAGACAAGCTACTGCGTGAGTTTCTGCGAGTATTAAGACAATGTCCAGAGGTCCGACTTCCTCAATAGCGGCTTTAAAGAATGACATAGTGACGGGTTTCCTTGGGGTTTCAATGCTTCCGAGGAACACGCCCCCAAACCCTTCAACACTTCATCTGTCTGGCAGTGGGGGGAACAAAACACCAACTCCAAACCTTGTCAATGCAGGTAAAGTGTTTATTTGACAGAAAATAGAAGCAGAACACAAATAATTTGGCAAGGTGAAGTGACCAAAGGCTTTCAGTACTGCGTCATATAGATGCATCTATTTTTATGAATTAGATGCTTATCAAAGTGTGTTAAGCTACATGCCTCATGTTACAAATAGTTTACAACCACTCAACCATTTTTTTTCCACAGAAGCCAATCTTTTCCTACCTATAAAATGCAATGGCACTACATTTTAAAATTAGCATGTATATTATACGATTTGCCTTCCAACCCTTGCTGCAACACAGATAGATTATCAGACCATTAAACCTCATATTGTGAGTAACTCTCTGTACACAGATGAATAAGTAATAGTTTCTGACGTAACAACCTTCCCAAGCAGTAGGTCTATACAACTGATTATGATACAGTTTTAGATATACTTTGATATTAAAGTGAACATTGTAGGTACGTGAGTTTTAGGGGTTGGATTTGCCGGTGGTAGAGGTGGAAGGCGCCGCCTCATCCTCCTCCTCTTCCTCAGGGTAGTGGGGGGCGGATTTCTTGGCAACCACATTGTCCAGCCTCTGACCCATTAGATAGGGGTTGACGCTCTGCGGGCAGACAGACAAAAATGTGAGTGTACGGATATACATGTGCATAAACCGCTATTTATAACCACATCCGAAAAAAATACTGATTATGTCAAAAAGCAAAGCTAATAAGGTGAGCCACATTTTATCTAGACAGTCCAAGTTGAGGTCCTTGGCTCGGTCAGAATATGACTTCACATCCCAAGCAGGGAGTTTAAGAGGACATCAGTTCCTTGAGGGGGGAATGTCAATGGCGGTGATGTGGTTTCTCAGCTACAACCCTACAAAGGAAAGGGAAAAAGACAACCAAGAAACACTATACCCTTTTTCTTCTTTTCGGTCCTCCCTTCAATTTCTGGTACAAAAGCTCCTTGTTCTGAAAGGAAATGTAAAAAAAACAAAAAAAAAACTGTTGAGACACAAATCATGTTTCCATTGTTTTACAGCCAATCCCTTTGTTCTTAGATTACAGGCAACAAATTGCCTGAATGCTTTTCCAGGGAATCAAAACAGTCATTCTTAAGGGGTGACTTCTTCAGGCCAGACCCACCAAGATACAATGTGCCTTAAGGAGGCATGTGCCCATGCAAATTGCAAACAACGTTTTCATTTGATCATTCAAACTGCAAAAATTCTGTCTTCATTTTATTCATAAGCAGTCACTAGCTTTGTCTGTATTAATCAAAATAATCACATTCACACATTCAGAAAATGATTAGGAGGAGAGCAGAGGTGGGTGGCAATCCTTTTGTCACAGTAAGTAAGTATTAAATGTGTAAACTATAGAAATATAACTATACCAATAAAGAGAATGTGAGAGACAAACCTAATAGTTTTCTTGTACTGGAAACGACAGTCAGGTATTGATCCACAGAGTTAACATGTGCACCACTATGCTAGGAGCAGTGAAAAACCTGAGTTCAATTACTCCAAAAGTCATGACCTTTAAAATGAAACACTGACACAATACACTTCATTTATTTAGACTGTTTCATTTGACTATCCAGTAGCGACCACCCCCCCGTGGTTTCTCCGTACTCACCCACTTTGCCAGCGCTGGGTAGTCGTGCTCCGGGTCAAACAGATGCTGGTGTTTCTGGAACTCTCTGCTGAACTCCGCCGTGTCTGGGGCGTTTTCCAAACATCCATCTGCTGCTGTAAATGATGAACACACACACACACACACACACACACACACACACACACACACACACACACACACACACACACACACACACACACACACACACACACACACACACACACACACACACACACAGAGAGAATGCATCACATTAACTGTTCATCACACATGCTGTTTTAATGTACCCACTGATGCCCATGTGTTGTTTAGCTGTCACTCAAAATATCATGATCATCACTATATCACCATGACCCTACTGGATCAGTTAATTTAATATGTTTGGTATATTGTACCAAACATATTAATGCCTAGACATTATAATGCCTAGAAGAAGAGGTGCAGGTTTTGTGTTCACTCCTAACTAAACCACTGTGCTGGGCTGTACCCGTCTTTCCCTGGGGACACGGGTTCGGAGGGTCTGGATAGCTGTGGTCCTCGCTGAAGTCTTTCGGGACGTTGTCACCTGTCAGCTCAGCCACAATGTTGGGGATGTTCCCGTACGGGCCCAGGTGCTGCAGCCCCTCATGAGCACCACCTAGTGGAGAAAAGAAAAACAAGCATTTTCAAGGACTTCAGCGATTACCAGGTAAACAAAGTAATTCCAAAAAGACAAAGGCTGTCATACACAGGCACCAATGAACTTGTAACTAACAGTATTTTTCATGAAACATTTGCTACTGAGATGAACCACCCTTTGTGTCAAGGCTAGAAAGAAAATCCATGTTAAACCTGCCTCCTCCTCTTCATCTCCTTCTGATGACTGACGTGCATTTAATAGGAGACGTCAATTAAGGGTCAACCATAACTGGTCAACCATGGAAAGAGCACCTGCTCCCTCGCTCACTGTTTAGTACACTCAACGTATGTCACCTACGCTACCTGTAGAAACACAACATAAATCGGCATCCCACCCTGTATACTCTGAGGCCCGACAATGTTGGTGGCTTGGTGTGCGGGATACTCCACCCGGGGCCGAGCGATGCCCAACTGCTCCATGACGCCGTGCAGGAGGCGCTGGATGTCGGCCTCGGACACCTGGTCCGTGGTGCGCGAGCTCCGAGCTGCAGCCCTGCCCAGCAGCACACACAGCAGGCCGCCGAGCAGCGACAACCTGACCGCCGAGCCCATTTCTGTCGTCTACAGAAAAAGACAACACAAAACAATACAAACGTGGAGGCTTGACAAATGACATTAGTGGGGTTTAGACAACACACATTTAGTTATATAACATAACGGCTGCATTTTCCTGTTAGACCTGATTATGATGGGCTAATTAGGTCATATGGGCCCATAATGTGGAAACAATGGAGACATATTCAGGTTGGTGGTCCATTTTTTCATGTTAAGATGATTAATGGTATGAAACTACAAAGAGAAGCGTAGCAGTGCATCAAAATATATCGTCTGAAAATGCAATAAAGCAACGGTGCGCCATTCACACTACGTCAGAGGTAAATAGAGCCGTTGAGGCTGCTGTGAATACAAACCTCATAACGCTTAGTCTATGAGACTACACACAACTGACGATGTACCATTGCATGTCAATAAAACCTTTTATTCTCAGGAAAGAATATCAACGATCAATTTTGTGTGTATTGTATGTATGTATTTTTTCCTTACCGTGTGCGCGCGGATGGAGAGATATAGCTGGAGACCAGTGTCAAGCCGCCACAATGAAAATTAGGATTTCCGGTAAAAAAAATGCAAAAACAAAAGCTAAATTAACGAGCATGGACTTAACACATACCTTTTATTATCCATTACCGCCAAATGTGATCTAATGATTCTGGTGAAACTTTTGATACGCTTTTTTGTTCTGTAAACCTCAAAAGTTAATTATTTATATTCCCTCATCCCCAGTGACAAGTTCTCTGCTTTTATTTTGAAGCAATACATCGCCTGACTTCCGATATCGTTCTGACTAACTTGAAGCAGCTTTGCGCGAGGACGCCGATCCGCCTCGCTTCACGGCTCATTGATGCAGTTGCTAAGAAACCAAAAATCCTCCCTTCTCATTGGCTGCTGCGTAGTGCCAATAATTATCCCAGTCTAAATGTGGACCTACAGCAGGTGGGAGAGTTGAAAATTAACACCCAGAGGAATCAATTCACTAAACCTTTATAATTTGCCACCAAAACCTCCATACCCACCTAAGCTATCTTCCACTACAATACTGTGGAGAAATGATTCAAAAGATGGCCTTTGGTCAGTGTGATAAATTAGATATAGGTCACCAAACTATCAGCTTGAAGGAAAAATTGGTCCTGAATGCTCCCCTAATGTGATTTGTTTTCCAAATAAACCTCTGGCAAATTTTGCTCTTCATTATAAAGATAGGGTTAGGTTTATAGCCATAAGTGCCATAACAATAACCAAGTGATGCCCATGTGTACAACATGTTGGTTAAAAGTATTATACAAAAAGAGATTCACTCAAGAAATTAATTTAAAAATATTTATTCACTTGTAATGTAAAAAAAATCATATAAACAAAGCTGTTGTTGCACAGAAGGATGCACTGTAAAAATAGAGTAGTCATAAATGCATAAAATTGATTAAAATGTTAAAATGTGACTTTTTACGGTCTCTAGTCATAAAGTGTCCTAGATAGGATTAGTGGTCTAGGATCTGGTCTAAGAGGGTTTCTGTGTGAATATGAGCAAACATGGGTTCTTCTTAACGCTTTACAGCGTAGAGCGTCTTCTCCAAGGAGAGAGGTGGAGTTTCCCCACGCCTGTGAGTACAGGAGAGTTGCATGTATCCTGTCCTCTGGTGAACTTGGGGAAACGGACAATGCCACGCGATTCCCTGCAGACAAAAAGACCCCCAAAACAACGTACAGCATGCATCAGTCTTGAGACGGTGCAGTTAGACACCAAGCCACTCAAAGAACACCGCTGACGTGTGCTCCCACAGTCACCTTTACCATCCCTCCCAAATCATTCTCTACGGATCTTTACCACATCACAGGCTATTCGATTTGCTGTTATTGATCAAAATGTGCTAAACCACAGGAAGAACACAAATTCTTAAAATGTAGCAGTACTAATGAGCTAGACTTTTATTTTGAAACCATTTACCTTTTGAATCTCTCACGCGGAGTCATGCATGCCTCTTTGCCAGCAGGGCTGGTACCGTCCAAGGAAGCCATCGCAGGGCTTAAACCTCGAGCTGTAAATCATTTCATTCATGTACTGTAGCAGCAACATTATGTCTGTACAGGCTTAGCATAAAAACAATGACCCATCCCATTCCCCTGTCTGCTTCTCTAAATTCATTCTAATTTCATTTCATTTACCTGTGCTAGTCCTAAATAGCAGCACATCGGGGAAGGCCTCCACACCGTGGCTCCTTCTGAGGGACCGTCTTTTTATAGGGGTGGCCCCCTGGATCTGCTCGGAGACTGATGGAGGCTTCAACTTTGACCTCACAGGAGTCCAGGGCATGGTCTTTATGAATGACACCACTACATGCATTTGAAAAAAATCAAATCCAAGAGCAAATGGATGGTTGAGAAAATTGAGAAAATGATACCGCTCCACTTTGTAGCCGGAACGCCGTCCCTCAGTAAGGCTTCCTTTGGTATCACTTAAAGGTGTTGCCATTCGCATCGACACCGACTGATTGTGCTTAAAAATTTGTTGTGTAGATTTTTTTTTACCTTGTAGATACTGTCTCTTTCTACTCCCCCTCTTGGAGTCCATCAGAAATGTCATACTGTCCATTACAGCCTTAGGAATCACCCCTGGAACCATAGTGCAGACCAATATCATCATCGTCAACATCCTGTCTGATACAAAAAGGTCCTTATCCAAATCACCATGGTAACATAACTGGTTTAGTACATCAAATACCAAAAGTGTGAGGACTCTCGATAAAAGCGCGTAGCGCAAGAACTCGGAGTTCGAGTCGTTCCTCGGACATCTCTGCTTTGTTGGGAGGCGGTAAGAGGCAGGGAGCGAAGACTACCGCCAGGTTAGAGCTGGTCATCAGGTTTTCAGTACATCTGACATGAGAACATGGAATGAAGAGCAACACATGGGACACGTAGCGTTAGCATTCAGACCACTGGTGGCAATAACAAAGCACTTGAATAAATAGAAAAAGAAATAGAAATTTGTGAAATATTAGCCAAAGAAGCACAGTTTTTAAGTAATGTTAGACTGAAACCCAGAGTGAAAATGGGGTAAGAGAGGTAGCTGACATTATAAAGCTTAGTGTTCTTGCTACTAACTGACCTTCCAAGCCTATAGCTATCTAGGTAAGCTAGTTGGGAGGCCTTTATAGATCATAAATACTAAGAATAACTTTTGAGCAGAGTTCCTTGTTTGCCAGTTAACTAATTTGCACTCAAACTGCTTCTTTGACTCCGCCCATTGAGCTTCAACTCAACCAATGAGATTGCCTCCAAGTAATGCATGTACTACTAAACCTCCAATCTGAGTCCCTCCCCTGAACACCCTCCCTCCGGCTTCTTGGCATGGTCTTGGTACCTTTGGGAAACTTTGGAGAGGAAGTTAAAGAGGTAGTGCAGCAAGGAGAAGTTTCTGGCAGGAAGCAAACAGGGCAGCAGCTGGATGGCTGAGGTCCTGTCCTGCAGGGCGGGCAATGCCTGGGCCTTGAGCAGGGCGGCATGGAGCTCAGAGGGAAACAGGGGCTCCGGGAGCTCCCTGCAAAACTGTTTGATGAGACTGGCCACATCATAGGGGAAGGCTGTGGATAGGCTCCCCTCACCACGATTTAGCTTGGCCTGCAACCAGGAGACATTAAGTGCATGAAGAATTCAATTTGTCCAAAATAAGCAGTTCTTTGACATCAATAATATTTAGAGCACCACATTTGGCGTATTGCATTTAGCACAGAATTAGTTTCGTCAAATATATCCCATTGAGACTCATATACAGGCATGCATAGAACAAGCTGTCAGTGCAATCAACGATAGATAGATAGATGTTCAGTGTTCAACCACCAGACCATGCTGCTGGTACAAGCGAGACCATCAATAACATGGACCACAGATCAGTCTCAAGCTCTTACCCTCAGGGTCTTCATGCGAGGAAGAGAGCCTGGTTTTCTGAACAGGCCCACTGTCCCAGCTCGCTCCAGAAGGAATGAACAGGCATCCACCAAAAAGCTGGAGACACATTTTATTTTCAAGACAACAATTTTGTTTTTTTTGACTTACTGTTCAGGGTCAGACCATAAACTTGTTTGAACTCACCAGGGTACCAGCCCAAACTCAGGAATGTAGCGCCGTGGTAAATTTTCCAGAGCAACGCCAAAGAGCTTTGCACCACCTATCAAGAGTCTCTCCTTTTTCCTCTCACAGCTCTTCACAGTTATACCGTGGGTGACTCGAAGGTGATCCCGGATCAGATTACTATATGTAATCTTCATGATGTTGCGAGACAAAATCTGTCATTCAGCAGGCTAAGACTATGTGACACCACAATCTCTAAATCCCTGTTGTGTGTTTGCTGGAGGACTGATGAATGGAGGCCGGCCTTATTATGTTCATCCATATCACCTGTGACAAAGGAAGTGAGTACTGAAAGAGCTGAAGGGGAAAATGCTGCATTCATGTCACTTGGGGAAAATGGCAGATTTGAGCTTCCTGCATGAAAATAACACCCATGACAGCTTTCAGGTGGAAGCTCTGGGTTTTGTGATAGACCACAATTTCCCAAACGTTCTGATTTCTGTTGCCAAAAAGAAATACCTATAGTGAAGCTTAGGGGGTGATATATTAATTTAAAACAAAACACAATATTCATTTATGGAAGTCATTTTGTGATCACAACTCCATGGCAAAACACAGGTGCTTGCTGGAGGTTTTCATTTGTGGCTGACATTACAATGTTTGGTTTGCTGCAAAACATGACTCATATGTATCACTAAGTGCATGTGTGTGTGCAGGCGTGAAAAGGCTGATCGGGAGCAACAAAAGTCTACACAAAATTTAAATTACCTTGTCTTGACAGCTTCAAAAGAGTTTGAACATGTGAACACTTTACCAGGTGAAAACTTTGACTATGATGGAAACCAAAAGATGATTTTTTTGTCTAACAGTTGTTTATTGTGTCTCTCAGACCAAACCATAAAACCATTCCAGTCAAATAATATATACAGGGTTTACCAGGCCTATGGATGCATCGTGGTGTGTTCAATTGCCTATTTATAAACTGCCCTTACGGTACAAAAAGAGAGAAAAAACAGTGCAAAAACAGCAAAAACACTCCCCACTTACTGTTACAAGCAACTATTTTTATTACAACAGTACATGTATATACAGTAAAATGGTACAAATGCAGACAAAAGGAAAGTTGGAGTTGCAGTCGGAGTTGGGTTTTGGGTGCTGGCTGAAGATTTAGAAACACTTCCTGTGGACGATGGAGGGGCCGGCCTCGTCGTACTCCTGCTTGCTGATCCACATCTGCTGGAAGGTGGACAGAGAGGCCAGGATGGAGCCGCCGATCCAGACAGAGTACTTCCTCTCAGGGGGGGCGATGATCTGGAGGGAGGGGAGGGGAGAGGAGACGTGGAGGTATGGGTTAGTTGGAGAACCGAGTGCACTTCCTGGGGTAGCCTCGACTACGCCGCTACGCAGGTTTGAACTAGTCAGTGCTGCTATAGAGGCTCACCTTGATCTTCATGGTGCTGGGGGCCAGGGCAGTGATCTCCTTCTGCATACGGTCAGCAATACCGGGGTACATGGTGGTACCGCCGGACAGCACGTTGTTGGCGTACAGGTCCTTACGGATGTCGATGTCGCACTTCATGATGCTGTTGTATGCGGTCTCATGGATACCGGCAGACTCCATACCTGTGTGGGTGAGGGGAGAAAAAAGTCTATTGAGTAAAACAAAAGCCTTGTCCAATTTTCACTCGAAGTGATGTTCATTGTCAGTTCACAAAGTATTTGACATTTTATTATGAATATTTGTTTTGTTTCATTGTATTTGATTGCGCTTTGGTGGCTCTTTATTATTTGTATACATTTATAAATATCAATATTAATTGATCTGCCTTCCTGAATCTTAATTTAAAAAAAAAAAAAAAAAAAAAGAGTGTGTCCAACTGACCACTAGGTGGAGTAAGCCGACATAGATGGCAATAGAGACAGTTCCTGTGTACATGAAAGATAATCTCATGTAATTATGACTTGCAGAATGAGTCACCCTGAGACGGAGTAACCCTAGCTGCTGAGCGTTAAGTCATGATGGAGTGACGGAGCAGAGTGTGTGTTGGGGGCAGAGGGAGGAGGGGGGTGGGCAGGGTATCACCCACCGATGAAGGAAGGCTGGAACAGGGTCTCGGGGCAGCGGAAACGCTCGTTGCCAATGGTGATGACCTGGCCGTCGGGCAGCTCGTAGCTCTTCTCCAGGGAGGAGGAGGAGGCGGCGGTGGCCATCTCGTTCTCGAAGTCCAGAGCCACGTAGCACAGCTTCTCCTTGATGTCGCGCACGATCTCACGCTCAGCTGAGGGGAGTCACAGCGAGTCAACGACAACTGTCCGATGCACAAGCACTCCCTGCATTCATTTCCTGAACCATAACTTTAATAGCACTCTATCCTCCATCCTACTTCATAGCAACACTCCTAACAACCAATAAGCCCACTACTACCTGACTGAAACTTCAATTCAAAAAAGTGCTCTTTGTGACTTGTGACTTCTTCTACTTCTTTCTTGCCTGTTTAAATAAAGGTAAATAAAATGCCTCAAAGAAAGAGGTGCGTGTAAACCTTCATAACCTCCATATACCTTCGATTTAAATCATCTTAAGTCGTCCACCCTGTGTTACTAGTCAGTTCCTGGGGACTCCCGGTAAGGCTTTCTTACCGGTGGTGACAAAGGAGTAGCCACGCTCAGTCAGGATCTTCATCAGGTAGTCGGTCAAGTCGCGACCGGCCAGATCCAGACGCATGATGGCGTGGGGCAGAGCATAACCCTCATAGATGGGCACGTTGTGGGTCACACCATCGCCAGAGTCCAGCACGATACCTGGCAGGGAAATACAGCGGTTGATCACTCAAGACCGATCTCACAATTTTGGGGCAAAGATATAGCGTGGAAAATAAAGTCGGTATTTTCACGGGCCGGCAATGTGATGTAGAGTCGTAGGTGGAGACTCACCGGTGGTACGACCGGAGGCGTACAGGGACAGCACGGCCTGGATGGCCACGTACATGGCGGGGACGTTGAAGGTCTCAAACATGATCTGGGTCATCTTCTCCCTGTTGGCCTTGGGGTTGAGGGGAGCCTCGGTGAGCAGGGTGGGGTGCTCCTCGGGGGCCACGCGAAGCTCGTTGTAGAAGGTGTGGTGCCAGATCTGCGAAACAGGAGGCGAGGGGGAGAAGGTCGTAAGGGACAGAACGCAGAGAGACTTCACAAAATAATATATGGAGAAGGAAAATGTGTATTGCGATATGATGGGCAGTTGTATCCCCGATCCTCACCTTCTCCATGTCGTCCCAGTTGGTGATGATGCCGTGCTCGATGGGGTACTTCAGAGTCAGGATACCCCTCTTGCTCTGGGCCTCGTCTCCCACGTAGCTGTCCTTCTGACCCATACCCACCATCACGCCCTGCCAACGGAGCAAACACACGTCAGAATATCGCAATAAGACAGGCCTGAACTCACATGTGAAATCAAGCTAGTTATGTCGCTCTGCGCTGAAGCCCTTCGCGCGGCCGACCTGGTGACGGGGACGTCCGACGATGGACGGGAAGACGGCGCGGGGAGCGTCATCACCGGCGAACCCAGCCTTGACCAGGCCAGAACCGTTGTCGCACACAAGGGCGGTGGTCTCGTCGTCGTCACACATGTTTGGTCTTCTTTTCCGGACTGGCCTTCTACAAGAGATGGAGGATGGGAAGACGGAGATCTTTGTCATTACACATAAATAGGAATGTTTTACCCCCACCCCCCATTAAACTCCATCAAGCGGTAATACCCCTATCATGCTTAAATGTGTAATATTTCCATTTTAAGTCTTCGCAGAATATCCCTTCTTGTGAACCCCCCCCTCTCCCCCCTCCCCCTCAACAATGCCATGTTGAGAAACAATGTGGCGCTATGTCCGCTATGACGACACCTCTGAGAGCCCTAATCTTCCCTCTGACTCCTACAGCTGCCTGTAAAGCCAAAAAGGGACATAGTAGAGCCCCCCACACACTCACAGGTCTATTTTAAGCCTTGGACCCTTGTCACTCGGATGAACCCCCTCCTGACCGCCCCCCCCCCCCCTCCCCTCGCTATCTCTCCGGTAAGCCAGAGCTAGTTAACAGCTGAGGCGGTGTGTCTGTTGACAAGTGGCAGTGAAGGCCTGGGGTCTCTCCTCAGCTGTCGCCACATAGTAGCCTCCTCTGTTTTGCGGCCCCGCCATGTGCTGCCATCCCTCCAGCCTCTTTGGCCCCAGTCTGCATCCCAACCTCCAGCATCCCCCTCCTAAGATGGGAACTGAACAGGCTTTCCTTTCAAGTGGTCTTTCAGTGGCTGCTCTATAAGAGTACACAGTTAAAAAGCTGATGTGGTGCCATGACAAAAAGGTGTCTTTGCACAGTTCCCTGACAACTTTGTCGAGATGCTGAGAGAGCCATCTTATGTGTTACAAAGGAAAATACCCTGAATACAGTTAGACCAATACTCGATCGATATATTGGCCTTTAATTAAATATCAGATATCAGCCAGTCTGTGTCATCCACTACCGATATGATGGAGGTTCCTTCCTGACCACAGCTACAAAAAAAAACTGTAAGGTGCAATTAAAATGTTTTTTTTTTTTTTTTAATTTGTTGATTTAATTTTTTTATAAATGAATTCTTCAGTTAAAGGCCTAATGTATCCCAGAGTTTTCCTACCGTCGTATAGTTGCAGTGGGTCACCTTGCCTTAAGGAGCTTCTAACCCTACATCATTTCATTATCCTGGGTTTCAGTGGAGAGTTTTAGTGTCCCATGATGGTCTGAATGCCATTTCAGAGGCTTTTCCACCCTGACAAGATTACAATTCTCAGAGAAACACTGAATACTTGAATTTTTTGGGCATGAAAATGTCTACAATGTTTACATCTTCCACTACGTTACATTGGTGACTTCAGTCTAAAAGTATCGGTATCAGCATCGGCCTTATGAATCTAACCCTAACCCTAATCCTTCCCCTGGCCCAGCCTGAGCCTGGCGCTCCACAGCAAGCGTCCCATTCCTCCATCCTAATCCTCAGAGCCCTTCCTAATCTACAGAGTACAGGTCACTGATCATCTATCAGGATGAGCTGTCAATCAATCGCATTCAAACTCAAATCTTTCCTCCCTCTCTCTGTCTTTCTTCCCTCCTTTCTCTCCCATGTCTTTCACTCTCATCCTTTTTTCAAGTTCTCCTCTGCCGCTCCCAATTTTCTTACGGTCAATTGACATGTAAGCATCCGCTGCACCATCAGTGACACGACACCACAAATCATCTACTCTGATCACAGCAGTAACAGCCTGGCCCTCTGGATGTGCGGTCAAACGGTAAAACAAGTATCCATGGTGCCGCAGTAATAGATCCTATGACCGACACGTCTAGTCCCTGTCCCCTCTCTTAAGCACTGTCCAAAAAGCAACAGCTGAAACACAAGGAGGTTGCAAAGGGACTCACCGAGTTGTGCCTGCAAGACTGGAGCTTCCACTGGGACAGAGGGTGAGGGTGAGAGGGGGTCCTTAAATATGCCCCGGCGTCCCGTGGCTAGGGGCCGGTGGGCGGGCTCAGGAGTTCACACAAGCCCAAATAAGAGGTGCTTCGTAAAATGGTTCAGTAAAGTGGATCCTGTGTCAGGGACGCCACCAAACTGGAGTGGCGTTGCCATGGAGACGGGTGGCCTGGGACAGAAATATTGAAGGGAGAGCGGGTTATGAGGATTATTGCCACAATGGAGGGTTATATGATGAGGGTGTGATAGTGGGAAAGGTTCTCCACCAGTTTGATATTGACTTCCACCGTTGAGGAACAATCACAAGATCTCCTCGACATGTAACATACACGTTTAAGAAAATGATTGAGTAATTGGATATTAAACGGCTATATATCTGTGTGCCTGGCCATTTGGAGGTTGAGTGGTTTATTTTGGACTGTTTATTGTCACAGCAGACATGGTGCTCTATCATGGATGTATCAGAGAGTTTGGGACACTTTGAAAACCCTTCACCTGCCACCTCATCACCTCCACGTCACTGGAAGAGGTGCTAATATGACTAAGCTCTCCAGCGCCCTGGAGATGGGGGGGAAAGGGGGGGGGCGGCGGGGGGTGACGGTAATCCTAGAGCTCGTCTTGGGCGATCTGGTTAAGGATCCGACTAAGGGGCTCTCGCCACAGTCTGTGGTGTAGCGCCGTGGCATGTTTGAGAGGGAGGGGGGCCAAAAACATGCCAGACAGCTGAGCGCTTGGAAGAGGCAAGGTTGTAGGGGGGCGGGAGGGAGGGAGCTGGGGCCAGGAGTTAACGTCCAGAGCCCCTGTCTGGGGGTGACGGATCACTGGGACGGCCTCTGCTGACAGCGACGTGGGCAGCTCTGAGCTCTGATTGGCTCCACTCTCTCCTTTTAGGGAAATGCAGTGTGACAGGTGCCAGGGACTACATGTCGCTGCAGACTGCGGGTGGACCAGCTCAAGCCCCGGCTCCTTATTCGTCACCTTGCACTGGCCCCCGGTGCCTACGCTCCTCTGCTGGGGCCCTATCAGGCTTCGGGGCTTCTTTTTTTTCTAAATGGAGTCTAAAGCCTGCCGGCCCAATGAGAATGCAAAGACCCCCCCACCGCCAACAGTTTAAAATCTTCCATTTGTAGCCGTGTGCTGTAATCTACCTCAGGGGAAGATGCTACTAACCTACTTGTCTATTTCTATTCCCAGCATTTACATAAGAGGGGGCTGATGATCTGGGCTTCCTTAACAGCTTTTATCTTGGCCATGTGATAACCATGTAGCATAGGTTTGGGTGGATGTCCTGGGGAATCACCACACCAAGCACAGTGTCTCCCATTGATAGATACTGTACTGTTTGGCCAAGGAGGCTCATGGCCCAATGATCTCAAACCTGAAAGACAAAGACTCTGTGGAGAAGCACCCCTTGGGATGGTGACCCTAGGCCAAAGATATTGAAGGCATGTGACAAACCTGTCTTCCAGCTGGATGTGCCACACTTGGATTATGTGTGGGCATATTTGATCCCAGTGTTGCCCTACTGGCCGCTGTGAGGCTACTATATATAGACATTTTTCACAGCAGCAGCAGCAGCAGCAGCAGCAGCAGCAGAGATAGCCAGCAGACACAATCCTTCAGGATTCCCTCGCCTTGTCATGGTCTCCAACAACAGTCAGTGAAGGCCACGATACTGGAATGGAGAAGACAGGAAGGTTTGAATAATAGCTTTCTGTCTGCACAGGTCACAAATTTCATATGAATTGCAAATGACCCAAGAGCATATCCTCAAAATCTTTTGAGAATGAAACTATTCAATTTTAAGTTTGACATTAGATTATCACATCATTCATTGACTAATGTAAAATGAACAAATTGTTGCAATAATTGCTGCAAATGATATGCTTGGCATTGCCTCTCACAGGAGCAAGTACTGCACGGAAACAGTCAGTTTTTGGATGAAAATGGTGCTGTGTTGTATCATCAGTTCCATTCAAGTCAATGAACCTATCTTTACCGCCAGGTCATTATCAGGATAAGCAGATTGGTCTTAAATGGGTCATGGCTTTGTTTTGTTTTGTTTCCTTATAAGGGCATGTAGGAAGCACAGCGTTTGTCTGTGTGTTTCTCTGACAGCTGCCTTCTCTGCACAGCCCCCCCAAGCAACAGTGGCCATCACTGCAGCTGTTGGCAACAAATGCTTAACAGCCAGTGTTGCTTGGACAATGGTTTGTTTACCGTTCAATGTATATGTATTTGAAGACGGAGAGGAAGGCGTTCAGGAGGTGCATAAGAAAATCAAGCTGTTGCATTTTATGCTAAGGAACACCCTGCAAAGTTGTCACTTCACGTGTTGCTGCAAAAAAAATAAAATACATTTGATTGTTTTTCATCTAATCTATATAATCACCTGTATTTCAATTTAAAATAGATAATTATACCTCCATACAAGATAAATTACAATTTTCAGACTGAAATTTGAATAGTGTTATTTTCAACGTCATTATTTTATAGGGTAAAATTATGTTAGTGCCAATAACCTAAAACAAACCAAAATGCATTTACTTTTATGATCCGTTTAGGAGTCATTCAATAACTAATTCATTGTTATTATGAATTATAATATATATATTATTGTTGTCGTATCTGTAATATCTGTAGTCTGATTATAATGTTTTGCCCCCCTTCTATGATGATAAAGGACAGTTATCACTTTACTACTTTGCCATCAAGTAATCCCAATACGTGTAATCCCCTGCAGTTACTCACCAACTCTGAGTGGTTGTTGTAGAAGAGTAAACTGGAAAACAGCCTTTGACAGTGAGAAATCATATTCTCAGTTGTGCACTGTCCTTGGCACCAAGGACCGGTATTGTAATGTGCTACATGCCTGCCGTAAACAGCTGCTGGCTCAGACAGACTGCACGCTGGTTGACATGTTAATCAGAAGGAGCGATGTAAATATTTTTCACATCAGTGGCCAGTTTGTAATTGTAAATCATTACAGACACAAGAGGTTGAGAGAGGAGAACCTGGCAAGCAGCTATGTAGTCAACGCCACTGCTAGGGTCCCTGCCAGGATCCCTGCTAGGGTCCCTGCTAGATTTAATGGTTATAATAAACCAGGGTTAAAGGACTTTCCATAACTTAGTTGGAGTGTCTCCATGACCTAAAGATGCTTACCACCACGGTTGGGCTGAAAACCATCTGATGCAATGAATGTGTAAAGTGAAGTGAAGTGACCCATTTGCAAAACTGACTTCCCAAGAGAATGAATCAAACTCCCTCACATTTCCACATACGCTTGAATATGCAGGTCATTTAAGTTTAGAGGTTGGACACACAGTGCTATGAATGAGAACAAACAGCTCATGTCTAGACCTTCCTAAGCAACTTCATTGAGTGTTGCGGTGCTGTGAATACACCACAGGGTCAGCGCCTGTGTTGTACTGTAGTGTAGAGAAAGGCCACCAAGCGCTGCCAGCAGTCTCTCAGATAGTGTCAACGCTATAAATATATGGAACGCTTTGGAAGTTTCCATGTCAGCACTCCATTGTCCTTCCCCATGAGTGGGTCCACAGGCCTACAGGTGTGTGTGTGTGTGACAGACAGAGAGAGAGAGAGAGAGAGAGAGAGAGAGAGAGAGAGAGAGAGAGCGAGAGAGGGGGGGGGGGGGGGGGTACAATACAGTAAAGTCACGAGAAACATACTGACTTACATACATACTTACAAATGGGTACCAAAGGCACACTTAAAATCCCTGTAGGAATGTTATAGGAGTACTATGGTGTTTTTTCGTTTGGGAAAATAACTTGATAATGGCATTAGCAGGATTGACATTAGCATTAGCATTAATAACATTTAAAATGCTGCTAGCAGTTACAGTCAAAGTATTTTTCCTGGCCTTGACGTGAAAAAATTAAGATGTGGTGGTGCCAGAAGAAACTATCAAACCTAGTTCAGACCAGTGTTATTAAAAAATGATGACTTGTTCATTATTCGCTGCTCATTTCAACAGTAACGGGTAGTGAAGTCATTGGGAGCGAATAGGGTATCTCTGCAGACCGGAGACTTGAGAGGGGCGTGGAACGGGCGTGGCAACTGTCAACTGAAATTGAATTTAGAACGCACTACACTAGACCTAACGTTGGTCAGATGTTATGCCAAAATTTGTATCCCTTGTAAAAATGTGTTTTCCCTGGCGGTGTACTGGTTTGGCCCTCGCTGTATGTTGTTTTAGAGCATTTCATTGGCTGGGGCGACGTTAGCAACCGCAATGTGTCTTCCTAGTCTTCTTAGCAACGTGGAAGGAAATGAACACATTTTGCCTAAACGTGGTTTTGTGAACAACATTGACAGTTGTTCTTACAAATATATTGACAAAGTAGCATTAAATAGTATTTTACTTTACCTTAGCAATACATTTGCACGTTACCAGAACAGCCCTTCTTTGGCTGAAACGACGTTAGCAACCGCAAAGCGTCTCCTTTCTTCCTAACAACGGTGTAACACAATGGGGGACGAAAAGGAGTTTGAAGTTTGGCCCAGGCGTATCTTTGTAAACAACGTCGACACTTATTCTTCCAAATATATCGCTAAGGTAAAGTAAAAGAAAAAATACTGTGGTTTTAACGTGACTTGTCACCAGTCTAATTTATCCTACGTATCTACAGTTTTTGTCAACATGCACACCTGGCGGGTCGTCTGAGGATGATGACGCAGACGAGGTCACGCCGTTAGCAGAGAGAGATGAACTGACACTTCAAGATGGGGCTTTCCAGATTGTCGGAACTACTTCTTCCCCCAGAGAAGAAAAAGCAAGCTTCCTTCTAGAACAGTACGCAGTGAGTCTTAGCATAGGCACCATGTGTTAAATTGGATAGAATAGCTAAAAATGAAAAAAGAAAATTACATCAGGGAAGCACTAATCTTTCCTCAAAGCTGTGTGCTTATTTGTCTAATAATATATCACATGGACCAAATAATATCTTGTCACATGTTAGTAGAAGTTAATATTAGCAGTTTTGGAAGTTTTGGTGGCGAATGATAAGATGTAATAACTTTTCCATAAGTTAGGGTAGAGAGAAGAATTGACACCCCAGAGTTTCAGAGAGTCGAAGAGGGCCTGATTGGCATTTTGGGCAAAACATAGATCTATATATCAAGTAAAAGCTCTTGAGGAGATCTATTTTTATTAGTGTAAGTATCTCATTATTATTATCAAAAGATATTTACAAAAGTTGATCAAAGTTACGTCCAACTTTTAGTTTAGGCTGTCATGTAAAATGTGCCAAACCCTACTAAGGCCCCTCTCGCTCCAAGCCTTCTCTGTCAGCTTTAAATCAAATAAAACACAACGCTAAATGTACACCCTTTTTCCAGTCACCGACTCGAGATCAGCTGCTTGAACGCCTGCTGGAATGTGATGTAATGGTGTACAACATCTCAGAAAACGCAACAGAAGAGCAGATTGAAGAGGGAACATGGGCAATTACAGGTAAGCAGGTGGTTGAGAGGGGTGACTGAAGCAGAGGCCACAAGGCTTTGGAGGACCCCCACATGTTCATTATTGGGATAGATTGACTTTGCTAACGGCAATGTTTCTTCTCTCTTTCACCGACAGCTCTTCATGCCGAGATGATGAGCTTCACGTCTCAGAAACTGTTCATCCTGGTCTCCACGGTGATGACGTGGGCCTCGACCAAGCCACGCGATTTGGTGAGCGCCGAGTAAAAGTTGGCTATACTGTCCACTTGTCCTGGGGCATAAAACGCAGTCAGTGTGGCTTTATTTTCCTCTCCTCAGGATGACTCACATGTCCCGCTAACAGACGAAGACTACAGGAGGAAAAGGCCTCATCCCAACTTCAAAAACCATCACAATCTGGAGAGACTTGTGCTCAAACTGGGTAGAGCAGTAAGTAGACGTTGGTATTGAGCAGTTGAACGTAGATAATCGTGAAGTTAGGACCGCACAAAAGTACATGTGCTTCAAAATGTATTCCAACAGAATAGTGACTGAAACACTTCAGCTTTTCAGTGATGCATATTTGGGTTCTTAACCATGTAGCTGTAAAAAGACAGACTGGGTCTAATGTCAGTAAGGATTGTGGATTCAATTCAACACTGATATTTTTCATCTCAGAAAAAGTCCAAGCTTACCGGCTACGTTGTAGCTGGTGGTCTTCAGTATGGAAAGGGAGAGAACCTATTTCACTACTTTTTCAAGGTAGATATTAACCTTAACTTAATATTAACTGTGTGACACATAATGTGTTTGTATATATGCATTATTTATATAGCCATATCATGTTTATTTACAACTTTTTTGTGTTTCTAGGCATCTTGGTCTATGCAGTTTCCAGAAGTTCCTGTATTTGGACCGGGCACAAATTACATTCCCACGATTCACGTATATGATCTTGGAGGGTGATCTTGATTTACTCTGGTGTCGAAATACATACATTGTTTCGTAAAAAATAATAAGTGCAGGAGTAATTTGGCTGTCTTACTTCCTCAGTGTGATCCATAACATCATCGACCTCAAGCCAAAGTCACAGTATGTCCTCGCCGTGGATGATTCCAAGAACACTTTGGAGGATATTATAAAAGTAACCTACGTTTGAATAAGGATACAACACATATTTATTGGTACATTAACAAAAAATAGTAATATTATTTAAAAACACTACTGTGCAAATATGTTTTCTCTCACTCCCCTTCAGACGATAAGCTTTGAACTTGGGCCGGGAAAAATCAATCAAGTACCGGAGGAGGAAGCCATCCTCATGAAGGCTTTGAGGGTATGTGAGTCTCATTGTATTTGTTATTTTACGAGCTATATACCATCTTTTATTCTTCTGGTGTAATTGTTTTTTGTTTTGTGTTGTCCTTCATGATCCCTTTTAACAATTCTGTAAAGCACTTTATTGCCTCTGTAAAGCACTCTGTCACTTTGTTCTAAAAAGTGCTATACATAACACATACATACATAATAACAAGTTTTATTATTATTATTATTATTATTATTATTATTATTATTGTTATTATTATTATTGTAAGAAGTAGTAGTAGTAGTAATAGTAGTATTATCATTTCTGAATAGGAAAATGTCTCACTCTCTCAGTCATCTTTACTAGCTGACACAATTTCTTCTCTATGCAGCAGTTGTAGATTTTACATCTTGATGACATCACAGGTTAAAAAAAAAGAACTGTATGAAGACATATAGCTAGTTAAATAAATGTTTGCAACTATTTTGTATGAACTTTTGTGTTTTATTACTATAGTAACACATGAATTATTGAACTGAGTGGCATTCCCCTTTAAGACAGCAATCATGAGGCTACCGTATTCTTGTAAATATTTCATGTAAGGCACACTGTTGATAATCAAAGCGCCGAGTATATTGCGTCTCCCATTTCAGCCGGAGGAACTGGAGTGCCTGAGGATCGACCTCCGTCTGGAGTCCGTCCTTTTGAAAGACACCTTCAACCTCCGCTGGACATCAGAAGCTGGGATAGTTGAAAACATGGATCACATCGTGGAGGAATACAAACACACCAGGCAGCTACTTGTGAGTGTTCAAGTCCTTCACTCAAGGATTACAATTAGACGTGTTTTTGGAAACCCTATTGGTATGACATCTGTACAAGGCATTAAGGCAGCAGCTAAGAAATATCTCAGTAAAACCAGACACATTATTGGGATGTTGGGGCGTAAAGGTTGTTTGGTAGTTGGTCCAATTGGTCATCACTCATGTACACGCACATCTGGTTTATCCATTTTTAGCCAGTTAGAATCTGCCTCACCGGACCTCCAGCTGTGGGTAAAACCACAATTGCAGCGAAGCTCTGCAAACATTACCAAGTGCACCACATCAAGCTCAAAGAAGTCATTGAAGAAAAGATTACACAACTGGTGAGTGACAGCAAAGACATTCATATGCCCTACCTGACGCAGTACTTCCCTCTTGTGGACATTCACCGAGCGGCACGTAACGTAAATATATCTGGAATTTGAGATTGCCACATGACAGCAACAATATATAGAAACTGCACATATATTGTTGAGCTCACATTCATTATTTCATGTGCTACAGGAGGAGATATTGAGAGGACGCGACCTAGAACATGACAACAAAGAGGCAGTGGCTGCTGCACAGGACCAACTGGAAACTATTCACAACAGCATGGAGAAGAACGCAGGTTAGCTATAGATCCACACTGTGATGCTACCTTTCTTAATGTCTGTTAGTGTGTCAAAGTTCCTAATTCTCACCTGCTTCACATATATACGTACTATATTTTGGTCCAACAGGTCGACTGGCTGACCCTCTCGTTTTCCGCTTTTTGCAAGAAAAGCTGAATTCACAGCCATGCAGGAACCAAGGCTTCGTCCTTGATGGCTTCCCTAAGACCTATGAGCAAGCCATGTCGATTTTCTCCGGTGAGTTTCATACATTCATCTGATTACTTTAGAGCTCTTGATAATATCTATTATGTCTGAATGTACGGGGTGTTTTCTTTGTTGTTCAGACGAGGACACGGCGAACCAGGATTCGAAGTCCAAAGCACCCGTGTACAACAAGATGATCACTCCAGGTTGTCTCACTGTTCACAAAAATCCCATATAGACTACCACGTGACAGAGTATCACAATTAATCTGTGTTGCTTCCCCAGAACAAACAGATAAAACGCCTTTATAGTACATTTGTCCATATATCACTATGCATGTATCCAGTAACAGACACTGGAATTGATCCCTGGGGATAGGACTGATACATAACCTGGGCCCAGAACTACATTACCCATACCCCAATGCTACGAAACATTGTGAGGAAAGCACTGCATTACCCTTCTTGCTTTATGTTTTGCAGAGCATGTTTTCGCCCTTGACGCGTCGGATGAGTTTCTCATGAAACGAGCACAGGGCCTCCCACAGAGCGTGGCGGAGAAAATGCGCTACACCCAGGATGAATTTGTCCCCCGCCTGGCAAAATACAGACAATCCAACGCCGCAGAGGAAACCCCGCTGGACTACTTTGACGAGCTGGAGATTCACCCGGAGCACATCGGTACCGCTCTCACCTCCACACTGTAGATATCAGGCCACGAAGATTGCAAACAAAGAAATGAAGATTTTGTAGCTCATTAGCTGGCACACATGAATGATAAAACACAAAAATCCGAGGTAAAAAAGATTGCAAATTTTCCAAGTAAGAACTGAAACTTTTTTCACCTAAAAAAAACAAAACAAAAAAGTCAAACAATAACAAACTAAATGACACAACTCATCGAGGAGGAAAACAGAAGACAAGCAAAGGAATATTTTAAAAGTAGCTCTGAAAAAGAAGTCTTGTTTCTCCCCAGAGGTCAATACAGATGACCCCGAGTACACAGATGTTATAAAGAAGATTACCGAGGTGGTGGGGATTCCCAAGAACTATGGCCTCAGTCCAGAGGAGCAGGCGGTGGAGGACAGGAAGCTGGAGGAGGAGAGGCAGCAGAGACTGGCTAGGGAGGCTGCGGAGAAGAGGCGTAGGGATGAGGCTGCACTGGCTGAGCTGACCGCTCAATCTGAGGAGTGGGTAAGCTGAGAGAAGTCGTCTGACACGGCACCCTCGCAGATGACAGCGATTATCTGAGGATCAAAGGTCAAAATCATGTCAGATTTTCTGCCAGTTCCCCACCTCAGATAATATGTGAATCAAATTTCATGTGATTTGAACTTCTAGCCTGGGAGAGATGGCGGCTTATTCTTTTGATTTCAATTCTGACTTGTAATTGTAGTACCACCCTTGGGCTAATCAGTGTAACGCTGATCATTCTCACAAGCTTTAAAACCATTGGTAATCATCGGCTTGTGACAGACAGATGAACAAACGAAGGGACGGAGACCGATCCATAGACCCCCTGGTTTCTGCCAAAGTGGCTGGTGGGCTGCCGTTACTTTCCCACTCCGGTTAGAATGTGAAAGTCACTCGAGTTTTGTCTTCGTCTCTTAGAACAGGAACGTATCGGAGGTGAAGAGGCAGCAGTACGAGCTACTGGAAGCTCACTCTCTGCCCCTGAGGAACTACCTGATGAAGTATGTGATGCCCTCCCTCACCGAGGCCATGCTGGACTGCTGCAAAGCCAAACCAGAGGACCCTGTTGACTTTTTGGTACTGTCCAATATTCTCCAGTAGACCTACATTGGTAGACGTACTAGTCTAGGGCCCTGTGTCTGTTCTTCCTGTTAACAGGCCCTCCTCTTCTTACCGTTGGTACTTGGTGATGCGTCATCACACAAGTGGCCATTTGCAGAGCGAGGGTCTGAGTGAGGAGCAGGGTTTTTGAAACGCAACAGACTTCCTTGTTCTGCCATGTTGGTTCATAGTTGACTCCAATTAAAGGAAGCGACCATTGACCTATAACAGCTTACACATTTTATGTCTAAATTGTTCCTTGACTCCTGTGTTTCTTTTTTTTTGCAGGCTGAACATCTTCTGCGGAGCGATCAAAACCATTGATACCACACTATCCAAAGTACCCAATATACTCCAGTGGTCTTTTATTTTGAGGAATAAAGCTCATTATTTAAACAAGTACAAATTCTGCACAGTCCCATGCACATTTGTGCTCATGAGTTACAGTCCTTTCTGGAAACGAGGAGGATTGTGGGAGTTGTGTGAAAATTCGCGCACAGCTAAGGTGTTAAAGGTTACAGAAATTGTTTTGTTGTGTGTCTCTAAGGTCAGAACCATAGACTGTATTGTATTTTCATGTATTGTGCTCCCTCTTCATAGAACTCAACTGTAAGATGAATTAAAGCTGAAAGAGCTGGTCTCTGTGGGTGACTTTAAACTAATGGTGGTGGATTTTGTGACAAAGCCAATATGGAGCTGCTGGAGGTCTTCAGTGTCATAACTGGGAAAGACCATGACAATGATACTAGGAGGGCCGCTTCACACTAGACCCAGTCTGTATAGCGACTGGCACCTCCGAGTCCTCCGAGACCCTTGCCAGGGTCCAGGGTCTCCTTGCTGTCCACAAGGGACACTAAGAGATATTTTGTATTTCGCTCTTCGCTCTGGAAAAAATTAAGAGACCAGAGCTATGTATATATATGACCTTCATTTAAACACGGAGGTCTTTTTTTATGCATTAATTCATTTATTAAGCATAAATTGAGTGTTGGGATGGAAACTTGACCAACTGAGGGGGAGGAATAATACACTTCCTGCCTCAAGGCAAAAAGTTTAATATTTTAGTGGCCAGTGGCCATATCTGACCCCAGCATTTAATTTGAGCAAATAGGGCAAATCTATGGTGTCCCAATTAGTGGGTAAGGGATACTCTCCTCTGATAGGCTGATAAGAAAGGTGTATTTCTACATGAAAATCTCACCTCTCTCTGCCGAATGGTTGCTCTTAGAGCCAGACCAAGGTCAGCGCTCTTGCACCGTGCAATTTATTAGGATCTGGACAATTTATTGCAGAGCGTCAGCTACTCGAGGTAAATCTTGTTCAGCAAAACATCGTGACTTAAATCGATGTTGCATTCCGTCAAGAGAACCGAGAGGCTTGATAAATGCGTGTCCAGAACTGGATATTCCAGTTCCCATCAATGGTGAATCACTAAGGCCTTTGGTACCGGACTGGGCTCCGTCTGCGTGTCAGCAGCCAATGTTCAGCCAGGTTTCCACTCATTATGGCTCTGTCCTCTTAGTGCCTCCGTCTGGCCTATGACTCAGCCCCCAAGGAGCCATAGAGTCAGCCCTTCCTGGAAGAGCTGTGCTGACACTGGCTTTATTCAACAGACCTCTTGAACCTGTCACTCTGTTTGCATACGCTTTTGTCCTGATCACATTCTGTAAACATCTTAATTGTCATCATAATTGATAACAAAAATCTGATTATCTATCAGCCTGACCTAGCCTGACCAAGCCTGTCCTTTGAGGCCTGTTTGTGATGAAGGGCTGTATGAACTCGAGGATGTAAACAGAAATGCAGGAAGTATTCTGCATACTGCAAAAATACAGAAACAGAAACTTTAATCAATGAATGAAAACCAGTGATGTCTCGTGTTTCATGTTTCCCAATTATAATACTGTAAAAAGAAATTCAATAGCTGTCGGATCTATCGTTAGAAATAGGTTGTTGATGGTTGGAATTAGTCATATAGTCAAAATGTGGTGGAAAAGACAAAACTTGCGTCTGCTAAGGTCATAATGAACAAAAAAATTTGAGCCTTTCTTTCATATATGATTGTTGCATGTTTTGTGTATGCTTGTGCAAACTGTGTAAGGTGCATTTAGGGTCACGAGAGATATCCGTTCATTCAAATACACAGGTTCAGAAAGCTCATGTTGAAGTCTAGGCGATCTCTTCAAGTGTATTCTTTCAACACAAGGTGGTGCAAGCATTCTTTCACTGAACCTCACAGAGCCCAACAATATTCATCTCATGAAATCATAAAAAAATAAAAAGGCAACTGCACTGCTTTTAGCCTGGGTGTGGAAAGGGCCTTTGTTCTCATATTGTCAAAAGCTGTGTCATAAAAATGGGAATGTGTCGCTCTGGTGGGCATGAATATGAAAGTCAAACTGGTGTCTAGAATTTGCTTTGTAGTCTGTGTGTGTTTGTGAGCGAAGAACTGTGGAATCCACCGTCTAATTAGGGGCTGTCTGGAGACTTGCTTATATGGAAAATCAAATAGAATGTGTTCCTTTTACAGCCACCCTACGTAATAGGTATAAATGGAAAGAATAGTCATCACAGATGTAACTGAACTTATAAAAAAATAAAATAAAAATAAAATACTACTTTTTTTTCTATCTATGAATTGTGGCTGCAACAACCTTGCACAAACTCTGCAAGACCACATCTTGTCTCTCTCGCTTCATGGTGCGTTCATACACAATCTGTATTTTTCTGAGATTCATCCCCGGCTGAATGGCTGCCATGTTGACTTTATTACTAATAAATACTAACAAAAAACTGTCAAAGAAAGTGTTTGTTTCCATGGTATGAGCAGGTTTGTACCATATCCTTTAGAGGTGGTTATCTCCTTCAGTTCAGTTCAGTCCAACATACCTGTAAACCATGTATGCTGTTGAAAGGAACTAATAAAACATCCAATTTAACTAAGTAAGTGTAGTAACTCTTGTCCTAGAGCGTAGAGCCATGAACAATTATTATGTAAGAAAAGCTCATTTGTAGGAAATTGCTCTAATTCCTCAAAAGTACACATCTCAATTTGCTATTATAAATTGCTATTATATTATGAATTGATAGGTAAAAGAGAAGGCGTTTGTAAGAGTAATTTCCTAGCAATTATGCCATTTAACTCGAGCCTGAACCATCCCAAATGTATTTACTTCAACCAATGAATAATACCGGAGGTGTTTTTAAGCAATTAAGCAATTACTATTTTTATGTAATTACCTGGTAATTACCTAATACCCAGGGTGACTGGAAGAGGAAGTGTTACACTGTATTATAAAGTGTATATATTTTGTGGTGGCGTGTGTGTGTGTGTGTGTGTCTGTGTGAGAGGGAGGGGAGGGGCAACTGTGTGGCAATGTGAGGGACATTGTAATTTGCAGGAGGGCAAAAGGTTACCCCAATCAGCCAGAATAATAGCGTTGCTGGTGACACTGGGAGAGCCGGGGCAGTCTGGCAGAACAAATTAGGACAGACTTCCCCAGCAGGGAGCCGTTCCAGCTCTGTCACTGACATTTAATTTCATATTTATGGGGAGAAATGACGAGATGTCCTGCCAAACACCCACGGTTCCCATTACTCATGTGGTCACCGTGCGCGTGTGTTTGTGTGTGTGTAAAATGGGTCAACCTTTTCCGGTCCCCAAAGTCCACCAACCCCTTGCTCACTAGTATTTTACTGCTCTGAGAGTAGTACAGTATTCAGTCTGTTAACGTGTCTTTTTCCCACCATGCATCAGACAAGGTCAGAAGTCATGCAGTAACACAGAGGAAGGTGAACCGACTGGGTGGATGACAAGTCTTTTCCAAACAGCATTCTTGGCATTTGTTAACCTTTATTACTACTGCTGCTACTACTACTATTACTACTGCTACTGCTACTGCTACTGCTACTGCTACTGCTACTACTATTTCTACCACTACTAATACTACTTTTACAACAACAATGACTTAATATAATAATAATAATAATAATAATAATAATAATAATAATAATAATCATAATCATAACAATCATAACAATCATAATAAAAATAAAAATAAAAATAAAAATAAAAATAAAAATAATAATTTCCTTCACCAGAGGCTACACGTGTGTTTTCAGCAGTCTTGAGTTCAGTTTACTCTGGCCCAGCCTTTTCTGACCACGCTGTTACAAAATGCTTTGAAACAAAAGGGGGGAAAAAATAAAAATAAATCTGTGATCCCAACCCACCATCAGATAAAATAATAGAAAGACTGCTGGCTCCACCGAGGCCTGCTCAGCAGAACAGAGAGACTAGAGAGGGAGGAGAGGGAGATTCATTCCCACCCAAATTACACACATTTCCCAGAAGAGCACGCTTGGGGTTTAGACCGATACACCAGTTTGCTGATATATAGGGCCGATGTTGGCTTTTTATAACAAATCAGATAACAGCCGGTCAGTGTCATCCACCTCTGATATGATGGATATGATGCAGGTTGTTAAAATTAAAATACTAATTCCAATGTGACATTTGATTTCATGCAACTATGCATAGATATGTCTAATTAGATTGAATTTATTGTTATTATCTTGAGTTCCAGTGGAGAGTTTTAGTGTCCCATAGTCCAAATGCTCCGGTCAGGCTTTTCCACCCTGACAAGAACACTGAATCCTTTTAAGGTTTTTTTTAATTTTGTGTTACTTTTTTTTGCATGAAATCGTCTATTGGCAGCTTCAACACTTCAACACACACAAAAAAAAATCTGTATTGGCCTCTAAAAACCTGAATCGTGTGCTCACTGTCTGCTCCACCATAATGGCCTCTCTCCAGTGGAAAACCTTAAATCCAGGATGCCAAAAATGGAGAGGACTTACACCTGAATGGGAGGCGGTGGGAAAAGAAAGGTCTCATTCTGCGGCGCAGGGCGTTGGCTTGACCTGTTACCATGCAAAGAAGTTGTTATGGTGGAAACATGGACATCTCTGACCGTCTGTCTGTCCTTTTTGTCTGATTTTATGTTTTTTTTTTACTCGAACCAATTTCTTTTGAATGCGTTGAATGCATTAGTACTAGTAGTAGTCATAGTAGTAGTAGCAATAGTAATGACCGTAGTAGATATACTGTACAGGAGATGTGCTGTCATCCTCTCCATAGCCTGCCACCAACAGGTTGAGATGAGAAAGAGAGAGTGAGCAAAATAGACTTTTATGAAAAATATTTTCTTCTCTTTACTCCTCCTGTCGGTTAGAATTGTTACACAGTGGTGCCAAATGGTCTGCATGCACTGAATGTGTGTGTGTGTGTGTGTGTGTGTGTGTGTGTGTGTGTGTGTGTGCGTGCGTGTGTGTGTGTGAGAAAGAGACAGCGTGAGGTCTGTGGTGGTAAGTTAATGATGCTGTTTACACTGTTTTACCTGCTATGCTTCCACTCACAATAACCTCTGCCACCTTTGTAGTGGTCACACACACACACACACACACACACACACACACACACACACACACACACACACACACACACACACACACACATAAACACACACACACACACACACACACACACGGAAGATGGAAATAACATCTACCACCCCTGTGGTGGTCAAACCAACATCTGCTGGTGGTTGATGAGCCTAGGAGAGGACCACACACACACACACACACACACACGCACTGTTGTAAGAGGACAAGGGAACATTGGGATCCATTTCAACATATCATTGTGATCACATGCACACACACACACACACACACACACACACACACACACACACACACACACACACACACACACACACACACACACACTATGGTTTGCCATGTCATTTTTCAGCGAGCTGAATTTTCCAACAAAAGCAAACAAGGCTGTTAAACATAGCACACATTGGGAAAGTGTGTGTGTGTGCGTGTGTGTGACATCTCCCTCTAGTGTGATGTAGGTCAATATGGCCAACACATGGGGTCTGAGGGAATAGACAAGATAGATAGCACCACTCATAGTCTCTGTGTGTGTGTGTGCGTGTGTGTGTGTGTGTGTGTGTGTGTGTGTGTCCTTGCATATGTCCTTGCATGCTTGAGTGTGCGTACAAACCAACCACCCACAAGGGGTCCAAAAGGTCAACCTTCCAACATTTGTCTCCAGCATGTACATGTAGTTCCTGTGTGTTTCTTGTGACGACGTGGTGGCTTTGCCTCTTAAAGAGTTTCAACTCATAATTTTGAAAACAGTGATCTAACTCTAGCCAGTTCATCAAAGGTTTTACATTTGCTGTTCTAAATACCCGGTGTCAGGTAGGTCTTTCCTGGGTAAATATCACCAGATAAACACTGTATTTTTTGTATTTTTTAAAATACAAAATATATATATTTGAATTCATACTTTATTTTTTAATACTTTAATCATTTATTTTGATACATTTTATGATTACATTACATTTAAGTATTTGTAATTTGCAACAAGATACATTTTGATGTATTTTTACCCATCTCTGGTAGTAGTAGTAATAGTAATAGTAAGCAGCAGTAGCAGTAGGAGTGCTGTTGTATGTCTGCAACATTTTTGGCTGTCATTGCCATTTAAAAGCCAAAGTAATAATAGTATGGAAACAAAACGTTAAACAATATACTGCTGTTCAAATACTAAACATTCTTAATTTCTATTTTGTATTATTTTAGTTTATTTTAATCTTTTTTTTTAAAATAATGTATTTATTTTATATTTTTAGTATTATTGTTGTTTATTTTATTATTGTTTTTTTTAATAGACAGACAAACAGGCAGGGTTTCTTCTGACTTCAATATCAGCACTTTTCAGCCTGTCTGCTGAGTCACTGTTAGTATTGATTGATAGCACTGAGGTCATCACCTTGATATGGCCATCTAATCTGGACATGAAATGGAAGTGATTTTTGCATTTTAAACACAAAGGATTTAATGATTTTGCTTTCCAAACATTTTGCTGTACGAAGATAAAGACCTGACAAAATGACGGAGAAGACTCAAAGCAGGGAAGAGATCACATTAAAATATGACTTCGGTCTCAAGGCAGGAGATTCCTTTTCATTTGCCAGAAAGAGAGAAGGGCAGTGGGCGAGAGAAAACTGATCCTCCCATAAAGCTTCTTGACTCCACTGTGAAGATCTCCCTCCAGCACCTTTCCTTGGAATGAGGTTAAAGGAGCAACCTAGTATAAACCACTGAAAAGTGGAAAAATAACATCACTATTAGCTATGCATCTATTAAAACTTTATGGATAAACCTTCCCACAAACAAAATCATCTCCTTACATTATATAAGGGTAGATGTTGCTACATGTTCCCCCCCCTCCCTCCCTTGCATCACTCCATTTGTTTTGAAGAACAAGAAAAAGATGATTATTATTGCTGAATAAGCTCTGACAGAGTGAATCAAGGCCCTGACCTTATCACATTTAATACATTGCAAAGACATTAATTGTTTCACACATTATTGATTTAAAATGATGGTATTACAAGCTAAATTACAAACTTCTAACAAAAATAGGTTAGGAGGACTGTAACCATAGTAATGTCTGTAGCTAGCATCTATGGCTACACTGTAGTAGAACTGTCACCATAGAAAGCTAGCATCCATGGCTACACTGTAGTAGAACTGTCACCATAGAAACGTCTGTAGCTAGCATCCATGGCTACACTGTAGTAGAACTGTCACCATAGAACGTCTGTAGCTAGCATCCATGGCTACACTATAGCAGAACTGTAACCATAGAATGTCTGTAGCTAGTATCCATGGCTACACTGTAGCAGAACTGTAACCATAGAAACGTCTGTAGCTAGCATCCATGGCTACACTGTAGCAGAACTATAATAGAAACGTCTGTAGCTAGCATCCATGGCTACACTGTAGCAGAACTATAATAGCAACGTCTGTAGCTAGTATCCATGGCTACACTGTAGCAGAACTGTAACCATAGAACGTCTGTAGCTAGCATCTATGGCTACACTGTAGCAGAACTGTAACCACAGAAACGTCTGTAGCTAGCATCCATGGCTACACTGTAGCAGAACTGTAACCATAGAAACGTCTGTAGCTAGCATCCATGGCTACACTGTAGCAAGACTGTAACCATAGCAATGTAAACGAATCCGGTAAGACTGCCATTCAGCCTCTAACCAGAAATAAAGTTTTGTGTTCTCTGAATAAATGAAAACTAATATTGGAAGAATCGTCAAACAAAAAGTCTAAACTTTTCTGGAAATTATTTATTTATGTTAAAATGTTATATATTGCACCTTTACACACTAGCAGTTCCAGCACTCAATAAGAATGCCTGACGCCGAGAATACAGCTCTGTACCAAGCCTGTCATCTCTGCTTCATTTTTGTGAAGCGTTTTATCAGTAAATCGGCATAGACACGCCTCAAGAATCCACCACAAACTCTTGCTGTCATCTCCAAATATGTGATGCTGCCTCCTCGTCTGCCTCCTCATCTGTGTTTCCATCCAACGGAGGGGTTGGACGGAAACCCCCCCCATTTCTCTGTGTTTGACCTGTCAATGCTGTGGACAGTTTTAGCGTCCTGTGACCAAATATTGAATAGCGCCCAAAAATATCAGCGTCAGCCTTCAGAAACCCATACTGTTTGAACCTTAGTGTCCATGCGCATACATCTAAACAATATATCTGCATGTCTATGAGAGCATAGATGTGTGTTTCCTGACCCCATCCTGACCTGACATCCTCTTGACAGCATAATAAAGCCTGTCTGGATCAGATGGGGATCGAAAACGCCTTCTTCCTGGAGCATCAAATCGGCTAGAGTCAGCTGTCATACTGGTCACTGGGTTCCAGTGTGAGCAGGCCTTCTTGATCAATCGCAGATACAAATATCTGAACGGTTTTCAAATGCTAATTGGAGCCAGGTCCGCTCGCTGGAGGGAGGACAGATTCCTCAGACCCCTGTAAAAGGAATGTTTGGACAAAGCAATGGCGCCATTTGAATATAAAGAAGGGGAACGTGTGATGCAATGCAGAAAGAATTACCTGCAGAATCAAGTCCCAGTTGGACTATCCATTAATACACGCAATAGGCTTTCACTGAGAATCCATCATCTTGAAGAGTATATTGGATAAAATGGTTTTATGGATATGGATACTCTGATCTCCTGTTAAGCTAGAAGGCTTAGGCCCTAAATACCCTAAATACCATTTGAGATTTACCCAAATAAAAGAGACCTGACTCCATTCCAAGGACAATCTGGACCTTTCTGTGTGTGTGTGTGTGTGTGTGTGTCTGTGCTTGTGTAAATGTGTTGTGTAGGCGGGTGGTGGCGTGTGCGTGCATGTTTGTGTGTTTGAGGCAATGACATTATAAACATCCCATAATTATCTCTGATTGCCATGTGGACCCCTGACTCCTACGAACCCACAGCTGCACAACTGCTATCACTGTGGTGAGAGGGCCTGTCACATTTATAGTGTTGCCGTAACCCGCTCCCATGGAAATAATTATCTGTGTTGAAATGGATTTATTTACCCGAAGCTATTCTTGTTTGTGACATTTCTCTGCACTGAATTTCTGCACCCAGAATTGTCTTGAGATTTTAACCCCAAGGAACCTTATCGTTGTTTTTGGAATGCCACGCCCACACACTCTACAGCACATCTACACACACAACACTGATGCATCCACTTACTCTATAACTACTATATGCAGTTAGAATAAAGTTGTGTATTACTTGCAAAGTAAAACACTTCCTATTTTGTGCCGTAAAGCAATGCAGCAGATTTCCTCGACAATGGTCTCGTTTGTTTACTGTAATTATTAATTGACGTTAAAGGAGCAAACATGATTGTGGCATTAAGATTCTTTTGAGAATCCCTGCCAGTTCAGATTGTTTCAAAAATGTATTGTTACCTATAATATTACTGGTGAAGTTGAAATAGTAATAGATTACACTGGTCACTACGGGAAAAGTAATGATACTACGGTAACACAGTGCTGAATTACACATTACCACCCAAAACACACACACTTGCTCCCAACCATACACACCCACCGTACATACATACCAGCCCTTCCCTGGGGCTCAACACAGCCAACCGCAGGCTCCTGAGCTCAGCAGTAATGACACAGCGAGGGAGGGGAGGAGGAGGAGGAGGAGAAAGGGAGAAGGAGAGGAGATAAGGAGAGATGCGTGCAATGGTGAGGAAGGAAGGTGAGAGAGAAGGAGGACTCGGGAGGGAGGGGAACTTTTCATTATTTCTAGTGCGGCTCTGTGAGTTTATGTCTGGTGGCGTAGGTAAACAGTGTTTTGTTTTGTTTTGTCCTCAGACAGGATCTTTGTTTTCACAAAAAAAGCACCATGAATCGGTAGTGTGGGTGATTAAGTGGAGGGTGTTAGTGGAGGTAGTGGAGGGTGATTAAGTGGCTTAGTGGATTTCAACTACAGGACCCAAGCCCCTGTGACAGCAAGCATCCACCCTACTGAAGTGTCCTTGAGCTCTATAGCTGACCCTGACCTCTGACCTCCCTGTGGAGGGTATACCCTACTGGGATCAATAAAATCTAACATTATTGTTGTTGTTGTTGTTGTTGTTGTTGTTGTTGTTGTTGTTGTTGTTGCTGCTGCTGCTGCTGCTGCTGCTGCAGAGGGAACATGGTCATGAACCTACACTGTATGTATGTACAGGGGTGGATGGACTACATAATAGAAGAGAGGTTATTTATAGTTGTAATGGCCAACATACTTTCTCTCTGGCAGAGCTGTCATGCTGAATCAATGAAGCACTCCTTTGCTAGCGGGAGAGAGAGAGAGAGAGAGAGAGAGAGAGAGAGAGAGAGAGAGAGAGAGAGAGAGCAAAGCAGAGAGCAGCTGGAGAGACATTTCTTTTATTTTAGTTATTTTTCAAGACAAGGAAATGAAGAGTCAATGTTATATTGTGTCTCCTCCCTAGAACACTGGATGAGGGTTAACCTGGGGTCTGTCTGTGTGTCTGTACACGTCTGTCCAGGGTTATGTATGTACAGGATATGTGTGTGTAAGGTGCAGATTTTAAAGGAATACAGTACGTTTTAGAGAGATTGGCCTGCTTGTCAACTTGCCTGTTAAGTGATGAGAACATAGACATAGACCCGTAGATCATGCTAACACGTTAGCTTGCACTATGTTGAGTGATAGTAGGCCGCTAACATTGTCCAAAACAAAAAGACTGACCTGACCTGAGCTGATGTAGCCAAATTTGTTTTGGGAACTATTTCAGGTGACCAACCATGTATTCATCCACAGTGCTTTTTAGCTGTACATATGTAGTCCCAAATCACGCCATAGTTAATGCCATACAGATCACAATGGTGTGTTCTATAGGAACCATTGGTGACAAACCTGATAGCTGATTGGTACAAAACACCAAGCCACTCAAGAGCACCCTATAAATAACATCACCATAATCTGACATGGATAATGTGGTCTTATGGACCAAGTTTGTCAGAGAGTGAAGTTGGAATGGTTACGGTAGGAAAAGCCAAGTCTTTGACTTGTACCTAAAGATTTATTGTGTTTTGGAAGAAGGAGTGGCTACTGTCTAACCAAATGCTGAGGTTTTTATATGAGGTTCCAGAAATGAACCATTAGTGGCAGCGATGGTGCCAGAGAGTATCACAGATTTTATCTGAAACCACTTTAGTTTTAGAGGACAACACCAGGTTCAGTCTGGAGAGAGCCACCTGGAGTGTAATAAAACATCTTTGAAGGAGGAATTGTAGTACAGCGTCTGGGAACGGTCCAACCGAGTACAAGATTGTATCGTCTGCATAAAAATGGATAAATGACTCACCCACCGCAGGATTATTTATTTAGAATATTGTGGGCCAAGGGTTGAGCCTTGTGGTACCCCCTGAGACAGTAGATGCTCAGCTTTAACACTCTTGAGCTCTACCAGAGAGATTGTCTGAGAACCAGGTGAGAGAGTGGATGGCAACACCAATGTTGACATGATGATAATGGTCTCTATGATGATGATAATGACATTTATATTCGTGGCTCTTTTTCATACCACTCAGAATCAGTTCTTACAGAATATGACTGATGAAAACTGATATTAAACAATGCCACCAATTTCGGAGACTCAGTCAGCAATTGTCAAGTAAATGTCGAGTGAATTATCTTATGTCGGATACATTTAATACCACTTAGTGGAGGGCTGGTATCTGTTGGCAGACAGCCAAGATGATTTGATGTAGCTTCAATCAATCAATCAATTAACTAATAATTTAATTATTAGTTAATTAGATCATTCTTGATGTCATACCTGGAATGGAATGGTCCCTTTTAAGACAACATCAAAATTATGGAATCTAACATACTGTTTCTGTGTTAAACCATCCCTATACAGGGAAATAGGTTTTCCTACATTTTGATGGCTAGAGTCAAGTCACTCACTGCACTGAACTTGATGATACAGTTTCCTTTTATGGGAAACACATGGCTTACTATTCAGCTGTGCATCAGTTGGATAAATGAGCCACTCTCTTTTCCAGTTACGGCTTAAATGAACTGAATATTATCTGTAGTGACATTTAATGCATTGAAAGCACTTGGAGACAGAATTTAGAGACCAAGCCAGTGGGGCCAGCAGGAAACATTTAGGATATGTAGTATACTGATGATATGCATTTGTTTTCAATTGCATGATCAGGAGAGCAATAAGTCATTGCAGTGTGGAAAATGACTTTTTCACTGTTCACTGTAATGAGGATCAGAGCTGCAAACTCTCTGAAGACTTAAGTGACTAGGCTGAGGAAATGCATACATACGTACATTTGTGTTTGTTTGGATGCATCAGCACACATTAGATGGCATTGAGATTGGACGTGTATGTTTACTGCTGCTCTATGCCACTCCAATAATGCCCCCCCTCCCCCCGGAGCACCTATAAAGCGCCGGCGCACTATCTCAATAAGCACATTATTGCTTTTTTAATTTGAGGAACTCTCACGGCTTTCCCTCCCTGTGAACACAGCTGTCCACCATGTGGGTCCGGCAAGACTTGCACACTCTCTTGCTCGAGTGCCTGTTTTGCCAAAGAAGAAAAAAATGAGACAACCCACGTCAAGACCACCGGCATGTCACCGCGAAATTACGCTGACAATATCCACGACCTGAAGCTTGAGCAATTTAATTCAAATGGGTTGTTTTGCAAAGCTGGAGAGACCAAAGAAGAACGGTAAATGTAGTCTATAAACAAAACATATCACATTGCAAAGCGCGGATCAAACGACTATTTTCCATCTTAAAGGCCCAATCCGAATGCAAACAGAAAGGTAGCCCTCCCACTGAAAAACCAAACACTGGATTTGAAGACATTTTCCATTCGCAAATGTATTTGTGAAGATGTTGATACAGCACGCAGCATGAGTTTTATAAGTATAGTGAAGCTTTGGAGGGTTTGTTTATGTTTGTATTGTTAGTAAAAAATAAATAAATAATAAAAAAAGACCTGTATTTGAAATTATGATCGTATAGTTGGAGCAGTCGACTATTTGTTACCACAGTAAAAGTTGTAAAGGTTATTGCATCACACTGGCAAAAAATTATGAGGCTGTTTTTTTGTTCTTCATCAAAGAGACATTTTCATTTGCATTCATAAGTAGATTTACACGTTAATTGTGTAATTTTCTTATGAGGCATGACTGAATACCATCTCTCCCCATCTCTCTTCGATTAGTGGGAACAATAAAACAAGCATTTAGAAACTGAACCAGTTCACACAACGATCCCCGGTGCCAAAATGGTATATGTTGAATCAATGTGCCAAAAATAAAATGAAGGAAAACAAATCAGCCGGCGTTCTTTAGCTGGTGACTGTAAAGTGATCTTTCTCATTTGGCGGCAGGCCTCGCTCCAAACTCCTAACACATGGTTATAATAATACAAGGCCTCATTTTTCCTTGGCTGGCATGCAAAGCAAACAAACAGATAATACTTTAATTTAGTCTCTGTTTTAATGCAACATTTGTGATTGAAATAACTTTTGCGGAGCTGCTTCGGAGTGTCTAGGGGAGGCTGTTTTGCAGGCCTGCCATGTTTCCTCCAGTGGAGGGAAACAGTCCTAGACAGTGGCTTAGGAGCTGGGCTACGCAATGTAAACAGGTGTGTGTCTGTGTTTGTGTGTGTGTGTGTGTGTGTGTGTGTGTGTGTGATGAACCTGTGTACATGTGTAGTCTGAATCACAAGTCAGAATTGCAGTGTATGTGAATGTTTTTGTGCATTGTGAGTGTTTTCTTCATATTTCATACTATATATATTTCATAATTTCATAATTAATTTTTTCTTTGTCTCATTCACATTCTTCTGCTGAAATTTTGCACACCCTCATAACCCTTAATTAACTTTTCCTACTTAACACATTCTAGTGGTTAAATTGTCAGTTGTGTTACATTTAATTAACCCCTATTTGCTCTAATCTTATTTCTATTCTTTGCTCTATCCCAATATTACTATTTGCTACTGCAATGACCCATTACAGTATCATCTTACCTTATCTTTGCACATATTTGTGTACGTGTTTGTGCCTGTATGAACGTAAAAACATGTGATTTGAGTAATTGATATATTTCAAGTGACATTTACAGACCTCTCTGTCTGACACTGACCGCAGCGCTTGCAGGCACTTAGTCGGCTGCCGCAACCAAACCATTGAAAAAAAACATAGGTGCATTAACAAAATTGGAGAGAATGTCATTTGAGCAAATACAGCGAATCTACGGCATCTCAATTAGACACTTCAGACTGATGAATTACATTAAAATCATGTCTCTTTAAAAGGATGACATTTTTGTCGTTAACTACTGCAACTACCAAATATATTTGACTGTAAAAAATGAACAAGTCAGATGGTATATTTTGCAGCCATGTGATTTTGTATTCGGCTATTTGACATTGCAGATGTGATCATTTTTACAAAGTAGGTTGAATTACTTTTTCTGAGTAACTTGTTTAATGACTTAATTAAACAAACTTTCTCTCATGAGGAAAGCTTTGCTCTGGCTTCAACTTCTTCCAGTGTAACAGGAAGAAGTCGCTTGCCCAGCAGCCATTTGCCAGAGACTGATGACGCTCTGTTGCATTGACAGCATGTAATGGAGAGAGAGGGGAGGTCGCTGTGCATAACAGCAGGTAGAAGAAGAAGAAGAAGAAGAAGAAGAAGAAGAACGACTTTAATTACAACATTGTCCACAACACATGCAGGGGGGAAGTGGCCGCACAACACACACACACATGCAGGTTAGAGTGTCCAAGTTGAATGAACTATCTGCTATTATCCCGTCCCAGCCGATCTTCCTCCAAGCCGGCCAGGGAGCAGAGGGAGCAGACGACTGGCCACGCCCGGGGACCAACTCCAGGTGTTTGTCGCCGTCCTCGTCAGGGACAGTCGACTGGATATTGTATCTTTTTAGACGGGGTTCTATCCAGGAGGAGACCCAAGTGAACACGGGGAGAACATGCAAACTCCACACAGAAAGGCCCGGGAGATAACCCACCTGGGCACCCCAGACTCAACAGCGCCCCAGGCGGGAATCGAACCCCATGGGAATCGAAATCCATGCATGGAGAAATCCCATTCTTAACCTGGTCACTCAAGTAATCTGGTTTTGGGTTGACACGTGTAAACGCCATAACTGGGTTGGAATAACCCGAGTATGTCCACACGCACAAAGGTTCATATAAACTAAGCCGAATGAGTCATTGGTTCAGCCCAATGACAGAGGAGTTGCCAATCATGGTGCAATCTTGCTTACATCGCTGTGCATTTCAGTCATATTCCAATACATAAATTCCTCTAGAGGTATTTGCTGACTCACTACACACACACACACACACACACACACACACACACACACACACACACACACACACACACACACACACACACACACACAGTACAGCAGGTGTGAGCAGTGTTTGTACAGTATACCCCCGCCACACACATACACACACACACAGAATAATAGTTACCTGAGCCAGAGTGAAAGGCCAAGTGTGTTTATACAGCTGTCTTGGTAATGGGCTCTGTAGCCTGTCAAGGCAACACTTAGCTAATGTCTTGTGTGTGTGAGTGTGTGTGAGTGTTTGTTTGTCCAGGTTAGGTCATGTCTCTCTGCACCACCTCTCCTCCAGCCAGACTGAATGTCATCATTACATCACATGACAAGGCTAGGAGCAAGCATGAAATGGGGGTAGTGAATCCAAGGAGAAATTTTTTCCCTGCTGAGTCCTGCTGAGTTGCAACAACTGAATTTCCCCACAGGGATCAATAAACCTATCTGAGAGAGAAGAGGAGGAGAAACAGCAAAAGGAAGAGAGAAAGATGAAGTGTTAGAATAATAAGAATGAAAGCGTCCTTCAAATGGCACTACTACTAATATTTCTTTGCAGTGTGTGTAGAAGCAATAGATGCTGTGTCGCAAATCCCCTAGCAACCACATCTGGTGCCATCATGGAGGTCCTCTGGAGAAATAGCTGTGTGTAAATAATTTTGAAATATTTAACAATATAAAAAAGACAGATACCTGAAAAAGATTGTTGTGGTGCGGCTGTAGTGTCAAGTAAAAGTAAATAGTATGATAAGGTATATTTGTTTCCAAGTGTAGGTTACTGTGACTAAGTAAACTGTCAGTTAACCTGAACAAACTGTTAGCTAGCTAACTAGCCAGCAGGCTAATTTAGTGCATGTTAACATGTGACTACTAGCCACTGCTAACACTAGATACGTTAGCTAGTGTGATAATCAGATGTGTTAAGACAGTGATGGTTAGCTGACCAGATACCATAGTTAGCTGGCTAATAAGCTGACATGATCTAAACACAAAATCAATAAAATGTATCAGCGATGAAATGATCAGTTGTCAGTCAGAACCAGCACAGAAATTAATAATTTCTATTGTATTTTATTGAGACGGCCAAGTCATATGTTTAGAAATGCAATTAGCTGTTCACAGACACTGTTTCCTCCAATATGGCCGCCAGAGGGTGTGTTTCAGTCATGAAACTGGTTATGAGGCTGTTAGAAGTAATGTATTTATCATTCAGAAAATAAGAAAATGTCACAATACACTATAATGCATTATGAATTTGCTGTGATCAGGTTATGAAACCAAAATCATGTCTGTTAGAATATGCCACAATTATTCAGCAATGTGCCATGAGTTGATCTCATCTTTTCATTTTTTGGGGGGGAAGAGAGATGGGGATGAGATGCGACACAAGTCCAAGGCTGGGTTTGATTGCAGGACGCCGCGGTTACATCCTGGGTTTAGGAAGAGGCCATACTAACAAGATATTTACAGATGGTAGTAAATTAAAATGCATGGTTCTAGTTGTCATGACTCTCATTACAGATCAGTTGATGTCACTTTATTTTAGATATCATCTCATGGATTACTTATAAGACATTGTGGCATAAGAATTACATGGCTTATAATACATTTGAACATGGTAAATACATTACTTACAAGAGTCTCATAACCTTGTTATAACAGCATTATAATGCATTATAGTGTATTATGACATTTTCTGATGCGAGTATGATGTAATTCGAATGTGCTTATGATGTGATATAAACAAATGTATAAGATATTGCTTAGGACAACCTTATAACCTGCTCATTCTAGATTAATGACGAATTATAGCGTATTATGATTTTCTGATGCAGTTACAATGTAATTATAAATTATAACGCACATATGGTGACATATAAAGTGTCATAACCAAAAATCCAAGTGTTATGGTGTGGGACTTTACCTTCTTTACACATTTTATTTGTAGGTTTTATTTATTCATTTAAGTGTTCAGTGATGTGTTTTGTAAATTAATTACTCAAGCAAACTGTATTTATTCATTGCAAACACAAAGCACTCACTCACTCACTTGATTTGAGATCCTTATGTACAGTAAGCGGGTGTGACATCACATCATTGAGTCAGCCTGAAGCATGGGTCCTGCGGGGCATGTTCGGCACCAACAATTACCCTGTTACTTCTCACAGCTATTCAATCCACTTCGCAGCCAATCAGCCCTGAAGTGTAGAAGTGGCAAGAGAGAGAGAGAGAGGGAGGCGTTACATCCGGGTCATTAATGACGTTGGGAAAAAAAACAGGTATATTGCCAAGTAAGAGCTTTTACCCTGTTGCTAAGCCAGCAGTTTTCTTCAGCAGGGAACCGGAGTGAGAAAATTACACGTGTATGAAATGGTGAAATGTATTCCACCTGGGAAAGTCAAACCTGGCAGAGGTTGCAGAGAGCACATCTGGCCCCAGGGTTTATTCTGGCTCGACCTGGTGTTTTTCACCACAGCCATAACACACCATGCCCTCCGCTCGCACTTTTCACTTCTCTCAGTTTGACATCGAAAAATAGGGTCTCTCTCTCTCTCATTCAGTATTGGACACTGGAGTGTACGATCCAGACAGAGAGATTCAGAGATTCAGCATTCAAAAAGTATTTTGCTGCTGTCATGTTAAAAACCTTGTAATTCCAATGTTGGTGATTTTCAAGTTTTAACCTCAATTGAAGGAGTACATGGTCCTCTATGGGTTGAGAAAATTCGATGACCTTTGGGTTAATGAAACCCTTTCAAAGACCCATTAGATAAACTCATGATCATGGTAAAAACTCAAAATACATGGTCGTCAAGATATAGACAATACTGCTTTTCTTAGATCCTGAAAAGACTACTTTTAGAGATATGAGGTTATCATCTGACGACGACAGTTGATAATTTTTTTTTTTTGTGTTTTGTGTGGGAGTCGGGTGTAAGAGATACAGAGCTGCTTTAATGACCAAAAAAACAATAACTCCAAAAGTCCCCCTCCAGTGACTAGCAATTTTAAAGTTCTCAAGTAAGCAAGTGGTGTACTGGGCAAAATGAGAGTGACCCGTGCCAATTTAAACAGGCCAAGGTTCCCCCTACCCATTTACCCCAATTACTCAAGTGAACCTCAATTTGATGGGATTGTGGCTGGCTGAGAAGCTGAGAAGCTGAATCCAAGAGTCTGTGTATATAGCTGCAACTGATATGACCTGCTGGATTGGGGTTTTCACGATGAACGAGATTGTTAAAGGCAATAGACATGCATCCCCATAATTATGAATAGACTTGGTGTGCCTCGTTGTGGCCGTGCCATTCTGGTTCGGCGGTGAATCACCAGTGGTAGCAGTTAGTTTTTCTAGGATGGGATAAGTTGATGATTTTTATGTTATTGAATGATGAGGCATGACTCTTATGTGCATCTTATGTGGCGTCCTCTAGATACCATTTAAAGAAAGTAAGATAAATAAAGAAAGCCACTTGTTATTAATTTGTTGCTAATGCAATGACTTTAGGGTCTGCTGTTACACCATGCCAGAAAGATAAAGGAAGAAAGGAAGTTAAAAAGCTGCAATCGGCGATTTGAGCTGAAGTGCACCCTCGTGGCTGTGCAGGAAGAATTACCAAAATGAATGTTAACTAGTTTGTTTTCAGCTAAAGCGAACCTTGACTGCTAGCATGCTGATGAGCATGATTTTTTAGTGCTCTCCATTTGACAAATGCTGAGCAAGTTTTTATCATCATTTCATATATTATAGGGAAATAGCCTTATAAAACCCTTATCGATATATCAAATGTTAATGAAGCTATCCCAAAGAACATGCACAAACAAAATGTTATTTTACAAAACTCAGTGAGGTTTGAGGTCTCACATGAGCAGTCGCTTCAGGTCCTGACACAGCATCTCGACTGGATTTAGGTCAGGACGTTGACTTGGCCAATACAAAACACTAAACTGCTTCTTCTTGAGCCATTTCTTTGGTAGATTTGCTTGAATGCTTAGGATCATTGTTCCCTCACTGGTCTAGGAGACTAGGAGACTAGGAGACAATGAGACTAGGAGACACAGAGACTATGAGACACAAAGATTTCTATCTAGATGGCCATGGTGTGATGGCCATGCGATACCATCAAATACTATGACAATTAATTACATGCATTAGCATTATAATGAAACAAACTGAAGCTTGGCGAAGGCCCAGTGGAGTCTCTCTCTCCTTCTCTTTCTCATTCTTTACTCTTTCCATGGGTGTTAACCGGGAAGTGCAACACCTTGCCATACTTTAGCTTAAGTGAACCCCAAGTTTGAGCTTGTAGTTTCAATTGTTATAATGGAGAGCAAAGATCAAGCAAAAGTCACATCAGAGGAGTATTCAGGACCGGAGTTTCCTCTATAGTCTGGTGACCTACATGTAAAATTTATCACATTGATTATATCTTGCTTCACTTTTTCCCAGAAATGCAGGACTGCTTTGACCTTACAGACTGGGATGTGCTCTGCAGCGCACACGGTGAGGACATTCATGGCCTGTCATACTGCATTACTGATTACATAACCTTCTGCACAGACAACATTGTCCCCTCCAAAACAATGTGCTGCTTCCCCAACAATAAGCCTTGGATTAATGGAGACATCAAACTGCTGCTGAAGGGGAAAAAGAGGGCCTTCAGGGATGGGAACAGGGAGGAAGTCAAATGTATGCAAAGACAGCTGAAGAGGAAGATCAGGGAGGCCAAGGACGCATACAGAGAGAGTTAAACCAGTTCTTTAACAGGTTTGACTCAGCGCTCCCCAGTCAGGCACACAGCCATCCCCACATCAGCCATTTTTACTTCTCCAGTGCATTCAACACCATCCAGTCACTCCTGCTTGTAGAGAAGCTTGCAGGTGGACCACATCATGGCACACTGGATCATGGACTACCTCACCAGCAGGCCCCAGTTTTTTTGTCCACAGAGCACCATGTTGGATACGCTGGTGAGCAACACGGCTGTACCCCAGGGAACGGTACTGTCGCCATTCTTGTTCACCCTCTGCACCTCAGACTTTAGATTCAATTCTGGGTTCTACTCATCTCCAGAAGTTCTCCGCTGATTCATCCATTGTGGGTTACATCAACGAGGACAATTAGGATGAGTATAGGAGTCTGGTGGAGAGGTTTGTCAAATGGTGCTACAACAACCACCTACAGCTCAATGTCAGCAAGACAAGAGAGCTTGTGGTGGACTTTTGTCGTCGGAACAAGAAGAGCCCACCACCTGTCATCCTCCAGGCTAAGGAGGTGGAGGTGGCATCTTCTTGGGGGTGCACCTCAACAATAAACTGGACTGGTCAGACAACACCGATGGCCTTTACAGGAAGTTCAGAGCAGACTGTACTTCCTGAGGATGCTCAGATCATTCAACGTGTGCAACAGGCTGTGGTGGTCAGTACACTCTTCTTTGCTGTGGTATGTTGGGGAGGTGGCATCAAGGCATCAAGGATGCCAACAAACTGGTCAAGAAAGCTGGCTCAGTTGTGGGAGAGAGCCTGGACAGTCTGGAGGAAGTGGCTGAGGGGAGGATGGAGGTCTAAAATCAGATCCATCTTGGAGAACCCATCCCACCCCTCTATGATGAGATGAACGGGCTGAGAAGCTCCTTCAGCTCCGTCTCATCCAACCTAAGAGCACAAGGGAGCTTCAAGCACTCTTTTGTGCCGACATCCGGCTGTACAACGCTACCTCCAACATCAAGCCCTGAGGCTGCTGCTTTCTTCTTGACCCCCCCACCCTCCACATACACACACCTACCTTGACCAAATTGAAAAATTGCACTACTGTAATACACTAGCTATTATTTTATGTATATATTTTGGATTATTTATACAACCTTTATCCTTGTTTATTGTATAGTGATGTGTGCCTCTGTCTTGCTTTGTACTGCTGCATAACTGCAATTTCCCCTCTGGGACAATAAAGAGCCATCTAATCTAATCCAGGGACTTTGCCATGAGAGTTATAATGAGTTGATGCTGCTGACTCCTTCTCTTAATTATTCCATCTGTCTCTCTCGCTCTCCCTCCAACTCTCTCTCTTTACTTTCTCAGTGTGTATTATTGTGGCTAAATGTCGTGCCATCTGTAATGTTGTGCCCAGTTAAGTTGTCCTCCAGCATTTTAGCAACAGTCCTGGTGATTTATGGTTCCAACATGTGGGAATGGTTTGGATTTTTCCTGCAGGAGGTCTGAATGCTCATGGTGGCTTGCTCAGCACATGTCTGGTAGAAGGGCAGAGAAAGCGTGAGGGTTGGAATCAAGGATTTCCTAAGTGATCAGATAGCAGCATCAGACACAAAACATATCTTGGATTTCGCCTCGGCCGTGTTTTCCTGCATCACAGATCAAAAACGACTGCAGGTTTATGCTGTTCATTCAGGTATTTGAGGTGAAAACAGCAAGTGCTTTAGATGTAATGTTCCACGCTCCTAAGTAAGACCACAGGAATATGGGATTTGGGTGGATTCTTGGAGGAAGTTTTTGTTGGAGATCAAGTTCCTGACATCTCACGAGACCTTTCGTGTTCCAGCCCAGACAGACTGAGACAGGAAGAGAAATGCTGTTGCTTTCAACAGGAGATCATGGCTGTCGCTTCAGCCATGGCCTTCCACAGAGGCGCTGTCTTCTGCATAATCCTGCGCCAGATATTGATGATTGCTGATTGTTGAAGACCAATCATCTTCGCATGAAGATAAAATATTCTGGAGAAGAGCAACATTTTGAAGTGGTAGAGGAGAAAATGTATTCTTTGTTCATAATTTTGGCATAACAAAGGCGATTTTTGGCATTAATGAGGTGTCTTAATCTGCAAATTATTGTTTTTGGAGATCTGTACCTCATACTGTACTGAACTGGGTCTACTTAACTGTGTGAATTACAGTGCATTCTTGGCTATAATAAAACAGACAGAATAAATCGGGACAATGTCTTTGAGTCACTGGAAGCAAACCTCAAATATCTAATGGGAGGGGTTGACATGTGTTTTGAGTTAATGAACAAAACCGCTCCCTTTCCTTCACAGGCAGGGTATCAGGGACACTCCAGGCAACAATAGCACTGGGCTTTGGAAGTACAGTAGGAAACCGGCAAGAGTGATAATGTCAAAAGCATTTATTGAAATTCTATGCAAGCCAGTCGCATTTCATAACAACACACAGGTTTACAAAAATAGTGACTTTTTATTGTTTCTCCAATTTTAACATTTTTTTTTTTTCTGAGATATATTATGAAAAACAATGGTTATGTATGTGCGTAGGTCACACGTGTATCATAAGACACAAGCCCTCTTAGGAGTGTATACTCCACTATAACACTTCCAATCAAATCAATACAAGGAAACATTGCAAATCTAACACCGCTGTTGCAGAAAAAAAAACCTTTAACTGCAATTTTTCTTTTTCTTACTCTATATGAGTGCCCGTTTCACGACACTTGGGCCCCTGAAACCCACAAAATAAAGCATTTTTTCCTTCATTACTGCTTTTTGTGTTTTTTGCCCAACAACAGCAATAAACACCACGTACACTGTAAAACATCCATCAAAGCATTCTTCTGAAACCAAGAATCCAATTACTTCATTACTTGAAAAGGCCATAAATTCTGCAACTTCAATTTTTCAAACAGATCATAATTACAATTTCATCCTGTAGATCCAAGAGAGTATTCAGAGTTCCCGCTCTGAAGTGCCACAGTGAAAAAAAGATAGAAAAGAGGCTTTCATTTCTACACTTTAAAGACCCAATAAAGTGCCATCCATCAGGAATTCATTTGTCAATGTGTATATAATGTAAAAACAAGTAGACATTTTTTTGTGTGCTTATATGGTATTTCATGGGAATGTAAAACTCCTAGACATAGGCTGATGACCTTGATGGGACTACTCACTCCATTTTGTCTAATTCTGCGGTAAACAGCCCTTTGTCATTATGCCCCATGAGGCTTTGGTGGCTCCGCACGCATTCCTCACTCTTTGTACATTCAAACGCTTACAAGATTTCAAATGAAACAATGGATATTTTTTTTGTCTTTTTCAAAAATATTCCTTTAATGTCATGGTCTAAGAGAAGCCATCGGTTATGGTGAAATCTTGTATTTACGTATTCACGCATGGACTGCCAGATGGGAGGGATTTGTAGTTACCAGACCTTTGTGGGTATTTTCCCCCACACCCCACCATCCAAACCCAATCACTGGCAGCTTCTGTTTCCAAGCCCTTCCTCCTGGTTCTCCTTAAGTTGCCGTTTTATTTCATTAGGGGAATGCTTGTCCTCTCACGTCCCTCACGTCTGTCCCAAATTTGTTGACTATTTGCTCAGCGTGGAATTTGCTGCATTTGGTCCAGAGGCTTCTCCATTGTCTCGTGCGCAGTCCCACAGAATGGATGAAGTGTTTTTTTAAAGAACTTGTTGCATCACCAGTCAGCATGGCTAATATTCCTTCGGTTAATATCTAACAAGAATTCCTTAGCTCCTTTGTACATCAAAAAAACTTTGTGATCCATAATCCATTTCTTTGTCCATCTCTGTATTTGTCTCCATCCACCTCTTTTTACGTCTCCATCTCCCTCTTTCTAATGTCTCTTGGAGCTGGCAGCCGGTGTCTCTGTTCGGGCATGTTGCTGTATGTTGGCTTGGTCAGGGTGGTATGGTAAACCTGGAGGTCCCGGGGTTCCTGGTGGCCCAGGTGGCCCTACTGGCCCTGGTTTTCCCCTGGCTCCTGGCAGCCCATGGATGCCTGGTAGCCCTGCCTGGCCCTGGACCCCTGTCGGTCCCATCGGTCCCGGGATCCCCTCTTTACCAACGCTCCCCATGTCACCCTTCTGGCCCCTGTCACCACGTAGGCCTGGCTGACCAAGAGACCCTTTGGCTCCTTTGATCCCTGCTCCACCTTTGGTACCGATGGGACCCAGTTCACCCTGTGCTCCCTTGGGCCCAATAAAGCCCCTCTCTCCAGGGAAGCCACGGCTTCCAAGGGGGCCCCGGTCACCTTTGGACCCTATCATACCTGTCAGCCCTTTGGCACCATTCTCACCACGGTTCCCTTTGGGCCCCGGTGGTCCAGGAGCACCTGGTTAGAGAGGAAGGAGAGGTGAAACGAGGTGTATGTACGTGCACTTTGCATACTTTTACTGATACATGGTGACATCTACCTTTTAGTATGGTGAAGTTCTTTATGAGTTGGGTATGATGTGTATCCACCAGCTTTAACTCCTCTGTCACCATGGACAAGTTCCTGATGTCCACATTCAAACGGACATTCAGCAACATGTACTGCTGCCTTAGCGTGTCAGCTAAGTGGACGAGCAGCAAGACTGTATTGTTCAAGTTCTGGAAGAGGAAGAATGGGGGGTAGGGGAAGAAGAAGAAGAAGATTATAATATGCAGTTCTTCAGTTGGGTCAAAGAACAAGGTCAGCCACTCTGCAGGATCCCTGAGTGCATGGAGGTTTAGTGACTTGCTCAAGAGCACTTTGACAGTGACCCTAACCCAGAGATGCAATGACAGACATGTTTCAGATAGAACATACCTTTCTGTCTGTGACGGGGATCAAATCAGGCCAGGTTCCCTAACCTCGAAGCTAACACACTACCATGAGTGCACTTCATTTCATCCTGTGCAGGACTTCAGGTCTGATTCACAACAAGCAAAATATAGCTATGGAGGATTTCTAATGTTTTGTGTGGTTACAACCTGTAGATCTTCTGTGTGGCTGCTCATGCGGCTCTGGCAGGACGAGCTCTCGATGTTGATGTACTTGTACATGCTCTGGACGTGGCTGACCGTGGCGTTGATGCTGGAGGAGATCGTGTCGATCTCCATCTCAATGGAGTTCAGACGACCATCTAACATAGAGAAGCGCTCGCCTGTCCGGTTCTCATAGTACCTGGTGAGAAAGACGGTTAGCGATGATAGTTTTTATAGATTTGGAACTTCTGGAATGGTAGTGCTTTGAGCTTTCTTGATCTGTGTGTGTGTGTGTATGTGTGTTACCTGGAATGGTAGTGAAGGTCGTGCATGTTCTCCTCATGTTCATCCATGAAGGAGGTCACATTGTCTAGCTGCATCTGCAGGTTCATCACCTGGGGAGAACACACACACACAACATGACAATATTTAGTATGGGTTTTTGAAAGCCAATACAGATACTTTTGGATAGAAGCTGTTGATAGCCAACATTTTCATAATAATAATAAAACATATTCATGCATACATTTATATGCATTTGATCCAAATGTCGCATCAGAATCAATTCAGGTTAAGGGATTCCCATAGACAAGTAACACTATCTAATACACATACACACACACCAACCTGCAGGGTGAGGTCATGGACCATCTCGGAGGACATGCTGATTCTCTGGTGCGTCGCTGAGATGCCGCTCTGGATGCTGCGCACGGTTTGCGTGGTGCTGCTGGCGTTGGATTTGAGCGCGCTCAGGACACGGCTGTAGTTCTGCCAATCAGCGGTCATCTTGTGGAGGACCAGAGTTTCCTCATCCGCTTTCCTCTGCAAGGCATCCATCCAGATGGCACTGGGAAGCAGAGGAAGGCACAGAGAAGATGTGAGGCAGCAGAAAATGTCCTACAGTAATAACTAATGAAAATCCCTAAGCACCAGTCGAAAAGCTGCAACCTCAAAAGGTGATGTGCCATTATCTCCACAAATCCCAATCCCCAGGTTTATGTGTGCAGCAGATGAATCACGGCGGAGGCTTTTTGAATTGGCAAGAATAAGTTGGTACTTTATAACCAATAAAGTTTGACAATTAGACAGATGGGCATTTCTACCAGAAACTATGATCAACTTTTTTCATGATCCTAATAAATCTCTATGTTAGTCGTATAGTATATATAAAACTAACATGCTACGATTGTGGCTGGCCAGCTGTCAACAGCTGATAAAGTTCTTGCTCTGGGCCAGCTTCACTACAAGGAGGTCATGAACCCATGCAGCTATTTGGGTGATAAGGATTGGACAAGTAGTTGATGATGGCATACTGATACTGAGAATGGTTTTGGAAATTTGAAGAGTTACTGGATTCCATCGCTGTTCACAATTTGGTTTGCTTGGTGATAAGACACGGTGCCGTTAATTATGGCTCAGTTTCATTCACTAAATATAAGAGTGCATTATGGGAAATAAACATCCTGAAATGTACCCCAGAATCTGAGCTTAGAATTTGGACACTATGAAAAAATGTCTGACACATAATAGCGCATTAAACATAAATAAAGGGGAATTTTGGTCACAGTTATTAATTCCTATCTCTGCTGCTGGGAGTATTTGCTGTTTCCATAACCTCACTGGGCACTTTCTGCAAAACCACAAAAGGTGTTTTATCTTCTGCTGCAAAGTTTCTACTCACAGTGAACTGAAGAATGTGACATCAGCACTTTGCTGATGTTTATGTAAGTGCAGAAATGGAGAGTGTCCAGCTCTCAGTCTACACCCCGGCCGTTCATTCATTTCACCTGAGCGCCACGGTGGTGTTGACCTGCTGCACCGTGGCTTTGAGGTCGTACTGGTCCTGCGACAGAGTCTTCATCCTCTCGTCGGTCTCCTCGATCACGTCCTTCCAACCCTCCACCTGGCCCACGTATCTTTCCAGCGACTGGTTGAGGAGCTTGATCGACAGGGTGTGGTTTTGCGTGTCGCGGGTCAGCCGGCTGCTGGCGGCCTTCAGGGTGGCCTGGCTCTGGGAGGCCTGGTCCAGGACCTGGAAGGGGAGGGGGAGAAAAAAGAGGGAGAGTTAATGAATGTAATGGACTGACAGAAAGAGCGTATTCACACTATGTGCTTTATTTTTGTAGAAACAGCGCTGCCTTACTGCATTTTGTGCGGATAATTAAAAGCAGGCCCCGTTCACCAGTATCCTGACAATCCATTTTGACAAGCATGTTACTATCTGAGCTCTTTGATTAGTGTGCACTTCCTGGTTGAATCTTTGTGAGTTTATTTCAATTTCCATAGTTGTTACAGGTGGATTAGAGACACATTACTATCATACTTGATGGCCAGATGCGTCTCTTCAAATCACCCAGGACACTCCATACTGACTCTTTATGATCAAAATAATAATTGCTACCAACTTTTCTATCGCTACTTTCTCCGTTTTCATTCTAGTGGTTGTTGTAGTAAACCGTCAGCTGCCTATGTGTTGCATGAAAACCCCACCTCCTCTTCCTTGTGATTGGCTGGTCCAGGTCATGTGCCATCCTCTAAAAAGTTGCACTTTTCTCTCTGTTCTGGCAAATTGTGCAAACATGAAATTAAATTACTTGTATTTTATTTATTTATTTTATGTATTCATTTGATTGTTCAATAAGTTTTTTTTGTGTGATTTTTTTATTTTTATTTAAAGATCGACTGTATCCCAGAGTTTCCCTGCCATTGAATATGTGTGGTGGGTCACTCTGCCTTAAAGAGCCAGTGAAAATAAATTCCTTGTTGTTAGTTTCAATGGAGAGTTTTAGTGTCTAAATGCTGTTTCAGAGGCTTTTCCACCCAACAAGCATAGGACTCTGGGGGAAACACTAATTGTTTGGCATGAAAATGGAAAAATCAAAAGACATTGGCGCAAAATATCGGCAGCTTCAGTACAAGAATATCGGCCTTCAAAAATCACATCGGTCGAACTATTGTCTAGTCCAGTAAGCTACCTGAGGGGAGGGAGGAAAAGAATGCACCAATACAAGAAAGAAGGGAAGGAGCGGAGAAGAAAATGGAGGAAAACTACTGTTAACTGGTTATGTGGCGAACCGCAGTGCTGGTGTGTAAACATTTAAAGCATTCAGGAGAGACTTAAGATCAATCCCTTGTCTGCTGTACCTGCTCCTGCCCCAGTATCATTCTCTGGATGTCTTCAAACTCTCTCTTCAGCCTGCTGATCTCCTCGCTGTACAGAGTCACATCCAGACAGCCTGAACAGTTAGAGGTGGAGCTCAGGCCTGAGAGAGAGAGAGAGAGAGACCGTTATGTAATAATCTCTCCAAATCTTATGAAGTTGCAGACAGCTGTATTCAACTGTATTCATGTACCATAGCAGAACCTTCTTTATGGTGCTGTAAAGAACCCTTTTAGAGAGGTCCTCTATCGCACCATGCACAAATGGTTCTATATAGGATATCTATATTAGATGAAATGCTCCAAATTAGCAGAATTAAAAGAACTCTTGAAGACCCACAGTGGGTTATTTATTCTTATTTACCAGTTTGTTTGTCTTTTTAACAAATCAGAGGTTTCTTTCAGTCATTACCCTGACCAAAGGATGCTTAAAGGACACTTTACCCTCTATCCCCTGCTGCACTTTGGCGATCTTCTTGTGGTAAAAGGACTCCTCCTCGGACAGGTTGTCAACCTTCCTGAACACTGGAGACACAGTGGGGTTAAAGAAAAAGTTAAGAGAAATGTTGAGTAAACCGTATACCATTGATCCCTCATCGGGCCCCACGTCATGGTATTCAAAATTAAAGTTTTGTTTTTTGTTGACTTCCAAGACTCGTCTTAAGAGTCTTTCAGACCAGAATCCTGAAACTACCCTTTAAGAAACGCCACAAAGCATAAAGACACAAATAAAGAAAATGGAGCTAGAAAATGTGTTTTCCTCATTTAAACAGTTAAGTCATCAAAAAGCACAAAACATAAGGGAAATAACATTAGTGAAATAGACTGCTCAGGAATAGATATGACAAGAGGTATCTTCTCCCTGAAACACAAGCAGCACCTTGGTGTTAACAGGAAATAGGAAGTCATTATTGGAGCAGCAACAGGAAGTTATAATGACACGCCTGACAAAAAAAACACATCAACCTTTCATTAGCGAAATGTAACCAAAACACTGATGGATGATGGTTTAACCAGCTGCCTTCGTCCAGCTCCCTAACATATTTCCCAAGAGAGCAACAATGATTTTGTGTGTGTGTGCGTGTGGTAATAACGCAGACTTTTTCAGAGGCCTCATTGCATTTCAACATCCTAATCCTGGACTCAGGGGATTAATTGAGGCCTGTTCCGTCGCGTGTTAGCATTTATAAACGGTTCCACATGCATTCGGCACATACCACCTATTCTACTGTATTAGCTGTCGGTGACAGTGATGCTGAACATGACTATCGCTGGGAGGGGCTCGGCTTATTGGAGGGGTATATGGTTCTTGTGGTTCTTGGTTCTTCACTTTGATAATCCTAAAAGGAAGAAATCCCCCCTTGATCCTCTTACACTGTTATATATTATCAATCTGTGATGTTTGATACATTCCAGGAGTTATTTTTGTGTTTAA